>JARGCV010000113.1:1462500-2117500 GCA_034064705.1 Bothrops alternatus
GGAGGTCCTCCGAGTCAAGAATGTTTCTTGATCACCAGAAGGTAGCCCATCCATGGCCTTGAGTAAGAAAACCATTGGCTCTGGCAAGTTTCATTCAACATAGCATAGCTGTTGTGCTGATTTGCTCTCTTTGGTAAGACTAGAGGATTTTCTACATCTTTGCATGATGATGCAGAACGACCCTTTAAGTAATCAACTGGAGCCCCTTTCTGTTCTTCAGAGAGAGAGAGAGAGAGAGAGAGGGAGAGAGAGAAAGAGAAAGAAAGAAAAAAAAGAAAGAAAGAAAGAAAGAAAGAAAGAATTCATTCTTTATTGGCCAAGTGTGATTGGACACACAAGGAACTTGTCTCTGGTGCATAAGTTCTCAGTGTACATACAAACAACGAAGCAATAGGCCCTATATCGTAGGTCATACAGTAGTTGCAATCATTAATCATAAGATAAAACAACAAGTAATAAATCATAAGATACTAATAGGAGAAGGTAGTAGGAAAGATGAGAAAGATGAGAAGGTGAGAAGGATAATAGCAATACAGCCCTATTACATGAGTAAATATCTTTAGGCTGTGGGAATTAGGTGTTCAGCAGAGCGATGGTATAGAGCAGGGGTAGGCAACCTCGGCTCTTTTAAGACTCATGAACTTCAACTCCCAGAATTCCTGAGTCAGCTATGAATTCTGGGAGTTGAAGTCCACGAGTCATAAAAGACCCGAGGTTGCCTACCCCTGGTATAGGGGAAAAAACTATCTTTGCGTCTAGTTGTTTTGGCATGCAATGCCCTATAGCGGCATCCAGAGAGGAGAAGTTGAAACAGTTTATGTCCAGGATGTGAGGAGTCTGTAGATATTTTCTCAACCCTCTTTCTAGCTCTGTGCAGTGAACAGATCCTCAATGGAAGGCAGGCTGGTTGCAGTTGTTTGTTCTGCAGTTCTAAGTATCCATTGAAGTCTGTACCTGACCTGCTTGGTTGCTGTGCCAAACCAGACAGTTACTGAGGTACAAATGACAGTCTCAATTATCACCCACGGGGTGCTTTCACACATGAATTCTACCCCAAAGTTTGCACGTAGATGACTTTTCATTGAAGAAGTTCTTGTTCTTTTCTCTGTAAGCAGCCTGGAATGGCAAACGTGGACTTCTTTCTTTTGACAGATGATTGTAGCACAAGGAAGATTGGAGAAGATCAAACTTCACTTTCACTTGGGTCCAAGTAGGTAACGTGGCTGCTATGAAGATGGGGCAAGTGGTTCTCTTTCCATTCTTGTTGGACCAAAGCAGTGAGGAACACTGTAGGTGCTTCCTCACCTCCAAGAATCCCGTCGGAGACTTCACACGTTGCATCAACTTTGCTAGAACATCTTCCAGGCTGTTAGGGATGCTTATGGCCATTGCCAAAAAGGTTCTGGCTAGGTTGGCCCAAGAGGGGCAGTTCCAGGCCACCATTTCAGAGGTGATCCTCCTCAGCTCCAACAAAGTTATGGGACTTACTCTCAACAGTGCCAGCAACGTTGGAGATTGCACTAGAGGACTTCTCCAAAGTCCTGCCTTGCACTTTGGAACAGCAGCGTTTAAAAGGCTGCTCTTGCCAGTGAACTTCGTGGCTCTTGGGACACCATCTCCAAGGGGCTCTTTGAAATGCCAGAGACATGGCTGGTTTCTCCTCTGGAGAGGGTTCCTCCAGGGCGCAGTTGGTGCCAGCATTCACTTTACTTTACTTTATTTTGACTTATATGCCGCCCTTCTCCTCAGACTCAGGGCGGCTCACAGCTCTCTTTTCCTGTGGAAGGCGGGTGGTCGGATAGTTACTGCTCCTGCAATGAAAACACAGCCAGTCAATGAAGATGCCTAGTTAATCATCTTTTACTAAGGATGAGTAGACGTTTGGAGCTGTCCCGTCTCTGCCCTTTCACATCCCAGTATTCTGAGTTCTCCTTAGGACCAATCTTCTTGCACTAACGAGAGTCTTCTGACCCGGAGCAATGCTACTGTGGCGATTTGCACCCCTGCTACCTTTCCAGAGCCAAAGTGACTTTTGAGTGGATGAGAGGGGAGCCTCTCGGCTGCTAGGGAAGCCCTGCATTCTTATGGACTGGAGCCACCTGAATGCACAGAGCTGTTGTGTAGGCAGCCACATCAGGCTCTTTCGGGAAAAGTAATAGTAAAAGAAGCGTCTCGTTGACAGAGTTGGAGCCCAAAATGCACTTCCTGTTGGTCTGCCTCCTTAAATAGAAACCGTAGCTTGGCTTTGATGGGCTACAAAAGCACAGGAGAGGAGCAGGGGAGAGAAGAAACAGCCCCACCAAGTAGACCACACGGTGAAATCAACTTTACAGGATGATTACAATTATTTTGAGATTGGCTGGACTAAATACATCCCCTCCCCCTTCTCATAGTTCACTAGGGAGGTGTCTGTCTGAGCCACTTCCAGATGGTATCTGGATGAATGGATGGATGCCTGTCTCCATCAGGGTCATCTTCCTTCTCTCTACAGTCTTCGGTCAGCCGCAACCCAGCAACAGGGTGAGAAAACTTAGTTGTTCGGCCCTGGAAGACCTACTGGGGGCCAAGTGGGGGATTGGGCCAGGGTAGAAATTCCGTCAGGAAAAGGATCTGCTGGAGAGAAGCTGTAGGGTTGGAGCTGGAGACCAAAGTCACCTCTGAAGGGAGGCCCGGGTCTTCAACTGAGCATCTCCTAGGAAAGGATGGAGAGGGAGGGAAGTATTGACGAATAATGGACTCAGCACCAATGAGCGGATGGTCTCCTGACATACAGCAAACCCCTCGGTGGTCTCCCCAGTTGGTCCCACAGTGCTGCAGGAGGACCTGTGGGGGCTTATTGATGGGAGGCAAATGACACTCCTGTTGGCAGCTAGTTGGGTCCGAACAAAACATGGAAAAAGTGGGGCATTGATGGAAAGGCTGTGCGGTGTCTCCCAGGGGGCTTCCGAGGGGCTGAAGGCCATTTCATCAGCATCACTGGAGAGAAGCAGCCATCACAGCTTCTCCTCTTCTCCTTCCCAGGGACCAGCCGGGCTGCTGGACAGTCGTCGGTGTCTTCTTTAGCAATAAGGTCTCAGGTGTTTATGCAACTTCTTTTCACGAGAACCTCCCACCTTGTGGCTGGGAATGTGTAACACTGATTTATCGGTCTGTTATTTTTGGGGGGGAGGGAAGCGCTGCTAGGACAAGGACCCGGTTTCATTGACCAGTGAGCGGGTTTGCAAGACCCCCCCCAAAAAAAATCTGTGGCCAGCAGGCCCGGCAAAGACTGATCAGGTAAGGCTGGCAAGCAGGCAGAGTAATTAGGAAATGCTCACAAACCTAGGTTATGCCAAGGAGAGCTTTGCTGAGCCCGCTGTCCTTTGAAGGTGTTTGTGCATCTGGATGGGGAAAGATATTTAGGTTGCCTCTTTGCTGCAATTCTTTTTTCTGTCGTGTTTGCAAGATTTAGCAGCTGTTAGGAGCTCAAAATCCAGTTTGCACTTGAGCTGTTTCCTTTCATTCTTTAACAACACCCCTCTATCCTACCGAAAATACAGTAGAAAGGCACGATATAAATGCACAGTATTGTTATTGTGAATGTCGTCATTTTTATTTCTTTTCAAAAAATATTCAGGATAACTGCTTCAGGACATTTTTGGGGCTTTGTCCTCTACGAGACCTAGGCTAACTGTGGCAGCAAGGGAAATACGAAGGACCAGCAAAAGCTTAGCAAAGCTTCAGACCGTTCTGCCATCCTGAGCTGCAGAATTGTGTAAAACGGATTCCCGTTTTCGGCTGAAAGGCCATCAGTTTGGGATGGCTACTGAAAGCGTAAAGCCAGAAGCAAATTTTTTAAAGATCTGACACCTTAGATAAATTTGAGAACACCAATCCCAGTCAGAATGAAAATCCAATTATTATTTTTTTCTATGGTTACATTGTTGGTACTAATGTGTACTTCCCGTTTTGCCTAAAAAAAAATTATTTAAAATGTGAGAAGCCATCATATGAACTATATTTAAGTTTAAATTAAAGTTAAGGTATCATCCTTTGGTGTATGATTCCTAACAGGTTAGTTTCTTTGGGTCCACAGGAGCCTGACTAAGGTAGGATTGAGTGGCTGGGTTTATGTGTTGTGCGACGTTTTGAGTTGCTTTAACTGTGGTTTTTATAAGCAGAAAGACCTGAAGTCATACAACAACATACTGAAAAGACCAAAATAATTCAGTTAGGATTGTTGTAAGTCTAGAACAGAGGTGGGGAACTTTGGCTTTTTTATGACTCGTGGACTTCAACTCCCAGAATTCCTGAGCCAGCCATGCTGAGGGGAAAGGGAGAGGTTTCCAAGCTGAGCCGTGCTGGCTCAGGAATTCTGGGAGTTGAAGTCCACGAGTCATAAAGCGGCCTAGGCCAGGGGTAGGCAACCTTGGCTCTTTTATGACTCGTGGACTTCAACTCCCAGAATTCCTGAGCCAGCCACACTGAGGGGAAAGGGAGAGGTTTCCAAGCTGAGCCGTGCTGGCTCAGGAATTCTGGGAGTTGAAGTCCACGAGTCATAAAGTGGCCTAGGCCTAGGCCAGGTGTAGGCAACTTTGGCTCTTTTATGACTCGTGGACTTCATCTCCCAGAATTCCTGAGCCAGCCATGCTGAGGGGAAAGGGAGAGGTTTCCAAGCTGAGCCATGCTGACTCAGGAATTCTGGGAGTTGAAGTCCACAAGTCATAAAAGAGCCAAGGTTGCCTACCCCTGGTCTAGGACTACCTGTACCGAAGTTCATATCCTGTAATCTGGAGACCTGCAGTGTTATTGCAATAGTATCTTGCAGCTGGGGGCAAAATTGCCTCTTTTCTAAATGCCAAAACCTTGTGAGATTGCCAAACCTTGGGAGCTGATAGTATTCTTTAAAATATTACTGTGTTTAATTCCAGAGGCCCACGGATGTCACCTGCTTGTATATGTGTGCCATGGTGCCCACAACACTGACTTTCTGACTCTGGCTTAATGTGTGATCCTCGTTTTTAATCACAGTGTGAAGATAGCAATCCATCCTTGCAGGGAATGCAAAATCTTGGTCTTCCGTTGCTTTTAGGGAGGGCTAAGAAATAGGTGATGGCGGAAGGACATGTCCTCCCCCCCTCAAAAAGAGCTGGAATTGAGAAAACTCGTTAAGCTTTTTGACCCAATGCATTTGCGGACCTCTTTCCTGAGCTCTCAGCTTTGTGTCAATTGCATAATCTATACTGATGCCTCCCAAACTTGTCCATTTAGATCAGGGGTAGGCAACCTGGGTTCTTTTATGACTCGTGGACTTCAACTCCCAGAATTCCTGAGCCAGCATGGCTCAGCTTGGAAACGTCTCCCTTTCCCCTCAGTGTGGCTGGCTCAGGAATTCTGGGAGTTGAAGTCCAGGAGTCATAAAAGAGCCAAGGTTGCGTACCTCTGGCCTAGGCCTAGGCTGCTTTATGACTCGTGGACTTCAACTCCCAGAATTCCTGAGCCAGCATGGCTCAGCTTGGAAACGTCTCCCTTTCCCCTCAGCGTGGCTGGCTCAGGAATTCTGGGAGTTGAAGTCCACCAGTCATAAAAGAGCCAAGGTTGCCTACCCCTGATTTAGGTCATACATCCGAGTTTCTCAGCTGCCAATGGGCAGTCCGTGCAGATTCAGAACTCTGAAAAATGAAATCTCTTTCGTAAATGTCAACTTCGGGGTTTCGGTGGTGGCACCTGAGAGAGAGGGGAGGCGTGTGGGAAGGCTGATGTCAGTCGCCAGGAATAATTCCGGCCCGCTTCTTTAGACCCTGCTAGAACTACTGCCCTGATAGGCAGATTAAAACATTAAAAATAATCTTTTTTTTTTAATGGGAAGCTTGCTTACTGCAGAAAAAACACTGTTCTCTGACACAATTTCCAAGAATAACTCGGAGCTTTGCAGAGCATCTAACGCCATTTCATGTTCTAAAAATACCTTGGGTGGATGGGGGGGGGTGGTCTCTGCAGTGGTTATTTCCACACCCAGATTTCCTCAGTAGTTTCCCCCTTTCCGCATGCGAGCATTGAGCCAAGAACTGCACTCCAACATTTGGGAAAAGCAGCTTTGATTCTGAACTGCACATTTGCCCAGAACATGTCCATTTTATCGACTCGTTATAAAATTGTGGAGCAATCATGTGTTTCTTTGGCCTTATTTGGCACATGATTGCAAATTGGAAAACCGCCATTCTGATGTTGCCTGTTCTGTTAAGGGAGGCTTAATCGGCTTAGCTTTTGCTAGGGGACTTGTGAGCCAGGCTTAACCGTTTTTTTCTTGCTATCCCATTCGCTGAACAACTGGAGATTTCTCTGACCGAACAGCCCCACAATTTCTGACAGTCTGATTAGGGGACATCTGTTGCCCCAGATGATGAGTTGCCCTCTGTGCAACATTCAGCTGCATTTGGCACATGCCAATATAGGCACCCATTGACCTCAGAACGGGAAAGGTCTTTTGATGTATTTCAGTTTAGAAAGAGACCCTAAGAGCGTCTCACATGTCCGTGTGTTATGTACTAAAAGGAGTCTTCAAACTTGGCCCTTTTATGACTTGTGGCCTTCAACTCCCAGAATTCCTCAGCTAGGCATGCTGGCTGAGGAATTCTGGGAGTTGAAGTCCACAAGTCAAAAAAGGGCCAGGTTTGAAGACCCCTGTATTAAAAGCATTGTAGGAGGTCAATACTACCCATAATCCTCTTTGTCTTAGGTCAGAAGTGTCCAACCGTGGCAACTTTAAGACCTATGGGCTTCAACTCCCAGAATTCCTCAGCCAGCATGGCTTCGGTGAATTCTGGAAAGTAATTCTCTTGAAATTCTCTTGCTGCCTTTTTTGCCATCAATCAAGATGTCTAGGGGCTGTCCCCTTATCTAGCCCTCAGTTAAGTGGCACATGGCACTTAATTGTTTTAAAATAAGGGATGACTCAATGTGTCAAGAATGATTCAGGAGACGTTTTGGGGACCTTGTCTGACCAGAACACTTTTCCATTACTCCTTAAAGTAGTCTTATTTTTTTTCCTCTCCTTCAATTCTGTCCTCACTTGTCACCCGATCAAGTTTCTTAAAAGAAGGGTAGGATGGGGAAATAGTAGTCTGAAAATTAGTTCAGAATAAGTGAAAGGAATGGAGAGTTTTTGTCTCGCTTGGGAATAAAAAGGGTGCAGTTCCCACTTGTGCACACCAGAGGGCCCCAAAGTCCTTTGCTCACCTACGGAAAGCACCTCCTTGCAATTGGACATCCTGCTTATCCTACGTAAAAGGAGCTTTTCATTTTTTCTGCAGCCTGGAGTATTTGACAAGAGCAGCTGTCAGAGACCCCCATCATTTTAAAACAGGGATTTTGCCTTCCCTGTGAGCAGCTGGGATTGTGATTTAGATGCTACACATTCCAGAATATGGTTGGTAGCTTCAAGTGCCTAGAAATGAGTGAAATCACAAACCAGCTGTTTTATCTTTTTTGTTGTTGTTGTTTCCTTCTGTTAGTCTTCCTGCAGATTGTGTACTGCTTTCCAATACAGATTTTTCCTTTGCTTTGCAGACCCAGACACTAGACTTAAATTGGTTGCTGTTGTTGTAACCTTCTGCAATCTATTGGGAGAAACGCTCAGAATTCATTCAACAAAGGAGACATTATATATTTAATTCATGTTTTTGGCAGGGTGTGAAAGTGTCTAGGGAGCTTGCAACATATCTGTCTCCTTCTACAAGAGCTGGCAACATCAATACTCTTCCTGTCTTGCTTCTTCAGAGTCCAACTTTGGATTCCATAGAGCAGTGATGGCGAACCTTTTAGAGACCGAGTGCCCAAAAACGCCTTGCCCCTTGCCCCACCCCCTGCCCACAGGGCCACTCACCGCTTCCAGGGCCCGCCGTAAATGGCCCAGGCAGCCCAGCAGCGCTATGGCGGTCACACCCTCTGCCCGCACCCTGCAGTATCAACTGTGCACAATGGGGTGTGAGGGCAGAGTCTTGTCTACTCTGCTTGGCTGCCATGTCCTTGGCTGCGCTGCTCCGTGTGGGCCACGCTCAGGGGCAACTTTCCTTCAGGGGGGCTGCTGGAGAGGAGGGGGTCACGGGGGGAAGCGAGGCTGGGGCAACGGCACATGTGCCCACAGAGAGGGCTCCGAGTGCCACCTCTGGCACCAGTGCCATAAGTCCGCCACCACTGCCATAGAGTATCACAGAGAAAACTATGATCTGCACATTTCTGATCTTTGTACATATAGGCACGTCAAAATCAACAGTAATCTAATGTATTTGTAGAACAAAAAAGCTGCCCTAGGACTATAAGTGGAGTCAGGATTTCCTTTTCAGTTATGAGGTTTTTAGGGCCAGCTCCACTTTCCAGAATGAAGGTGAGGTCATGTGCAATCTTCAGATCTTTCTGAAGGACCAATAGGATAAAATACACATATTTGAAATGTTGCCAAAAGAGTTCCCTCTCTTTCCTTTTCTGAATTCTCAAGGTAAACTTTTGAGATTCTTTCTAAAGTTGCACTCTTCTCTGAGTAGGTGTTTGGCTTCCAACTGGCTTTTCTTGCAATGCAGGTGTGCTCTGAACATTCCAGGTTATCAAAGTGCGATACAAGGATTATAATGTTTACATATTGGGGTTGAGTTATTCATTCAGAAAAAAATGAACCAGGCCGAAGGTTATGAATGGAATTTGTCAGCTTTTTGGATGAAAAATCTCTTCAGATCCACCTGGTGTAGGGTAAGACGTATCCACAAGAAAGGATAATTGTACAGATGTGAAACTGGAAAAGCTTCAGAAAGCTAACTGGATTGTCCCAATGGATTTGGGCTCCCCAAATCTTAGAAAATATTTGTGGAAACCATTAACATTGAAACCTGATTTTAAAGCACACAACTTCCCATTTCATTTTTAGACAATTAAAACGAATTAAGGGAATTTTCAACCACTGGTCTTTGAAGGGAAACTCTGCCCCTTATGTGAGTAGAGATTTTGCATATAGCTGTAGAGCTAGGAGACATCCAGTAAGCTCCTTAACCAAGTCCACCCTGAGCTGACTCTTAAATTTATTTATTTATTTATTTATTGGATTTCAGGGCGGCTCACAACATAGATAGAAATCTAACATTAAAATACTTTATAAGAAAAAACCCTTAATTAAAAAATCAATCATCCAAACAAACATGCACACAAACATACACTGGCTAGGGGCAAGATGTTAACTGCCCCAGGCCTGTCGGCAAAGATGCGTCTTTAGCAATTTGCGAAAGGCGGAGAGGGTGGGGGCGACACGGATCTCCGGGGGAAGTTGGTTCCAGAGGGCCGGGGCCGCAACAGAGAAGGCTCTCCCCCTAGGCCCCGCCAGGCGACACTGTCTGGCTGACGGGACCTGGAGAAGGCCGACTCTGTGGGCCCTAACCGGCCGCTGGGATTCATGGGGCAGCAGACGGTCCCGTAAGTAACCTGGTCCGATGCCATGTAGGGCTTTATAGGTCATAACCAACACTTTGAATTGCGTTCGGAGACCAATTGGGAAAGCCAGTGCAGCTCGCGGAGTGATGCCGAAATGTGGGCATTTCTAGGCAGGCCCAACACTGCTCGCGTGGCTGCATTCTGCATTACCTGAAGTCTCCGAACTTTTTTAAGGTAAATATTCTAAGGGGTAGAACAAAAGGCAGCATAGGGGAGACATTCCAGTTCTTGTTATGTAACTTTTACAATTGTGTGTTTTCTAGATCCCCAAGGCAAGTCTTGCTTCTGGTTTTGATCGCGGTGCAGGGAACTGGGACCATATTTCTATACTGGTACTGCCAATTACCAACCCTGCATTCCTGCAGATGGTTACCCATTTTCCCTTCAACTTTTCATAATTTTTCTGAGCAGTGCTTGCTTTGTCTAAGAAAACATCCTGTAAAGTTCTTACTAACAAGGTGATTCATTCCTGGCTATAATTACAGCTGCCATTCCCTTTTCCTACTGAAGCTTATTTGCAAAATGGTTATTATTTGTCCTGCCTTTCAAGAAGGCACACCAAATACTCCTGCCGTTTTCCCCCACAAACACAACTCTTGTCAAGTGGGCGGTGCTGAGAGAGGGACCGACCCAAGGAAAGCCCACTTGCTTAATCCATTAACAGCCCTCCCACTCTTCGTCCTCGTCCCAGTTGCATTTGGATGCTGACTTCCAGAACTCGTAGGTAATCTGGTAATAAATGACACACACAGCAATGATAGTGGGAGGACTTGGGGGGGGTGTCGCACACTGACTTTATCTTTTGAAGGAGTAGCTTTGTGTGTGTGTGTGTGTGCACATGTGTGGAGCTTAAGGGATGCTGCAATCACTTGCCTAATTTAGTTTTGCACACAGGCAGCATCCTACCTTTTCTTTGGCTCCTGGTATGTCTCCACTTCAGGTACAAATCACAGCCTCTTAAGAACATAAGAAGAGCCCTGCTGAATCAGGCCAAAGCCCATCGAGTCCAGCATTCTGTGTCACACAGTGGCCCACCAATTGTACATGGGGATCTTGAGCAGAAGGAGAAGGCAGAACCCTCCCTTTCCCTTGACCCCCAACAAATGGTACTCAAGGGAATTCTGCCTGCCTCAACCAACATAGAGGCGGCACATGGACATCCGTTTTAATAACCACGGATACACTTGGCCTCCATGAATCTGTCTGACCCTGCCTTGAAGCTATCAAGGCTGACAGCTGTCACGACCCCTTCTGGAAGTGAATTCCATAAACCAACGACCCTCTGGGTGAAGAAATATTTCCCTTTATTTGTCCTCACTTTCTTACCTACGAGCTTTAGGGAGTGCCCCTTTCTCCTAGTATTGTGTGATAGAGAAAAGAATTTTTCTCTACCTTTTCTATCCCATGCATGATTTTATACACTTCGATCAAGTCACCCCTTAAACGCCGTCTTTCAAGGCTGAAGAGACCAAGGTGTTGCAATCTGGTTTCATAAGGAAGGTGCTCCATTTCCTTGATCATTCTTGTTGCCCTTTTTTGCACCTTTTCCAGTTCCATTATATGATCCCTCTTGATCCCTTGTCACAGAAAGACTACAGGCCTCCCTGTGTTTTGGGGGAGAATTCCTGTTGCTCCACCTGCTGAGATGGGAAGGACAGTTGGCCATTTAGGAAAATCAGTGTTAAAGGGGGAGGGGAGGGGGGGAAATGGGTGGAAGGTCTTAGAATCCCTTGAATGGCATCTTAACTGTTTGTCTTTCTCTACCTGGTGACGCCCTTGGCACCTGAAGCTGTTTGCTTTTCTCTGTACCTAAAGAAAGTTGCTGCATTTGGATTCCTGTGCTAAGCTTTTCAAGCACTTGAGATCACAACTGCACCCAGGTCAATCTGCTAGCTAGGAGCTCCTATGGTGCTTGCTTAGAACTAAAGGACTTCTAGATCAATAGGGCCAGAAATGTTGGAGACGCCTTTTTATGCAACTGGTGCAAAAGGGCACTTCAGAGGAGTCCCGAAGGTGCTTTTTCAAAAGGCAACTGGACTTCCATTGTTTTTCCCTGAAGACGTTTCGCTTCTCGTCCAAGAAGCTTCTCCAGTTCATCTGAACTGAAGAAGATTCTTGGGTGAGAAGCGAAACGTCTTCAAGGAAAAACAAAAAGTCCCCGATGCCTCTTGAAAAAGGACCAGGACCTGGAGGACTAACAATCTCCACAGACACTTAGAGGAGTACATTTCCCTCGATGCAGCCAAGAGGCAAAAACACTTCCAGTGATGCAACAATGATCCAAATTGCGCTCCGTTGATCATTCCTTGTGTGTCTCTGCTATTCCTGTCCTCGGTGGATGTGAAGGTGCTCAATAGTTGGAGCAGAAACTGAAATAAAAGAATCCGTGTAGGGCAGCGGTTCTCAACCTGTGGGTCGCGACCCCATTTGGGGTCGAACGACCGTTTCACGGGGGTCGCCAGACACAGCAGTCCGCCATTTTTTCCCCATTTCCCCTCAGCCGTCACGCGCACACCACGCATGCGCCATTTGGCCCGTCGCGCCACGCATGTGCGGTTCGGCCCATCATGCGCGCGCCACGCATACGCAATTCGGTTCGTCGTGCTGCGCATGCGCGGTTCGGTCCGTCGCGCGTGCCGCGCATGCGCGGTTCGGTCCGTCGCGCCGCGCATGCGCGGTTCAGCCCGTCGCGCCGTGCAGGTCGGTGTCATGCCGCGCATGGGCGGCGCAGGTGGGGTCTCGGCCTGAAAAAGGTTGAGAACCGCTGGTGTAGGGCCTCAGTTACTTCTTGAGACTTCCCTTAATCCCACACTCTTTTATTCTGAATTCTCTGTTTACAGATGTAGGAATGCCAAGACTCTTTTTCCCCCCTACCATCATGGTGTAACAGTTGGAATTTCATGCTGCTGCAGCATAAGGAAATTGTCAATCTAGTAATTGTGATGAGTTGCCTTTAAGGTGAAAGTTGCTGCTAAAAATACTCAAATGGAAGGCATCAGTGATGGTGAACCTTTTAGAGACCGAGTGCCCAAACTGCAACCCAAAACCCACTTATGCATCGTCGGGTGCCAGATGGGTGTGGCCCTTTGGGTGGGTGTGGCCCATTGGGTGGGCGTGGCTGCAGTGGTAACAGCAGACTGGCTGGGACTAAAAAGTCCAATCAATTCCAACTTTGCAAGATCTTTTTTTTTCCCACGAGAAGTTGAAATTGACTGATTGAACCTTTTTTTTATATACACGGCGGAGGCCTAAAGCGAAAAGGTTTTATAAACCCAGCTGAAGGCCTAGGACTGGGGCGGCGGCGCACGTGCCCACAGACAGGGCTCTGAATGCCGCCTCTGGCACCCGTGACAGGTTCGCCACCACTGCCCTAGGTTTTAACAGGAGTTTGCTATTAAAGTCTTCCCATTTTAGTGTCATTTGGGGGCAAGAGAGCACGAAGGAGACCTCCAAGGTGCTTCTGATGCTCTCCTAGATTTCCACGATTGAATTAAGGAGCTGCATCAAAAAAGTCTCTGAAGGCATCCTTGATTTTAATGAGCTATAACTGCGCTCTAACAATCCATCAGGGTCTGCAGAAGCTTAATCCTCTTCCAGAAAATACCTCTAGAACTAAGTGGCTTGTTTCCCTCTGGATATGGATTGCACAATTCAGCAATTGTATGGAAACAAAAAGAGACTGCCACCGAGCATCACTTTTCAGATTTTCAGGTTTACTTTTTAATTCTTGACTGGAGATTTCCCCAAACATAATGCAATTATGCAAATAAGAGAAATTACGAAGTGCTTCTGCCCAACAATTTCAACATAACAGTAAAACAATTGAACTTGTTACTTAAATCCTGTTGAAGATGCTCCTTGTGCAGCATTTAAAAAGGATTTTTTTGCTGAGGTAGCATCTATCATGAATCAATAAAACAGGATTTAATGGGGGAGGGGGGGATGGACATAATATAGGCTTTACGGCTATACCACCTGGCTTGGTATGTTACCAAACAAGATAGGTTACTTTTTTTCAGCCCAGCCAAATATTCAGCAGAAGGAAGCAAATCTTCATCACACAACCATGGAAGGATCTCGGTCACAATTCTACCTTCACTCCAAATCCCAGATACTGTTGGGCAATTAAAAAGGAAGAAGACTTGAGAAATAAGTAAGCACTAATCCCCTGCTTGGTTGGCTATTCCAAATTTTCTCCCAACGTGTTGCTGAATCTCTGCATCAGAACCACCAGCACACCAGCCAGTTGTCTGCATTTGCAATTCTCAAGGAATGTGAGTCAACTCCAGCTCTTCGTTGCACAAAACACTCGAGTCCTCTTGCCTTTACAAGTATATAATCAGAGATCCTAGGGTGCCATGTTAGGGAACAGAACTTAAACCTGACTCCGCTCCAGCTGAATACAATTTAGGGAAATGGATTCAGTGCACTATTAAGGCACTCTCTAGGTCAAAGTGCTCAAAGGGATGTGCAGAAATTCCAGTTTCTGTAAAGAGATATATAGATATTGAAGGGAAAAATTCTTTTTCTCTAACAGTTTCATCATACCATTCGTTCAGAAGTACAGCACCTTAAAAAATCCTTACTGTGTTAAATAACCAGGAGGCGGAGATGGAGCTACAAATAAGAGGAGCTGATTCTTTTGCTTTCAAGGCTACTGTACTGTACAGCAATTTGGCTTCCTCCAACTACAGTTAAAGCACATAGTTACTGGAGGCAATAAGTTCACACAATAAGTAGCTTTCCCCCACTTTTCGGAAAAGCAGGAATATGGGACCTCTCCTTCCTAGTCCCAAGACTGAAGCTTTGGGTACAAGCGATAACAGTAATTTTGCAGCCGCACAACAATCTGATCTCAATTCCCAGATATTCAGGGATGCTTATGAAAGAGAGACACTGAAAGCTGCCATAATTACACAGAGGCACACCGTGTGTCTGCCACTGACATCACTAAAACTGGATCACACACACACACACACACAAGCGTACAAAGAACTTGAGCGATGCGGGGATTTTGGAAGATAACAAGAGGTTAGGCTAAGCAGCAGCTGTTCCAAACTGTAGGGAAGATGGCGTAGCTACTTCCCAGGGATTAGCACTACAGAATAGTGCAGTGCAGAAGTGCAAAGATAAGTACATTCTTTCTGTGTGGGGGGGAAAGTCTTGTGCACAAGTGCTCCTCTTAGGCACAGAGAACAAGATTTTTTTTTTTTTAAAAAAAGACCACTATCTGGAAAGTCACAGGTCACTTCTTGGAGAGCGTAGCAATGAGTTTTTTCCATTCTTCTCTCTTGCCTGTGATGTACGAAGGAGTCAAGAGCTGAAGCACCGGTTCCTGCTGTTCCTGAAGGAGGAATTCTCGGCACAGGGCCTCAGTGTTGCAGATCACATACATCCCACAGTCATAGCTGTTCTGCTGCGCTGGGGCCTTCTCTTCTACAAAGGCAACTTTGCCCCTCTTGCCGAGAAAGGACTGCAGATTCCTTGCAACCTGTTTGGCATGCGCAGAGTTACACCTGCTATGGGAGTCATAGTGAGCAAAGCCATTCTTGTCTTGGAAATACACTAACAAGCTCCAGTGGGTGCCACCAGCTGCTTGGTTGGAGTTGTCGTTGATAGCCAGGAACACAATTTTCTTCTGCAACAGGTCCAGGGGCTCAAGGAACAGGGCCAGTTCCTCCTGGTTGGTGGTGCACTTGATGAACTGAGCCACCTCCGGGCCCACGAAGCAGGCCTGGTCGGAGAAGTCTCGGAACTGGTCGTTGGCAAAATACTCAAAGGCAAACCCAATGATGTGGTCGTTAAGCCAGCAGGGAGGGTCTAGTAAAGAAACGTCCGATTGTCTCAGCAAACTGTCCATGTAACTCAGGACAACAGGGTCCATTCTGTGCAAGCAGGGCTACACCTGCTGGAGAAAGCCCAAAGCCTAAAATGAACAGAGATGAAAAAAGACACGAGATGTGGTGAAGTGCTCCTGCATCTGAACCGTTGAATGAAAACTATTAAATGTGAAAACTAGAGAACGGACTAAGATTTGATTTGCAAAATGGGAGCATGGCAATTGATTAGAGGTTAACTGGATTTTAAAATAAGTTTTCTAGCTCAAGCTATTAGGAAAATAAACTGACTCTTCCTTCAGCCCCCCTTTTATTCAGAGGCAAAACTGTGTATTTTTCAGCCTGATCGGATTCTTGTTTATCGAGAAGTCGCTGCCACAAAAACTTTCTCGAGGAATTAAAAAACTGACTGCAGCCTTGAAGTTATTTGATGTTCTGCTTCTGTAAATACTTCTGTATATCACTAGGCTCTGATTCAGCCTTTTGAAAGTGGACAACTGACAGCACAGTCCCCTGGGCATGACTCAGAGAAAACCGGAGAACACCCATTCATTACAACAGGAAAGAAGCTGCATGTGCTGATTTATTTACTCATTAGGAAGGAATGGGAAGCTTTCCTGCATGCAATTAAAAGACAAAGGACATTCACTGATGATCTGTATGTATTAGTAATCATTTAAGATCTTCAAAGGCAATAACTAAACAACTGCCTTTTGAAACAATGAGAATTAAGAATGACATGCATGAAGGATCTATATAGTAGATCTTCTATAGTGCAGGGATCTCCAAACATGTGGATTTCAACCATGCTGGTTGAGAAATTCTGGGATTTGAAGTCCACAGGTCTTAAAAGTTGGCAAGTTTGGAAACCCCTGCTATAATGAACCGGTTTTGGGGTGTTTTTTTTTTTTTTAAACTGCATCCAGAGCTTCCCACTCTTCCAAGGCAAATATCGTATGGATTAAGACATATAATACTGATCACCATAACAGGAGTAATAAAATGGAACAGGAGCATCTATGGTTACCTGAGTCAACAATCTGGACTTGCACAGATTAATAGCTACACAACGGATGCTGCATCCTTCTCTTTGCTTAGCCTCCATCTCTCAGTAAGAGCAACGTGGTGGCTTTCAGCATTGTCCCACAGTAAGAAGTTGTTCATTTCCTGGCTGCATTTATTTTCTTCCCAATAGCCAAGTATTGCTCATTTTATCCATTAGCTGTTACTTGAAACCTCTTGACAGTGACTCACCAAATAAATTCTATATCTAAAGGAAATCTTTTTCAGATACCAACTCATTTTCTTGGAAGCTACAACAAAGCACTTTTAAGTATACTATACAAAGAAAAAAAATAGAACCTGCAATTATGAAGGGATAGGCATACAGGAACCTTTTTTTAGGTCAAGTAACTTTCCAGCGGTAGGAAAAAAATAGAAAAATAGCCTTGAAAATTGTAGAGTAAGAAGAAAACTTTTCTGCACAACCTCTGGTGAGCTCACGGACATATCCATATAGCTTTTTTGGGTAAAGATACGGCAGTCGTTTCCACTGCTGCTTTCTAAATTGCTTTTGAATGTACATTTCCTAGTGGTGTCTGATCCAAGTATTAACTGAGTTGAATCTGGTTTAGCTTTTCCAAGATTAGCCAAGTCTAGCTAGGTGCTACCATCTAGCCAGGTTGCATTAAGAAAAGCTGTGATGACTATTAGTTCTTAAGAGTTGGAATTTCCCTGCAGGCAAGATGATCTAACAATGTTTTACTTAGCTTTCTAGCTACTAAAAAAAAGTCCAGGTGAATAAAACAATCAACTTGAATTACAGTAGATGAACTGAAGCTTACAATTGATTGATTCGATCACGAAAGTACCTTACACATGAAGACCATCCTGGCTGGCAAAGGTTCACCAAATTGTCAGGCAGTTTGCTCCTTGTGTAAATGCTAGGAACCTGTTCTGTAAATGCTAGGAACCTTCACCAAGCAGAGTTTGGATTTTACCACTGAAATATAAAAAAAAATAAACTCCGACCACTTTCCAAGCAAATCAGCGGCAATTCAATTAAAAGGTGTCTGGACTGCACCTTCCCTTCCCTATTCCTGTGGATAAGTATTACTGGAGCTGATCTTCATCCAAGGATACCCTTGCTAAAAGTGGCTAGCTTGGCCATCCAAAGGTGCTTTTCCAAAAGCCAACTGGATTTTCTTGGTTTTTTTCTTGAAAACTGACTGAAGAAGCTTCTTGGATGAGAAGTGAAACATCTTCAAGGAAAACCTAGAACAGTGGTGGCGAACCTATGGCACAGGTGCCAGAGGCGGCACTCAGAGCCCTCTCTATGGGCACGCGCACCGTCACCCCAGTCCTAGGCCTTCAGCTGGGTTTTATAAAACTTTTTCGCCTTTAGGCCTCCACCGCCGTGTGCAAAAAAAAAAAAGGTTCAATCAATCAGTCAATTTCAACTTCTCGTGGGAAAAAAAAAGATCTTGCAAAGTTGGAATTGATTGATGGAACTTTTTAGTCCCACCCAGTCTGCCGTTACCACAGCAGCCACGCCCACCCAATGGGCCACACCCAGGCAATGGGCCACACCCAGGCAATGGGCCACACCCACCCAGTACCCGACCATGCATAAATGGGTTTTGGGTTGCAGTTTGGGCACTCGGTCTCTAAAAGGTTCGCTATCACTGACCTAGAAAGTCCAGGTGCCTTTTGGAAAAGCATCTTTGGGATAACTGTGACCTGGATGACTGAGAATCTCCATAGACGTTTAGCTTGGCCATCGTTATCCTGCGACTTTTCATCAAACTGAAAACAAAAGAGTTCCTTTGAAGATGTTATCTAATTTTATATACATGTACTTTAAATTTGGGGTCTCCTAATACCATACATCACATGCAGCTTGTTTCACTTTTGTTTTAGAATAATGTGCACGAATCCAGTTGTCAGTTTGACTGCATTATACACTGACTTACTCAACCAAGCAAAGGTTTCTATAAATCTAAGGCCTTGCATTATGTGTGAACCCAGTCATGCAATTATTTGTTATTTTGCAAAGTAAAGGGCTTGCTTCTACTGAAGAGGCCTCGAAGCATCAGAAATAGTATCCCTGCCTTGGCCAAAAATGAAATCTGCAGAGCCAAAGCCTCTGAAGGAGGAGGAGCGAAATGCCACTATGGCAGGGGTAGGCAACCTTGGCTCTTTTATGACTGGTGGACTTCAACTCCCAGAATTCCTGAGCCAGCATGGCTCAGCTTGGAAACCTTTCTTTCCCTCAGCATGGCTGGCTCAGGAATTCTGGGAGTTGAAGTCCACGAGTCATAAAAGAGCGAAGGTTGCCTACTCCTGCACTATGGAATACCCTGTGTAGTACAGGGGAGTGTGTGTGTGTGTGTGTGTTTGGGTAGTCCTCGACTTACGACCACGACTGAGCCCAAAATGTATATTGCTAAGTGAGACATTTGTTAAGTGGGTTTTGCCCCATTTTACAACCTTCTATGCCACAGTTGTTAAGGGAATCTGGCTTCCCCATTGACTTTGCTTGTCAGAAGGTCGCAAAAGGGGGACGATCACATGACCCCGGGACACGGCGACCATCATAAATACGGGTCTGTTGCCAAGCGGCTGAATTTTCATCATGTGACCAACGGGGATGCTGCAATAGGTCGTAAGTGTGACAAACGGTCCCAGGTCACTTTTTTTCAGGGCTGTTGTAACTTTGGTCACTAAATGAGCTGTTGTGAAGTCGAGGACCACCTAGCAGCAAAAGGCAACCACTCCTGCGGCCTGACACCACAGAACGAGCAGAGCTGGAAGGGGACTTCGAGGTCATCTAGTCCAGGGCTTTTCAACCTTTTCACCCACTGTACCACTTTTAGGATATGGCAACATCCAAGTGCCATCAGTCACCTAGCAAGGGGTCAAAAACTTGACCCCTCCCCCCAAAAGTGATAAAGTACAGGTAGTCCTTCACTTACAACAGTTCGCTTAGTGCAGCGGTTCTCAACCTGTGGATCGAACGACCGTTTCGCGGGGGTTGCCGGACACCGCAGTCCGCCATTTTTCCCCCCGTTTCCCCTCGGCCGTTGCACGAGCGCCACGCATGCGCGGTTTGGGTCGTCGTGCGCGCACTGCACATGTGTGGTTTGGCCTGTCACGCCGTGCGTGCGCGGGTCGGGGTCGCGCCACACATGGGCGGCGCAGGTGGGGTCTCGGCCTGAAAAAGGTTGAGAACCGCTGGCTTAGTGACTGTTCAAAGTTACAATGGCACTGAAAAAAGTGCCCCCCAAGCCACAGCCGAGCAAGACGCCTGCCTGCCCGCCCGGCGGCATTCTTCCTCCTGTCCGAGGTTTTCGTTGTTGTGAGCATTTCTGTTGAGGATTGGCAGTGGGGTAGGGGTGGGGGGTGTTTGGTTTTTATTCCCCATCTGCTGGGTGGTTGCAGCAGGTTTTGGTCACTTCACATGACCCTGGGACACTGTGACCGTCATAAATATGAATCAGTTGCCAAGCATCTGAATGTAAATCACAAGACCTGGAGAGGCTGCAACATTCCAGCTGATCGGCGCTTCTTCTGGGCTCAGCAAAAGCACCAGGATCAGCGCCGAGCTCCAGCTGGAGCCTGGCGCTGATCCTGGCGCTTCCGCTGAGCCCTGACAGCCCCGAAGAAGTGCTGATCAGCTGGAAAGCAGCACTGATCCTGGCACTTCCGCTGAGCCCTGACAGCCCTGCAGCTCCATCCATCTCTCGCTCAGGCTTGTGCGGTGCTGCCACCGGTCCAGCTCATTCCCCTCCCCCCGCTACCCCTTTTCTAGGAGGGTCGCGTACCCCCTGCCAGGTGCCAATGTACCTCAGGTGCTACCAGGTGCCACCAGTTGAGAAGCCCCGTTCGAATCCAAATCCCTCCAGCCCAACTACAGCATTTCAGACCAGCCTTTCCTCGCAGCCCCATTTCGGGAGGGGGCCTCGTCCCGCCTTCCCTCTTTGTTCCGAGAGGATTTTGTCCCGGAGCGTCTCCTGAGCAAATCCCTCGGGGCGCGAGGCATGAATGGCGGGACGGGGAAAAGGCGCGAGGCTTCCACCCAGCCGGGAGGGCGCCGCGGAGGAGGGCGAAGCCAGCCGAGAGGCGGGTCCGGCCCCGCGGGAGACCTGTCCAGCAGCCGCCTGCCCGCCTAACCAGCCCCACGCTCGGGCTCATCTCCGCCGGTCTTTCCGCTCGTTCCAGCCGTCGCCGTCGCCGCCGCGCCGGATCCCCCTGGGAGGAATCTCCCTCACGGGGCGCCTTACCTGCCGCCGGGCCTCTTCGCGCTCCTCGCCTCCCTCAGCCGGGGGTTGCCCGGGGCGGCCGCCAAGCACCGCCAGGCCGAGCGTCGTAAAAGGAAAAAAGGGGAAAAAAAAAAGACGCCGCTTTCCTTCTCTCGGCCTCCACCCCTCCCATCCCGCGCTACGCCACTCGCGTAAAGGCCCGACGCGAATCGCGGCCGTGGCGCTGAGCGCGCGCTCTTGCCTCTTTTTTTTTTTTTTTCCTCCTCCGCCCTCCCCCCCGCCCGGCTCATGGGAGACGGAAAAAAAAAAAGGAAGCGTGGGCGGAGCTTGGCTTGGGGCGCCGCGGCCGGAGGAGACCTCCGCCTCTCGCTGCGGCCGCTGCGCGAAGACGCGCGTCACGTCAGCTCGAGGCGCGGGGCGGGGCGGGGAGAGGAGGAGCAGAGGGGGCGGGGCCCGGCTTGGTGGTGGTGGAGGACGGACGGGCGGTGCAGGCGCGTGCACGTCCGCGCGCGCGGCAGCGAGAGGCGGAGGCTGCTGAGGCGGCTGAGGGGCGAGGCGCGCCGGCGGCGGCGTTTCCTCCCCACAGAAGCGGGGAGGAGGCGGGTGGCCGTCGCGGTGGCGGTGCTGCCCTCGCTGGCCCGAGTCAAGGGAAGCGAGCGCGGCGGGCGGAGCGATGCGGCGGACCCGCAGGTGAGCCTCGCCCGCTGCCCGGCCCTCCCCCCCCCGAAGGCTGCCCGGCTTCCCCTCAGCGGACGGGCGCCCGAAAGAGCGAGCGAGCAGGCGGGCGCTCCGCTCCGCCGCCCCGCGGCACCTGCGGCTCCCCGGGGCAGCCCCAGCGACGCCTCTCCGCCGCCGCTTCCTCCGGGATGGAGGGAGGCGAGGCGAGGCGCGGGGCCGCCGACGAGATCCGGACGGGAGGGATGCGCGGGGGGGGAGGGGAGGGGAGGGGCGGCTGGGCAGATCTGCCCCACGGACTCCCCCCCTCCCAGGCGGACAGGGGAAGCGGGGACCCGGCGGCATGCAGGGCCGGCCGGGCGCGGAGAGGCTTCATTCATTCGAGGCGGCTCCGGATTGCGAGCCGGCGCGCTGGATCCTCTCCTGAGGGGGGTGGGCATCCCATCCCCTCCCCGTGGCTCGGCCGCAAAAGGTTTCTGGAAGAGACCCCCCCTCGCCCACCCCTTCCCTGCATCCCTTCCTCTGCCTGCCTTGCAAGGTCAGGGAGCCCCCACTTTCCTGCCCCCCCCCGTCCCTCCCTCCCTCCCTCCCCGCGAATGTTATACAGGAGATTATCCATTTTTGGAGTGTTCCTTGTCAGCCCCGGTTTCCCCCCCCCGCACGCAAAAAAAGCAAAAAAGGGGGGGGGTTCGGGAGAGAGAGAGAGAGAGAGAGGATGGTTGTGCTGTTGCATTGCGTGGTGTGCGAGGTTGAAATCTGGGCTGCAGCAGCTGCATTGTGATTTTCCCGATGGGGAAAAAAAAATCCCAAGCTGTGCTAGAGGGGAGAAATAAGCCCGCCCCGTCCTTTCTTCTCCTAAGGAGATTTAGAGGTATTTATATATTAAAAAAGAAAACCATGAGAGAAAAAAGAAATGGGATCTGCTCCGCATCCTTAACAGGCTCTTCCTGTGTAAAAACTTTCTAATGGCAATATTTGTTTATCTGTAGCTGCTGTATTTACTAGATAAGCCACAAAAGGAAGCTTTTTTTTTTTTTCCTTTCCCATTTTGATTTGGGAACCGAATTTGGGGCAGCAGCAGCAGCATTTGGCTAGGATTTTGTGTCTGTCGGGCTCAGGCCTTCAGTATGGCAGGAATGCTGCAGTCGAGTCAACTGCTAAACGTGGTTGCATGCCTGCATTAACTTAAATGAAAATACTCAGTTTGCTGTGGTTGTTTTCTTCAAGGGTGCTTCTAAAGATATGACATGACACTGCGTGGACGGCGCCCCCGTTCTCAACTGTTGCTGTGGAATAAAACTCTGGTGACTGTGATTGTTGATGGCTGTGGGTCCCGCTGGCTGAGAAAGGTGAGAGCTTGTAGGAAAGCATACTTGGAAGGGTGCTGGTTTGGCAGTAGCTAATGCAGAGCTTGCAGTGGCTTTTTGTGAATTCAGTCTCTAAATCCACCAGTCTTTGCCTTAATCTTCAGGATGGGAAAAGAAGCATAATCTTCTTGCTTCCTCCATGTGTCACATGGAATATTTATTTAAAATGTATTTTAAAACTGGGTTTTCCAGTGCTGTAGAATTTAAACATATATATATTTAAACATATATATATTTAAACATATATATATTTAAACATATATATATTTAAACATATATATAGCAGTATTAACAAAAACGATTGGCTGCCTCTAAGTTCACTTGCAGCCAGTTTTTCTTCCCCCCCCCCTCCTGCTTTTTAATGCTTGCAGTGTCTGTGCTCTACTTTTCTTGCACTGAGTGAATTATTTTCCTTGAATCTCGTTTTCATTTTTAAGGAGCCTTACAGTTTGGTTGTTCAGATTTATCATAACGCAAATGAACTAGTGACAAAGAGGGAGGAAAAAGAAATAATAGCACAGCAGTGTGGGTTGTATTAGGTGGACATTCTTCCTTTTCTCCATCCAGTGGAGGATGAATGCAGTATTTTGAAAAACGTGGAAGGGATTTTACAAAGGTGAATTGGGCATTCGATTCAGGATTATATGAATAAAACCTCATATTTTTCTTTTTAGGTATTTTTGCAGATTTGTGCAAAATATGTTTGGCTAGTATGTGGCTCTCTGTTTATTGGACTCAGGCAGGGTGTGATTTTTTTTATTTTAAATGTGCATGAATTCAGCCATTTGAATAAAGTAAGTGAATAATGAGTTAGCATTAATGATTACTGTAGTGTCAAACTCACTATAATGAATACATTACATGCTCATTAATTTTTTCAGTGAGCCAACATTTTTTTTAAAAAAAGCCCAGTGATTAAAAAATTTGACTTTGAAACTTTGTGTTTTCTTGGTTTAATTTTTGTTTATTTTTAAACGGTGTTATGCCTTAGCCACAATCATTTTTGCCCATTAGTTAGCTGATGTTTAGTTAAAATGTGATGAGAACTAATTGGAACTTGGACCTGCTGTTTTAATCATGGGGTGATGAATGTTGGACTTCTCTGCAGATTCAGAAATGGGAAGTTGCTAAAATTCATGCTCTGGGATTGCCTTCATGAGGCTTATGACCCCAAGTGCCGTTGTCCTTACGCATGTGATCAGCTTGCTTCCATGAATGTTGAAGCAGTTGGAGCATTCCCCTTGCGTTCCTGGAGACTAGTTATAAGTAGGATTCATAGCTCTTCCCCTAGCAATACAATTAAAAGAGTTTTAAATGCAACATAATTGTCTGAACGAAGTTGCTTTCACCAGCTGTTGGATGCTGCATAAAGAAGCTGCTATAGAAGGTACTGCCCAGAGGTCTAATAAGACATACCTGCTTTATCCAGGTTCCAGTGAAGGTAATGATCAGAGCAGCCACCCGGTTCCATCTACTGACTGAGTCAGAATCTTGATTTGAAAGAGTTCCTAAGTGGATCTTATGGGGTTTTTTTCTTGCCCGCTCCTTCAGCTAATGCTGCTTCCCAACCTGTATATATCCATCACGATTCTGTTTCCTAAGTACCTCACCTGTTTTTGTGTGTAGCTAGTTCTGTTCTTTTGTTTTGATGTGCTGTTTTCCACATTATCAAGTAGACTTGGCAATGTTCCCATGGAGAACTAAGTTGGAAAAGAAGGTTCTATAAGATTGGTCATCTCAATGGATTTTTCAGAGAATATCTGTAAGCTAGGATCCTAGTTTCCTGGCAACTTTCACTCATGTACTTTTATTTGAGAAATCGTAAGAATGATCGGTTTAATTCAGTGTACTTTTCTGCCTTTGTCTAAACCAGAAATTGTTTTGAGCTGCAGAGCTGCAGAAAGAAAATAATTATTTGGAAAGAGATCATAATCCTTGCTGACCACAAATAGTTAAATATTGCATAAATTATAGGAAGGCACCTTGCTGGGATAGATCTAGTTTGGTTAAAATAATAATAATAATAATAATAATAATAATAATAATAATAATAATAACCAGTGTTGATCAGAAGTTTCTATCTCCAAACAACACAATTAATTAATAGTGTCCAAGATAACCTAAGTTGTGGTTACAAGCCCTAAGGAGTGTGATTCAAAATACGGTGGATTTTAAACTCCTTTTCAGTATCACAGCCGTTTGTATTTATTGGACGTGTGCCATAGAACTTGTGTGAAGTAGTAGATTACATAATCATGGAAGAATGCAGTCCCATTACTGTTGGAAAACTTCTACTATAACATGCAGCATCACTTGAACTGCAGTATTTGTTTTTGTTATTTTCATCAGCTAATTTATTTTGCATTAAGTGCCCTATCACAGATTCCCATCTGAGGGAAAAGCTTGGTGCAGCAATATTTTTTTACAGGGACAGAGTTTTTGATCTTTACATCAGCACAGTCTACAATGGGTCATAGAATTAATCAAATTCAAACTGCAGTAATCAACTTTGGTTCTCCAGTCAGTGAAGAACTAAACTGCCCCAAAAGTTCCTCAGCATCAGTTCTTGGACTAAATAAAATACGAACGGGAGATGAATAGATTTGGGATAACCTAATGCAACCTAGATTCAATGAAGAAATGTCTGGCCTTTTCTTAAAGATCCCCTAAGGCAGTGGTTCTCAACCTTTTTCAGGTTGAGACCCCACTTGCGCCGCCCATGTGCACCGCGACCCCGACCCGGGGGTGCGCGCGCGACAGGCCGGTCCGCATATGCGCGGCGCGCACGTGCTGAAAATTTTTTTTAAAAATAAAAAAAACAAAATGGCGGACTGCGACGGGCCGATCCGCGCATGCGTGGTGCGCGCGCCGGGAAAAAAAACCAAAATGGCAGACCGCAACGGGCCGATCCGCACATGCGCGGTGCGCGACGGGCCAATCTGCGCATGCGGGCGCACGCGCGCCGAAAAACAAAACAAAAAAAAAAATGGCGGACCGCGGTGTCCGGCGACCCCCGCGAAATGGTCATTCGACCCCAAATGGGGTCACGACCCATAGGTTGAGAACCGCTGCCTTAAGGAGAAAGATGCATCCATTTTAACTAAATTGCTCCTACCAACAGTACTTCTTTATAGTTTTCAATGAACTTCTATTTTTATCATTTAAACTCACTAATATTAGTTTTGCCATCTGAATGAGCTGAGAAAAAGAACTTTATCTGGCAAGCTGGGCACGACCTGTATTTGGAGAAGAAACGAGGAGCTGGCTATTAAAATTCTAGGAAGGCACTCTTTGCCCAACAAAGTTTTAGAAGATGCTAAGAGCTTTATATAATTACTTTCTTGATTCACACATTGTTACATAATCATTTTGTTTTCATAATATGTCAGCCCAGCTATTGTGTTTGTAAAATTGTGTGTTACATTATGTATGAGGAAAGCCACTCTGGTATTTTCAATAAACTGTGTTGAAACAAACCATGGCTTAACACAAAAATGCAGAGTCAAGCTTCAGAATTGTGTTGGCCTTAAGTTCCTTGGGTGTGGCCTCTGAACTTCTCACTTGCCACAACTTTAATGGGATAGCAAAGAGAATTTTATCCATAGGAAGTAATCACGTTAAAATAATTTGATTTTAGTTATAGCAAAATTAGGTGTGACTGGATTCATTTCTGTGCCCTGGCTTACCTGGTAAAGTAACCCAGTTCAATTGTTTATTTCTGACACACAATCCCAAGGCCCCAAATGTGGGCCTTGGCCTAAAAAGCACCCTAGGGACACAGCTGTGAGTGATGGGTTTCCACATACCCAACAATAAATAATAAGGGTTTTTTTTACATTGTTTTAAATCGTTCTTTTTAAGTATCATTCTTCCAACGTGGGCATTTTAGCTAACTCATAGTTACTGGCTGGCTGAGGAATTCTGGGAGTTGAAGTCCACAAATCTTAAAAGTTGCCAAGTTTGAAGACCCCTGTTTTAAAATTTCAACCTTGTTACATGTGTTCCTGTTCTAGGAAATAATGTATTTATTAGTTTCTTCTGCCTTTGCCAAGCAATCAAATCTTCTGTGGGGTTTTTTTAAAAATGTAAAAAAAAATATCAGAAATTGGCAGTAGTTGTTTGGGTGTGGCTCTGAAAGGGCGAGTGTTTGGTGGTGTGCGGGCTGGATAAATTAGGTCTAATTATAGATACCAGAAAAAGAAGACAGGGTCAGTTAGAGACTGTCCAGTGATGTTTCTTTTAGCTTATGGCTCAGAATTTAGCTGAGTAATGACAGATAGTTCATTTTATTGTCAATTGGCAACATTTACATGAATGCTTATCACGCAAATGAAGGATTTTGAAATGAAATTGCAAGTAATGCTTTTCAGAAAATGGTAACTGTTGTCCCCTCCTCTTCCCCAATATTGGTTTTTATGTTGGAAATGCCTCCTCATCTCACTTTGCAGGTTTCTTTCAAAGTCATTTTTAGTTTGCTTGTTTTCATGGCTGCGGCAGCATCCCATTTTTCTATCTCTTGTTGGTAACTCCTTAAGCTCTCTTTTTAACCTTGTCCTGCCTTTCTTGAATGGACGTCATGCCTTCTCTCAGGGACCTTGCGATTCGTGTTCCGCGCAATGTCCGGCACGAGTGTGCTTCTGTGTGTATTACAGAGGGGGGGGGGAAACCGGAGAAGAAAAATGTGGCAAAAATAACTTTACTGAAGCTAGCTGAGTATTTTCATATCTCATTAAGTTACAGCAAAACGTTCTTATTAATCTTCAGAAGTTTGAGATAAGAATTAGATAACTATGCAAATGGCTACTTTTTAAAAAATAATAATAATAACAATAATGGTTAGGAAAATAAAGCTGCAGAACAGCCTTTACTGTTTGCTTTTAAAGACCATAAGTACTTTCTCAGATGGCTGGTTTAGAAGGTTTTTAGACTTTGGGAGGAGCTGAAGTAAGTTTTTGGCTGTAGTTTTTTTTTTTTTGCTTTAAAATTTACTCCCTTCTCTTGTTCCAAAGCAAATTAAGGGAAAGCTTTCAGCAACTTGGTCATCAGTATAGCCGTTTCCCATTTTTTCTGCTTTGCCCCAGTGGATTTGTCATGGAATCTTTTGTGGGTACCCACTGTCCTACTTCCTTCCCACATCATGTGGGTTTTTCCAGCGGTTAGCATGGATAGCTGTTTGGGTCTATGATAACCCCTTAATCTATAGTTGAGATCACTCCTGAAATAATATTCTCTGTTTAATTTATGGGAAGATGTTCCCTATCCCCCCCATAAAATATTATTGGAAATCCTAATTATAGTTCATTTTCTCCCAATTCCTAAATTGAGAGAGAGGGCCTTGAAGGGCCAGTCACTAAAGTTACTAAGATGTGAAGTGATCCTTATGGGGGGGAAAGGTTTTTTTTTTTTGTCCTCATCATTGTTTCAAAGACATGGTTAATATCCTGTCACATGCAGAAAGAGTCATTTATATGCTCTTGTGAAAATGAGGTGGTATTGGTAAGTTTAAGGTCAGAATTTTTTTTAAAATGGCCCTGTTTGAGTTCTAAACCAGATAGATTCAACTAAAATACTTACAACTGGTCTCATCATGCTTAAAGCAACATTAGGAAGTTTGCAAAACTGATTATAAGAATTTCCACAGTATTATTCGTCCCCAATTAACAGGTGGGTATAAGCAAATTTCAGAATCTGAATTTGGAAAGTTTGAAATATAGCATCCACCGTTAATACTTTTAAAGCATCCAGAGTACTATAAGTCAGAACTAAGGCCTTTTCAGAGTTATTTGGCAGAAAGCAGAAGGTGGAATTGCGAATAAACATGCTGATTGGAGGAATTCATATTGCTGCCTCTGTTATTGCATGCTAGACACTTTCTAGCCTTCAGTAACCCAGCAACACTGCTTCTTCTTTTCTCCATCTCCTGTGTTCCAGAATTTCTTTAGAAAAACTGTTGCCAAAATCACTAAGGAAGTAGAATATGTGTAGGGTTGCAATGTGGATTATATTATTGCTGAGAAACTGATACGATCCAATTTCCAGGAACCCTTTAATTCATGCTGCTGATCATGTCTTTTGTTCATACCAACTTGTCCCCTTCCCTTCTTGGAGGGTGTTACTAGAGCTTCCCATGTTGTCTTTATCTTTTCTAATTGTCATATGTCACTATTAAAAATATTCAGCGTTTTTTTTAGAGATGTAATGAAATGCTGTTCTGGATGCCAATCCCACAGATGTGACATTTAAGTCTGCCTTCACCGAGCTGGGTAGCATTTCATAAATGCATGTATTTTGTTGCTAATTTATCTTAGACTTACTTTGAGTTTCTATTCCAAAAATAGATTATATCCCTTGTTGCAGATTGTAGTGTAATGCATTTTTAAAGGTTCTATTTTTTTCTTCTTCTGCTACCTAGCTTCTGGTAACTGGAAGTATTTTAAATGCATCAGGAGGAAGACAAACAGAAGTGCGAGTAGCTGTGGTTTGGCTATAGTAGCTCTGTGTTAGGTAGATTTTTTCCAGAGTATGTCTAAACAACAGGGCTTAGTGTTGTTGTTTTTTTTAAAAAAAAGTTTCTCATCTTTAAGGTGAATCCCTTTGAAGATGACCTCTTAATTTTTTGGGTATTCTTTTTTCAAAATTATAGAAGTTGAGCTCCCGGATGGGAACACATTTTGATCCTGAAGCTTGCTAACTATTTATCACTAAACATAACAATTTAGCCCTTCAAGCTAATTTTCTTCTTGTTGTTGTTGTTGCTGGGCAAAAGGCATTAACAAATTCTCCAATTGTAGGTTGGGGATTGCATGTAAAATTAAAGGGTAATCACTTGTGCATTGGTGAGTAACTAAAGCTGTGCTGTCTCATTCTAGAAAGAGTTAATAGTTATCTTTAGCATATCATTTTTAGGATAACATGTTTGTTTAAAATTATTAACCATTCAGTTCTGCAGGTTTGTGCTCAATTTTTTATGTAAATGTGGGCCTCTAGTTTTCTAGTCTGCTTTCTCTTCCCCCCAATTTTTTTGTGACCAGTAAAATTGGATTTTTGTTTTCTAAATTCCAAATGTCTTTATCTTAAAAATTCTTAGCCAAATGTCAGAAATTGAAAGAATGAATGATCTGTTGTATTTCTATTTGTTAGAGTTGCTGCCGTTTGTTCTTCTTATAAGATAGTTCAGAGCTTTCTTTGCTACCTGGCAGAACAATTCCTTGTGTTTATATAATTGACTTGTGAAACTTAAGTTACCTTACATTGGTTGATTTGAAAATGTTGGTATTATAAGAGAAATTGATTACAGAATGAATGGGTAAGTTGCTCCATTATCTGTCTAATTCTAAACAGTAAACTTCAGAATATTTTAAACCAGCTGGGTGACTTTGGGTAGTCTCTCTCAGCCTAGGATTCAAGCTGTTAATCCTCTTTATTTTTTTAAAAAAAATCCTTTTAACTTGTACAAAATGAATCCGACCATTTTTTTAAATATGTGCAAAGTAATATACTGATTTCTTTTTTCTTTTGCAATAGGGCTCACTTGCAATTATTATTTGGCCTTGCTGCTGTAGTCCTGCTCTTGGGTATCTCTCAGGATAACTGGCGATTGTTGTTTGCACCTATTTCCTTAATGTTCACTCCTATCTTATGGGAAAACTTCCACTTTATGTTATCAAACTCTTCTGAGCAACAACGCCCACACTGTCTGCAGCTCAGATTTTTCTTCCTAGCCATATGGTCCTGCTATGCTTCTACGTCTGGCAAGTTTTTTCCACCATTTGTGCTGTTATTTCTTTCTTTTTTTTCCCTCCCTCCCTCTTCCTGAAGACACAAATGTATAGGCTGATTATCTCACTGCAAAAGGCTTTTTCCAGAACTTTAAGCGATGATTGTGGTTCTTCCATATAGAAGTCATGTTCTGCAAATTGGACTGCTTCAGGATGCAGATTAAGCTTCCCTGCTGACTCCAGGTTGCAGCTTTGTCTTTCCAGAAGATACCGGTACATTTACCCCTTGTTGTCCTCTCTGACAACTCTTCTGTCTTGCCTCTGCATTGGGCTTTGGAGAAGAACAAATTTCACCCATCCACGCTAAAATATGAAGCATGAAGAAAGGGAGCAACAGCAGCTGCTCCCTTCTGTTTTCTTTATCAAGCTTGGACACAAGTGAGATCATTTCTTTCTTGAGAAAGAAAAAAACCTGGTGTCTTCACCTTGTCTCGTATAAGAGAAAAGCTGGAGTCTTCACCTCATCCATGTAAGAAGGGAACACTGAAGACCTCAGCAGATGACCTCAAGATGAAGTTGGTTTGCGATTAGGGTACCTTAGCGGTGACTTGGGGATGTGGCTTCATTTAGTGTGGATATTGATGGCCATATTTTTGGTTTAATTAGCTGAGCTGCGCACCAGGTTATAGTTGTAGCATAAAGATAAGCCTTCTACCTCAGGGGTCCCCAACCCCCCGGTCTGCCAGCAACCGGGCCGCACAAACGAGCAAAGCCCCATCCACAGGATGTAGGCAGCACACAAAACCACGCACCCTCCGGTCCACGGAAAAAAACTCTCTCCACGGAACCGGTCCCTGGTGCCCAAAAGGTTGGGGCCTCTGATCTACCTCACTGTAGTTTTTGACTGCCAATCTTATCAGAAGACCTTCAGAGTTCACACTGACGCTGACAAACACCCAAGTAGCCAAGCATCCAACTGAGGCTGAGAGGTAGCATCTGCCCTATGACTGACCCATTACTAGTGGACTGTGACAGAACAGACTGCCCGCTGAATGGATGGCTTGTTCAGTGCTTTTCCCTCTGGCAGTTCCCTGCTGAGTCAAATGCTACTTGCCTGAAGTTTCTAATTCAGCCAGCAAAAGGGAGTTAAATGTAATTTTAAAAAACAGTAGGCTATATTTCTTAGCATCTGATCTTTTACCACTGTGGCATTTATACAATGCACTTGCTTCGTCTCAAGGAAAAATAGAGCTAATTTTGTACAGGTTTTTTTTTTTAAAGATTGAACCACCATTTTTGTTGGCATGGTAATATTCAACTGTTCTACCATATCACGCTTTCATATGTTGCAGAAATATAATTAGCAAGGGTTAAGCTTGTGAATAATAAATAGCCGAGAACAAATGTGACCGCAGTGTTCTTAAAAATAAATTCGAAAGTCTATTGAGTTGTTTTAAATTGTATAAATGATTATGAATAATGTGAGTGTGTATTTTGTATTTTTGGAAACCATGCCTGAAGTAACATTACCTGAGATACGGTAGGACTGGTGCTTGTATAAGTTCATTGATTTAATTTGATTGTTCACTAACAAAGAGTCTCAATTCTGTTCTGGTTGTTAGTGTTTCATTTGAGATCTATTTCATTCCATTCATCTATTTCATTTTCTTTAATTTATTTAAACGTTTCTTTCCTGTCCTCTGAATGATAGTTCGCGAGATGGTTTATTAAGTACTGACTCTTTCAAAAGATGAGGTTATAAGCTGTCTTGGAAAAGCATCGCCACTGTGCTAAGTTAACCTTAGAGCGATCTGCAGCACAAGTTACAAAAAGTGTACTGTTGTATTTCCCATTTCGTAATTAATGTGCATTAGTGCACAAAGTACTCTTATTCAAGATGTTCCTCTGTAAATGTAACCAGAAAAGCAGTGACAGCACAATATTTGAATGAAATAACATGGGGGGGGGGGAGGAAATGCCTGAATTTAGAAGCACTTTGCTTTGCTAGATAGCATAGCAAACATGTGACAGGAAGCATCTGACTTTCAGAATTACACGCACAAATGGATGGTTTCTCGAACTCACGATGAAGAAGGATTTAAACCACCCTCAAGTAAAGTCAATATATAAGACTGAAGACAAAGGGACATAGGATAGAAAGCAACCTTAAAAATCTACTTGATTAGAAAAAGTGGATTAACCGTTTCCTGGCGGCCAGAAAGGCACTTAATGATAAATCCAACTATCAGTCCATAATACACATTCAAATCACCATGGATTGAATGTACTGCTGAGCAAATTATTTTATGCATTTGGTTCTTAATGGATTAATTCCTTCTAAATCAGCGGTTCTCAACCTATGGGTCGCGACCCCATTTGGGATCGAACGACCATTTCACGGGGGTCGCCAAACGCCGCAGTCCGCCATTTTTGTCCGCACATGCGTGATGCGGGCTGTCGTGCATGCATTGCGCATGTGCGATGCAGACCGTTACGCGCATGTCATGCATGCGCGATGCGGACCGTCATGCCGTGCATGCGCGATGCGGGCCGTCGTGCGTGTGCCGCGCATGCACGGTTTGGCTGTCGCGCGCGCCGCGCATGCACGGTTTGGGCTGACGCGTACGCACCGCGCATGCGTGGTTCGGGCAGTCGTGCCGCACATGCGTGGTTCGGGTCGTCGCGCACGTGCCGCGCATGCGCGGTTTTGGCCGTCGCGCATGTGCGGTTTGGGCTGTCGCACGCTGCGCATGCGCAGTTCGGGACGCCGCACATGCGCGGTTTGGGTCGTCACGCCGCGCATGAGCGATACGGGTCGTCGCGCCACGCAGCGCAGGGCGGGGTCTCGGCCTGAAACAGGTTGAGAACCGCTGTTCTAAATTCTCACCAAGCCCCAGTCAGTGTTCTGTTAGATCTCAGGTAGGGGCCTCCAATGTGTGCATTTTCATATAATCACACTTAAACCCCAACCTTTCCATTTTTATACACAAAAAATACAAATGCTGTTTTAATAAACATTAAAGCTAAGATCCAAACAAACATTAGAATTGCAAGTAATCTTTCAGTGCATAGTCCATCTGTTTTGTTTAAATAATGTGGAGTTTGGTTACTTCTTGTCTGCCAAATACCTTGAAATTATTATTAGACACTGCTCATTTTCCTTGTAGAGCGACTCATACTTTTGAAGCAAGGATGAATAGAGATATGTGAGAAGCACACTGCAAGTGTGAATGCATTATTTCACTGCTTTGCTTATCATTATTTAAATTATTATTTAATTAGTAAAAATAGTTTAAGTCAAATAAGTAAAGAAGTTCTGCAGCAACTAGTTGCATGAGCAATTGTGCAAGAAACTCATGTGCAAAGGAGTTGCTTTTGTTACCTTTTGTAACCCTGGAAATAATTCCCAGTTGATACTGTAGGTGCTTCTTAAAGGACATGTCTAAAGAAGACAGAGAAATGCTAATTATAGGGGAGAAGTGTGTGGATTCCTATTTTTTAAATAGCGTGCTTATTTCAGGAAGTGGAATAAATCCAGACTTGCCAGTAATGCAGGACATGTGACTTAGTTTCAGTTGATATAATTCTAACGTAAGCAGTTTCCTTGATCCACCATTTTGGAGTTGAAAGGAAATGGAGGCAGTTGCTCTTCAAAGTTGAGGAAGATGTATGGAATAAATCAGAGATTTCTATTGGAATTGAGATAATGGCAGTAATCTTTGAAGTGTGTGCTTCAGGACTTTTGCATGCTGTTGTTCAAACTATTCTAGGTTGCCTTAATTACAGTATATGTTTAACACCCTTTCATAACGTAGCTCCTTCCATTCTTACGGAAGTTTTTCACTTCTGTCCTTTCTCCAGAAAAGGGCAAGTTGTATCTGAGCCGTTTGGGGAAATCTAAAGAGGGTTTAATAGGTAGCCTCAGAGCTTGCTTTGGCACTGATGTGTTCCTGCATTTCAAAGAGTGATTATAAAGGATTATTGCCATTGTCAAAGTACCTTGGAAAAAAAATGGAAAAATTACTGGGAAAAGAAACAGTAAATTCCATTCTATCAATTTTCATGCCCTGGATGTGCTAGTTCGCACGATCAGGATATCAGTTCCTGCCCTTCCCTCTTCCTGTGCTAGGTGTGATGTCCCAGCCACCAAAAGTCTGCCCATTTCTTCTTTTAGATAAGTTTGGAATTGCATTTCAGAGGCAGCAATAAAAATAGACTTATGAAAAACACAAGGATATGTCTGAAAATAGCAGTGGCTCATTTCCTTTCCCCCATAGAAAGAGGTTTGGTCGCAACAGCACAATACAGATTTTTCTGGTCAGATCTTCCTTATTAATGACTGCTATTAATCAGCATAATTTTTTGCATTGTACTGCATTGCACGATTTATTTCATTAGACATTCCAAATCTGTACGGTGGGCTGCTGGTTTAAATAGTTATGGCCAGTTGTTGAGACCAAGGTTTCAATGAAGTTATCCGTCACATCATTTTGGAACATTTGGTATGTAAAAGCACTTTTTTGTTTTTAACTATTCAAATAATGAAATTGTTGAATTTGGCCACCTCACTGCTAAATTTAGGTCATTTCAAAGAACTAGTGAGAGACAAAGAGAGACAGACAGACAGAGACACAGAGATAGACACAGAGGGAAAGAGACAGAGACAGACAGACAGAGAGACAGAGAGAGACAGAGACATACAAAGAGAGAGACAAAGATAGACAGAGAGACAAAGACAGACAGAGAGAGAGAGAAAGAGACAGGTAAAGACAGAGAGAGAGAGAGAGAGAGAGAGAGAGAGACAGAGAGAAAGAGAGAGAGACAGAGACAGAGAGATAGAACGAGAAACACACACACCCAGAGAGAGAGAGACAGTGATAGAGAGACACAGAGAGACAGACAGACAGAGACAGTGATAGAGAGAGAGACAGAGAAAGTGAGAGATAAATAGAGAGAGAGAGAGAGACTTAGGGAGACAGACCAGAGACAGAGAGAGACAGAGGGACAGAGAGAGACAGACAGACAGAGAGAGACAGAAAGAGAGATAGAGAAACAGAGAGAGACAGAGACAGACAGAGATAGAGAGACAGAGAGAGAGACAGACAAAGACAGAAAGAGAGAGAGAGAGAGACAGAGAGAAACACACATACACACACAGAGAGAGAGTGATAGATAGAAAGAGAGAGAGACACAGACAGAGACAGAGATAGAGAGAGAGACAGAGAGTGAGAGATAGAGAGACAGACAGACACAGGGAGAGAGAGAGACAGGCAGATGGAGAGACAGACAGAGAAAAAGAGAGAGAGAGACAGTGAGAGACAAAGAGACAGAGAGAGACAGAAAGAGATACAGAAAGAGACAGAGACAAGAGAGAGACAGAAAGAGACAGGGATGGAAAAAGGAAAAGAAACAGACACAGGGGAAGAGACAGAGACACAGAGAGAGAGAGAACAGAGAGAGAGAGAGAGAGAAACAGAGACATACAGAGAGATAGAGAGAGACCGAGACAGAAACAGAGAGATAGAAAGACAGACAGAAATAGAAAGAGAGAAACAGAGACAAACAGAAAGAGAGAGAGACAGAGAAAGAGACACAGAGAGAATGAGAAACAGAAAGACAGATAGAGAGAGAAACACACACAGAGAGAGAGACAGTGACAGAGAGAGAGATAAAGAATGAGACAGACAGACAGACAGAGATAGAAAGAGACTGACAGACAGAGACAGAGAGAGACAGAGATAGACAGACAGACAGAGACAGAGCGAGATAGAGAGAGACAGACAGATAGAGAGACAGACACAGAGACAGACAGAGATAGACAGAGACGGAGACAGTGAGACAGTGAGAGAGAGACAGACAGACAGAGACAGAAAGAGAAAGAGAGAGAGAGAAAGAGTGACAGGCAGAGAAAGAGACAGAGAGACAGACAGACAGGAAGATAGAGACAGACAGAGAGATAGAGAGAGAAACACATACAAAAAAGAGAGTGAGAAATAGAGAGAGACAGACAGACACAGGGACAGAGACAGACAGACAGACAGAGACAGAAAGAGATAGAGAAACAGAGAAACAGAAAAAGACAGAGAGAGACACAGAGAAAGAGACAGAGTCAGAGAGGCACAGAGAGAGAGACAGAGAGTGAGAGATAGAGAGAGAGAGACAGACACGGAGAGACAGACAGACAGAGAGAGAGACAGAGACAGAAAGAGATAGAGGGAGAACGACAGAGACAGAGAGAGACAGAGATAGAAAGTGACAGAGACAGAGAGCGAGAGAGAGAGACAGAGAGAGACATAGATAGAGAGAAAGAGAGAGACAGAGAGACACACACATAGAGAGATACAGACAGACAGAGAGAGAGAGAGAGAAAGAGTGACAGCAGAGAAAGAGACAAAGACAGAGAGAGAGAAACAGAGAGAGAAAGTGATAGAGAGAGAGTGAGAGAGAGAGAGATAGACAGACGGAGAGAGACAGAGACAGTCAGAGAGATAGAGAGAGAAACACAAACAAAGAGAGATACAGAAACAGAGAGACAGAGACAAAGACACACAGAGACAGAGAGAGAAAGAGAAAGAGAGAGAGAGAGACAGGCAGATACAGACAGAGACAGAGAAAGATAGAGACAGACAGAGACAGAGAAAGAGACAGAGACAGACAGAGAGATAAAGAAACACACACACAGAGAAAGAGACAGTGATAGAGAGACAGAGAGAGAGAGAGAGACAGACAGACAGAGACAGTGATAGAGTGAGAGACAGACAGACAGACACAGGGAGACAGACCAGAGACAGACAGACAGACAGACAGACAGAGACAGAAAGAGAGATAGAGAAACAGAGAGAGACAGAGAAAAAGACAGAGAGAGACACAGAGAGAAAGAGACAGAGTCAGAGAGAGACAGAGAGAGGGAGTGAGAGATAGAGAGAGAGACAGACAGACACGGAGAGAGACAGAGACAGAAAGAGATAGAGGGAGAACGACAGAGACAGAGACAGACAGAGACAGATAGACAGAGACAGACAGACAGAGAGACACACACATAGAGAGATAGAGACAGACAGAGAGACACACAGAGAGAGACAGAAAGAGAGAGAGTGACAGCAGAGAAAGATACAGAGACAAAGACAGAGAGAGATAGAGAGAGAAACACATACAAAGAATAAGAGAGACACAGAGAGAGAAAGTGATAGAGAGTGAGAGATACAGACAGACGGAGAGAGACAGAGACAGACAGAAAGAGAGATAGAGAAACACACAAAGATAGAGAAACAGAGAGAGAGACAGAGAGAGAGAGACAGAGAGAAAGAGAGTCAGAGAGGCACAGAGAGAGAGAGACAGAGTGAGATATAGACAGACAAACATGGAGAGAGACAGAGAGAGACAGAGACAGAAAGAGAGAGAGACAGGCAGATACAGACAGAGAGAGAGACAGAGACAGAGAGAGACAGAGAAAGAGAGACAGAGACAGACAGAGAGATAGAGAAACACACACAGAGAAAGAAACAGTGATAGAGAGACAGAGAGAGACAGACAGACAGACAGAGAGAGACAGTGATAGAGAGAGAGAAACAGAGTGAGAGATAGAGAGAGACAGACAGACAGACACAGGGAGACAGGCCAGAGACAGACAGACAGACAGAGACAGAAAGAGAGATAGAGAAACAGAGAGAGACAGAGAGACAGACAGAGACAGAGAAAAATAGAGAGAGACAGAGAGATAGAGAAAGAGAGACAGAAACAGAGATAGAGAGAGAAACACACACATGCAGAGAGAGAGACAGTGATAGAAAGAGAGAGACAGAGGCAGAGGGAGAGATAGAGATAGAGGCAGAGAGAGACAGAGTGAGAGACAGACAGAGACAGAAAGAGAGAGAGACAGAAAGAGACAGGGATGGAAAAAGGAAAAGAAACAGACAGGGGAACAGACAGAGACAGAGAGAGAGAGAAAGAGAGAGAGAACAGAGACAGAGAGACACACAGAGACAGATACAGAAACAGAGACATACAGAGAGAGAAAGACTGAGACAGAAACAGAGACAGAGAGATAGAGAGACAGAGACAGACACAGAAACCGAGACAGACAGAAAGAGAGACAGAGAAAGAGACAGAGAGAATGAGAAACAGAAAGACAGATAGAGAGAGAAACACACACAGAGAGAGAGATACAGTGACAGAGAGAGAGAGACAGAAAGAGTGAGAGAGAGACAGAGACAGACAGATAGACAGACAGACAGACAGGGAGACAGAGAGAGAATGACAGACAGAGACAGAGAGAGACAGACAGACAGACAGAGACAGACAGCGAGATAGAGAGACAGACAGATAGAGAGACAGAGACAGAGACAAAGAGAAAGACACATAGAGAGACAGACAGACAGAGACAGAGACAGAAAGAGAGAGAGAAAGAGTAACAGGCAGAGAAAGACACACACAGAGAGAGACAGACAGACAGAGACAGAGAGATAGAGAGAGAAACACATAGAAAGAGAGAGAGAGAGACAGACAGGGACAGAGACAGAGAGACAGAGACAAAGAGAGATAGAGAAACAGAGACACAGAGAGACACAGAGAGACACAGAGAGAAAGAGACAATCAGAGAGGCACAGAGAGACACAGAGAGACAGACAGTAATAGAGAGAGATAGAGAGAGAGAGACAGATACGGAGAGTGACAGACACAGAGAGACAGACAGAAAGAGACAGAGACAGAAAGAGAGATAGAGAGATAGAGAGAGAATGACAGAGAGAGACAGACAGATAGAGAGCGAGATAGAGATACAAACAGAGATAGAGAGAAAGAGACAGAGAGATAGAGAGACACACACAGAGAGATAGAGACAGACAGAGACAGAAAGAAAGAGAAAGTGACAGCAGAGAAAGAGATAGAGAGAGACAAAGACAGAGACAGAGAGAGAGAAACACACATACAAAGAGAGAGAAAGTGAGAGATAGAGACAGACAGAAAGAGAGAGACACAGAGAAAGAGAGAAACAGGCAGAGAAACACAATGATAGAGAGAGAGTGTGTGTGTGACAGAGAGACAGACACAGAGTGAGAGAGAGAGAGAGAGACAGAGCGAGACAGAGAAAGACAGAGCCCGCAAAAGGAACAGAAACAAAGACAGACAGAGAGAGACAGAGAAACAGAGAGAGAGAGAAAGAGACAGACACAGAGAGAGAGACAGAGACGGAAAAAGGAACAGAGACAGAGAGACAGAGACAGACAGAGAAAGAGAGATATATAGAGAGAGACAGAAACACACACAGAGAGACAGTGATAGAGAGAGACAGAGTGAGAGATAGACACAGAGAGAAAGACAGACAGAGGGAGAGACAGAGAGAGGGTGAGAGAAAGAGAGACATAGAGTAAGATAGAAAGAGAGAGGTACAGAGAGAGAGAGAGAGAGAGAGAGAGAGAGAGAGAGAGAGAGAGAGAGAGAGGCCAACAGAAAAAGGAACAGACAGAGAGACAGAGACAGAAAAAGGAACAGAAACAGACACACACACACACACACACACACAGAGAGAGAGAGAGACAGAAAGAGAAAGAGAGAGAGAGAGTGACATACAGAGAAAGGAACAGAGAGACAGACAGACAGAAAGCTAGAGAGAGACAGACAGACAGAGAGATAGAGAAAGTGATAGAGAGAGTCTCTATCAGACAGACAGACAGAGAGATAGAGAGAGACAGGCAGATACAGACAGAGAGAGAGACAGAGACAGAGAAAGATAGAGACAGAGAGAGACAGAGAAAGAGAGACAGAGACAGAAAGAGAGATAGAGAAAAAGAGAGAGAGAGACAGATACAGAGAAAGATAGAGAGAGAGACACAGAGAAAAAGAGAGAGAGAGACAGGGAGAGAGAGAGAGACACACACACACACAGAGAGACACAGAGAGATAGAGAGACAGACAGAGGAAGATAGAGACAGACAGATACAGACAGACAGAGAGATAGAGAAAGAAACACATACAAAGAGAGAGAGAGAGACAGACAGACAGACAGACACAGGGACAGAGACAGAAAGAGAGATAGAGAAACAGAGAGAGACAGAGAGAGAGAGAGTGAGAGACAGACAGACATGGAGAGAGACAGACACAGAGACAGAGAGATAGAGAACGACCGACACAGAGAGAGAGAGAGACAGTAATAGAGAGACAGAGAGAGAGACAGACACGGAGAGAGACAGAGACAGAGAGACAGAGACAGAAAGAGATAGTGAACGACAGACAGACAGATAGAGAGCGAGATAGAGAGAGACAGAGATAGAGAGAAAGAGACACAGAGACAGACAGAGACAGAGAGAGAGATAGAAAAGTGAGAGAGTGAGAGAGAGAGACAGACAGACAGACAGACAGACAGACTGGGAGAGAGACAGAGAGAGAGAGAAAGACAGAAAGAGAGAGAGAAACAGAGAGAGACAGACAGACACAGAGAAAGATAGAGAGAGAGACACAGAGAAAAAGACAGAGAGAGACAGAGACACAGAGAGAGAGACACAGATAGAGAGAGAGAGAGAGACAGACAGAGAGACAGGAAGATAGAGACAGACATATACAGACAGACAGAGAGATAGAGAAAGAAACATAGAAAGAGAGAGAGAGAAACAGACACGGACACAGACAGACAGAGACACAGAGAGAAAGAGAGATAGAGAAACAGAGAGAGACAGAGACAGACAGACAAACAGAGAGAGAGAGGGAGAGACAGTAATAGAGAGACAGAGAGAATGAGAGACAGACAGACACGGAGAGTGACAGAGACAGAAAGAGAGATAGAGAACGACAGACAGAGAGAGAGACAGTAATAGAGAGATACAGAGAGAGAGACAGACAGACCCGGAGAGAGACAGAGACAGACAGAGACAGACAGAGATAGAGAACGACAGACAGAGACAGATAGAGAGCAAGATAGAGATAGAGAGAAAGAGACACAGAGACAGAGAGAGAGACAGAGATAGACAGAGACAGAAGCAGACAGAGACAGAGCGACACACACATAGAGAGATAGAGACAGACAGAGAGAGACAGAGACAGAAAGAAAAAGAGAGAAAGAGTGACAGCAGAGAAAGAGACAGAGAGAGACAGAGACAGAGAGATAGAGAGAGAAACATACATACAAAGAGACAGACAGACAGACAGACACAGGGACAGATACAGAGATAGAGAATGACAGACAGACAGATAGAGAGCAAGATAGAGAGAGACAGAGACAGAGATAGAGAGAAAGAGACACAGAGACAGACAGAGACAGAGGGACACACAGATAGAAAGATAGAGACAGACAGAGAGTGACAGCAGGGAAAGAGACAGAGAGACAAAGACAGAGACAGACAGAGAGATAGAGAGAGAAACACACATACAAAGAGAGAGAGAGAGAGAGAGAGAGAAACAGGGACAGAGACAGAAAGAGAGAGAGAAACACACACACAAAGAGAGACAGAGACACAGAGAGAAAGACAGAGAGACAGAGAGAAAGAGACAGTCAGAGAGAAAGAGAGACAGAGACAGTGACAGATAGAGAGAGAGAGAAATAGGCAGACAGACACACACGGAGAGAGAGAGAGAGAGAAAGACAGAGACAGAAAGAGAGAGAGAGAGACAGGCAGAGACAGACAGAGAGACAGACAGAGAAATATAGAGACAGAGAAAGAGAGAGACAGACAGAGAGATAGAGAGAGAAACACACACACACACAGAGAAAGAGACTGATAGAAAGAGAGAGAGACAGAGACAGAGAGATAAAGTGAGACAGAGGCAGAGAGAAAGAGATAAAGACAGAAAGAAATACAGAGATAGACAAAGACGAAAAAAGGAACAGAGAGTGAGAGAGAGAGACAGACAGACAGAGAGAGAGATAGAGAGACAGACAGAGAAATAGAGAGACAGAGAGAAAGAGACACAGAGACATATATATATAGAGAGAAACACACACACACAGAGAGACAGTGACAGAGTGAGAGAGAGAGAGAGATAGAGACAGAGACAGAGAGATAGACACAGAGAGACAGAGAGACAGAGAGAGACTGAGAGGGAGACAGAGAGAGACAGAAAGAGAGACACACATACAGAGAGATAGAGAAAGACAGAGACAGAAAGAAAGAGAGAAAGAGTGACAGGCAGACAGAGACCAAGAAAGATAGAGAGAGACTGATAGACAGAGACAGACAGAGAGATAGAGAAACACACACACAAAGACAGAGAGAGAAACAGACAGACAGAGAGAGAAAGTGATAGAGAGAGAGAGAGAGACAGAAAGTGAGAGATAGACAGACAGACACAGGGAGAGAGAGACAGAGACAGACAGAGACAGAGTGACAGAGAGAGAGACAGAGACAGAGAAAGATAGAGAGAGACAGAGAGACACAGAGAAAGACAGAGAGTCAGAGACACAGAGAGAGACAGAGACAGACACAGAGAGTGAGAGATAGAGAGAGACAAAGACAGACCGAGAGACACAGGGAGAGAGACACAGAGAGAGAGACAGACAGACAGACAGAAAGAGACAGCGATAGAGACAGAGAGAGTCAGAGATAGAAAGAGAGAGACAGAGAGACAGAGAGTGAGAAAGACAGAGAGGGAGAGAGAGAGACAGTGAGAGACAGAGACAGAAAGAGAGAGACAGATAGAGAGCGAGATAGAGAGACAGACAGAGACAGAGAGAGATAGAGAGAGACAGAGAGATAGACAGACAAAGACACACAGAGAGAAAGAGAGACACACACATAGAGAGATAGAGAGACAGAGACAGACAGAAAGAGAGAGAGACAGACAGAAAGAGAGAGAGAGAGTGACAGCAGAGAAAGAGACAGAGAGACAAAGACAGAGACAGACAGAGAGATAGAGAAACACACATACAAAGAGAGAGAGACACACACAGAGAGAAAGTGATAAAGAGAGACAGAGAGTGAGAGATAGAGAGAGAGACAGAAAGAGAGAGAGATATAGAGAGAGACAGACAGAGACAGAAAGAGAGATAGAGAGAAAACACACACAAAGAGAGACAGAGACACAGAAAGAGACAGATAGGCACAGAGAGAGAGACAGACAGAGAGAGACAGTGATAGATAGAGTGAGAGATAGACAGACAGACACACACACAGAGAGACAGACAGAAAGAGAGAGAATAGAGAAACACACATACAAAGCGAGATATAGAGACAGAGAGACAGACAGACAAAGAGACAGAGACAGAGTCAGAGATAGAAAGAGAGAGACAGAGAGAATGAGAGATAGAGAGACACAGAGAGAAAGACAGACAGGGAGAGAGACAGAAAGAGAGAGATATAGAGAGACACAGAGAGAGAGAGAGAAAGAGACAGATACGGAAAAAGGAACAGAGACAGAGATAGAGAGAGAGACAGACAAAGACAGAGAGAGACAGACAGAAAGAGAAAGAGAGAGAGAAAGAGTGACAGGCAGACAGAGACAGAGAAAAATAGAGACAGAGAGAGAGACAGAGAGATAGAGAAACACACACACAAAGACAGAGAGAGAAACAGAGAGACAGAGAGAGAGAGAAAGTGAGAGATAAAGAGATAGACAGACACAGGGAGAGAGAGAGAGAGAGAGAGAGAGAGAGAGAGAGAGAGAGAGAGAGAGAGAGAGAGAGAGAGAGAGAGAGAGAGAGAGAGTTAAACTGAAAGCCACTCAGCTTCTTTGCAATATATTTCTTCTGGAGATATTTTAATTCCTTTGGCATTCAGAAATTGAATATGACAACAGTTGAATTCACCAAATGGGTAAAAATCAAGCACTGATTCCCATATATTATTTTGGCTTGGAGACTTTTGGAGCAAAGAAATAGAGGATAAATCAGATAAATTTCAAATTCAGTTTCTGTCATTATCATCCGAAAAAGACTGGTAGTAGATTACTTTATTATATCTCAATGTGAGCACCTGAAAAATTACTTCCAAATGGACTATATTAAGTTGGTTCAATTCATAATCTTATTCTAATATATTCTCTTGCCTTAACATACTTAATTCAGTGAAAAATAAAATAGTCATTTGATGCATACATTTAATATTGCGCATGCTATTTAAGCATGTCTGTTGTGTATCCATTTATTAGTGGTGTGGGAAGCAGGGGATTGCTATTCCTGTAGGGCTGCCTATAAAAACTTCCTGTTTGGGATCTTGCAAATTTGCCTTTCTGGTTAATTGTTTCTAGATTGGTTTTGCTTTACAAGGTCACATTGCTCCAGAGCAGAGGTCTCCACCTTGGCAACTTTAAGACTTGTTGACTTCAATTCCCAGAATTCCCCAGCCAGCCAGGGAGACCCCTGCTCTAGAGAATGCTTTGACTTATTATTTAGGCTCATGCATAAATGCCTACTGACTTGATACTTGAAGGCTTACTGTCCAGTAGTTGAATTGCTGATGAATGTATACTGAATATTTGGGCACTAATTGACTTCCTAAGATCTGCATTTCATGTTACTGACAATTCAGAAATAACCTCATGTTTACATGACTGGCTAGAGTTGAATGTTATTATTATTTTATTCCATTTCACTCAGGCTCTATACTGATTGTGATGTGATTCCCTAGGTCAGTTTACTGGGGTAGAGGACTGAAAATGTTAAGGATGTAACAAACGGTCTTTCCATAGAATTTAATAACTAAGCTGAAAACTAAACTAAAGGATTCATTGCAATCTGAATGGTCTTTCTAGATTGTCCCTGAGAAGGATTCCTTTTGGTAGAAAGTCTGTTTAATTAGCTCACGTGCTGCTTCATTAAAGGAGAGGAAGGGTTGTTGCAAAGGGAGAATCAAAGTAGTGTTCAATGAGAGTTTATCAATAGCATTAGTGTGCTTTTCATTACCCGAACAAACAAGATGCTAAGTCCCTCTTGCCTTCATGCACTGCTTTACAGTTGTGAGCATATGATTAGAGGTAACAAATAAAATACAGGCGTTTATTATATCCAGAATTAAATTATTTATCTCTGTGCTGATTTTTTTTTTTTTTATGATTCGAGCACTGACCCCTTACAACTTTTGTGATGCGGAATGGCTTGCTTTCCTGCCTGACTACAGACCCCATAGAAATAACTTTGTCTAAACTAAGCATCTAATACAGGGGTCCCCAACCCCTGGGGCATGGATCAGTACTGGTCCATGGCCTGTTAGAAACCTGGCCACCCAAGTGGCAGGTGAGCAAGTGAAGCTTCATCTGAGCATGCACGGGATCTAGGTTGTGCGTGAAACCATCCCACCCCCTTCCCTGATCCATGAAAGACAGTTTTTCTTCTGAAACTGGTCCCTGGTGGGGGCTGCTGATCTAATACATCATATTAGCTAAAATAGTCAGTATCTCATTATTAGTCGTGACAGGATTGCCGCCTTAAATGTCCTTATAGAATGAAGCCTAAAGCCAGTAGCTTGCAAATAGTTTTTATAGCTGTATACATTTTGATCGATACGTTCTGTCAGTCCAGAGATCACAGAACTGGCGGGCAAGCTGGCACCAGTTCAATTTGATTGAATTTCCTTCTCTCTCTGTGTATGATGTGTTTCCAGGATGTGAGGGCAGACTTTGGTAGGGCTGACTAAAATACGGCAGGTTTCCTGTCATGATGCTCTGCTTCATGTTCCTTTGTGTTGTAATAATTCTATGATGGGGCCTTAGGGGACTGCCCTAACATACTGTCTTTAGAAAGATAAATAAATAGTCCCCTTCACTCAGTGGACTGAAGACCTGTTTACACTTGATGCTTATGAAGAGATTGCCTATAGATGTAGACTTTGTATGGATAAATATAATGAAATACAGGATACATTTAAACGAAATACACCAGGTTAAAAAAAAAGCATGATAAGTATATTTTTGAACACACACACACACACACACACTTGTGTTACATAAATATATATAGAATTGCAGTTTAACATACTCTACATTTCAATTTTTAAAAAACTATTTTTTCCAGTTTTAAGAACATTACACATTTTTGTTCACCATTTATCCTTCTTTATTGTATATGAGAATAAATCAGATTTATATGAACACTGTAGGTAATTCATAGTGAATGTAAGAATATAATTCCCTTGGAATAACGTAGGAATAAATTAGAATAAAGTTGCAAATCAGTATTTGAAAGAAATATGTTCTCTGTTGGCACAACGTTTTGGCCTATACAACATTTATTTAGATGCTAGTGACTATTAATTTGGTCCCTAGCAGACTACAGAAGATCAACATATTAATTATTGAGGGTAAAATAAAACAAAAGTAAGTTAATCACACCCACATCTCATTAAAATGGTTTACTCTTTCCAGTTTCTCCCGCCTAGCGACAGAATGCGTGTACTTTCCATAGGCTTTCTACTTCTCTCCCAACTGTTTAGCAACTTCTGGTTCTGTTGTATAAATACTCCGTATCCCTAAAATATATTCTTCCTTCTTCCTTTTATTGTAGCACTGTCGCCATGATGGCTTATCTAACCTTGTTAAAGATGGATCGCAGTTACTGATGGGAAGAAGTCCAATATGAGTGGAAATGATACCGGAGGAAGAAGACGCTTTGAAGACACAGAGCACACACTACACATCTACCCTGGGAGCATTGCCGAAGGGACCATTTACTGTCCTGTTATTGCACGGAAAACATCTACCGCTGCCGAGGTGATAGACTCTCTGATTAACAAACTGCAGCTGGACAAAACAAAATGCTACGTCTTGGCCGAAGTGAAGGAATTTGGTGGGGAGGAATGGATCCTCAACCCCACCGACAGCCCTGTCCAGCGCATGATGCTCTGGCCACGGATGGCCCTAGAGAACCGCTTGAGCGGAGAGGACTACCGCTTCCTTCTAAGAGAAAAGAACCTAGACGGGTCGATCCATTACGCCAGTCTCCAGTCCTGGTTGCGGGTCACGGAAGAACGGCGCAGGATGATGGAACGTGGCTTCCTTCCCCAGCCGCAGTACAAGGACTATGACGACTTGTGCGCACTGCCAGATCTGAACGAGAGGACACTCTTGGAAAACCTTAGAAATCGCTTCAAGCAAGAGAAAATCTACACTTACGTGGGAAGCATCTTAATAGTCATTAACCCTTTCAAATTCCTTCCCATTTATAACCCTAAGTATGTCAAGATGTACGATAATCATCAGCTGGGTAAGCTGGAGCCCCACATCTACGCCGTGGCTGATGTCGCGTATCACGCCATGCTACTGCGGCGGAAGAACCAGTGCATAGTCATTTCTGGAGAAAGCGGGTCTGGCAAAACCCAAAGCACAAATTTCTTGATCCATCACCTCACTGCTCTCAGCCAAAAGGGATTCGCTAGTGGAGTAGAACAAATCATTCTTGGAGCTGGACCAGTGCTGGAGGTAATATTAAAATCATACTGTACAGGTAGTCCTCAAGTTACAGCAGTTCATTTAGTGACCCTTCAGCTTATGACCATTGTTCACAATGACGACCTTTGCAGCATCCCCATGATCAGGTGATCAAATTTCAGATGCTTGGCAACTGGTTCATATTTAATGACCGCTGCTATGTCCTAAGATCATGCGGTCCCCTTTTGCGAAATCAGTGGGGAAGCCAGATTCACTTAACAGCTGCAGTGATTCACTTAACAACTGTGGCAAGGAAGGCCGTAAAATGGAGCAAAACTCACTTAACAAATGTCTCAGCAACAGAAATTTGGGGCTCAATTGTGCTTGTAAGTTGAGGACTACCTGTAGTTTATGATAAAGCTTTTCTTCTCCCTAATTTGTGTGCTAAAACAATTAGTTCTTCTAATAATCAAATCATCATTCTCGTCTTGGAGCAATCGATAAAGCTATGCAAAGATTTCCTTCCTATTGTAAGGATTCTTCTGGGTGAACTACATGTGGGAAACATTAGATTGGAATGTGCTTTTAAAAAAAAATACACCAAGAACTGTCATCCTTCTCTTAAATCTTTTCTTTAAAAAAAATATTACGGATTATATTGTACGTTTGTCACCCTGAAGTAAAACATTATTGTTAGAAGGACGCTTAAATTTAAAATTAAAGGATTTGTCTGAGACTTTTTAAGTGAGAGCGCTAAATATTGTTTGAGATAATTAGGTATTATACTCCATTCTTTGTTGATCTTGATTTTTAAATCCCAAGAATGACAAACCAGAGCTGCTATAAATGGGCTTTTAGTTTTGTTTTTAGTGTTTTTGTATCAGCACAGAACTTTTCTGCTTCCCCCCCCCCAAGTTCAAAGGAAATAAAGTCTTTATTCATTTGTAGATTCCCCCCCATTTCTTTGAAGTGTCTTTTAAATGCCATCTGCTCCATCTTATGTAAATTGCGAACAACTCTGGTGAAGAACTAGGACACAAATCTAGAATTGTCTGTTTTATGACAGTAATTTATCACTTCATACTCATTTAACACATATAAAACAAACTGATTTAGCTACCCATGTACCAAAAGAAACTGGCATATATGAGTCCCTTTTTCTACGATGAGCCAGTGCTAATTTTACCTCTGCTAAGTGTATCAAATCATCCATTGTTAAAAGTTTAAAAAGTGAGTTAATAGATGAATGAACTATAAGGGAATTATCTAGAATTGCGTTTAGGCTTTACTCACCTTCCCAACTGATCATTATATAAGAAACCTCAGTGACTGGTCACTCATGATATGTATACCAGCCTGTTCTCCATCTCAGTTTAATATATTCCTAATAATACAAGTAGATTGTATTTCTTTATAAAAATAGCCTGTTCTGCCAACTCAATTTCTGCCACAAGGACAAAGGCACTGCATATACAACATATTGAAGTCATCTGCTAAAATTGCTGATTTTAGCATTAAACATGATCAGAGTAAAAGCTTGATTTGGAACCAATTGCTGAGATCCTATAGTCATTAACCTCTAAGATAGTGATGGTGAACATTTTTGAGACTGAGTGCCCCAAAACCGCCCCCCACTCCGCCTCCCACCCTGCCTGCTCCGCCCCCGCCCGTCCCCTGCCCCGCCCACCCACAGGGACACACACCGCCTCCATGGCCCACAGCAGATCACCCAGGCAGCCTGCAGTGCCATGGCAGCCACACCCTCTGCCCACACCTTGCAGCATTATTGCACGCTATGGGGTGCGAGGGCAGAGTCTTGTCCCTGCTGCCCGGCTATGTCCTTGGCTGCGCTGTTCCGTGCGGGCGCGCCCGGGGGTGACTCTCCTCCGGGGGGGAGCTGCTGGTGAGGGGGCTGTGGGGGGAGGCGGGGCTGGGGCGACGGCACGCATGCACATAGAGAAGGCTCCGAGTGCCGCCTCTGGCTCGCGTGCCATAGGTTGCCACCACTGCTCTAAGACTTTCTTCCAAGGAAAACGCTCCGCCTTTCATTGTTACTAACCTCATTTCTAATGACCAAAATTAGGTAGGCTTGGGTGGACTTCACATAGAACTTGTTCAGAAAGGAATGAGCAATTTTGCCAAAGAATGAATTTAAGATTAAGAAACTTCGTGAAATCTTTTAATTAACAAATAAACGCGTAATATTCCCAAACAGTTATTTTCCTATTACAATTAAAAAATATGGTCCTTTCGGAAAGAAATCCAAAATCTCAGTGAAACAATACCGATCTTTAAAAGTTCTCACAAACTGCCTCCTATTTCAGGTTCACCAGGAGAGTTCAAGTGACTGAATTTGCCTTTTCAGGGAACGTTTTTTCTTACTTAAGCTCTCACTTCCTTATACAGCACTGTTTAATTAACCGATCATAACTATTACAAGGACTGCGATGTTTAGAAAATATTCTTGTCTAAAGTGGAGGATAATTCCTTTATGCTTCCTGTCTTCTAAATCACCACTAGCTATAGTTGACCTTTGTTTTTAGTACACACAAAAGTGGTAAGCAAAGCTGAACGCGCATCACAGAAGTAGATAGCTTAGTTGCTAAATTTAGTAGGTGGACATCTTTGAGTATTATTATTATTAGTAATAATAATAATAATAATAATAATAATAATAATAATAATAATAAAGTTGGAAGGGACCTTGGAGGTCATCTAATCCAACCCCCTGCTCAGGCAGGAAACCCTACACCATTTTGGACAAATGGCTGTCCAGTCTCTTCTTAAAAACTTCCAGTGTTGGAGCATTCACCGCTTCTGGAGGCAGGTTGTTCCACTGGTTAATTGTTCTAACTGTCAGGAAGTTTCTCCTTAGTTCTAGGTTGCTTCTCTCCTTGATTAGTTTCCACCCATTGCTTCTTGTCCTGATAAAAGTTTTGTTCTTCTCCAAAACTTTGTGAGAGAACTTTTCTTGATAGAAGACTAGGTGAGGATGCTGATATAGTTGCCTAATAATAGTTAAAGGAACAGGACCATTAGTTCCTCATCAAGCAGATTTATATCTGTTGGAGGATTAAGAGTAGCACTGGATAAGAATATCGCACTTAAGGGAGAGATTATTCTGTTTCTTTTACATCATACCTAGTATTTCAAGCTATCCTGGAACTGTAAAGCAAAAGATGGTTAGGCAAAGGTTCAAATATTACAAGGCAGAGACAGATCGCCCTCCACTTATGACCACAGTTGAGCCCAACTTTTCTCACGCTAAGTGAGACAGTTAAGTGTGTTTTGCCCCATTTTATGACCTTTCTCGCTACAGATGTGAGCTGAATCACTGCAGTTGTTCAATTAGTAACACAGTTATTAAGTGAATCTGGCTTCCCCATTGACTTGACTGGTCAGAAGGCTGCAAAAGAGGATCACGTGACCCGGGGACATTGCAACTGTCATAAATATGAGCCAGTTGCCAAGCATCTGGATTTTGATCACATGACCACAGGGGTGCTACCACGGTCCTAAGCGTGAAAAATGGTCATCAGGCGCTTTTTTTCTGTGCTGTTGTAACTTTGAACAGTCCCTAAATGAACAGTTGTAAATTGAGGACTGACCCTATTCAAGTTTTGAGAAGTTGGGCAATGCTGATGTGTGGATTATTGCTTAGTTCAGTGGTGGCAAACCTATGGCATGCATGGGATAGAAAAGGTGGATAGAGAAAAATTCTTTTCTCTATCACACAATACCAGGACAAGGGGGCACTCCCTAAAGCTCATAGCTAAGAAAGTGAGGACAAATAAAGGGAAATATTTCTTCACCCAGAGGGTCATTGATTTATGGAATTCACTTCCAGAAGGGGTCGTGACAGCTGTCAGCCTTGACAGCTTCAAGGCAGGGTCAGACAGATTCATGGATGTCAAGTGTATCAGTGGTTATTAAAACGGATGTCCATGTGCCGCCTCTATGTTGGTTGAGGCAGGCAGGATTCCCTTGAGTCCCATTTGTTGGGGGTCAAGGGAAAGGGAGGGTTTTGCCTTCTCTTTCTGCTCAAGATCCCCATGTACAATTGGTGGGCCACTGTGTGACACAGAATGCTGGACTCGATGGGCTTTGGCCTGATTCAGCATGGCTCTTCTTATGTTCTTATGTTCTTATGGCACACGTGCCAGAGGCGGCACTCAGAGCCCTCTCTGTGGGCATGCGTGCCATGCCCTGGAGATGGCAACCGTCCTCTTCAACCAGCCGCCCGCTAACTCGCCGAGGTCCCACGTGGCCAGATGCATCCCAGCACTCATGCGCTTGCTTGCCTCTGTGTGCGGGGGCCGATGGTGTCAAGCAGCAGCCGTCCCGGCCCCTGCCTCACCTTGCCCTTGACAATGGCACCCCCGCCCTGCCTCGCCTTGCCTTGCCTCACCCCACAGAATCAGCCTCCTGCCCACTGCCCCACCTGCCAGAAACCCCTGGATCTCCCCCAACCCTGCCGGGCCATGCCTACCCTGGCCACTCCCACCCATCTGCCATGACCACTTTAGCCACGGCCACCTAGCGGGCCACGCCCAGCCGGCAATACGTAAGTGGGTTTTGGGTTGAAGTTTGGGCACTCGGTCTCTAAAAGGTTCGCCATCACTGGCTTAGTTGTTTTCTTCATCTTACCTGCTCAATTAAGAATCTTCTTAGTATTGTCAAGAGGAAAATGCTGATTACTTTCATGCAGATTTCATCATACATTGGAAAGCTCCTTCTTCCCCTTTGTCAGTTTGAAGTCAGCCAAGGTTGCTTACTTTTCCGGTTTTGCCAGCTGCAAGTGAGGGCAAAGCCCTAGATGTTCTTCCTGATGCTAACTAATCCTGAATCTCAACACTGAGTGCCTTTGCCAGGTATTCATTACATGCTCCCCCCCCCAAAAAAAACATTTTACATTTTCTTATGCTTAGAATCAGCTTAAAGGATAGTTTGGCTTCAGCGTTGTTTCTTCATGTGAACTTTATTGAAGTCAACACTTTACATTATTTTCATGCCTTCCTAAATAGAGCACCTCTGGGAAGTCAGTATTTATTGTTGAACTGCCTTGATACTATTTTCCACATATATTGCATCCAACCAAGTATGAGTTTGCTTTCCAAACCCAGCTTCTATAATTCTTAAGAGGAAAGTATCTCAACTCCCCGTATAGGGAACACATGTCCATTGATTATTGTTTCAACATGTTGGGGGGGGGGGCGTGTTAGCTGTAACAGTGATATTCATCAAGAAATTACTAGAAGTAGATGTGGATCTTAGACATGTTTGGCCCTCCAAGGGTGCATTGGTCTTAAAAAAGCCTATTTGACTCCAACATCTGCATTTGATTATCCCCTTCCTGCTCAGCCAGCATAAATGAGAATGAATTTCCCTTATTTCTACCTCCATTCCAATTCTCTCCCTTTCCCCATCAACAAGTTCCTGTTTGTATCAGCTGTTTTCTACCCAGATCCATCATCTTCCATGTTGCCATGTACCCTCTGTTTGTCTAGTTTTTTTCCTTATACAGTCTTGTTCTACGGCTCTTATCTTTGCTTCCATTTGCGTGCTCCTTGATCCCTTCACTTGATTCAGAAGAAATCTGATAGCACTTTTTCTGACTAATAACATTTTATTACATAAAAGATGTACACGCTTGTGAGCTTGGGGCTACCAGAATAGTTCTGATTTTTTTTGTCACCATATACTTACACAGCTCTTCTCATATACGAGTTTGCTTGATTCAATATTTCATGGCTTTTCCATTTGTCTGGGGCTTTGGGGGATTCTTTGAGCTCTCAAAATGTGGTGTCTGATAGGCGACATCTGTTTCTGTCAATTCTAGCTATTTATGGAGACACGGTGGACTTTCTCCAATATCCTTGCATATTCAGACTGATTAAACCAAATGTCTTTGAATAAGAAACATTAATGCTGGTATGAAACATTGTGCGTTCACTGTGACAACTGCTACTTGCAATCTGCCGAAGACAATACCCCACTCTTTTTGGAGGATTTCACTCCATCTCAGCTTGAATTGTTAGGATCAGCAGGTGAAATGACTTGAGGCTGCAGATATTTGTGACAGAGACAAAGGATTCATTCTTGAATAAAAGAGTATTTAATTTTTAACCACTTTTAACTACTCCTCAGTAGTTAAGGGCACAGTTAAATATTTGGATTCAGCTAGTTGTATTTCTTAATACTTTATTAATGCAGTTTAATACAGTTTGTGGTTGTGTGTTTGTGACAGTTTTGAGAAATAAAAGGATCCAAAACTGAGTTAGCAGAAAGCACAGTAGGTAATATATAAAAGTAAAAATAGATAATAACTATGGTAAATAGAAAAATAAAAGATGTACATTGCCTTTCCTTCTAAAAAAAAGAAAGTATTTGAAAAATGTAACCCTAAATTAGCTTTGTTCATAGTACCTGAGGGAAGTCATCTTCCCCACATCCTTCCTTGCTCCCCAAAATGTAGGACAAAGTATGCTTTCTGTTCTGTGATTGCTCAGATCAGAGGAACGTGGATTTCACCAGTAGCATGATTCAAATATGGGGATTTTTTTTATTGAAGGAACTTCTCACGGCCCTGTCAACTTTCACCAATATGCACAGTCAGTACATACCCATTTTTCAATTTATATTTTTATTTATTTAGTAATTGTTTACCTTTGAGTCAGTGTTGACTTCTAGCAATGCCTACATTAGTATCTATAGTTTTCTTGGCAAGATTTCAGAAGACGTTTGCTATTTCCTGCTTCCTAGGGCAGAGAGAGAATGACTGGCCCAAGGTTACCCAGTTGGCTTAGCACCTAAGGTGAAACTAGAATTTCCCTTCTCCTAGTTTCAGCCTGATGCCTTAAACCACATTTGAAAAATGCATTACTCGGGCCTATAACTGAAATCTCTTCTTTGGCACCAAAACAGATAGTTTTGGTTTTTTTTACCTTAAAAAACACCAAGATAGTATGTAACCAGCAATATTTAAAGAAATGGCAAGAGAAAACTTGTACAAAAGGAGCAAGCAGCCATTCATTTTAGTTAATCAGTTTTAAATTTAAACAGATAATCAGACACATTGTTTTATTAAGTGTAAAAGCAAAAAGAATAACAACAGTAACAAGTATAATGTGCAGTTTGATTAATTTTCTTTGGAAGGTTTTTAGTCTTTGTAAATATTTAGAAGAATCCTGTCCTAAAACAATCTCCTATTAGTCTTTCAACTCAAGTTATATTTTTTCTCATAATTATAGAAAACCTGAATGCATGCCTAGGAACTGCGAGTGATCTGTCAATGCATGTAATTTTCTTAGCCAGCATTGACCTGATTCCCACAGCAAAGTTGATACAACAGTAGAAATATATTGCCTGATGAGCTGCAATTCGGCTAAAGAGTATCCTAAATGTCTCTTTCCTGGTAAAAAAAAAAATACTAAATTACTAAGAAAATAGTATCTGTATATTTCTGCTTTCTCCAAACTTGCCTACTGGCAAAGATAATTTAGCACAAAAACTCTTAGGTTTTTCCAGATTCCTTTGAAATAGATTCCGTGTCATTAACAGTCGGGGACATTATTGAGGTCTGGTTTTGCAGAAAGAGAATGTAATCTTTCTGTTCAAGAAACTATTAAGGAAAGCTAGTGCTTGAGGTATCTTAAGTTGATGTGTGGTGATTTCCCCCCCCTCAATGTCTAAATTATAAGAATTAATACATATAACATTCCCTCAGATGTCTGCCTGTTATGATAAAATTAATGTCAACAGCATGTAAAATTCCAAGAAGTGTATACATCCAAACCATGTAGTGATTTAGTGCTGGGAATGTTGACTACAGCTGTGTTTATGCTCTAGAGCAGCGCTTCTCAACCTTTTTCAGGCCGATACCCCGCCCTGCGCCGCGTATCCGCGGCGCGACCACGACCTGCGCCATGCATGTGCGTTGCGACGGCCCGCATCGTGCATGCACAACAGCCCGACATGCGCATGCGCGGTGCGTGCGACAGCCCAAACCGCACATACGCAGCGCGATGGCCCGAACCGCGCATGCGCGGCGCGACGGCCTGAACCGTGCATGTGCAGCGCGCGCGACGGCCTGAACCGCGCATGCGGCGACCCGAACCACGCATGCGCGGCGTGCGTGCGACAGCCCGAACCGCACATGCGCAGCGCGACGGCCCGCAGCGCGCATGCGCGGTGCTATCCCGCGCATGCGCGGTGCTACCCCGTGCGACGGCCAAAAAAATGAAAAAAAAAATGGCGGGGAAAAATGGCGGACTGCGGCGTTTGGCGACTCCCGTGAAATGGTCGTTCGACCCCAAATGGGGTCGCGACCCATAGGTTGAGAACCGCTGCTCTAGAGCAGGGGTAGTCAACTTTGGCTCTTTTATGACTCGTGGACTTCAACACCTAACTCACTTAACCACTGTCTCACTTAGCAACAGAAAATTTGGGTTCAATTGTAGTGAGGATTATCTGTATTCTCTAGCCTCTACGCAACTGTGTCACTTCCATTCAGCCCAGTTGGCGTTTGCCAGTTGCAGTGCCCTTGAAATTGAACTCAGCTCCTGGTAGTATGATGCACGTAGGAAATGGCAGCTCCTCATCTCCGTGTTACCTCTGCAGTGAATTGTTCTGGTAGGTTTTTGACACTTACTTTTCTTATTTTGACAGGCCTTTGGGAATGCTAAGACAGCACACAACAACAATTCAAGTCGCTTTGGCAAATTTATTCAAGTAAATTATCAGGAGACTGGCACTGTGCGTGGGTAAGTGGCAATGAGCGGTGACTAAAGAGCTTTAGGCATGAATGGCGTGCAGCTGTTAGTAGTTTTATATGCATGCTTAGAATGTAAAACATCCTGTGTCAATCTGGGCTGTAGCTGCTTGTCTGGGAAAGATGTGGGCATGTCATGTAGGAGAAATAATTGGCTTGATATAGGTATCTTTTGTTAAGGAAAGTAACTTCCTACATTCTTTTCATTACAACTTTTCAGTTTAATCACAAGGGAAATGGAAAAATTTCTGAAATATGCATTTTTAACGAATTGATATAATAAATTATTAAGAAACTCCACTCTCCACTTAGATATTTTTCTCTAGAATTATTTGGCTCTGGTTTGGATAGTAGACATCATTCACAGCTATTTGAATCTGAAAAACAAACGGTTTTTTCACGACAGTTACAATGTTAGGAAAGCAAATGAAGGGCCCCTAAATTAAGGCACTATGCCTTCAGATCCGAAAATAAGCTGTTGATCCCACTAATGCGATATTAATTAGCAGCTTGAGTCTAGGTTTTCAAAATGGGAAATAGAAGAAAATATTATGTTCAATTATATGAAGGACCAGCACAAAAATTGATGGTTGTCTGACAATCTTTTGGAGTTAAAGTATATTAAAGCAGAAAAACGTCTGAAACAGTGGGACTCATTCTGTGATATTACTTTGTAAAATATTTGGGATTGCAAAATTTCCAGGTTTTGAAAGGCCAGTCTGATCATTGTGCTATATTTTGAGCCATTTAGATAGAATCTTCCAGTTCTGTTATTGGCTTGGTAAAAATTCTACTCTTCTGAATAAAGAAATAGAGACAGACATTTTTTCCCCCTTTGTTCTCTACTTCAGTTTCTTTAAATCGATTGCTTTTCCTCGTCAAAAACAAGGAAACAAAACTAATAGCTTACCTGGTCAGTACACTGTCATAGTTCGAGTTTTTATGTGGTCTGTTATCTTCCTGGAGCTTGAAGAGCAAGCAGGATGTAAAAATCCTGTTTTCGTTGTTGACGGTTACACCTTGGTTTTTTTCCCCTGTGGTCACATTTAGGATTAATACATGTGAACAATATTGGGCCCCCAGGTGAATCAATTAGAAGATATCAAGACATGTATTTTTCTATAAACATTTTGGCCTAGTTGTTCAACTGAGATGCCAAGAATAGCAGTAGTACCTTGATTTTGGCTCTTGAGGAAGTTATATTCATCTGACCTTTTGTTTCACACAGACTATTCATGAATATTGCTATGGTTTTGCAACCCTTAGATAAATAAAAACCTGTTAAAAAAATATCTCCGTTACTGAAGGTTGTTTTGGGCATTCGTGACACTTCTGCTTTTACAGTGCCTTAGCAAATTGCTTTTAATTTTCTTTTCTCTGTTAAATACCTTGGATGGCATCCATTCAATGGATAGTGCCACAGGTTGGTCAGCGAAGTTGGAGTAAAGGAGATATATAATTCAGTTTTGTCATTCATGTCTTCTGGGTACTTATGTTAAAAATAATATCCCATCATTTCCATTACTTGGGTACCATTTAGAAAGCATACCTTTTAAAAAATTAAAAGTCTAATCTAAAATCTAAATAATTAGAATAGCTCCACGATGGATGCAATACTGTAGTACTGATATGGGCAGACTACGTCACCATGATGTAGTGACTCATCAATTTACCATATTTTGCAGCACAATTCAAATGAAGCCCAAATTTTGCAGTATTTATATTTCTTTGGGGAAATGGAAAATGCTACCAAGAAAGAAAGTGAAGAAGATGGTTTCAGCTACCCTTATGTACAGAATTATTTCATCCCTTGTATGAATTAGAGCTCCCCCGCCCCATACAATATTTTTTCCCATACAATGCTCTGCCATTTATCTTTCTTCTAGAGCTTACGTTGAAAAGTATCTACTAGAAAAGTCCAGACTAGTCTATCAGGAACATAATGAAAGGTGAGTAACGAATGAAATAACACATATAAACTACTGGAACAAATAAAGGAAGATAAATCAAAACAACTATTAGAATTTCAGAGTATAATTATTTCACTGGGTTATAAATTTTGCCTGCCTTTCACATTTTGTTCTCATCCAAAATATGGAATGGCATACTTATTACTGACTAATTCATGTCCCGGCTTTGAGGGCTTGTTGTTACAATCCTGTTTTTATCTTCTTGGTAATTAGTAGCTAGTAATATAGAGTCCTATGAAATTCCTGGGCTCCTAGAAATCTATCTCCAGAAATTTCTAAGCAAGGATTGTAGGTTAAGAGCAGTTGCTCACGCAAACAATTCAGTTTCTTGCTCAGAAATTACATGGTCCTTCGTAATGGATTGCACACCCTTCAGCGTGCAAGGAAGTAAGGGGAAAGCATGCGCCACGGTAGTTTATTAGCCCTGCGCTCCAGTTTAGATTGTACTTGCTTGTTACATGGAGACAGGAAAAAGAACAGTGGGTTATTTCCTCCCCATGCCCCCTCCAGCAATTTGTGTAAGATGGAACTTTGTGTGTGTGTGGGGGGTAGGGTGGGGGTTATTTTCAGCATATATCTTCCACCGTATTGAAAACTGAAAAATGATACACCGTCCTCCCCCCAAAAGATAATCAGATTTATGTTACAAATCAGAAAGAAGTAAGACTCTGCTTAACACATCTGTGTTTACGTCTTTCAGTGAAAAAATCCTGGAGCACTTTTTTCCTTTTGGTAGTTTATTGTTGGGGCTCGGTTTTTGTATACAAGAAGTCCTCGATTTAATGACCGCAATTGAGCCCCAAATTTCGGTTGCTAAGTGAGACATTTGTTAAGTGAATTTTGACCCATTTTACAACTTTTCTTGCCCCCGTTGTTAAGTGAATCGCTGCCGTTGTTAAGTGAAACTGGCTCTCCCATTGACTTTGCTCGTCAGAAGGTCGCAAAAGGGGATGACATCATAAATATGAATCAGTGGCCAAGCCGCATCATTTTGATCACGTGACCCTGCAACAGTCATAAGTGTGGAAAACTGTCACAAGTCACTTTTTTTCAGTGCCGTTGTAACTTCAAATGGTCACTAAGCAAACTGTTGTAAGTCAAGAACAACCTTGGATTTAAAAAAAAAAGCAAGGACTAGCTAGTACAGTGGTGGCGAACCTATGGCACGGGTGACAGAGGCGGCACTCAGAGCCCTCTCTGGGGGCACGCGTGCCGTTACCCCAGTCCTAGGCCGTCAGCTGGGTTTTATAAAACCTTTTTGCTTTAGGCCTCCACTGCCGTGTGCAAAAAAAAAAAAAAGTTCAATCAATCAGTCAATTTCAACTTCTTGCAGGGAAAAGAATCTTGCAAAGTTGGAATTGATTGATTGCACTTTATAGTCCCACCCTGTCTGCCGTTACCACCACAGCCACGCCCATCCAATTGGCCACACCCAGCCAATGGGCCACGCCTAGTCAATGGGCTACATCCACCTGGCAATGCATAAGTGGGTTTTGGGTTGCAGTTTGGGCACTCGGTCTCTAAAAGGTTTGCCATCACAGAGCTAGTACTAGATTTAGGTTTTACTTTTTCAACCACGAGTTCCAGCAAAACAAAGTTCTCTGTGCTGTTGATTCATCACCCTTTTTTTCTAGTTTCTTCCTGATAATGCCAGTAATTTGTATACTTCCCGCTGTTGCCCATCCTATTACTCATTTTTTACTGTAATGCATTTTTTTTTACTTGTTATCAGGAACTACCATGTATTTTATTACCTGCTGGCGGGAGCAAGCGAAGAAGAAAAATCTGCTTTTCACCTTAAACAGCCTGATGAATATCACTACCTTAATCAGGTGGGAATAGACTAGCAGCTTTGCCTCGGGTACATGGGTTTTACTTCAGAGTGATGGGCTATTCTCACAATGCTCTTTTAAAACTATCGTTCATGTCATCTGCTCAGAAATTTCATGACATAAGCAACTGATCGTTGCAATAGTGAACTATAGGTAAATAAAAGATTTTGGATTAGAGCTTTTCAAAAGAATATATAATTTTCCAAGTAACTTTCATATTAACAGCTAATAGTAGTTTATTATTTTATTTTCACAATTTGCACATCTTAAACAACTTGCATGTTTTCCTAATCCTTTTGTTTGGTAGCATGACATTTTAATATCTTTACAAATAATCCCAACTGCCTGTAAATAATTGAAATTATGGAGATACTGCATCTTATACTAACATTTCACACGGTTTATATAACTTGTTTTCTTGAGTACCCAAGGGTTTTGAATGCGATAAAACCGAGAGGAAAGAACAGTTAAGGTGGTAAAAGGCTATCCCATTAGAATTACGTAACATAATTAAATACAATACTTTTAAGATTGAATCCTAAATTACTTTCCTTCCACTACCCAAATGGTACAAAACACAGCAGGTTTTTCAGTATAAGATAATGTGAGATTAGTGTTAATGATTCCTTTCTCTGTTTGTGTACTCATTGGTTCAGTAGGAAGCGGGCGGAGAAATCATAAATAGAGCTCTAGGCAGCTTAATAGTGATTGAATTATCACTGAAGGAGTGATATAGGTAAATTTTAAAAAGTAGAACTTGTTTTGATTCCCTATTTTAAAAGATACCTAGGATGGATACGCAGAGAATCTGGTAAACAATCATACCCAACCTCTATATCATTAGTTTTACAAAATGAATTGTAATTTTAGATTTCAGTTTTACCCAAATGACTTCTATTTTACCCAAATGACTTCATAATAATAAATATTTGAGAACCTTTGTTGAAAAACTGCTTTTTAACAAGATGGGAATCTTAATGTTAATTCAGATTGTAAAATCATTAAATATTGCAGATTGTTTTAATATTGGAAATCAATCAGGCCAGTGCTGGTAATTTGGTAGAGCGCATAGAAGGCTCTGCTTGGTCTTGGAATAACTTATTCAGTTACTTATTTTGCAATATTTGTACATCATCCCAATCAGACACTTATCTACCACTTCCTCAGTGCTACATTAAAAAGGTGGAAAGATAGTGATCTACCTTACATAATTGTTTGGGTGGGGAATAAAATATATAAGATGGAGCATTCTTAAAGGATGCAGAAATGCCAAAGCATTCTACAGTATCCTCCAGTTTAATTATAAAATGAAAATACTTTTCAGTAACATGATAAAACTGTGTAGAGTACGCTTTCTCAAAGCAAGGTGAACAGTACAGTAACACAGAGGAACGCTGTGACATCTTTCTGCAGTGGGAAAGCCTGACATTTAATGCTTACAGACACAGAAGACAAGTAGAAAGAGATTGTTGTGTGGGATTTGCAATGCTACTTACCCAATCTGCCTTGCTTTCAGATGACAAAGAGATCCCCTAAACAGAGCTGGGATGACTATTACTATGACTCTGAGCCGGTCAGTACAAGTCCATCCATCCATCCATTCTGGGTTACTGGTGACAGATGCAAAGCAAATGCAGAATCAGTTACTTTTTAATTAACAGCTGTTGGCTTCAACATCTCTTAAGTAGTTTTGGGGGGGTCATTTTTGTGTAGTTATCTTTTTTAAAAATGGGATGGTATTCTTATCATGCCCTAGGATGGGGCAAATAGAATTGATTATAACATTTTCCTTGGTTCTGTTTTTCAAAATACAGACCAATAAGCTTTGTCCAGAATAATTTTTCAAGATAATATTTGATATAATATATTCTCTAGCGACAAATGCATTGCTTTTAAAATCCATGATACTTCTTGAACCTTATCTGATTTCAAGTGACCTGGTTCACCTGAGTTTTGTTTTGTTCTTGGTTTAGCAGGATGTGCAAATCCATCCATTATGTCCGATCCTGATGAGTAAACCAGTTCACTTTGGCACTATCCTCAGTTAATTGTGGCTTAGAAAACCCTAATTATGATGTAAATGCAGCTATAGATACTTCAGTAGAATAGAGTTCCCTTATACAGTAAAATGTATTTAATTTTAGGTCCAGGATTATATTTTATTTCATTTATGCATGAAATCAATTTGTATGACTATCACTCAGAATAGTGAATGTGGATGGCCAGCATAGAATTATAACTCAATATTTTAAAAAGTAATAACAGCCTTGGAAACAACTCCTAGAGGCCTCTCCAAGTTGTAAGCAAAGAGAAAGGAAAAAATGATTTAAGTAACTGGAGAATAATGGTTTTAATTCCTTTTAATTTGCATTAACTGTGCTCTGATCTTTTAATATTTTTATAATTCTCATTTTATTTCCAAAAGCATGTTTAGTCTAATTGCATGTCAACAATTCTAACTTGTTTACAAATAAGATGTAATGAAATAATGTTTCATTTCATTTTTATTGAGAATTATTTTTCCATTTCCATTTTATTATTTTTAAACTAGTGCTAGATGGCTCAATAAAATACTTATTTTTAAATCAGCAGAAGCAAATGGTTCACTGCAAAGTTTTCAGTTAGCTCGACTCTCTGGAACTGAGTTGGATTTATTATGGAAAACTAAATGTGTGAAATTATTTTGTCTGCTAGTCCAGCTGATAGTGAATATTGCTCAATTAAGCAGAGTGATATTGGAATAGGTCTGACCTATATTGTTGAAGCCTTAGAAAACTTTTTTCTGTCTCTCAAACTTGGGATTCCTGGAAATTAAAATGGCTACCCTTAAAGTATTAATCAGCACAGTGGTAGTAGTAAATGCTCTTCTTATCCTCGACCTATTGAGTTTTTCTATTAAAATACAAAGTTTTTGCCTGCTTTGTATTCTAGACTGTAGTTCTCATCTTTTTTCTTCTACCTGTTCTGTCTACCTACAGTGTATTGCTCCAGGATTTAATTGCTAACTTTGCTCTGTATTTTATTCATGGTTTCTTTTTGCTCTTGGTGACCTCTTTGTTCCTTTTCTCCTCGAATATCAATTTGATTTACATCCTTGCCAGATAAAATAGGGACTCCTGTACTCAGACCCTCTTTCTAAATAAAAGTTCAATCTTTTGCGGTCTTCTGCAATACCGTAGTTTTACCAAAGCTCACAGAACAGATTTTATAAAACCAAGAAAATCTGTCCCAGTGTTCATACAGCAACATCACCAATGAATTAAACATGTTGAGTTAAAATGCTGTCTTGAGAAACAGCAGAGAATAGAATGAAGCTCTCTTACCTCATGCCCCAGTTAGCTCCATGTATCTATTAATTCTGAGTAGAAAGGTATACATAATATAAATAGAAATTCTCTCTGATACTTACACGTAATTTTATTTTTGAAAATGGAATGCAGTGCTAGGGTGGAAGTTTGAGTGTTGCATGGACTCTGAAATAGTTCAGCTTTGTTTTAAAAAACATTTTGCAGATTCTTCAAATAACTGTTGGTGTTCAAGCCCACTCCATTGAATTAGAGGTTATATAATATAATGTCTACTCTCGAATGATTAAAAATACTGTAAAGTATGCTGCCTGTAACTCTATAGGTTGAAGCTTTGCAGTGATTGGTAAATCCAGACTGTATAATCCCAAGGACAAACATCTTGCATAATTCACAAGACAGTTGAAAGGCAAAGGATATTTAGAGATTGTCTTCTCCCTTGGTTTTTTACTACAGAGCACTTAGCCCAGACATGTCAAACACAAGGCCCGGGGGCTTGATGCGACCCGCGAAGCCATCCTGGAAACAGTGAGGGAACGGCCCCTGCTGCCTTGGTCCTGGCCCAGGCCGGCCGGGAGCCAATGTACAATTTTGTGGTGGCCATCTATGCTGAAACGCATTCGGTCTTAGCTCCACAAGACTGTCTGGAAACAGTGAGGAACCAGCCCCTGCCGTGTCGGCCCCGCCCCCTGGGTGCATGCTGGGGAGGTGTCACCCTTTGTGAGGAATGAAGAAATGGATCATGCCTTGGCGCTTGCCCCAGTCCCACCCCCTTCTACCAGAGACCCTCAGATCTGTCCCACTCCTGCCCAGGCCCCCAGAGGCACCCTTGACGTGAACGAAGTAGAGCTGGCCACGCCCACCCAGTAGGCCACACCCACTCCATCCACGCCCACCCAGTAGGCTGCACCCACCTTGGCCACACACCCCTGCCCCCCCCCGAGGGCAACCGCAATGCTGATGCAGCCCTCAATGAAATTGAGTTTGACACCCCTGACTTAGCCTATGTACGAACTGTGTTTATTGTTCCATGTGGACAAACTGAACACAGTAATTCTTAATCAAGTTGGAAGGCACGTAGGAAGAAGCCCGAGTTTTTCTTTTTCTTCTTTTAGATCTCCTCCTCCTCCTTCCAGAAGTGGTCCTGTCCCAGCATGTGTTTTCCCTAAAGTTATCTTAGGAATCCTTTATTCAGCTGGCAATTCCTCTGCTACTTATTTAGAACTAAATTTCTTTCTTAGGTTACACGACAATTGTGAAGCCTGGTATGGAGAATGGACTTCAGTACACTTGGAGGATTATTCTAATCCCAAATCTGCTCCCCATCCAGTGTTGTACAGATTATCCCGTGTTGTGCAGATTGAAGTTTATATTGCATTGTTCATATTTTTATAACTTTGGGATGCCTGTTTTCCCCCCCTAATAATTGTCCCTTGTATTGGACGCGCTAGGATTGCTTCTCTGTTGAAGGTGAAGACTTGAAGCATGATTTTGAACGCTTGCAGCTGGCTATGGAGATGGTGGGGTTTCTCCCCAAAACCCGCAGGCAGTAAGTTATTTCTCTTTAGAAGGTGATTGTGAGTTGACCTTTTAAGAGTTACTGTGCCTGACATTGTGTCTGTTAGTAAAAAATATTAACCATTTTTACCCCATTAAATCATGGATGGCATTTTCTAATTATTCCCAAATTATGGAAAAGCAGGAAAATCTGCCTTGCATATGTATTTATCCAATATAGTAGTAGTAGTAATAATAATAATAATGATGATGATGATGATGTTGGAGGGGACCTTGGAAGTCATCTAGTCCAACCCCCTGCTCAGGCAGGAAACCCTACACCATTTCAGACAAATGGCTGTCCAGTCTCTTCTTAAAAGCTTTCAGCGTTGGAGCTTCTGGAGGCAGGTTGTTCCACTGGTTAATTGTTCTCACTGTCAGGAAGTTTCTCCTTAGTTCCAGGTTGCTTCTCTCCTTGGTGAGTTTCCACGTGTTGCTTCTTGTCCTGCCTTCAGGTGCTTTAGAGAATAGCTTGACTCCCTCTTCTTTGGGGGAGCCCCTGAGATATTGGAACGCTGCTATCACTTCCCCCCTCGTCCTTCTCTTCATTAAACTGGACATACCCAATACCAGCAGCCGTTCCTTATATGTTTTAGCCTCCAGACCTCTAATCATCTTTGTTGCTCTTCTCTGCCCTCTTTCTAGAGTCTCAGCATCTTTTTTATATCATGGTGACCAAAACTGGATGCAGTATGTTTATATGTGATTTAAGGAAACATACATATACCACCTTAAATATACCACAAACAGCCACGTCCTGTAATAACATTTGTGGTGAACTTAGTTTAATTTAGTTTCTTTCATTTATTATTTTTGTTTTGCACCCTTAGGATATTTTCCCTTCTGTCAGCAATACTACACTTGGGTAACATCCGTTACAAGAAGAAAACCTACCGAGATGATTCCATAGATATCTGTAATCCAGAAGTTTTGCCTATTGTCTCAGAGTTACTTGAGGTAAGATATCACGTTTGGACATAAGCCTTCCCCTTTTTCTTCGCCTCCGTATTCTTCTATTTCTACATAATACGTAAAGATAAATGTGAAGTATATTAGTTTCTGGAATAAGATAAGTGAGGTTAAATGCTCCTCCATAAAATAATACCTCCAATTTATCCACGTTTACTTAGTAGGACTTTTCACTGAAATTATTGGAACAACTTTTAATAAGCAGAAATTTGCAAAATATATCTCGTGTGATGGCCATCTATTTCAGTGTTATTTAAAGTGCTTGTTTAAAATCAGAAATCTTTCCCCGTCATCTGGCATCAGAAGCCAGTTAATTGGTTGATCTTGAACTTTATAGCATCTTCTTTGTCACTAAAGTCTTTTACTACAGACGGCTTATTAAGATATTCATGACTTGAGCTAGCTAAAAGAAATCTCTTTGCTGTAAAATATGCAAGCATTTAAAGTACTGTGTGTTCATAGTTGCCTTTTTGAAAAAGAACTCAAGGTCGGAGGTTCACAAAATCTTCTAATCTGAGCCAGCTTGAAACTGGAACAAAACTGCAATAATGAGAGGCAGGCCAAGGATTCCTTGAGACTGCTATTTTGCATTTTATTTTACTAGCCAGAGAGTGTTGTAGGAAAGCAATGTTTAATAAATGCTGTCTTTTTACAGATACAGTGTTAGAGGAATGGAATTTGTGTCCAACTGGAATGAAATCCTTTCACTGAATCATAACTCACAAGGGAGTTTCACCTCTCCAAATATACAGTCTGCTCAATTTTTTCTGCCACAGATTTAAGTGTATTTTTTTTAATATGTACCAGTAGTTTCATAGCAAGAGACAGCTGCTTTTTCTGTTTTGGGGGTGGCCCACCTATCTGAAATCTTGTGCCTTTGCCTTTTGAAGAGGCAAATTCGCTCCGGTGGGTCTGATGGGTGGCAGTGGATTCCATTAGCATTGCTGACAACTTGGCCCCAATGTTGTCTCTAGAACAGCTGTTGCCTTGTTTGTGGCACTACCGTTTTTTCTGCTGTCCACAAGTTAGCTCTCCACCTCCATCAGTTTCTCCTGAGAAGATGAAACTGTTAGACATGGCTTTACGTAAGAGTGTGTAGAAAGCACACCACACTGTTTCTTCCTCTAGTCTCACTTAAGATGTGCCATTTCTAAATTCATGAAGGTCATTTTGTTGTTGTTGTTAATTGCGAAGTCGTGTCCGACCCATCGTGACCCCGTGGACAACGTTCCTCCAGGCCTTCCTGTCCTCTACCATCTTCTGGAGTCCATTGAAGCTCACGTCTACTGCTTCAGTGACTCCCTCCATCCACCTCATTCTCTGTCGTCCCCTTATTCTCTTGCCCCCTATCTTTCCCAGCATCAGGCCCTTCTCCAGTGAGTCCTTCCTTCTCATTAGGTGGCCAAAGTATTTGAGTTTCATGAAGGTCATTAGCACCATTGATTAAAAAATAGGACCTTTTAATACACAGGGTAGTATTCACGAGTAACTATAGAACATCATGTTGTGTAAAGGCCTTCTGATAGTGAAACTGTACGGGTAGTCCTCAAATTCCTTATTAAAAAAATTACTTATTTTCAAAAGTTAAAAGGTAGTATGATTATAAGATTATGACTTTTTCTAGGTGAAAGAAGAAATGTTGCTTGAAGCACTGATTACAAGGAAAACAGTGACTGTAGGAGAAAAGCTTGTATTGCCATACAAACTGGCAGAGGTACGTATAGCAATCATCTGAAACGTGGAAAATTTCATGAGATCGTGTTTTGTTTTTTTTTAGAAATGGCTGCATATTCTTGCAGGAAAAGATTGATAAACCGTCCACTAAATAGCCAAGCCCTCGACCTGATTAAACCTGAATATTTAAATCATGTGATTAAGCTGCATTATTTTATTTTGCACTGTTCCAAGAATGGCCTTAAATTGAACAGGCCTTAAGTTCAATGTGTTAATTTTCCTCTAGTGCATTGAAGACTCATGTCAGTCATAGCATAAAGTCAACCTCTTTTAATAACATCTCGTCATCAGAAATAGAACAGTAATGTTAATTAAATCATCATGTGACATTCTGACACATAATTTGATACTGTAATACAAATGACATTTGATTTTTGTGAGCTAAAAGATGTAGTAGAAATAGGCAAATAAGCCTTTGATTGAACCGGATGGAGTTACAGTTGAACTAGATAGAAGCAAACAACGAAGTAGTAGTGCTTTATTTCCTCTGCTTTAATTACTGCCTTCTGCTTGTGTCTTTTTTCATGTTTGTGAAACACATGTTCTGCTTGATATTGCTGGAATTGTAGTTCAGCAACATCTGGTAGTCATGGATTCCTTGTTCTTGTTGTATGATGCTTATACTGAGTTTTTGTAAATGACTCAGAGCTTATGGAAATTGAGTGGCATAGGCCTTTTAGTAAATAAATAACACTGCCAGAGAACCTAATGATATGCAGATCTTTCAGTTCGTTCATATGTTGTGTATGAATTTTAACTCTTCATTGGATAAGTCATGCATCCAGATCTACACCACTTAACAGCTCTTATCCTGAGATGTTCCAGACAAGCTTCCAGGAAGATATTTTTCTGATATTGATTGGTTGGTACAATAGGGAATAGTCCCCCTAAACTGCACTTGTGATGACCTAAGTCATTGCTTTAGAATTTATAAAATATCTCCTCTCTTTTCTGGATCCTAGCTCAGGGATAAATGGTGTGCATCTCCTCCCAGCCCCAACCAAAATAATAATAATGATGATGATGATAATGATAATGATGTTGGAAGGGATCTTGGAGGTCATCTAGTCCAACCCTCTGCTCAGGCAGGAAACCCTACACCATTTCAGACAAATGGCTGTCCACTCTCTTCTTAAAAACTTACAGTGTTGGAGCATTCACCGCTTCTGGAGGCAGGTTGTTCCCCTGGTTAATTGTTCTCACTGTCAGGAAGTTTCTCCTTAATGCTAGGTTGCTTCTCTCCTTGATTAGTTTCTCTTCGTTGCTTCTTGTCCTGCCTTCAGGCGCTTTGGAGAATAGCTTGACTCCTTCTTCTTTGGGGCAGCCCCTGAGATATTGGAACACTGCTATCACGTCACCTTCGTCCTTCTCTTCATTAAAATGCCCAGAAGTGAAATACTTTGGTTTACAAAAACATTTAGGAAAGCACATTCTACCTGCGATTGCACTACATGCGTTACATTCATTCAGTTGACTTACTGTTTTACAACATAAGTCATTCTGGAATTTATCAAACCAATAAATGTGCTCAATGAGAACATGTACTTTTCCTAGCAGATGGGACTCCATGAACATTTGTATAGATGAGCTGTTCTTGATCAAAAATGGACTTTTGGAATGAAGATCTGGTTGAAGACATTACGATACAATGCTGTCTTTGAAATAAGATTCAAGGGAGAGAATTGAATCAGCAAAAACGTAAAATACTATACAGCCTCTGTCTTCTAAGATTAAAAAATGTTCCCGTCTGCACAGAAGCAAATGGATTTGCAAATGGCTATGTTAGGACATATTTGAGGTTGAAAAATGGTCATGATTCTTGAATATCATTTATGAGTCATCCTGGAGTGGTTTTTGCATGTAGTGGTCTTGGCCACTGCATTAGCAGCACATGTAAGAAATGACATCAGTGTAGGAAATAGAAGAAGTGTCAGAGAAGAAAAAAACGGAGGAAAGAGAAGACAGTATGGCAACCATCTGTTCCTTTTTTTAAAAAAAATAAATAAATCTTTATATTTTTAAGTGCTCATTCAACAGTATAGATCAGGGGTAGGCAACCTTGGCTCTTTTATGACTCGTGGACTTCAACTCCCAGAATTCCTCAGCCAGCCATGCTGAGGGCAAAAGGAGAGATTTCCAAGCTGAGCCATCCTGGCTCAGGAATTCTGGGAATTGAAGTCCACGAGTCATAAAAGAGCCAAGGTTGCCTACCCATGACCTATATCGTCTCAGACAAGTGACTGTTTAGCCCAGGGGTAGGCAACCTTGGCTCTTTTATGACTGGTGGACTTCCAACCCCCAGAATTCCTGAGCCAACATGGCTCAGCTTGGAAACCTCTCCCTTTCCCCTCAGCATGGCTGGCTCAGGAATTCTGGGAGTTGAAGTCCACGAGTCATAAAAGAGCCAAGGTTGCCTACCCATACTAGCTCATTGGTGGACAACTATGGCAGCTTTAAGAATTGTGGACTTCAGCTCCCAGAATTCCTGAGTCAGGATGGCTCAGCTTGGAAACCTCTCCCTTTCTCCTCAGCATGGCTGGCTCAGGAATTCTGGGAGTTGAAGTCCACGAGTCATAAAAGAGCCAAGGTTGCCTACCCATACTAGCTCATTGGTGGACAACTATGGCAGCTTTAAGAATTGTGGACTTCAGCTCCCAGAATTCCTGAGTCAGGATGGCTCAGCTTGGAAACCTCTCCCTTTCTCCTCAGCATGGCTGGCTCAGGAATTCTGGGAGTTGAAGTCCACGAGTCATAAAAGAGCCAAGGTTGCCTACCCATACTAGCTCATTGGTGGACAACTATGGCAGCTTTAAGAATTGTGGACTTCAGCTCCCAGAATTCCTGAGTCAGGATGGCTCAGCTTGGAAACCTCTCCCTTTCTCCTCAGCATGGCTGGCTCACGAATTCTGGGAGTTGAAGTCCACCAGTCATAAAAGAGCCAAGGTTGCCTACCCCTGATACAGATAAAGCACTCTGTTAGGGTAAGGCTGATTTTAGTTGCCTGCATATTTTCTGCAAGCTGCAGGAAAACATGACATTTTTGACAGCTACAAGAAAATAAAATGGAGGGAAAGCACCACATTCCATTAACTGGCAGAGCCAAATTATAGAAAATTATTCTCTAGATTAGCAAAGGCTCTCTTCCTGGTTTTATTTCCTTGCTTGTCAATATAGCTGTGTGGGTTCACATTTGATTGATGGAGAACAGGTTGTTCTAACTTGCAAGAATTCAAAACCTGAGACTGCCTTCTCTAAGGAAATGCAGACAACAGTTAAGATAGTTAATAAGTGATTTTTGACACATTCCATTTTTTCAAGCAGAAGGATGTTTACAGCAAAGCAGATGCAGAGAAACCAGGGCAATTTTAACTATGGATTTTTATAGTGTTTGTAGTAGTAAGGACTTTCTGTGTAATTTGCTTAGCTTGTTGCTTTCAAGAGGCTATTTTTTTCCACCATGCCATAGCTTCCTTCATTCAGCACACTTTCCGTTAGCGTGCACACTCTGATGAACTGGGCCGCCATGTAGGACATTTGAAAGATTTCTCTGTTGGTGCAAAACCCCTGAATTTATCACATTGTTGTGTATCTTTAGCTGCTCGGAATCACTTTGTTTTAGATTGATTGAAGGTTTAAGGTTGTATTCTATATCACAACTTAAGCAGCATCCATCGGAAGCAACATTTATATTGTCTTTCATCACAATGAGAACTCAGCTCTGAAATCTGTTATTGTTAAAATGAGAGATACTTAAGAACATAAGAAGAGCCATGCTGAATCAGGCCAAAGCCCATCGAGTCCAGCATTCTGTGCCACACAGTGGCCCACCAATTGTACATGGGGATCTTGAGCAGAAAGAGAAGGCAAAACCCTCCCTTTCCCTTGACCCCCAACAAATGGTACTCAAGGGAATCCTGCCTGCCTCAACCAACATAGAGGCGGCACATGGACATCCGTTTTAATAACCACCGATACACTTGGCCTCCATGAATCTGTCTGACCCTGCCTTGAAGCTGTCAAGGCTGACAGCTGTCACGACCCCTTCTGGAAGTGAATTCCATAAATCAACGACCCTCTGGGTGAAGAAATATTTCCCTTTATTTGTCCTCACTTTCTTAGCTATGAGCTTTAGGGAGTGCCCCCTTGTCCTGGTATTGTGTGATAGAGAAAAGAATTTTTCTCTATCCACCTTTTCTATCCCATGCATGATTTTATACACTTCGATCAAGTCACCCCTTAAACGCCGTCTTTCAAGGCTGAAGAGACCGAGGCGTTGCAATCTGGTTTCATAAGGGAGGCGCTCCATTTCCTTGAGCTCTTTCCCTTCAGAAAATGGAAAACCATGAAGAAAGAGAAGGCACAGGTTTGATCTTTTCTTCTGCAAGATCGAAACTAAATTTTGCTAATAATATCTACCTATTTTCTATTTTCCTCCCACCTGAATACGTTTGTTCCACTTCAGAGAGACTGTGTTGACTTAGTTTTCAAATATCATTCAAGCATAAAGTGAAACTGTATGAGCTTACAGCAGGGGTAGGCCACCTTGGCTCTTTTATGACTCGTGGACTTCAACTCCCAGAATTCCTGAGCCAGCCATGCTGAGGGGAAAGGGAGAGGTTTCCAAGCTGAGCCATGCTGGCTCAGGAATTCTGGGAGTTGAAGTCCACAAGTCATAAAAGACCCAAGGTTGCCTACCCATGACCTATACCGTCTCAGACAAGTGACTGTTTAGCCCAGGGGTAGGCAACCTCAGCTCTTTTATGACTGCTGGACTTCAACTCCCAGAATTCCTGAGCCAGCATGGCTGAGCTTGGAAATCTCTCCCTTTCCCCTCAGCATGGCTGGCTCAGAAATTCTGGGAGTTGAAGTCCACGAGTCATAAAAGAGCCAAGGTTGCCTACCCCTGGCTTACAGCAATATATATGCGTAGTCATAGAACTGTGAAGCTGAAGTGCAGAACTCAGCCTTGGCTCCCTTGAAAATTTTGGAGAAGTAAAATTATCTGTGTAAATGCGTATTGACAGTAATCCAGGAAGGCTGGAAATAGATGTTAAAACAATATAATTAGTATTTGGCTTTATTTCCAACGATTTCTTTTGATTTCCTAGGCTGTAACAGTACGGAATTCCATGGCCAAATCATTGTACAGCGCCCTGTTTGATTGGATCGTGTTTCGAATTAACCATGCACTTTTGAATACCAAGGACTTGGAAGAAAGCACCAAGGTATGTCTTTTTCAAGAAAGTTCTGTCTATAGTTGACTCAGCTGACTTAGGTTTCAGGCTGGTTAAGCACACTATCACAGAGAAGAAGCATTTTTAGAGAACCAAAGGTCCATTTGAGCATTTCCCCTTAAAATATAAAACAGAAACAATCACACATAATCTCACTTACCTTTTGGAGAGGTTAGATGACCTGACAGCTGAAAGTTAAGGTTGAAAATAAACCAGAGATTAAATTGGGAGTTGTTTATTATTTGTAAGTTGCTTCTTTTTTAAAAAAAAAAAAGCAGCTTACAAGTTAAAAATTCCACTTAACAGTTGAATTGCCATCCACTCTGTGGCAAAATCTCACTGACATAGAGCTAATTGTTGATACAGGAAGCAAAATGTCCCCATAGAACAGAGGTGGGGAACGATGGCCCTTTTATGACTTGTGGACTTCAACTCCCAGAATTCATGGCTGGCTCAGGAACTCTGGGAGTTGAAGCCCACAAGTCATAAAGAGGCCATCATCCCCCCCTTCTCCCCCCCCCCGTAGAGGATCCTTCTTATGCATTGTTTTCATGAATACACCATGCGATCGAAAACTGGATGACCTGTCCACTTGGGGCAACTGTCTGATAATACATTATATATTCTGGAAGGATTTCACACACTGCCTTTTGTATACACACAACTTTTACAGCATTAGGTGCAGTGATGGCCTTGAGGGAAGGGAAAGACTGCCTTCCATACGGAAGCCTGTTCTGGTATAAAGCCACCAATCCAGCCCAGTCTCTTCCTGGGCTTAATAATGTAGATCATTTTGTGCCTCAGTGATTACTGTTTGCTGAGCATGGTTTGAATTATTGACATAGGATTAATTCCTCCATTTTATTTGAAAGATGGCAGTAATTATTCTCAGATGTCGTAAGACTGTAAGCTCACAATGTTCTTTCATCGTTCAGTGTTTAATGCGGACTTTTTCTGCCTATACCAATTCAGCTGGGGTTATGCACTTAATGCTCCCCAAGCAGATAACTACAATGTTTGGCACTTAGCAGACGGCAAATAAATCCCAACTGCTCAAATTTAGGACAGATCGTTGTTCAGACTTAATATAAAACTTGCTTATATAATGCCGATGAACCTCTATGCCACAGAAACCCGCTGCTTTGCAGAATAAATTCTATATAGTATGTGCTGGTTTAATCTTCTTGTTATAGAAGCTTTTATTGCATAGCAAAACATTGAGGTTTTTTCACTCCTCCCACCCAGTTGCTTTTCTCTTTTTTTAAAAGCTTTAATAAAATCTGTGGCACAAAATTAGCAGTATTTTTTTTACTCTGTTATGTCTACATTTTTACATTTTAAAAGCTTACATGCAGATGGTGAGAACTTTTACCTTTTTTTGGTGCTTAATTCATATACATTCTTTTGCGCCAGTATGTGCTTGCACCTTTATAAGACAGAGAAGCTCACTTTTTAAAATGCTTCTCTCTTTCTACAGTGGAATTCATGGAGATGTGCAAAAACATTCTAAATTAATTTGTTGTTGTTTTAACCACTTAGTTGTGTCTGACTCTTGGCGACTTTATAGGCAAGTGCTCTCCGTGCTAATTAAGTACTCAGAAAATAAATCGAAAGAATTTTATTTGGTTCCAAAAGACTTCCCTCCCCCCCTTAAATCATACAGAAATAGCAAAGAGCTCAGCCTTAAAACCTGGAAATGTGATTGTTTGGGAATTAAATAATAAATGTTAAAAGCTTTTGAACATCATAGTAGTGTATGATTTTTGTGCTCAGTACAAGTCCTACCGTAGCTTGTCTTGGAAAATATCTATGGCATTTATCATTTTATTTAAATTTTACTCTGGGTGAAAATAGCGCCTGGGATTAGTAAGGCCTCCACCTATTAGCTATTAACCACCTATCTAGTGGAGTACGCTTCCTGGTAATTGCAGTTTCTCTGAGAAGTAGGTTAAAAGGCGTCATGCCAGAAATAATATGGGGAGAGGGAGAGGTCTGGTAATTAGTGATATATTTTATTCAGGCCTGCACTTTCTCTCAAGGTCAGTTAAAGCACCTGGTCTACAGTGCTGAGGTTCAAGGAACGGCATAGGGCTACCGTATGATGGATGGATGGAAAGCTTAAGTTGGAATCTTCGACCTTTTCCAAAGAACGGAGGCACTGACTTAATGGTTGGCATAGCAACCTTTTTATTACATGACCCTGGAAGTTTTAAGTATTAAATGCAGAATATCTGTTTTCTTTGTCTTGCAGACTTTGTCCATTGGAGTACTTGATATTTTTGGTTTTGAAGATTATGAAAGTAATAGCTTTGAACAATTTTGCATTAATTTTGCAAATGAACGTTTACAGCACTATTTTAACCAGCATATCTTTAAACTGGAGCAAGTAAGCCTGGGGGGGGAAAAAAACTATTTTTTATTTTTGTATGATTGTTTCCCATAATGTAACTTAACTATATTCCCCTTCCTTTTACTGTAACAACTTGAACCTCAAGCTGATACAGTCCCTTGATCTCAACATTCCTCCCGCTTTTTTCCTTTTCAATAGCTCTTCTTCTCAGTTAGGATTAAACCTAAGAGATCCTATATCTTTTGTTCCTTCAGCCCTTTGGAAAATGAAACAGTCAGCAAGACTACTGAGGGACTTGTGGGGCGTTGCATTCTTGGGCAAGTTAGTTTTCCAAAAGATGCCCGCATAATTAAACGTCTCCCATTATATGAGGGAATGTTGGGTTGACTCAGAGAAGGAGGAGGAGAACGCCAAGCCAATGCAGAAAGGATCTTTGAGTCCTGAGAAAAAAAAGAAACAGTGAGGAAAAGATTTAAAACAAGCCTACCTTTATTGTGTTAGACATAAGCTTGAAGTAAGAGGGACTGTGATAGGCTTTCAAGGATTATATTATAATAGCCCAACTGCATTAAAGTACATTCCAAGACTCCTATTTCCTGGCTACCTTGAAAGGCAAATACATTATTATTATGTCTCTCCTCCCAAAATTCCTATAAGCAGTCCAAGAATGTATTTTCCACATCTGCTTGGCTTCAAAGTCAATAGCACATGCCACAGTAATATCATTGAATGGCCTTCAAATATAGGCTTCCACACTCTTAACAGCAGGTGGCCTGATTTTTCCCTGCATAGAATATGGACGGACAACTTGAAATCCAAAGATCACATGGCTACATCTGGAGCAGCCAAGAGCGTCTCACTGGCAGGCTTTGCACACGATGAGCTAGCCCAGTGATGGCGAACCTTTTAGAGACTGAGTGCCTAAATTGTAACCCAAAACCCATTTATGCATCGTCGGGTGTCGGGTGGGTGTGGCCCATTGGCTGGGCGTGGCTGCACTGGTAACGGCAGACTGGGTGGGACTAAAAAGTGCAATCAATCAATTCCAACTTTGCAAGATTTTTTTTCCCCGCGAGAAGTTGAAATTGACTGATTGATTGAACCTTTTTTTTTTTTGCACACGGCAGCAGAGGCCTAAAGCGAAAAGGTTTTATAAAACCCAGCTGTAGGCCTAGGACTGGGGTGACGGCGTGCGTGCCCACAGAGAGGGCTCTGAGTGCCGCCTCTGGCACCCGTGCCATAGGTTCGCCACCACTGAGCCAGCCAGTGAGAGATGGATTAATGGAGGGGTGTCCAACCTCACCAATGTTAAGTTCATAGACTTCCAACTCCCAGAATTCCCTAGCCAGCAGTTGAAGTTCACCAGTCTTAAAGTTGCCAAGCTGGATCCCCCTGTCCGTGTTCATGTGTTTCTGTGGCCATTAGCGACCAGAACTAAATTACATTTTAGTCAACTAGGAGCAGCAATTAGCCTATAATCTGAAGTTATATAGAAATATGGGACAGACAGGGAAAGAGTACATGTGAAGGTACATGAATATATGGGGGGAGGGGGGCTTCCAATACCAGATTCAGATTTATGTGACCTGGAGGTCAAAATGTCTGTGACTGGTTTGTTTTACAGTTGCTTGGATTGTAGACTTAATTTATTTTTCCCCAAACACCAGGAGGAATACAGACTGGAAGGCATCAGCTGGCACAACATAGACTATATCGACAACTCTGGCTGTATAAACCTCATCAGTAAAAAGCCCACAGGGTTGCTCCATCTACTGGATGAAGAAAGCAAGTGAGTCTTCTCCCTCCCAGCTTTGTAGTTATCAGAGACTAGATGTTGGAAGTGAGTCACAGCATAAAAGGAGAAAATAAAACAAGAAACGTTTGCATGTTTGAAAGCTATCTGTATGGTAAGATAGGCAGATTCGTTTGATAGACTAATTGTATGGGGTCAGAGCAGGACCATTCGTGTATCTGTATAGGACAGGGGTAGGCAACCTTGGCTCTTTTATGACTTGTGGACTTCAACTCCCAGAATTCCTGAGCCAGCGATGCTGAGGAGAAATGGAGAGGATTCCATACTGAGCCATGCTGGCTTAGGAATTCTGGGAGTTGAAGTCCACGAGTCATAAAAGAGCTAAGGTTGCCTACCCCTGGTATAGGACAATTCAGAGCCGGGACAAAACATTTCAACACGAACTGTTTCAACTCTGGGTACCGGTCTGCTTCTAGAATTATAACTTATTGAGCTGGATTTTTTTCAACTACATATAATTGCCAAGGTGAAATAGAAATGGCGTTTGCTACACTGACTCAAAGTACCGAACATCCAAAGATAGCCTGGCTATGTTTGTGCTGTAGATTTAAAAAAAAAAATCCCATAAAATAACATAAATCGAGTAATTAAGTAAGTAGCGATTCACTGCCCTTTCATGAAACTTGAACATTATTGGCCTGTTGGATTTGACTCTTTTTCCTTGATTAGAATCAAAGATGAAATGAACAGTGGCAATTTTCCCCCTTTATAATGAGGCCTAGCTAGGGTGGTACATTTATGAGGTTGTGTATATGGACTAGTGTTTCTCAACCTTGGCTACTTTAAGATGCTGACTGGGGAATTCTGGGAAATGAAGTCCACACATTTTAAAATGGCCAAGATTGAGAAACACTGGTGTAGACTAGTGGGGAATGAGCCCCTCAAGGGAAATTACTGAGTTAAAAATCAATAAGTTGCCATTGTAAAAAAAAAATAGCTTGAATAAATGAATTATTTTTTTTATTTGCTAACAGAGGCCTCAGGGATTTTTTTCTTTATAATAAAATTGTGTTCAGTTTACACAAATGTCTACAAAGTTGGTCCAAGGTGTTAGAAGACCACTGTGCAGTGGCTGAAATGATGCTATCTTGGAACCATTTTCCTGTTTTTTCATGGAAAAATTATGTTCTCTCGTTAGATTTGGGAACAAAATTAGTTTAATTCATGAAGACATCTTACTCTCTATAAAATATTATTTAGTGTAGTGTTGTAAATTATATTTTTCCAAAATACTAATTAATTTAGGACCAGAATAGAGTAACTGAAATTTGAACTTTCAGAAGAATACGCCTCTTTTTATAATAGTTATGATTTGGATTATGTATCAGCGAAAAACATTAATGTTCCTCTTTTATTTCAGTTTCCCACAAGCAACCAATCAGACGTTACTAGACAAGTTTAAGCGTCAGCATGAAGGGAATCTCTACATAGAATTTCCTGCTGTAATGGAACCTGCCTTTATCATAAAACACTATGCCGGGAAAGTTAAATATGGCGTGAAGGTCTGTAACTTCATCTCTGCTAACAATTTATTTTAAAATATATATTAATCCCTTTGGTTAACACCTAAAAATCACAATAATGCCTAGAGATTTCCACACTGATCCAAAAAGTGTATTTGTTCTGTCTTTCTATGCCACCTGGCCTTATGAAACGTATAAAATACATTTTATTCAGTATCACTTGTTGTCTTTCTCCTGCTTCAGTGTTTCTCAACCGTGGTCACTTTAAAAAATGAGAACTTCAAATCTCAGAATTCCCCAGCCTGGTTAGGGAATTCAACTTCCAGAATTTGAAGTACAAGAAATCTTAAAGTGACCAAGGCTGAGAAACCTTGTCCTGCTTTATTTCCTATTTAACATTATATTTGATTGCTTGTTCTTGTTTTTGGTTTGAACGAGACTGCTCCATATTAGAATGGGAAGATATAGCTAGAAAATCTAGGGCCTTAGTTGAGCCTATCTGCAATAGCAAGAGCTTTCCAATCTGGAGATGCCAGAATCTGAACCTTTTTCCTGCAAAGCTTGTATTTGACCACTGAGCTAATTATCCTCAGTAAACAATTATAAGAGTTGGTTGAAGACACGGGAGCTTGCTAGGGACATACTGAGAGAACACCCTTGTGTTCTGGAATGAGTTTAGATCTCGAGAGTCACCACCTAAGAAAAGCGATGATCTCCTTCATTTTTGTTATTTATTTATTAAATGTATATGCTGCCCCTTTTGCTGTTTGAGGCCACTCTTCATTGGGTATGTTCAAGCAGAGGTTGAAGAGGTATCTGTTGGGAAGCTTTAAAGTAGATTTCAGAACAAAGCAGAAGATTTAATTCAGTGGCCTGAATAATTCTAAGATTGTTTAAAAAAAATCAGGCAAGCTCAGAAGAGCTTAGTATTTGAACAATTCCAGTTCCAAGATAGTACGATAGACTAAGAGGTAGGCAACCTTGGCTCTTTTATGACTCGTGGACTTCAACTCCCACAATTCCTGAGCCAGCATGGGAGAACTTTGGTCCCTTCATGACTCGTGGACTTCAACTCCCACAATTCCTGAGCCAGTATGGTTCAGCTTGGAAACCTCTCCCTTTCTCCTCAGCATGGCTGGCTCAGGAATTCTGGGAGTTGAGGTCCACGAGTCATAAAAGAGCCAAAGTTGCCTACCTCTGGCCTAGGCCTAGGCCGCTTTATGACTCGTGGACTTCAACTCCCAGAATTCCTGAGCCAGCACGGCTCAGCTTGGAAACCTCTCCCTTTCCCCTCAGCATGGCTGGCTCAGGAATTCTGGGAGTTGAAGTCCACGAGTCATAAAAGAGCCAAGGTTACTTACCCCTGGACTAAGAAGTAAGAAAAAAAAAGTTCTGAAAATACTATTTAAAATAGTTAAGGAAAATAATAAGACTGTGCTAAGCTCTGCTTCTCTTCTTCTTCTTTCTCATCAGGACTTCCGGGAGAAAAATACAGATCATATGCGACCTGACATTGTTGCTCTCCTAAGGAGCAGCAAGAGTGCCTTTATCTGTGGAATGATAGGGATCGATCCCGTTTCTGTGTTTCGCTGGGCTGTCCTCAGAGCGTTCTTCAGAGCTGTGGTTGCCTTTAGAGCTGCTGGTCAGAAGTACATTGAGAAAAAAACGGGTATGTATCAAGTGAGATAGGCAGCATATCAATTTAATAAACAAATATTGCATTCTGGTTTCAAAAGCGGCCGTCCTTCTTGAATTCTTTCTAGATGCTATATTTTTTTTGAGTAATTTCTATCTTCCTGTCTGCTACTTTAAGAAATAGTCAAAAGAGTCTTTAAAATATATATTAAAAAGATTCGAAAGATTTTGGCATAAGAAAAAGGAAAAACATGTTATAAAGTATAAAAATATAAGATAAATATTCAGGGTGATTTTTGAGTGTCGTTGTTGTTGAGAAGTATAATGTGCAGAGGATGTTTCAAGCTCTAGAATAGTAATATTAGATTTAATTCATTAGGGTGTTATTTGGTTTAAATTTATTGTTTATTTGTTACTGTTAGAACAGCCAATTGTTTGTTTAATTTGTTTGTACCAACTGTTTGTTTATTGTTTCCTAGAAAGTTTGTTGGCTACTGTGAACTTGAGTATAGCTATATCCTTTCTCAAGTTTTCTAGAAAACTCCACTTGTACTCTTTAAAAAGTCAATTTGTAGCCCCATATAGACAAATATTTTTATTAGATGAATGGGGGAGAAAATTCAGAAACTAATTTTTGTCAATGATTTAGGATGGTTAAGATTTAAACTGTACTTTCTCCTATGTAAGCAAATTGGTAAGCAATGTTTTTTTTTTCTTTTCAAAGTTGAAAGATAGTTTGAAACAAATGTAGTTGTTTTAAAAATTGGCACTTGGAGAGGATCACACAGGATGCACTGAAATCCCTTTGCATTGTATGGTTAGAATATGTAAACATTTACACAAAAGAGAATGTTTCAAATAAATCTCTGGCATTTCCATAAACTTCATAGAATACAAATTTCGCAAGTATGCTTATAAATTGCATGTAGTAAAGTCTAGCAGCTGTTAATTTGGAAACAGAGTAAATACATTCTTGCATGAACATCTGGTGTCCTTTTTAATAAGTTTCACTTCTTACAAGCATGTGTTGTTTGCCAGTCATGTTTAAGAAACCATTGTTACAGAAAAGCTTTGTAGCAGAGGGGTCTATGGGCTCAAAAATCAAGAACAAGGGCTTTGCACTACTTTCACATCAGGATAAATATTCATGTGCACTTTCTCTAAATATGTACGCAAAGTAGTTGTTTTGTTGTGAGCATTTGCTGGGAAACTGTAACTGACCCAACTTTCTTGGTGTGGGTCCAGCTAGTAACACTGAGTTTCTTCCTTACAAGTAATGGCATTCATGTTTTGTAGCTGTGTTCTCTTAACAAGAATTTTGTTAAGAGAAATGTCATATGAGAAACAAACCTGATTCTCATTAGTAGAAGGTACTAATGGTTCCCTAGCCAATTATTTCCAATTTCTTATTTCTGACATGTGTTCAGAAGATGTTGCCTTCAACTACGGTATTGCAAGTGGACACAGGTTATTTCAGCATAAGTTACAGAGTTTTGCTTTGAAGCCATACAAACCCAGTCAGTCCATCTGCAGCTCCAGCAAGGCAAATTCCTTGCTTAATATTGTATTATATTTATATATATATAATATAAATTTATATAAGATATATAAATATTGTATGCCACAAAGTTATTTACTTCCTCCATTTCTTTCTTTTTTTTTTCTTATTGTCACATGCACCAAACTAAGGGATGTAAAGTAGCAAAAAAAAAAAGATATATAAGTTTTATGGTAGACTTTTCCCCTTTCTTATGTTTTTTTTTTATTTTCCTTTTTGGCACTGGTCAATGATCACAATAAAGTTTGTTCTGATTTTATCAAATAAGGCACTATAGGGAAAGAGTTCCAATGAATAGATACTATGTTTCATAAGGGAAAAAAAACACTGGATGTGCTCTTTAAAATGTGAATTGTCACTTACTAATTATTACCTTGATCACAGAGGAACTTAGCAGTTATGCTCCTCTCCTGTGGTTTTCTTATGCTAAGAACTTCTTCTTTTTTTTTAATCTTTATATATAAAATTTAATACCAAAATATATATTGATGAAAGTGGCTTTGGGAAAGAAAAACCATTTTAAGAAGGAGGTAGTTCTAAACACAGAAGAGGCAAAGAATTCTTAATTTTTTTTTAATGCTTTCCTTGCCTGCCACTTTTCCTTTGAAAATTCCCTTCCTTCTAGAATTCATATGTTTGGGATTGGATTTGTAAGTGGCTATTCTATAAAGCTGTATCGAAATGTAAAGGAATTCTTAATGATATGCATGCATGTTCTCCGTTAAAAAGAGCCCGTCCGCAGGTTTTCCCCCCTGGAACCAGCAGCTCTTGAAATAGATGGGGTTTTTATATAGCGTACATAGGAAAAACCTCTCTCCACGGAACCGGTCCCTGCTGCTCAAAAGAATGGGGGCCTCTGATCTGTGGGGTCTAAGCACAGTTGAGATAACTTGCTTTTATTTATTTATTTATTTGTTGGATTTATATGCCGCTCCTCTCCAAAGACTCGGAGCGGCTTACAACATCTATATAAAACAACAGATCATAATCTGAATCCAACCAAAAATATTTTAAAAAATGAGAAACCCCACACACATTCAACATTCACACCACAGTCCACAATCATCCCAGGCCTGCTGGCAAAGATAGGTTTTAAGGTTCTTTCGGAAGGCCGGGAGAGTGGGGGAAATGTGGACTTCAGGGGGCAGTTGGTTCCAGAGGGTGGGCGCCACAACAGAGAAGGCCCTCCCCCTAGGACCCGCCAGACGACATTGTTTTGCTGACGGGACCTGGAGGAGGCCGACCCTGTGCGCTCTCACCGGTCGTAGGGAAGTATGTGGCAGAAGACGGTCCCGTAAGAATCCTGGTCTAATGCCATAAAGGGCTTTATAGGTAATGACCAACACTTTGAATTGCGCTTTTAGTTCTTGCACCTGACCTTCCAATACAAACATCCTGTATGCTGTTTTTACTGTACATTTCTCCTCTTCCTCCTCCTTCACAAAAGGTGTGTATCTGGTTTTGGATTGTGTCAATTGATATACATTACCTCAAGGTTAAAAGATTGCCTCAAGGCTTTTTTAAATTTTCCCTCTAAAATCTACCTAAGGCAGAGGTTCTCAACCTTGGCAACTTTAAGACTTGTGGACTTCAACTCCCAGAATTCCTCAGCCAGCTTTGCTGGCTGAGGAATTCTGGGAGTTGAAGTCCACAAGTCTTAAAGTTGCCAAGGTTGAGAACCCCTGACCTAAGGTAATTTAGACCACAGACGGGAAGTATCTCATGCCCATGTCTGGTTTTTCATGTTATTGTTGTTGATGTTCAGTGTTCACTTGTGAAAACAGATTTGGGTTGAAATATTAATATTAATTTGCAATGCTGCTTCTGAAGTACTTGTGTTCTTATAAGCATCCTTTTTCCTATTTGTGCATTTGTGGTAAAATCTGAGAATATAGAATCAGTCATATGTTATGCCAGCAATGTGCTTAATCCACTGAGTTTGTAAATAATATTGTATATTATATTGGCAGGTTGTGCCTTGATAGCTGAAGGTAATTTTTTCCACATTATTTTCTGTTCAGAAAAGCAATCCATGAAAATCTAATGATTTGTCAAATAAGAAAGTCAAATTCCAAGATGAATATCAGATGATTAATTCCATAATCACCAACTTTCAAGATTTATAATGATTACAATATATTTAAAAATCACAGGTTTGGACATGATTAGCACCTCTGGGATGTCTCTGGTCTGGAATCACCATCTTTTAAAATCTTTTTGTCTTCAGCGTTTTGTCAGCATCATGCAACTATTGTCTTTGGCATTTGGTTTGTCTTTCTCTTCTGGGCTGTTTTTGTGCTGCTCCAGTGTTTCTGCCAGTTCACATCTAAAGACACAACAGCTGGATCTACATCCACGCTACACCACAAATGGCTGTTTCTGCCTTTATTGCGTTATGTATTTACCCATTGTAGCAGGGGTCCTCAACCTTGGCAACTTTTAAGACTTGTGGACTTCAACTCCCAGAATTTCTAAGCCAGCAATGCTGGAGTTGAAGTCCACAAGTCTTAAAGTTGCCAGGGTTGAGGACCCCTGCATTTTAGTTTGTAACTTAAAGTGATGTGTGAATCCGACTAGTGATTTAACTAAGAAAAATAAAACTGCTGGAACTGGTATCATCAGTTGCCATTTCCAAATGATATGAATTAAAGAGGGCTACCTTGAAATACATGATGAAGTATGCAGGATGAATTTACAATAATCATGTCAGAGATGGCCAATTTGGTGGAGTGATTAAAAGTACCAGACTACAAACCAGGGATCTCTTAAGTACTAGTCCTGTTTTAGGCACAAAACCAGCTGGATCTCTCTCTCTCTCTCTCTCTCTCTTCTCTCTCTCTCTCTCTCTCTCTCTCTCTCTCTCTCTCTCTCTCTCTCTCTCTCTCTCTCTCTCTCTCTCTCTCTCTCTCTCTCTCTCTCTCCCTCCCTCCCTCCCTCCCTCCCTCCCTCCCTCTCTCTCTCTCTCTCTCTCTCTCTCTCTCTCAGCCCCTAGAACGGGTAGGCAACCTCGGCTATGACTCAGGAATTCTGGGAATTGAAGTCCATGAGTCATAAAAGAGCTGAGGTTGCCTACCCCTGCCCTAGAAGAAGGTAGTAATGGCAAACCAATTTCAAAAACGTTGCCAAGAAAACTATGGGATTGTCAAGGCAGACTCAAGACAGTCTAAATTAGCTTTGTAGACTTCAAGATAGTCAACATAAATGCCTTCAAAGCTCGTAACATGCACAGTACCAGCACTTTTGGAATCCTTTCTGCTTCGCCTGAGAATTATATACTTCAAATTGAAAAGCCAGTCTTATTTTAGCTGTACTGAAGGAATTTCAGTTTGCTTCCCTGGCTACCATTTGATCTACTGCTTCCAGCCTGCATAGGTTTTCCTTTTGAGTCCTACCTGAAGGATTTCTTGCAGATAAGGCACGCAGTTAAAATTGGTCTAACGTTTTATATCTCAGCTGCAAAATTTGACATTTCCAGCTTAGAATTACAGTATAAGCTCACTGAATATGATTCTTGCAAGTCAAGCATGAGCAGACAATCTGTAATTGGAATTGGTGGGTTTGTGGCTAAAAGTTCCATGTGTTAAAGAGCACTGCGGAAATGTATAATTGGTTTTGATCGCCCAAAATTGATGCATTTATACCTGATGCTTAACCCCTTTTAAGCATCAGGATATATGATATACAGATATTTGATTATAACTTTTAACAAAATACACGTTACAATGTGCAGCTCTCTTTCCATGTCATTTATAGCTTATGAAAACTGCCTAGGCCAGGTTAAGCCACTCCAGCTACAGTGTTACCTTTTCTGTCCTTAAATTATACTTGAAAGACTCTAGGGCAGGGGTGTCCAACCTTGACAACGTTAAGACTTGTGGACTTCAACTCCCAGAATTTTGGGAGTTGAAGTCCACAGGTCTTCACCTTGCCAAGTTTGGACACCCCTTCTCTAGGGTTCATTTTACATTTCTTCAATAAATAACACACTTTGTCCATTCACCAGAACTGCTTGAAACAGTAAAAGGGCAGAATGGAGCTGTGAGTTTTGAAACAGTCTGTGTTAGTCAGGCATTGTCCGCGCTTGTTCTTGACTCTTCTTTGGTTTCTGCTTATGTAATCTTTCTCTTTTTTCCATGTTTTTGTTTTGCTTCCCGAAGGGCATGATGATGCGGTTTTGAAAAATGTGGATAGTTTTAGCTTTCTCCATCACCCAGTTCATCAGAGGAGCTTAGAGATTCTACAGAGATGCAAGGAGGAGAAGTACAGTAAGGCGCCATATACCACCATCTCTCTGACATGACACTCACACACAGCAGGAAATGGAAACCAGGAGCAGACTGTGTTAATGGGGATGGGCCGTGCTTAAAATGACCTAACACAGCAGACCTTAAATGGTGTGAAATGATAAACCAAGGAAAATTTGGAAGGTAGTTTTAGATTCAAGGATTTTCTAGGCAAGGTGAGCATTAGAGAGTAGCTGTTGATGCCCTGAACCATACCTTAATTGCAAACCCATCTGCAGTATTTGAACCATTTGGTCAAATTAATTATTGATTATTTCTCAGAGTTTCCGGAGATTGGCTCAAAATTCTTCTATAGCTGCGGCCTTTAGAGTAAAAGAAGGAGATGCTAAAGGAAGAATTTGCTGAAAGGCATTAAATCTGTGTATGTGTATATATAGCCAGAATCTTTTAGCAGAATCTGACCATATTTTCATCCCCCTTTCTCCCCCTATTATACAATAACATTTACTTAGGATTGAACAGCTTTAGTACAGCTTACATGAAACCGGTAAGCTGTCACGAGAACTCCTTTCATTCTAGAGAATGGCAAAGATGCCCTTGGTCTCCATTTCCTTCTCCTCACTTCTGTATGTTACATAATGAACTAGTCCTGCATGAAAACCAGGCCCCCCCTTGCCTTTGTTACTAATGATGGCTGGATTCCTGTTGTGGGAGGAGAAGGGGTCCAGCAGCATGAAACATAACCCCCTCTGCCATAAAAGAGTAGCGCATGGTGTTTCAGTGTATCAGCTACATTGGGAGCCTACTGAAGGGCACCATGGCGCTAACTTGCTCATTAAGCAGCTTTGCATACGCCATCGCAAGATGACTTCATTTGAATGACTGTCTGCCTCATCGCTGCTCTTCAGAAAGGGGCGGCTAGATTTGATATCCAAGGTGTATAGGAACAAATGCCGAATTTCTTTTGGTCAATTGTTCCAGAAAGCCTATTACTGCTTTCCTTTCCTTCTTTGAGTATAAAAGTTGGTAGCAAATGACATATTGCTGTTTATATTAATATAGAAAATGCCTGTCTCTCATATATATCTTGAATATATCCTGGAGTGCCATCTCCCGCAAAGATGGGTGCTCTGTGTGAAGATGATGTAGATGGTAAGTCTTGATGTAGGAGGATTTCTTTGCTTTTGAAAGGGAACAGGAGAGTAATTTTAGGGGTGTTATATAATCTTTTCTGACTGTGTTTCTAATTCGAAAATGCATCTGAATAAAACTGCATAAGAATTGGTCTGCTAGTCCCTATAAAATCCAGGGGTCCTCAACCTTGACAAGTTTAAGACTCGTGGACTTCAACTCCCAGAATTCCTCAGCCAGCTGAGTAATTCTGGGAGTTGAAATCCACAAGTCTTAAAGTTGCCAAGGTTGAGGACCCCTGATTTAATCCAACATGGAGAGCTTGAAGCCAACAACCGGATTATATTTTTTTTTTGTATTTAATATTAAAGAAAATAAAATGTAAAGAGACTCAATTATCATTATGGTAAATAGCTATTGATCAAACTATTCATGAAAGTAAACCAAGCATCAGAATTGATAGCTATTGCCTTATGGTACAATAACAAAATCTAGCAAGTTGTACAGTATTTAATCCGAAAATGTACTTGTTTATCGTCCAGGTCTACTCCTAAATAAGCATTGAATTCTAGGGCTCAAGATGGAAACTTTATCACTTTTTATGCGGTTCAAAATCTTGAAAAGAAAATTATGTTGTCGCTCTATTTATCAGGTTTCTGAGCCAGAAATGCCTAGTTACCTTAGCTCAGTGGTGACGAACCTATGGCACGGGTGCCAGAGGCGGCACTCGGAGCCCTCTCAGTTTTTGGGCACTCGGTTTCTAAAAGGTTCGCCATCACTGCCTTAGCTCTTAGTCTTCTCCAGCCTGATGTCCTTCCACCCTATTCCCCATCATTTTGACACTAGCCCATGCAGTAAAGGTTTTAGTTCTGCAGGCCTGGAGGGAAGAGAGTTGCTGGGAGGGTACCAATTTGGGGACTTCTTCCATTGCTTTTTACTTATGCTGATTCTACAGCATCCTTTTTTGAGGTCAAGCAACCAAAATTCTATACTTATTGTATAACAACATTAAAATATTGTCTGGCTGACTCTGTTTTTGTACTTACACTGAGGTTCAGTGGTTTTGATACAGTACTCAAGTTTTCTAAAGCTTACTGTAACCATTGCATTTTTCTGTTAAGTACAATTATCTGCTTTCTGCCAAGCTATGAAGTTTGCAGTTTACTTCCTAGATTACAGAAAATTGGCTTTCCATGTGGGTAAATGCATAATGAAATAAATTAGGATTGGCATAATCTCAGAAGTTGCTACTCTTTGTTCCTCTGAATATACCTATGACTTGCTTAGGCTTTTACTACTTTGGAATAACCACATGTCTTCTGCAGACTTAGCTGTATCGTTACCAATTTCACATTAATGGACCTAGCATAGATATTTGCAGAGACCTTCCTTTTCGTTTTGTCCATCTCATCTCTTTTGGCTGTCTGTTAATAGACACAGATTGATAAGAGAATTTGTCCCTTAACTCCTGATTTTGAATTTTCTTACAGCCTACCGGTATTAATAATCTCCTTCATTAAAGTGTGCATGAACTATATTATTCATGCATTAGATCAGGGATCCCCATCATCTGGGCTGTAGCCCACTATTGGGCCGTGAGCTATTTGCAACCGGGCTGCAGAAACGGGCAAGCATATGCACAAGCAATGGGCGAACACATGCACACATGCTCCATTTGTGTGAGAGGCAGGTGCGCATGGACCTTGCTCGCGCAAATGGAGCTGCATGCATGCATGCGCTTGCCGGCCACTCACGTGGAACACTCCCCCCTCCCCCCCCCAATTGGTCTGCAAAGCCAGAAAGGCTGGGGACCTCTGCATTAGATTATACATGTTGGTTTAAAGGCTACAAAGGAACAGTGAATTCATTTTAAGGTGTGGAAGTGACTACTTCCTAAGAAAATTAGGAATTACAGTTTTACTATGTTGGTTTACTTAGATGAGTACAATCAGATTTAAACCTAATGTTTTAGTTTGTTGACTCATTTCATGTAATAATACGTTTTTGATTATCACAGACAGATTTATAACTTTTCAGTTGGAATTGTTACTAATGAAAAGCTTGAGTCAGAGAAAACAGTTACAGCTCTGCCTCAGGGTTTTGTTTTGCTCTTCTTCTCCAGATCTTTGTAGTAAAAAATAAGCAGTAATATTTGGCTGGGGAAAAAAAATCCATTTCAGTTGATAGTAGTAAGTCCTGTCCCATTTTACATATTAGCTAATTCATTTTGAGAGCAAAAAAAAAGCTGTATGAAATTCACTGATTCTCAAAACTACAATCTACTTTTTAATATCAGGAAACCCTTACAGCAACAAAACCTGAAAATAACAATAATTGTTATTGAAGAATGTGTGTGTGGGGGGGTATTCTAAACATGTAATTCATAGAAGAGTAAATTAGTGGCACTGCTACAACAATTGTTGTCTAGAAATCTTTACAGCAACTGTGTCTTTTCCCAAATGCTCTGCAGCTATTATATGAACCCTTGAAAACACACAGTTACTTTAGAGTTACAGACAGGGTCTGTGTTAGGCCTCTGTAAAAACTTTTATGGAATGTTTATTTTCTTTTTATATTTATATGTAATATAAATATCTGCCTCCCTTTTTCTCCCTGTACTGTTTAGCTTTTCTTTTTTATATTCGTCATACTTTGTATTAGCTTTTTATCTTTGTATTTTGAAACTTCAATTAAAAGTATTATTTTAAAAAGAAAGTGAAATTCTGTTCAGCCTGTGAACTAGATTAGTACCACAGTTAAGGAGGTTTTCTTAAAATCATGAAATGAATTCACGTTAAAGGTGCAATATGAATAGAAGCTTGTGGTTTTGTGGTCAGAGGAACAATTACCAAACACATTCAGATTGGTAGTGTAAGCTTTCAGATTATAAAAAAGCATTAGCCATTCTAAAGCACAGAGTACAATATTTTTAGACCAAGGACAAAGGCTTTTAGACTGGAATAAGTGCAATCTTTTATCGGTTATTGATCAAGCAGATCTCCATAGAGATTTTGCTCCAGGCATAAATGGAGAGACCAAAAATAGCGGAACGTGCTTGTTAGACTCTGGTTGCTAAGGCCATGCACCAGCTATGAATCATAGCATATTTTAAAAAATTGCTATTATTCATAGCAGTCAGAGGCTTCATTTTGCAAAAAGTTATTACGGCCATATGGTCTGTATTTCCCACATGATTAACAAATAATTGGGAGAGTGAAACAATTTTCAGATATTCTGAACCTGGTTAGGAACTTTTTAAAAATAAATTCTAACTTGTACCTAGAGCCCTGGTGGCACAGAATGCAGTATTGCAGGTAATTTTGCCCATTGCCAGGAGTTGGATCCTGACCGGCTCAAGGTTGACTCAGCCTTCCATTCTTCTGAGGTTGGTAAAATGAGGACCTAGATTGTTGGGGGCAATATATTGACTTTGTAAGCCACTTAGAGAGGGCTGCAAAGCACAATGAAGTGGTATATAAGTCTAAGTGCTATTGCTATTGCTATCTTATCCCAAACTGAAGAAGCTTCTTGGATGTGAAGCGAAACGTTTTCAAGGAAAAGCAAAGAAAGTCCAGTTGCCTTTTGAAACAGCATCTTTGGGGTTAATGACTAAATGACTGAAAATCTCCATCAAAACTTGTATCTTAATTATGATAGCCAATGATTTCAATGCCAGAGAACTTGACTGGCAGAATGCCCTTGTTTTTTCGCCCCTGAAAAAGAGAGAGAGATGCATTTATACTTAACAAGTCAAAATATGGCTGGTATGTGGAATTACAAGTCGGGTTGTTTTTATTTTTTTTTATTTTGAGGGCAACTGATTAGAAAATGGTTTCCCTTATTTTTAGAAGCCTGTCAAATATATCACTTCGCCTCACACCATATTAAAATCCTTTTGTCTCCCTGTTCCCAGCATGTTCCATTTTTAGCCTACATTGCAACAGCCCTTTTCAAATGCGATCCAGCGAATTTCCTTCATGCAAAATGGAATGTTACATTTCTTTTTCTTTTTTCTTTATTGACGTGCTGCTACAGGTATTGCTCGGAAACGGCCGAGAACCCCCCTCTCTGACCTGCAAGGAGTTAACACTATTAACGAGAAAAGTCAGCGGTAAGTGGATCCCATCAGACAGCTGAAGGAAAAAGCTCTGCTAGGAAGCTAGGCCTGTGCTGTTTGATGCGTTTCTCCTTTTTAAATCGCTGACATTTTCTTCCCCGTTCTCGGTGAGAAGTAAAAAAAAAAAAAAAAGTAAAAGTGTACGACTTCCATACATTGCAGCGATGCCTACGGAGTGTGGAATACCAGGATGGGCCTCCGACCGAACCGACTCTCCAGCTTCCTTGACAAAGATGGGATATTTGTGAATTCGACGAACAGCAAGCTTCTGGAGCGTGCCCACGGCATTCTCATGTTAGTGAACGTTTGCATTTGTTCCAAAGGTGGTTTGGATAACCGTAGATACGATGGGACAAGTGAGGGTTAAAAAAAAAAAAAAAGTTGGTCCTCAGCAGTGTCCCAATAGCAGAGTTCCAGTATCTCAGGGGCTGCCCCAAAGAAGTGGGAGTCAAGCTATTCTCCAAAGCACCTGAAGGCAGGACAAGAAGCAACGGGTGGAAACTAATCAAGGAGAGAAGCAACCTAGAACTAAGAAGAAACTTCCTGATAGTTAGAACAATTAGCCAGTGGAACAACCTGCCTCCAGAAGCAGTGAATGCTCCAACACTGGAAGTTTTTAAGAAGAGACTGGACAGCCATTTGTCTAAAATGGTATAGGGTTTCCTGCCTGAGCAGGGGGTTGGACTAGATGATCTCCAAGGTCCCTTCCAACTTTATTATTATTATTATTATTATTATTATTATTATTATTATTATTATTATTATTATTATTATAGTACAGACAGTCCTCAGCTTACGACCACAGTCGAGCCAAAGGTTTATGTTGCTAAGTGAGACATTTGTTAAGTGAGTTTTGCCCCATTTTGCAGCCTTTCCACAGTTGTTAAGGGAATCACTGCAGTGGTTAAGGGAATCTGGCTTCCCCTTTGACATTGTTTGTCAGAAGGTCGCAAAAGCCGATCACATGATCCCGGGACAGTGTGGCCGTATATAAATATGAATTAGTGGCCAAGCGTCTGAATCTTGATCGTGCAAGTATGGGGGTGCTGCAGTGGTCATGAAAAACAGTTATAAGTCACTTTTTTCAGTGTTGTGGTAACTTTCAGCAGTCACTAATACCTATTTACAGACTAAGTGTGTAATCCTGCTTTTTATTGGGTTCTTATCTTCCATAGGCGAAACAAGAACGTTAAAGTCAAGCCCAACCTACCAAAGGTGAGAGAATTCAATTACCTCAGTGGTTCCCAACCTTTTGTACACTCCGCAGCCCTAGAACGCTTCTGATATATTCTTGCACCCCTTACCAAAGTTTGAAATAACAGCAATGAATTTTGCATATATACCACAATTTTGAAACTTCTAAACCCAGGTTTTCACACCTCCTGGAATATCTCGCACCCCCGGTTAAGAACCCCTGAATTATTTGGCTGTAAGCACCGCTAATGGATCTAGTTAAAAGTTAAATTTTTAAGAAGAGACTGGACAGCCATTTGTCTGAAATGATATAGGGCAGGGGTAGGCCACCTTGGCTCTTTTATGACTCGTGGACTTCAACGCCCAGAATTCCTGAGCCAGCATAGCTCAGCATGGAAACCTCTCCCTTTCCCCTCGGCATGGCTGGCTCAGGAATTCTGGGAATTGAAGTCCACGAGTCATAAAAGAGCCAAGGTGGCCTACCCCTGGTATAGGGTTTCCTGCCTGAGCAGGGGGTTGGACTAGATGACCTCCAAGGTCCCTTCCAACGTCTTCTTCTTCTTCTTCTTCTTCCTATTATTACTACTACTGCTGCTGCTGCTACTACTACTATTACTACTACTACTACTACTACTACTACTACTACTACTACTACTACTACTACTTCAGGCATGATAATCTTTCCCCATATGATATAAAAAATGACAAGCCCTGCATGCAAATACCTCTTCAAAATGTAGCATACAGATCATCTACTCATTTGCTTACAGGATATCACCATACGTAATGCCATCAAAAAAGAATGGATGTAATAAGTCTGCATGCATCCATACATGTATAAGTAATTTGTGGAACGTGGCAGAAATAAGGCAACATATTATCAATTGTATGGTAACCCTTCTGCTGGTTAACCTTTGGGACCCAGGGCGAAAACCTGGGATGGAAGTTTGTTTGCAGCCTACATTCAGATGGATGCCTCTCTGAAGGTTATTTCTTGCACTGATTTATGCCGAGAGCTTCTCCCAAATTTTTCTGCTTCTCTGCTTCCTCAGCATTTGCTGGAGGTGAAATCCCTGAAGCATCTGACAAGCCTGACTCTCCATGATCGTATCACAAAGTCTCTTCTCCATCTTCACAAGAAGAAGAAACCACCAAGCATCAGTGCCCAGTTCCAGGTTACTTCCTTGGGGTTGTTGGTTAAGAAGTGTACATTTGGAGGGGGGGGGCACATGTCAATCAAAAGTTTTCAAACGTTTTTAAGTTGTGGATTCTGTTGGTCAGGAAAAGAAATTCTCGGAAACAGCTGATCAAGAGGCAAAGCTCTAGAGATTATTTTTTTTAAAAAAAATAATAATAGGTTTTTAGGGAGGAAAACCCGCTCTTGTTTTCCATGGACCCCATCAGTTGTCATGGAACTCATTAAGTTTGAAAAACCCTGATTTAGCTATTTAGTCCTGGGAGGCTCTACTTTCAGGGAGAATGAAGGTTATTTGGGGCTGGTTCAGTGGGAGGAGGAGGAGGAGGAGGGAATGTTAACATGCTGGCCTAGATAATGGCACCAAGCCGGCTCTCTCTCTCTATACTAACTAAAGCTTATAGTTAAGCGTGAACAAATTTCAGCGCCTCCATTCAATCCACCCTCTTTTCTGCACTTTGAGCACAGCAGCTGCTGCTAGGTGGTTTTATTGGGATATCAGCTTCTGTTCTCACAAAGCCTAAATCGTGATTGCAAAAGTTTTCTGCACAACTGATTTGCAGAGGTTCTTAAGAAGAGACTGGACAGCCATTTGTCTGATTTGGTATAGGGTTTCCTGCCTGAGCAGGGGGTTGGACTAGAAGACCTCCAAAGTCCCTTCCAACTCATTACTATTATTATTATTATTGATCATCGCACAGTCAGCCAGACGTTCAGACTGAATTTGGAATTTTTGTCTACCTGTTGAGTCCTTACCAAGGACCTGGGATAGGCAGATGTGGATGCTTGATGATATATTACAGATCTCGTCGCAGGATGGAAGCAGTTCCTAGTAAGGCCGCCTTTTGCAATTGACTAATGGCGAATTTGTCAATGCCGATGATGGTGTTCAAGTGGTGCTGCAGTTGTTTTGGGATTGCATCCAAGGCGCCCCCAAAACAACTGGAGCACCACTTGAGCACCATTGGCATTGACAAATTGGCCATTAGTCAATTGCAAAAGGCGGCCTTACTAGGAACTACTACTACTACTACTACATATTATTATTATTATTATTATTATTATTATTATTATTATTATTATCAGCAGTCAATGTTATGTTTTGTTCTCCAGGCTTCACTTACCAAGTTGATGGAGACTCTGGGGCAGGCAGAGCCCTATTTTGTCAAATGCATTCGCTCCAACGCTGAGAAGGTAAACCGTTCCCCAACGCCGAGTGATTTGCAGCTGAAAGACAGTCAACCTGCGATTTGTCACATAGCTAAAGATTACCGAAAGTAGAATAAGATGCCCTCCCTAAGAGCAGTCATAACACAAGAGGCAGGCTACAATAGCAAATATCAAAATGAGATACCATCCCTTTTAAGTCAGTGCAGATAGTAATGTAGAAAAGTTAACTTTAAAATCCCTAATTTTTGATATGCATTTAGTGCAGCGGTTCTCAACCTATGGGTCGCGACCCCATTTGGGGTCGAACGACCATTTCGCGGGGGTCGCCGGACACCGCGGTCCGCCATTTTGTTTTGTTTTTTATTATTTATTTATATTTTTTTCCATCGCGCGCACCCTGCGCATGCGCGGATCGACCCGTTGCGCGCGTGCGTGCACGCGCCCGGGTTGGGGTCGTGGCACGCATGGGCGGTGCAAGTGGGGTCTCAACCTGAAAAAGGTTGAGAACCACTGATTTAGTGAATCAATTTGCATACTGAATCATTTTGGTGGATGTATAAAACCTTCCCCAATTATCTGCTGATGAAAACATATTATGGGAGCAACATTGATGTGGAATGTTCTGTGATTTTTTTTTTCTTCCAGTTTGGCTCTTGGCTAGAACTGGGAGTGCAGAGTTTATAGGTGTGAGGTTATCTGGCTGTGACAAAGTATGAGTGGAACAGATTGTTAGGCTCTAATCCAGGGGTGTGAAACTGCCAGCCTGCGGGCCGGATAGGTCATGGCGAAACCGCACCTACCCCATTGCCAGCAATGGAAAAAAAGTCACAATATGTCGTGACACATCACACGATGTTGCAAGTTTGACACCCCTGCTCTAAACATACCTTTATTTTACAAAAAAGTATGCAGTCTTGTGTTCAATGACTATTAGGCATATCGTGACGCAATATTCCTGATTTCATAGGCAATATTATTAACTACTATTAACTTCCTGTTGCCTTTTTGTTGCTAAATATGGCACAAGATTAACATCTGTATAGATGTTCACACTAAGACAGGCATTAAGCCAAGCTTGTAGATAATTGCATATTCTGTTTGAGACTGATTCAGTTTCTTATCTGTAGTGATGTGGACAAAACTGTACATTACTGTTAGGCTTAAAAAGTGGGATGATTTGCTACTTTGGAACAGTGTGTTGGCTCCATTTAAAAACACGGAAACCTCAAAATGAGTTATCATGCATAACTGGTTCTGTAGGTGAGTTGGCTCAAATTGTGTATTTTGCTTTTTCAGCTGCCCTTGAGGTTCAATGATAACTTGGTGCTTAGACAGCTGCGTTACACAGGAATGCTTGAGACAGTGCGCATCCGACAATCAGGATATAGCTGTAAATATTCTTTCCAGGTGAGATTATTCTTTCTTGATTCTCTGAAAGGTTACGGTGATACCGGTAGTATAAAGAGTCTGAAAGCAGATGAGTTGGCTGGGTTTTGTTTAATTGGTTTTATTTAAAAAATATGTTGCTGGAGCTATTTGTAAATCCAAATATATTTCCCAATTTACAGAGTTGTGCATGGCAGTATTTCTTGTAAGCTGCCTCAGCCTATTTGTATTTCTTCCAAATTCAAGTCACATTCTTTTAGGTTTATGTATTGAAAAGTTTATATACAGTTTACTAACATGAGTTTCTTTTATGTTTGACACATGAAAAGTTTATAAATATAACAATATGGTGATGCTGTGTCTAAATTGCCAGGATTTTGTAGACCACTTCCACGTACTTCTCCCACGAGGCACTGCCCCGTCTAAGCAGAATATTGAAGGCTTCTTCAGAAAGACAGACACCAACTCAGATAGTTACCAAGTTGGGCGAACTATGGTAAGGTCCAACAACTGTTTCTAGACACCTTTCAAAAGGGGATTTTGTGATGTTCTTTCCTCACGTGTCCTTAAAAAAAAAAGTCCTGTGGACTGAGGTAACTTCTACAATTTGGATTTCAAAGATCCTATTTGTTTATCACTATATCTGAGGGATGATTAGAACTTAATTAATCTCTTTGTAAAAAAAAAAAAAGACTGGAAGAATTAGTGTGTTTCTTTTGACACATGCACAGTTGCAGATATTTTACTGAAAAAAAACAACAACCCACGTATGTGTGTCAGGTTGCTGATAGCAAAGGGACTGACATTAATGGTGATTGTTCAATTATCCATCAGGTGTTCATGAAGGAACAGGGACGACAGCTTTTACAAGGACTGTTGCATGAGGAAGTCCTGCAAAGAATTATCTTATTGCAGAGCTGGTTCCGGACGATGCTGTACAGAAGGCAGTTCCTGAGCATGAGGCAGGCTGCCGTGATCATACAGGTGGGAGTCACCTGTATGTTGTTCTTAAATTTAAACCTTGAGGAGGTTTACCTTACTCTCAACATAGATATTGTTGCCTTTACACAACACAGTTAAGCTAGTTATTGAATTTATCCTTTTTCTGGATTCATACAATACATCAAACCTTAAACCAGCTTTCTTTAGAAGTGGAATGGTTTATTCAATGTATCCATACCATGTGCAAGAAAATTACTAGCTATTCTTTAATTGACTATTTTTCTTCATCCTCACTGCCAGTACAAAATTCTTGTATGGATTGGTATATACTTCTGTCTGCATTAAAACACACGCTTTAAAAATGCTTGTAACCAGTAAACATAAATTTCTTGTAATGAATTGAAATACCATTATATTAGAAATTAGTACTTAAGGATTAGAAATATTTTAACCAGAACTATTCCAGCTAATAGCTTTGGATAAAAACTCGTTATTGTGTCAATAAAGTATTTCCTTTTTTAAAAAAAAAAATTATCTGGGCAGCGTTGTTGGCGTCGTTATCAGGAAAGAAAGCAAGCGGAAACAGAGGAAGAATCCCTGAACAATTCAGCCTTTTTAGAGCAAGCTGCTATGGTCCTTCAGGCATACTGGCGAGGTTACATGGCACGGCGAAGATTCCAGCAAATGCGGGTTGCAGGCTTCATTATCCAGATCTCTTGGAGGGACTGCTTAAGACGTCGGCACGCTGCAGCAACATCTATCCAGGCGCACTGGCGGAGCTACCGCACGAGGACTCTCTTCAGGGCCAAAAGAAACAAAATCATTTTGTTGCAAGCAGCTTATAGAGGCTACAAAGCACGGCAGAGGTAATGCACGCAGTGTTTAAGAAAGGACCTATGTGTCTAAATGAAAGAAAACCTTGGGAATTATTGGGACTAAATGGATGATAAAAGAAATATTTACAAATGTAATTGTTTATTATCATGTCCCGATGCCACTGCATAAAATAGCTCTTTTACCTAGCTACAAAACTTAACAATTATTGGTTCAGTGCCCTACAATAATTTGATTTGCTATATGGTAAATCTTTTAACTGGATTTATAGGTCTATCGTTTTGTTCACTATGGTGTGTAGAAGAACAGAACACTAATTCCTTAGTTCATCTACAGCAAGCCATATCTTACGGCTGATCAATCACAATGGCTAGATTCGCATATTGCAGTAAGCCCAAATCGCACACAGATATATTATTATTATTTTTTTGGTGCATTAAATCTTTTATTTTTACAACTTATTGCATACGATCACAATTACATTCTTTTAAAAAAAGAACACATTCTGGTGTTACATTTAATGTTTACATTTTTAGTGCACTGATTTTCTTCAAATCTTCAAAGACTAGAGGCTCATGCATGATATAACTTCGGCGAAGCCAACTTTAGATTACGTCCTTACGTTCGGAGCGTGGAAATATGAGCCTAAAAGCTGTGATGGTGTTGCTGTTACACACAATGAGCTCTGACGTGATAATGCTACTATTAAGATGAAGATGAAATTTAGAGCAGCTGGGACGCATTTGGCATTGGGTCTTCAGTTTCTGATTCCTAACATGCATCAATGATGCAGGAGCACTCCTAGACTGAAGACACACAGATATATTATTGCTTAGCACATGAACATAGCCCCTCTAAATAAAGATTTTGAGGACAGATCATACTTCAACCAATATTGCATCTGGGAATTTCCATGTCTTCTCTTAACATTACTGACTAAGGATTCATTAACATTTCTAAAGAGGACATGAAGTTATGAGCTACTAACGTAATAAACAAGGTTTCCATAATCCACTGCATTCAACATGTGTGGACCACAACTTCTCAAATCAACCAGTATAATCGGCCTTCCCCAATCTAGTTCAACCACCACAGTCATTATCCATCATGTGTGTAGATGAGGATTGTGGTCCATACAGTCTTCCCCAACCTTGACACAATGGCCATTCTGGCTGGAGAACTCTAGGAGTTGAAGTTACTCATCTGAAAGTACTTAAGCTGAGGAAGAACTGGATTAATAGATAGTACTAAGCTATATGTAAAGCTGAGTTCACCCACTGCAGTAAATCCTGGTTTAGCAATAGTTGCAGTCATATCAGTTGTTATCTTTATAGAAACTGCACTGTAACAGAAAAAGGTACAATCTCTTTCTTGATATATGAGAATAAGTATGTTCCACTATCAGAACTGCCTAGTCCACTATGAGTACTAAAACTATTCAAATACCTTTATGCATATTTGATGCTTCCTATTAGTGGAAATAGAATGGGAAGTTAATATGAAGAGATCAAATGAAAGGAAGATTGACAAATTTGTGGTCATCATAACTGAGCTCTTTCTCTATTCTTCTTTGAACAGGTTTACCACATTAAAAGAGCAGCGACTGAGTGAAGCCTCACTAAAGAATAGACTAACAAGTAAAGATAATAAATTAATACTAGGGTATAGCTCGGATATTAAAGATTCAGAATCTTCTGAATGGGAAGAGAACTCATTTGACAATAGAGTGAAAGCCGTCAAAGACCACAAATCGGTTATGGACAATAGAGTAGATCCGTCAAATTCTTTACACAAACATCACGAGAGGGCCAACAGCCAGAGCGGAATGAGCATGGAAGAGGAAGTTCTTGTAAGAGAAAGACCAAAGTCCCTGGAAGATCTCAACCCAAAAAAAGGAGTTCGCGCAAAGCGAGAGAGCCGGCGGATGCGCGAACTGGAGCAAGCCATTTTTAGCTTGGAGCTGCTGAAGGTTCGGTCCACTAGTGAGACGTCTCCCTCAGAGGAGCATCAGTTGTCCCCTGAGCTGGTTTCTGAAGGGATGCCCTCTCCTCGGAGAACTCCGAGGAGTAAAAGCTCTCAGGGAAGTCTAGAGAAGCTAAGCCGGGACCCCCTCTCATCTCAGGATCACAATGTAAACCTCAGAGAATCACTACATGATAGCCCAACATTTGATGATGATCATGACGATGATGATGATGAAGATGACAAAGACATCTCCGAATTTGCTGCTGCTGCTACTACTATCAATAAAAATGTGTCGGAGAGAAAGAGGTCAATCTCAAGTTCCGAATTGCCTGACTGCCTGGCTGCTAAAGAGCGGTCAAGTTGTGACCCTTGTGACAATGTCTCCCACATGCATACAAGAGCCCCCTTGATTTCTAGTAGTTTGCCTACATTTTATCTCCCACCACAGGACAAGTTGAAAGCTGGCCGTTCAGTCAGAGACAATAACCTAAGAAACAAACAGATGGAAATGGGGAGCCATTTTTTTTTCCCAGGCACCAAAAAACATCCTCAACTGCAAAGGGCCACACAGAATGCAGCCTTACCTGAAGAGGGCCAGTTGTCCGGCGGTGGAGAATTCCCGGCTGTTCCAGCTACAGGAGTGCATCTCTCGGATAGGGTTATCGAGAAGTTGGAGAAGTTAAATGTTGAGAAAGAAGAACGCCAGAAACGAAAACAGATGCAGAACGAAAGAGAGATGATGGAGCAGATACGACGGCAGACAGAAATTCTGGGGAAGCAGCATAAAGTTTTTGAAGAGCTTCAGAGACAAGAGCATGAACAGAATAGGATTCGGGACTCCTGCCACGGAACCTCACCTCTCACCTCACCTAAGAAAATGGACAGCGGTCCACCTCTCCTCATCGCCCATCCTCAAGGCAAGGGAGAACTAAGACTTGCAACAAAGGCAGAAACCGCCTCATTGGTGAACCTTAAATCTCCTCCTGGCCCCCCAAAAGGAAGTCCCCCTATTTGCCAGACGGCCCTGAAGGAAAAGACCATCCCCATGATCCCAGACAAAAGGGAATCTGTTGGAACTGATTGGCTGAATTTGCAAATGGGTGCCGAGTCTCAGGAAAGTGTCAGCAATTTACCTGCGAGGGAAAAACGGTTCAGATTGCCTCGAATTCCTAGCCAGGGCAAGGAAAGCTCTTCTAAGGAAACCAGAGTTGGTTCCATTTTCTTTACACCAAAGGATACTCATCTGGGCAATACGTGAGTATGATAATGGAAGCTTGTATGTTAACAATAGTAATAATAATAATGATAAAGTTGGAAGGGACCTTGGAGGTCATCTAGTCCAACCCCCTGCTCAGGCAGGAAACTCTATACCATTTTGGACAAATGGCTGTCCAGTCTCTTCTTTAAAAACTTCCAGTGTTGGAGTATTCACCGCTTCTGGAGGCAGGTTGTTCCACTGGTTAATTATTCTAACTGTCAGGAAGTTTCTCCTTAGTTCTAGGTTGCTTCTCTCCTTGATGAGTTTCCATGCGTTGCTTCTTGTCCTGCCTTCAGGCACTTTGGAGAAGAGCTTGACTCCCTCTTCTTTGGGGCAGCCCCTGAGATACTGGAAGACTGCTATCATGTCCCCCCTCCCCCGGTCCTTCTCTTCATTAGACTAGACCTACCCAATTCCAGCCACCGTTCCTTGTACCGTGTTTCCCCGATAGTAAGACACACCCGATTGTAAGACGTATCGGGGTTTTCAGGGGGTCGGCTAATATAAGCCGTACCCCGAAAGTAAGACATATTACTCCTGCCCACTTCCGCCTCCTGCTTAAAATACTTAAATACTTAAAATACTTAAATACTTAAAATACTTAATATACTTAAAATACTTAAAATAAAACTGACAATTGTTTTCCAATCAATATAAGCCGTACCCCAAAAGTAAGACATAGTGGGGCTTTTGGGGATAAAAAGAAAGTGTGACACTGTCTTGCTTTCAGGGAAACACGGGTATGCTTTAGCTTCCAGTCCCCTAATCATCTTAGTTGCTCTTCTCTGCACTCTTTCATAAAACTGCTACTTGGATCTTCCTTGAAAATAGGAGCCTTAGAAGAAAACCAAGGGAGAGGGAGGGAGGGAGGGAGAGAGAGAGAGAGAGAGAGAGAGAGAGAGAGAGAGAGAGAGAGAGTTCTCAAGAGTGTCAAGGCTTCATAGCAGGCATGGCTGTAAATCTTTCTCTTTCTCTCTCCCTCTCCCTCCCTCCCTCTCTCCACACATGAAATCTGCTCTGATAGAGGAGAGTATTTGTAGTTCAGGATAGAAATGAGTGGTCCATGGTGCTCTCTGATCTTGGTGGTTTTCTTGCAGACATTTCATTACCAATCTAGCTAACATCATCAGGAAGGCGGTGCAGAGAGTGGTGAGAATGGCCGAAAAGATCATTGGCAGTTCCCTCCCTCCCATCCAGGACATAGCACAGAAGCGTTGCTTGAGCAGGGTCCGCAAGATTATCTGGGACACGACACATCCTCTTCATGACCTGTTTTCCTTGTTCCCTTCTGGGAGGAGGGGGTTTCGTGGTATCCGAAGCAGAACATCCAGATTCAGCCACAGTTTCATTCCATACAGCATTAATCTTGCGAACTCTCAAGCGTCCTCCTTCCGTTATATATTCAAGATGGACAGTATTTAATATTTATTTGCTACATATATGTAGGGATGTGGGTCTATACATATGTTCATAATATGTTTAGGTGTGTGTCATGTATGTGTTTCACTTTGAGAGCGGGCAACTAAATTTCATTTTTGATGTGTGCCGTTGTGCCCACAGTAAAAAAAAGTGACAATAAAGGTTATCTTATCTTATGTACTTTGGGTAATGAAAAGTCTGCAAGAAAACCAACCTACTTCGGAGAGCACCAAGGACCCCTCATATTTATGTCAGTCCTGGGTCTTTTCCTCCTGTCTTTTCAAGTTAACAGATTTTTGGCTGCTCTTTTCTTGGCCTTGAATCTCTCTCCCATCCATCCAATGTTTACAAAATAGGGACTCCCACTTTGCTGGCTTCAAACCTTACAAACAAAAAATATAGATAAGAATATCAATTGAATTCTCAGTTAAAATACCTGCAAGCTATATGTGCAATGTCTGGTTCCTTTAGACTCAAAACATTTAACGCCCATTCTCTAGATGATTGAACTAAATAGCAATAAAATCACAAGGCACTATCTTTGCTGTTCTAGGGAAACCCAGTACAATAGCTTTACAGGAAGTGGATCACTGCTTTCCCATACTAATGACTTTTGGCTATTTATGGTCTACTGTAAGTAAGTTTGCAATCATTTTGTTTTTTAGTTTTAATAAAGGATCTTCAGCACCTCTGCTTCTTCCAAAAGAAGAACAGAAAAAGCCACTGAAACTTTCCAGAACAGACAGAGAGGTAAGAAACATATTTTTTCCAGCAGTAAATCAATTTATTTCTCCAGGCTATCTCCCCAAACTATCAATCCCGTTAGCGTGCAGTGATCTGTAGGAAGGAATACAGGGACTTATCATCTGGAAAGCAGATGTAAGATTAAAGAGTGCTATACCACAGTATATTTTTTTTTGTATTGTTGACCTAGTTTTTAATATGGTAGCAAACCTGTTTCTCAGCTGTACACTTCAGATTGCAGGCAGGGGCTCCCATAATTGAGTGTTCAGACAAGCACTGCATATAGAAAACAAGAATCTAGTCGCGTATTTTCTCTCTGGCATCAGATTATCTAGATTTTGCGCCAGGGGAATCTCCCCTTGCATTTTAATGTGCAACTCAGCCACACACTTCACTGAGAACTCAGGCCCATGTTCTGTCTGAACTGGCTCACCAACGAAACGATATCAAACCCAATTAGGGCATCATTTCTACTTTTCCCATATGTGTTTTTTTTCCCCCTCGCTGTCCTTGTTTGTTGAGAACCGACTTAGCACATTGTTTAAACCAGTGTTTCTCAACCTTGACCATTTTAAGGCATGTGGACTTCAACTCCCAGAATTCCACGCTGGCTGTGGAATTCTGGGAGTTGAAGTCCACATGCCTTAAAATGGTCAAGGTTGAGAAACACTGGTTTAAACAAAATGATGCACTCGGAAGATGTTTTAAAAAAACAAAACAAAACCACCCCCCACATGGTTCCGTGTTCCTTATCCTTTGACTTGTGTTTTTTTTTGTTTGTTTGTTTGTTCATTCCATATCATCTGTTTTATCATTTGGTGTCAAGCAGGTTGCCCGACCAGTCCATAAAAAGAAAGCCCGCATGGCACGGACACGCTCAAATTTCTTGACTAGAGGTGCTTTTGCTGATTGGGAGGGGGATACAGAGGAAGAGGATTGTGATGACAATCTTGAATTCCTTCTCTCCTTTGAGCATCCACCACACCTTGAGCCTGGTTGTGCAGTCAGGCTCAAGCAGCCCTGCCATAGTGACTCTGAAATGGTAATATATTCCACAAACAGTCATGGGGGTGGGGGGCATCTCTTGGCTAACCCTCAGCAGAACTGACACCTTCTACTGCCGTTTCTCCCATCCTGTAATGCATATTGTTGGTTGGCAACCTCTAAGAACACAGTCACCCAGTGCTGATGCCTCTCGGTGTCAAGGTTTAGGCAGAGCTGTAGAATATCCCTCAGTGACGGTTTCTTCAGTAGGTCCCTGCAGTCATACTCCCATAATCCCCTTCCATATTGAGTTTTGAGGAAGTAAAGATGGAGAGGGCAGAGTATTATATTGCTTAGCTTGCCAGTTTCCATCCTGTTTAAGGTAGAAGATAGAACCAGCCTAGACTCTACTTTGGGATGAAATGCACCTACAGTGGAGCAGCTAGAAATATGGTGGCTTTAGTAACACAGGCAGAAAATGTAAAGGTTAGCTGAGATTTACAGTAAAGGACATCATGAATAAAATGCTTAAAAAGCATTTTTTTTATTCCGAAGGAACTTTCCTGCTTGCTGAAGTGATCTGTTACTCACATTGAGATGTTTAAGAGCATGCAAGATCATGTTTCCACTTAGTTCATCCTCCTTGGGAAGATTGTAAAATCCTTTCGTGCAGCAATGATGAGGCCAGGGAGCCCAGTTGCTCCAGACTGCATAATTCGGAGGGAATGTGCTGTGTTCTTGGAAGCTGTTTCCACCAACCTTAAATAGTTTCAGACCGGGAATCATGGTTGAGACGTCAAGGTGCTGGGTTCGCTGTTTGTTTGGAGAACTCTTTCTTCAAAAGGAGCCTCATTCCTGCCACTTTTTCAAAACAATCTTTTGATTCTACTACCACCATTTAACAGATGTCATCTGCATGCAAATAGCCCTAGATCAGTGGTGGCGAACCTATGGCACGGGTGCCAGAGGCGGCACTCAGAGCCCTCTCTGTGGGCACGCGCACCGTCACCCCAGTCCTAGGCTTTCAGCTGGGTTTTATAAAACCTTTTCGTGATAGGACAAAAAAAAATAAATAAAGGTTCAATCAATCAGTCAATTTCAACTTCTCGCGGGGAAAAAAAATCTTTCAGAGTTGGAATTGATGGATTGAACTTTTTAGTCCCACCCAGTCTGCTGTTACCACCGCAGCCACGCCCACCCAATGGGCCACTCCCACCCAATGGGCCACTCCCACCCAATGGGCCACTCCCACCCGACGATGCATAAGTGTTTTTGGGTTGCAGTTTGGGCACTCGGTCTCTAAAAGGTTCGCCATCACTGCCCTAGATCTTCAATTATGTTGCATCCTTTCTCCTTCCATGCTACTCTTGACTGCCCCATCAGCTTTTTCATTAGCGGTTTGGCACACCTGCTCGCATCTGCATGCAAAATCAAGCTCTGCTTTTTAAGTTTACGCTGCATTTCACGACCGCTGTTATAGATGAGTAGTAAATTATAGATGTCTAAATGTAATACATAAGATTGCTCAGATATGTAATAGTGTTCAAATGTATTTGAAATTGTCATCTGTGGTTTGTTTGTTTGTTTGTGTATTTTTTATTTTCCCTGTCCCGTTCTTTTTAGTTGTCCAGGAAAGGCTATCAACTGTGTTGTTAGACTGATAAATTTTCCTGCAGCTCATTACTGTCCAGAAAATTAATGGCTGGTATTTGCCGAGGCTGTTTTTAATCAGGTCATATTGGTGCATATTTTTCAGCGGCATGAAATGGAGGTTATTTATTCTGAGCTTTCAGCCCAAGAGGTGCATCAGTTAAGGAGCTCCCTTTTGCTAGCACAGGGTTGATTAATGTCGGGAGGAAGAAGAAATAGGTTATCACCTCCACACCAGTTGTGGATGAACAAAAGCCCCGCAAGTCTCTGTTTTTCCCATTTTTTGCACATTGCTCATCATCTTTGAGTACATTACAATATGTTTGGCATTGATTTTTTCTTTTTCCTTATTAAATGTCAGCTATTCTGCTTTTGGCTAGCTGATCAATTGGCGTGGATAAAGCTTGGAGGGAAGGTTAGGATCATTGCCACCATGCCAATTTAAGCTTGCATAGGATTGAATATTGCAGAAATAAGAGACACAATATGTTTGGGGTTTTTGTTTTTGTTTTTAAAAAAGGAAGCTGAAATATTTTGAATTCCTTTACATTCTGGCAGGACCTGTTGTTACAGCTTGTCTGGATTTTGCTTTTTGTCCCCAATAATGCAGCTGAAATAGGTCCTAAATCCACTTGTTTAAGAAGAGACAGAGGGTGCATATCTTTTTTTAAAAAAATCTTTATGGAAATATAGCTCCCAAATGATCTTCTCAGTATGCAGAAGAATTAGGAGATTATGCTATTCCTGCTATTATGTCTCTTGAATGCAGTTTTTGTTAAGGGTGGAAATGGATTTCTTTCTTTCTTTCTTTTCCCTTTCTTTCTTTCTTTCTTTCTTTCTTTCTTTCTTTCTTTCTTTCTTTCTTTCTTTCTTTTCCCTTTCTTTCTTTCTTTCTTTCTTTCTTTCTTTTCCCTTTCTTTCTTTCTTTCTTTCTTTCTTTTCCCTTTCTTTCTTTCTTTCTTTCTTTCTTCCTTTCTTTCGCTAGTAAGCTAGGAAAATAAAAGTAGTTATATGGGCTTACTCTTTCTTGTTAGAATTGAGAACAAATTGAATCAGAGCAGCTAAAGATGTAAGAGTGGTTTTCCAGATGGGTATCTCAAGCCAGATTCTAGTGCATGCTTTTTTTTATCAGGGTCCCCCTCCCCTTTTTTGGGGGGGGTGAATTGTATTCTTCAAAATTTGACAATTATAAAACTCTAAAAAGACTTTTATTAGAAGCCGTATCCTTTGCGTTAACTAATACTGTTTTTCCAATGGATATGTGCTAGACGATCCTGCCATTTATTTGACCTGTCAGCATTCCCTGCTGAGATGAAATTAGATCTGGAGGGCAGTAGTTCACAATCCTGTTTTAGCAGATTCAGCATAACATTTTATGTGAAAAACATATTTACCATCCTCAGTATTATCACTGTAAAGTATTTTTTGCAATTGCAAATAGAAGGTAATTGATCCTTGAGTGCTGGAATATAATGATCTCTCACTCTTCTTGTTTTCCTCTTGAGTGGCCATTTTTCTGAAAGTTTTCTAGTCATCTATATTTTGAATTATTGATTATTTGATTTTATTAGACTTTTATTTTATTTTATTAGACTTATATGTCGCCCTTCTCTCAAGACTCAGGGCGGCTCACAACAAGTGCCACCAAGTCTGTGTTGAGTCTTAACAACCATCATAGATAGATTGTCTCAATGATAATCTGTCCCTAACTGGGTCTTCTGATGTTTCAGCAGTGAGTCATCTATATAAATTTCCATATTATTTATAATACTCAAAAGATTTCCCCTGCCCCCCGCCCCCCAATGTGAACTATTAAATATTGTGAAAAGATAACTACCCTTTGTAGGCAAACTGAAAAGGGAATCTTGCTGGAATCTTTATTGTGGCAGAAATTTCTGTGAATTAGAGTCCAATTACTCAGTTTTATGTAATGTCAATATATAAAATGGATATTAAAATAAAGAGACCATGAAATTCTATAAAAAGGACAAGTTTCAGAAAGCAGTGAAAGAATTCCAGAACATCCTACTGCTAGTCTAAAAACCACCTTTCTCTCATTAGTGATGAAAGGCAGGGAAACAATGAATGAAATGGGAGATATTAACAGTAATAATTATTTTAGGTTTAGAGAGCTGCTTTATACCAAGTCAAATCGTCAAGTCATTCCGTGCCACCTGCAGCAGCAAACAGCAACTCTCCAGGTTTTTACATGAGGGCCTTTTCTAGCCTTCTTGAAATTGCTGAGGTCACCCCGAAAGGCCTTCTGCAAAATTAACCTGCCAACGAAGTCCCACTCTTTAAAGAAAAAAAGATTATTTTTGATCTGGTGCTAATGTAGGAACAGGAAATTCAAAGCCTGCAGCATCGTTTGTGGTCAGATCCAATTCTCCATCCCATTTCATTTATTCTCAAGCAAAAATATAATTTCCAATAAAGGCTTTGTCTGTTTTCACAAAAAAGCCATACAACAAGCTCTTCTATTGTAACACCACTTTATGTACAGTGTGTGAGAAACCTGAAGTGGAGATAACATTCACCAGCTAGCAATTTCCATGAATACATCAAAGAGAATATTATTTTTAAAGAATCAAAAGATACTTCAAGCAGACTTGTTTTTTTTACTCAGAAATCGAAAAGCCAGGTTTCTTAGGAATACCTCCCATAACTGCCTTCAGTAATTGCACACTTTTATTCAAAAGCCAATTAGTTTTGCCTTAAAATCCTATATTAAGGTATTGCTATTCCTCTCAGTATTGACTTCCTGAACTAATAGTAACAGAATGTTGTGCTGCATCTTCTAGTTTACAGCTTTAATCTGTAAGAAATAAGCAGAAATTAATCAAATTAAAAGCATCTTTGTCATAGTGAGTGGGGGGGTGTTGTTTAGCAGCTTCAATACTGAAAGTGCTGTATAGTTCAGTTGTGTCTTCTTGTAATATCAAATGATTCTATCAGGGTTAGAGCATCTGTTATGTTTGAAATTATTGCAGATGTCACAACGTTCTGCATCCAATGAAGGCCAAGCAAAGCTTCACAAAACAATGTCTCAAGGAGAGATTGGAAAACTGCCAGTTGCCCAGAAGATCATAGCTGTGGACAGAAGGTATAAATTCTCCAACAAGGGGGGGGAAATACCAAGCCTGAATTAAATAATGATTTGGTGATTTTTTTTTTCCTTTGCATTTTTTTTAATTCACTAAACTACTTGTCCTTCAGCACCATCCAACAGTGTTCAGTTATAATGAGAAATGATGAAGAATGAAGGATATAAGCAAAGCTATCTTTGTTCACAGTCTAGATCAGTGGTGGCGAACCTATGGCACGCGTGCCAGAGGTGGCACTCAGAGCCCTCTCTGTGGGCACAAGCATATTGCCCCAGTCCCACCTCCCCCCACGGCCCCTTCCTCCTCACCAGCAGCCCCCCCAGAGGAGAGTTGCCCCCAAGCGCTGTCCGCACAGAGCAGCACAGCCAAGGGCATGGCAGCCAGGCAGCGGGGAAAAGACTCTGCCCTCACGCCCTGTCACACACAGATGATGCTGCGGGGCAGGGGCGGAAGGTGTGGCCACCATGGCACTGCTGGGCTGCCTGGGCGATCTGTGGTGGGCCGTGGAGGCGGTGGGTGGCCATGCGGGTGGGCGGGGTGCAGATCGGGGGTGGGCGGAGAGGCGGGGACAGTTTGGGGCACTCGGTCTCTAAAAGGTTTGCCATCACTGGTCTAGATACAAACTATCTATAAAATCATGCATGGGATAGAAAAGGTGGATAGAGAAAAATTCTTTTCTCTATCACACAATACCAGGACAAGGGGGTACTCCCTAAAGCTCATAGCTAAGAAAGTGAGGACAAATAAAGGTAAATATTTCTTCACCCAGAGGGTCGTTGATTTATGGAATTCACTTCCAGAAGGGGTCGTGACAGCTGTCAGCCTTGACAGCTTCAAGGCAGGGTTAGATAGATTCATGGATGCCAAGTGTATCGGTGGCTATTAAAACGGATGTCCATGTGCCGCCTCTATGTTGGTTGAGGCAGGCAGGATTCCCTTGAGTACCATTTGTTGGGGGTCAAGGGAAAGGGAGGGTTTTGCCTTCTCTTTCTGCTCAAGATCCCCATGTACAATTGGTGGGCCACTGTGTGACACAGAATGCTGGACTCGATGGGCTTTGGCCTGATTCAGCATGGCTCTTCTTATGTTCTTATGTTCTTATGTTCTATGATTGGGAGATTAGGGAAAAGTACCCATCTCATGGAGGCTGACCATTAATAAAAAGACTGCCTTTAATTCCAGATGATATGTAATAGAAAATACTAGATTAAAACATTACCAGTAGTCCTCACTTAATGACAGCCTTGTTTAGCAACTGTTCAAAGTCACCATAGTGCTGAAAAACTTTGTGACTGGTCCTCAGATTTACAGCCATTGCAGTGCCCCTATGGTCATGTAATCAAGAACTGATTGTGAGAAAGCTTCGTTACCTATTTTTCTTAAGAGGGAAGAGCGGAAACTGGCAGTAAAGAAAGCTGGATAAAATAACCAGCGTGACTTAAGTTTACTTAACTTCTCTTCCCATTTATTGTTTAATAGACCTCAAAGAGCCAAGATGAGATTTTGGGGAAAAGGAAGGCAGGGGGAGAAGAAAGTAAGCAGGGAGAAGCTTGCGACCCAGTCAGAGCTGCTGGAACTGTATCCCGACCAAGATGCACCAGGAAGAGACAGGATTCCAGGTCTACAGCTTGAAGAAGGTAAAACTGGTAGTTTAATACAGTGTTTCTCAACCTTGACAAGATAATTCCACCTTAAGATAGGTGGAATTCTGGGAGTTGAAGTCCACCCATCTTAAACTTGCCAAGGTTGAGAAACACTGGTTTAATACAAATGTCAGCTGGAGAGCTGATAAGGAAACATGTTTCTTCTGTAATTTACAAAGCAAAAAATAAGTGGCAATTCAGGGTTTCAGAAATACGAAGATTGGCTTGGCAAATCAGCTTTGTGACTTATTTTCGATGTAACAGAATCGTAGAACGGGAAAAGACCTCAAAATTCAAGTCCTGCCTTGTGCAGGAGACATTGTGAATACATAAAATGTTTTATCAAGGAACAGCTTAGGGCTTGATCAGTCGGTTGTCTTGATAGTCAGGTCCAGTGTATGAATAATCTTCTGGGTTTTTTTTACACTTTGTCAGCAATCCAAAAGATTTGCGACAACCATTTGTCCGAAATGGTGTAGGGTTTCCTGCCTGAGCAGGGGGTTGGACTCGATGACCTCCAAGGTCCCTTCCAACTATTATTATTATTATTATTATGGATCATCACATAGTCAGCCAGATGTTCAGACTGGATTTGGCATTTTGTCTACCTATCCAGTCCTTATTATTATTATTATTATTATTATTATTATTATTATTATTATTTTATTATGGATCATCACATAGTCAGCCAGATGTTCAGACTGGATTTGGCATTTTGTCTACCTATCCAGTCCTTAATATTATTATTATTATTATTATTATTATTAATAATAATAATAATAATATTGATATTATTATTATTACTACTATTATTATTACTACTACTACTATTATTATTATTATTATTATTATTGTTATTATTATTATTATTGTCAGAGGTTCCAGACACCAGCAAAGTTCTCCTTTGAATAATCTAATTTGCCTCGAATCGGAAATTTTCTAGGATTTCCCTAGAAAATTGAAGGTGAAGGTGGAAATCTCACGCATGCATGCGTGCATCAGCTGTTTCTATCCATCATGCTAAAGATATGATTTCCCTGTTTCTCGATTGGGAAGATAGCTCTGTTCGTTCTCCTCCAGGGGATTCTTAGCAAAACTTGTATTTCTTTGCACATACAGAGCTGAGTCCCCCAGGGAGTCCTGAACTGTCCGGCATTTATCGAAGGGAATGTAAAGAAAACAAGGAGCCATCCCCAAAGGTCAAGCGAAAACGCAGCCTGAAAATTAGCAACGTAACTATGGAACCTGCACAGTGGCAGAACGACGCTCTTCAGATCATAACAAGTGCCAGTGATTTGAAAAGCATGGACGAGTTCCTCTTGAAAAAGGTAATTTATACACACACACACACACACACACCTAAATCTACAGCTTTTAATCTGAAGACTGTTATGTTCAAAAGCCGATATTATGGACTTCGTGGAAGAATCTGAAATGACTTTTATCTGCCATATTTTTGTCCTGTCTGTCAAGCAATCCTTGTATCTGAAGCAGCAAAAGCTTAGTTAAAAGAGAAATAGCTCTTACCTCTTTGACGTGCAGCCCAACAAGACACAAGTAAGAGAAGGGAAAGTGAGTGCAGAAAAAGATCAGGCTAAAATGGAGTGAAATATCACTGGAAGTTTTTAAGAAGAGACTGGAGAGCCATTTGTCTGAAATGGTATAGGCCAGGGGTTCTCAACCTTGGCAACTTTAAGACTTGTGGACTTCAACTCTCAGAATTACTCAGCCAGCTTTGCTGGCTGAGGAATTCTGGGAGTTGAAGTCCACAAGTCTTAAAGTTGCCAAGGTTGAGAACCCCTGGTATAGGGTTTCCTGCCTGAGCAGGGGGTTGGACTAGAGGACCTCCAAGGTCCCTTCCAACTTTATTATTATTATTATTATTATTATTATTAGTAGTAGTAGTAGTAGTAGTAGTAGTAGTAGTAGTAGTAGTAGCCATAACTAAGGCTGATTTCCCCTTCCCATTCTTGATCAGCAGTTCATAGTCTGGTGGTCCGCTTGCTTCTGAATAAATCTAGAAGGTATTGCTTTTTAATCTTGGTAGAAACGTCTGGAAGGATTTTAGTGTTCTGCCTAACAGGGAAGAATAAAGCAAGTTACTGCTGTAACTTCTTTGGGGGAACTTTGTCTACATCTGGACCCAGGACAGTCCAAAGTCTGGATCCAGCAAAATCAAGCAGAATCCTATTTAGGTCATTAAATAGAACAGGGTAGCCTTATAAATAATTACCTTAACATAGCCATCTTAGTTCTGCCTGGGAAATTGAATCTGTCACATGGTAAGTTTTGAAAAACAATCTTAATTTCATGTTATGGTTTTCAGATGAATGATTTGGATAGCGAAGACTGTAAGAAGGACACTCTTGTGGATGTGGTATTTAAAAAAGCTTTGAAAGAATTCCGGCAAAATATCTTCAGTTTCTACTCTTCTGCTTTGGCAGTAAGTTAAATGACTATTTTTACTTTTTAAAAATTAAGTACTAATGGTGGGAGTTCCTGGAGCAGCCAAACTCTGCAGAAGCATCTCTTAATGTTTGGGGAGATAATTATTTACAATGAGAATATATTGGGTTTCAGAGAAGGCAGAACTAGATTTATTTCTAATGCTCCTGCTTCTTCTCGTTATCATGATCATAGTATATCATATCACAAAAAGAGCTTTTCTTTCTGCTTTTTGTAAATAAAGAAGGAGGAAGAACTGCAGGACCGAAAAAGTCAGATGTGTGCGTTTCAGGAAGACACTTCTTCATGCAGTATTAAATTAAAAAATGGTCTCGTCATCCAAATTCTAGCGAATGGAACAAAGAACGAAAGCAAATGAGTCATTTGTGGGATGAAATGAGTATGAATGGTTCAAGCAAGAATCATAGGAAGTGGGATTGCGATTGTCTCAAATGACATTCAGAGCGGCGCAAATAGAATTTATGCAATGCATTTTTTATAGTGCCAGTTTCCTCAAACTTCAGTAAAGCAATGCATACTCTGGGGCAGCGTTTCTCCATCTTGAGAACTTTTAAAATGATTGGACTTCCACTCCCAGAATTCCCAGTCCACATAGCTTAAAGCTGCCAGAGTTGAGAAACACTGCTCTGAGGTAATACTGTGAATCCAGAATTGTGGCATGACATCTTTCCTGCCTTGTTTAGTCATCCTGCAAGAAAGCAAAGGCCCAAGCTTGTGTTGCTGAGTTCTAGGCAATTAGCCATTATTACCTGCCTTTTCTATTATTTGATTTCAGGACTGTGCTTGTGTTTTTCTTTGGATGTTAATGTTTATTTATTTTAGTGAATGAACGTTCTAATACATTTCTCTCCTCTGTGTGGAACATTCAGACATTCACGTTCGTTTCTCCCGTGTTTTAATAGATGGGTGATGGGAAGAGCATCCGCTACAAAGATCTCTATGCATTGTTTGAGCAGATTCTAGAGAAAACCATGAAACTTGAACAGAGGAATTGGAGTGAATCCCCCGTACGGGTCTGGGTCAATACATTTAAGGTGTTTCTGGATGAATACATGACAGAATACATGCCTTTGGATTATTCTGCGGCAAAGGTAAACTAGTCTACCACAATCACAACCTCATGTTGCATCCTTTTGGCAAGAGGACCATGTTCCGGATGTCCTGTGAAGAATCAGCAACTGGACTTTCTTGTTTTTCCTTGAAAACCTTTCGCTTCTCATCCAAGAAGCTTCTTCAGTTCTGTCTGAATGGTGGAAGATGGAACGATTTATATTCCTTGCAAGTCATCTGGTCATTAGTACCCTTTCAGAAAGTTTTTTTATGCTGCTTCACAACATAATTTCCTCACCTCTTGTTATTGACGAATAGAATTTGAAAGGCTGGCTTGTAGTAATCTATAAAAAGTTTTATCATGAATGTAGGCGAATGTAGGATAATGTTGTAGGATCCAGCCTGGGTTGGTCAGATTGGTCTGGTCCCGGTGACCGACCCAGATTGGATCCTGCAAAATGTTTTTTGATCACAGAATATAATGTGCTATTGGAAATGAATAATCTCAAGTAACCTGAATGCATATGTACCGTTCTGTTATAAAAAGGCCCATAGTGAAGAAAAATGGAACAAACCCTAATTGTATGGCTGTATGTACATGCATATTTTAAGGCTTCTGTTCTTGAAGTATGTTGGAGAGAGCCAGCAGCAGGGGAAAATGTTCAGAGATATAGCAGTTAGTAAGAAGCCATGGAAGGGACAGTTGTAGGTCATTCTGCTATTTACACGAAATAGATTAATATCTCCTTCCAAATACCCCTGTTTCTGCCAGAAGCCATGATAGCGGAATTCTGATTCTAGCAGACACTTGTTAGCTCTCTCACTTGTTAGCTCAGCAGTGTCCACATAATGAAATACTGAATATTATAGGAATATCTTGGTCAGGAGAAGAAGCAGTAGATGAGATAAGAAAGGTCCAGCTGATTTTTAATAGCTCCTCGATTTGCTTTGTAAACAAAGATTATATAAGAAAACAGATTTAAATTTGTAAATGGAAGCAAAGTATTCAAAAAATACTGAAGTGTTTGATATTGTCTCTTGTTGTCTTAGGTGACAAAAACAGAAAGGAAGAAGAGACGAAAGAAGGAAACAGACATAGTAAGCTGAAATGCTTCCTCCTTTAATATGAAGCAAGATATTATAAATTACATAGACATCTATTATGTATGTTTAAATGTTTGCAGCAAGTCCAGGTATGTCAATCTTGGCACTCAGTGAAGTTCTCAACTTCCTGATGGTTTGACAGTTTTTGAGACAAGATAAAACAGGATGGGATGAATCATAAGTCTGATTAAGAAAGATGTGTTATATTTTTGTTATCTGAAACAAAAGGCGGGGTAGAAATTCAATGAATGAACTAATGGATGACATTATTGAACCTTCTGAGAAACTGTCAACATTGCCAAGAATACTCTTCCAGCATTCCAGCCAGGGTTTTTTTAAAAAAATAACAGTTATATGAAATACTTCTGTGCAGTACAGTTCAGATCTATTTTCAACTACTGTTAAATGTCAGATTGCTTTTTCTGTTGCTGTTACTAGGTAGAAGAACATAATGGCCATATTTTTAAGGCTACTCAGTATAGCATTCCTACTTACTGTGAATTCTGTTCCTCCTTGATATGGATCATGGACAGGGCCGCTGTTTGCAAATGTAAGTATGAACTGTTAACCTTCATGCACTCTTCCTATTCTTTCTTACATTGTTTTTTTCTTTAGGAGATTGATATTCCTTTAGCTTTTGTTCAAATACTTTACCAAGTAGAGAAAGGGCAATAGTAAGTATTGTACCATAGTTTTAATTTTTTTAAAAAATAATTTTTTTATTAAAGCAATCAACATCAAACATAAGATCATATTAAGAAGCAATCATCATAGAACATAAAGTACAACATTAAGTATTAGTCTTTGTAAACGTCTGATTTGGTAAACATTCCTCCCTCCTCACGTCAAGCCTCAACTATACGCCTGATACATTTTATTTGATTGGTGTTTCTCTTATATATAGTCTATCCACTATTTCTAGTCTATCACATATTGTTCACTCGAGCGAACCTCAAGTATGCCAAAATTTTCGCTATTTCTGCCAAATGTATTACTTTCAGAGTCCAATCTTCAATAGGTGGTAATTCTGGCCTCTTCCAGTATTGTCCCACCAGCAGTCTAGCTGCTGTGCCCAAATTCAGAATTAAATTCGTCTCAGTAGTAGTGCAATTTTTAATTATAACTAAGAAACCAAAGGAAGGCTGTATTATAGGAAGTGCCAAATGTGTATAGAGGAGAAATATTTAGCCTGCTACATGCCACCGTCTGATTATGCAGCAAAATCCAGTTGAGACTGTTCTTGTAAAGTTACAATGCAATAACATTTCACTGCATTTCATTATGTGTAACACTAAATACGTTTTTCTTAATTCCAGTATGCAAATATGCTTGCCATCGAAAGTGCTGCCAGAAGACCACAACAAAATGCTCCAAAAAGGTACTGTGTTTTCTCTTATTTCTCTATGCCACACATACAGGGGAATTCTGGGAGCTGAAGTCCACACATCTTAAAGTTGTCAAGGCTGAGAAACACCAGTCTACCTGCTGATTCTTAATTCATATTTCTACTGTGACAAATTCTGTAAAACAGAAGCAAGGCAGTCAGAAAACTGTGGGGAGATGGCAGAGTTAAAGCTTGTTTTCTGCTGCCACTTTGCCTGCTCCCCCACTGCTCTGGATTGAGATTATGACTAAAATGCTACTCCTGTGTAGGGCTCAGCAAAGACAGCAAGGATTGGGGAAAGGTGAAGCATGTTGAGATGTTTCCATTACTCTAATACAGTGATGGCGAACCTTTTAGAGACCAAGTGCCCAAACCGCAACCCAAAACCCATTTATTTATCACAAAGTACCAGGGCTGTATCAGCATTGTGGTGCCCTTGGGAGAGGGGGGCAGGGAGGTGCCTCTGAGTGCTGCCTTTGGCACGCAAAAACTGGGGGCGCAAAAATGGGCCACCATGCTGCAAGGCGCAAAAACGGCCGCTGCCGCACCACAGGGTGCAGATACAAGGTGCTGCATCACGCAGGAATGGGGCAGGGCTAGTGAGTGTCACGCAGGCACTAGCCCCACCCCATTTGCAGTGCAAAATGCTTCCCCCTCCCTTTTCTTCCAGTCCAGCAATGGTTGGTGACCTCTGCTCTACCACCTCTACTCAAGCTTGCTAGTCTGCCGCTTCGCCTCCTTTGTGCTGGGTGGGGCTCCTGCTCTGGGTGGCGATGGCAGCCTGATGGACCTGCTGCTGGTGGTGGTGCGCGTGCCAACAGAGAGGGCTCTGAGTGCCACCTCTGGCACGTGTGCCATAGGTTCGCCACCACTGCTCTAATACTTGCTTTACGTTTTGCCTAGCTTGCAATCTTTTTTTGGGGGGGGGGGGTTCCAAATGTGATTTCATTTATTTCCATTTTGATGTTCTGATCTTTGCATTTTAGCAGCTTTAGACTCATGCGAATATTGCTGGAATTTGGTCAATGTGGCTGTGATGTGCTTGCAACACTGAATGCATTATCCCTGTCCCTGTAGTATGACCCAGAGCTTTCTTCACGACAATTTGGAGTCGAACTCTCTCGCCTGACCAGCGAAGAACGAATTGTGCCGATCGTGTTTGAGAAGCTCACCAGCTACATAGAAATACATGCTTTGTATACAGAGGGCATTTACCGGAAATCTGGATCAACAAATAAGATCAAAGAATTACGGCAGGGCCTTGACACAGGTGAGGAGACTTATTGTGTTTCCCCCCCCTCTGGTATTTGGGTCACACAGGTCCCTCAAAATGACCAGGCATTTGGCCTGACACAGTTTATTTTAGACATGCTAGAACTTTAGGCAGATGATAGCCAGAAAGTTTGGTATTTTGGTGATCAACAGTATTCAGTTTGATTTAGCTCGGGGGTTTAGACAGTGCTGAAGCAGGACTCATGCAGTACCTATGGTTAATTCTGTGTTAGGCTAAAGCTAATATGTAGCTTTGGTTCATGTATGATTTGTGTTTGAGAGTCGGTTTGGTGTAGTAATTAAAATGATGGACTAGCTCTCCCTTAGGTATGAAAGCTGGGATAAATCTATATCTTAAATTCAGAAATTTTGACTGTGTCCTTTTCAGTCAGTTATACTATTCGTTAAGGAACCTAGGCCATCGCATCTCATCACACTTTGTGTTGGAGGCACCATGGCGCTTCTGGGTTGAAAGGATTAGTCAGTGACATCACCATGGCCCTGGATATGCTCAGTTGGGGGCTCCTTTCAAGTCCCTGACAGGAGCTGGAGCGAAGGACGTGAGCTCACCCCCCCCCACCATGGTAGTGCTCTGATTTCGAATGCAGGCCTTCTGCTTGTCAAGCCAGCATCCTAACCACTCGAGCCACCATGATCCTATACCTTGGCCATGATTTAATTCTTACGTTGGCACCAATGTATCGGATTGCATGCTGAAGTATCCTTTTGCTGTTTCTCCTTTGCTTTTTTTTATTATTTATTTATTTATCTATCAAATTTGTATGCCGCCCCTCTCCCGAGACTCGGGGCGGCTCACAACAACAATATGGGTACACATAAAAAATTTCCAATAACAATAGCAACATACAAACCAAGGATCCATACATACAACATTCAAACACACAATCAAGGATGGAAGTACATTCCTCGGCCCGGGGGTAGAACACAGTTCATACCCCCCCAAGCCTGCCGGCACAAATAGGTCTTCAAAAGCTTCCGGAAAGCTAGGAGGGAGGAGGCAGTACGAACCTCCGAGGGGAGCTGGTTCCAGAGGGCTGGGGCAGCAACGGAGAAGGCCCTTGTCCTAGGACCCGTCAGATGACACTGTCTGATGGACGGGACCCGTAGGAGGCCAGCCCTATGCGCCCTAACCGGTCGCTGGGATGCATGAGGCTGAAGACGGTCCCGCAAGTAATTTTAATTTTCTTCACTTTCATTCTTTCCACTAACCAGATATCGAAAGAGTGAATCTCGATGACTACAGCATCCATGTCATTGCCAGTGTGTTCAAGCAATGGCTGAGGGATTTGCCTAATCCTCTCATGACATTTGAACTCTATGAAGAATTCTTGCGAGCCATGGGTAAGGAGTTGTCACATCTAGTTGAAGTAGGACTTGGGGGGATATTAAAACCGAAGCTAAGAGGAAAAGCAAATTTTGTTTCTGCTTGGAAAATTGTGCTCTCCACTAGTTCACTTATCTCTTCAGCTTGCTTTTCCTTATCCCGGAGAATATTTCTACACAAAATACCTGTGAAAATTCTTTACCATGATGAAACCTAAAACAGCGATGATACTTTTTCTAGGGATCTGCTTCGGACGGCGACCTGAGGTATCCCACTATGATGCAATGTATCCCCTTGATGAGATCCCAAACCAGACCAATAATTCCACTTCTATACTCTGCCCTCTTTCTCTGCCTTTCAGACATTATATCCTGATTTTTCACCTAAATATTTCAAACCCCTCAGATACATGGAAATGATCTTCTGGCTTGAGTTGCAGTAGGATTTCCTAGTGCATTCTTCTTTTAAGAACACCACTTGAATTGCAAAGGTATTTTGAGCATTTGGCTCATCGCTCAGAGATTCCCTTTCCGGAGTATTCATTAAATCCTGAGCATAGTGGACTTGCAAGATACATGTGTTTAGATGTGTATATCATATTTTATAAGCTTCACGTGATGTAAAAAATACTCATTCCTGAGGCAGAGCAGGCCACAGTCCTGACAAATTGAATGAAATGTTGTAGAATACAATCTGGGTCAGTCACCGGGACCGGAGGTTTAAAGTTCTGGCTTCAGTTACTGACCCAGATTAGATCCTGCAATATTATCGTGGGAAACGTATATTCGCCTTCATTTGTGAATGACATTTGTTTTCTGCAGGTTTGCAGGAGAGGAAAGAGGCGATCCGCGGGGTCTACTCAGTCATTGATCAGCTTTCCCGAACCCATCTTAATACCTTGGAACGTCTGATCTTTCACCTTGTCAGGTATCAATAGCCAGGATAAGGTTATAAAGAGATTTCCTTGTGAATGTCAGCTTTATCTGCAGATATATTCCCACGTTCAGCTTTTGGTGAGACCTGCAATCTTGAAAGGTGGTTCTGTTTTCAGAGCTGTGTGCTGAGACAGGCTTATTTGCAGAGAGCTTTGGAAAGCTAAGCTCTGCCTATCTTCATCTCCCTTTCCGTCATGCTTATTATAATCCCCCAGGAAAGTCAGTCATTATTCTGGGTGGGGGGAAAAAAAAAGCTTTTCTCGAGGCATACATATCAAACCCAAAGGCCTTTTTAACCCCTTGATCAAGTTGGAGGGCAGATCATTCTTTGTTATGTTGTTGTGTTATTTTAATGTGGGTGTGGCTGGGGAGTTCTAGGAGGCGAAATCTACACCTCTTCCAAGGTTGAGAAACATTAGGCTGGAGACTGGCACTGTGGTTTGGACTAATTTTAGAAATATGGGACAGAATGTGGGCCACACAATCCAAGAGAAAAGAATGACTGGGAAGGACAGAAGGAACAGCTAAAAATCTGACATTGTTGCTTCATGTTGAGACTCTAGAAAGAGTACAGAGAAGAGCAACAAAGATGATCAGGGGACTGGAGGCTGAAACCTATAAGGAATGGTTGCTGGAATTGGGTATGTCTAGTTTAACGAAGAGAAGAAAGAGGAGGGACATGATAGCAGCCTTCCAGTATCTCAGGGGCTGCCCCAAAGAAGAGGCAGTCAAGCTGTTCTCCAAAGCCCTGAAGGCAGGACAAGAAGCAACGGATGGAAACTAATCAAGGAGAGAAGCAACCTAGAACTAAGGAGGAATTTCTTGACTTAGAACAATTAATCAGTGGAACAACCTGCCTCCAGAAGTTGTAGGTGCTCCATTACTGGAGGTTTTTATGAAGGAACTGGACAGCCATTTGCCTGAAATGGTATAGGGGGTCCAAGGTCCCTTCCAACTTTATTATTATTATTGTTGTTGTTGTTGTTATCCCCAGCATCGGCCATAGCCTCACTCCTGCCTGTTGATGTCCACCCTGTTTCTTTTCTTTGACCCCTCTGTCAATTCTTAGGTTCCACTCTAGGGGTTTGTCCCACCTCGCAACAAGTGAGGGTTGTCACAAGCGTCTGTAGTTAAAGTTTCATTGCCGTTCTGTTTTCATGCTGTTTAGGATAGCTCTACAAGAAGACACTAATCGGATGTCAGCTAATGCTCTGGCCATTGTGTTTGCTCCCTGTATCCTCCGTTGTCCGGACACCACTGACCCTCTGCAGAGCGCTCAGGATGTCAGTAAAACCATCAGGTAATTTAAAAAAAATAAAATAAAATAAATGACCACTGAGGTCACTCCCGTAATTTGGGGAGGAACGTTTTACAAAAATGAAAATTCCAGAAGAAAAAGTGGCATGCACAGATTGATTCAAGAAAGAAAGATCTTTGTATTCATGTCTAGGTTGTATACAGCAATGTTTATTTATTTGCCACCCATCTTAGCATAGGGTAACTCTGGGCAGCTTACGGTTACATCTAAGTTAAAATATAAAATGTTAAAACCAAACCTTAAAACCAAAGACACGTGGGGAGGGGGGGAGGGGGGGAGGGGGGATCTGTTATTACTCAATCAACCACCTCCATTGCGCTGTTCCCCCACTGGGGTTCCAAGCCGATTGGCACAGCCAGGTCTTTGGGCCCTTACAAAAGGATAGGAGGGTTGGGGCCAACCTCACATGGGGGGGCAAGATGTTCCAGAGGGCAGGAGCCACAGCAGAGAAGGCCTTCCTCCTGGACCCTGCCAGTCAGAATAATTGGGCTGATGAGTCCCACAAGCAGGCCTCCTCTGCCGACACCAGTGGGACAGGCCAATCCCAGTGTGTTGAGACGGTCCCTCAAGTAACCTGGACCCGTGCCCACGAAAGGCTTTAAAGGTGATCCCCAACACCTTGAATTGCACCCGGAAGCAGACTGGTAAACAGTGCAGTGGTGCCAGAGGGGCCATTCTTGGGGGGGCCTTAAAACCACCCACGCTGCTCCACTCTGCCCCAGCTGCAGCTTCCAAATGCTCTTCGTCACGTAGATTCTGGTCCTCAAGCCATAACTTTCCCTCTTGACGATTTTTCTCTTTCAGTTGCGTAGAGTTGATTGTTATAGAACAGATGAACAAATACCGGGCCCGTCTCAAGGATATCAGCAGCCTTGAGTTTGCAGAGAACAAAGCAAAGAGCCGGCTATCCTTGATCCGCAGGTCCATGGTAAGGGGCAGGACTGACCGACCAGCTGGCCGAGTGCCAGATCACGAAGAAGTGGAGACTCCGTCCTCTGACCTTCCCCATTTTCTATCTCACATTAATTGTTCAGAGAAATATTGGGACGAAGATCAGCTGCGTTTGTCTCTCCTGATACCATCCTAGCTTAACAGCCTCGATTCTGGAACTGTGAATCTCTGTGTGAGATTTAACTGACTTGGGTGTGGATAATAACTGAAAGAGAGCTGTCTTTCTCTCTCACTTCTCTTCCCTGTAACCTTTCCTTCCCATCTTTCTAACTCCTTGCACATCTCAAGTTCTTTTAATATGTGATTTAGTCTAATGCAGCAGTTAAAAGTGTGGCTTAAGCACTAATATCTGAGTCTTCAAAGGTACAGGTATCACTCTGTTGTTACTTTGAACAGGTAACTCATGGTTCTTGAGAGCTTTTTTTTTTAATTTCCCAAATATCTTTGGTGAACTCAAACCACTCTAGCTTGTATGTAATTGGCTTTTCTCCACGATTAGTCCCTGTTCCCCTAACTCTCACAGTATTCTCATCAGAGACTGCTTTAAGAAAAGGCTTCCATTCTCCTCTCTTCCACACGCACGTGCCAGTGGGAGACTCTGGGGTGGCAGTATGGTGTGCAGGCTGCACCCTAACCCCTGTTGAGCTCTTTTTAATAAATCACTTCCTCTCCCCGCTATGAATTTTATCAGACGCAGAACAATTTGCATGCTTCTTAGCTAGGCTGCTGACGTGAAACGCAGTTGCTCTGCTGAGAAACAACCTCCGTGTTCCTCCTCTCAGGCCGGCGGGGTCCATGGAGATTGGGGCTTGGTTGACCTCATGTCAGGAGGTCAAGAGGAACATTGCTGAAAGCTGGCTGAGGCTGTGGGGCCTACTGGGCACCCTCTCTTGGGGAGTCCATCTATCGCTGCAGCCAATGCTTCTCCATCTGTCTTGCAGCATAGAATGGCTTGTAGCTCCTTGGCGCTTTCTAGCAGCTGCAGCCCAGAGCCAGCTTCCCCCGCCATGCCCAGCCACTCCCAGAGTCAGCTGATGGCGTGTGCACTCTAACCTGCTCCTTTCCTTTCCTTTTCCTGTCCTCTCTAATCCAGAAGCCTGTACTAATTGCCGTTAGATTTATGAGCATAACCCGCAGTTCGATCCCGGTATGTATCCGAATTGCAACGCGCTGACCTTACACCATAACTCTCCATTCATCCCAGTGCTTCTGCATGCTCCATGGCCACCACCCATATTTCATAATGCTGTGTGTGGTATGTGCGTGCGTGTTTATTTCCAACTCTTTGGCTGCCGTCCACTTCTCGTCACGACAAAAGGCATCGAAAGGGAATGCCTACAAGGCCATTTTTGCCCAGACAGATTAGGGGGAAGACAAGTAACCCTTAATATAGAAGAGAATCAGTTTTTACGTGGATTTCTGTAATATTTGGCACAGAAAATGTCTTTAGAGGAGAGCCTTTGCTTTATTGTTTTTTTCCCCCCACTAAAGTAAAGCAGAGAGTGAGGTAGAGTCTTATAGAAACTGAAAAGCTGATGCGAATTTGGACCGAACATGTTCACTTGAATTCTTCTGTTGAGCTCATTTCTGTATCCTCTTTTATTTTCCTCAATTCTTTTATCTATATCTTCATTCTTTCCTCTGGCCTGGACCAATTTCACATATTAAGACCACAGACAATCTCTTGAAGCACAACAGGAATTCAGTATATGTTTTTTCCCCCCCTTTCTAACCTTTCCAATTTTCAGCAAACAAACACGTCATCTTCCAGGACTGCCTTTGCTCGAATTTTCAAAACAAAGCATAGAAGAAAGATTCCTTTTTAGAGTCAGACAGCATAGAAGCCCGGCCTAATATTAACATTAAAGCAACTTTGCTAATATCTAATCAGAGCCCCAAGTTCTACAAGAAAAATCTGAATATGACTTTAGCTGTGATTTAAAACAAAAAACAAAAAACTTTAATCCCAAAACAATATGATTTAGCCAGAAAGGGAAACCTCAAAATTGATTTAACAATTCCTGGAGTCATTTACATCAGGGGTCTCCAATCTTGGCAACTTTACAACTTGTGGACTTCAACTCCCAGAGGAAGTTGGGATTCTGAGGAATTCCATGCTGCCTAAGGAATTCTGGGAATTGAAGTCCATTTATGAAGTCATAAATTTGCCAAGGTTGGAAACCCCTGATTTACATAACATGATGCTGCTGAAAGTATGAAGTGGTTAAAAGTTTTGATTTTTTTTTTTACAACATACCCCAGGATAGATGTACGAATCATTGGCTTTTGAGAAGCTGGATGAACCTAAAGAGCGTTTATATATTTCTTGACTCTGGGTCCAGAGAAATACATTCTCCTCATATTCACAGTGATCCATTTCTGCTAGTTTATTCACAGAATTTCACTGGAAAACAGAAGCAGCAGGATTATCTGCGTTTTGTTGATGGCTTTCTTTGTTCCCATTTTTTTTCCTGCCTAGAGAGATTCTTTAATTAAAATACTATTCAGTACATCGCACCATTTCCAATGTCCTAGAAGGGAGTAATCTAAAAGATGGTATAAACAAGGTGGGGTTTGTTTTTTTTCCTTCAGAATACTTTAATCCAGTTTCCTTCCTTGCACCACTTTTGGGTGCTGGCAACCTGAAGTATTCTGTTATAAGTAAATCCATAGAAATTAACCTCTGGCTTATAGATCAAAGATATTTTTGAGGGCCTCCCCAAAGAGTCCCCATGTCCTTGAATTTATACTTGCTTTCCATCCTATCTGTCTCTGCTAGGCATCTGAAGAAATTGTTTGTTTGCTGGTTGTCTCATACATATACTGGGGGTGTGTTTTTCTAATTTCAAAGCTGATGGAAAGGCACATTCCTCATTAGCCTTAATTTATGCATAGGGCAAAGGGCGTCTACGCCGAGGCAACTATCCAAGCCCTACATCCCCAGCAGGAGTCCGGTTGCCCTCTATGGCGGATGCTCCCGAAGAGGCCCTGAGCAGCGAGGAGGCCATGGAGATGGAGGTCACCGAACAGCAGCAAGTAGCCATGCAACAGGAAGAAAAGGTGCTGGCAGAGCAAATAGAGACCCTGCAGAAAGAGAAGTGAGTCTGAGTAGTTGGACCAGTGAAACTCAAGCAATGAAGCCTAAGTAGCTGGAGCAGTGAAGTAGGGGTGTCCATCTGCTATAATTCAGGAAATGTGTTTAACCCGTAGGTGTCAAGCTGGGGTGCAGATTGAATATTGCGGACACAACCTTAACAAAGGAGACTATTTGTAGCTCAGGGTTGAGATGAGGGTCCTTAGAGCTCTCTGAGCTTGGTTTTCTTGCAGACGTTTCATGTCCCAAACTAGGTAACATCATCAGGACTAGAGTTTGTGGAGAGGAGGAGGAGGACTGTAGGGTCCTTGGTGCTCTCTGAGCTTGGTTGTTTTCTTGCAGATGTTTCATGTCCCAAACTGGGTAGCATCATCAGGACTAGAGTTTGTGGAGAAGAGGAGGAGGAGGAGGAGGAGGACGACGACAACTCTAGGGTCCTTGGTGCTCTCTGGACTTGGTTATTTTCTTGCAGATGTTTCATGTTCCAAACTAGGCAAGGTGGAGACTAGTGCTGATGATGTTACCTAGTTTGGGTCATGAAACGTCTGCAAGAAAACAACCCAGCTCAGAGAGCACCAAGGACCCCCTCATGAGCTTAATAGTCCTTTATTTCCTATCTTCTGCTGCTGTTTCCCCCCCCCCCTCTATCCAGTTCTTTCCGTTTATTTTCTATTTTATCCCTGCAGGGAAGAACTAACTTTTGAGATGCTGGCACTGGAGCCTAGAGCCTCTGATGACGAAACATTGGAGTCTGAGGCTTCGATCGGCACTGCCGACAGTTCTGAAAACCTGAATTTTGATTCCGAAGGAGCCATTTCGGACAAGTCAGGTAAATACAATTGGTTGGAGAAGGTGTCGTAAAGGAGCCCTCATTAAGCACATGACGTTTACTAGTCAGTAGTGGAGGTTTAATAGTAATCAGTTAAAACAGCGGTTCTCAACCTTTTCCGGGGCTCGACCCCGGCCCGCATCGTGCAAAAAAAAAATATATATGGGCCCGCGCATGCGCAGCATGACGGGGTGCATCGCGCATGCGCGGCGCGACGGCCCGCATCGCGATAGAGAAAAAAATGGCCGACCAAAAAAAAATGGCCAACCCCCCCAAAAAAATGGCGGGCCCGCACCGACAGGGCGCAGCGCGATAGGGAAAAAAATGGCCAACCAAAAAAAAAAAGGTGGACTGCGGTGCTTGGCGACCCCCGTGAAATGGTCGTTCGACCCCAAATGGGGTCGCGACCCACAGGTTGAGAACCGCTGAGTTAAAATGTTGCGCTGGTTTGATCAAATACGAACCAATTGAGGAGGGCGAGCTATATTCTGAAAACCCTTGTCAGAAATGCTCCCTCCCGGCAGTCCTGTCAATAAGCCACAATGCTGGATCCCATGGATGGGAATCAGGAGAGCTTCTTTGGACTTTCCCAGGGAATGTTGTCTCTTTGTCAGTGCATTCCTATTGCTGCTTCTTGAGCAACCCTGGCATCTTGTTCCCTACCAGGCAGAAGTGTAACCTTCAACTCAGCAAGATCCATCAAGGCAGACCCGACCGGCACCTCTCGGTCGCGAAGGCAACTGCGCAAGCAGCAGGAGTCTTTGGACTCAGTGGATTCCTCGCTTCCTTCTCCATCCCTGTCGCCTTCTTCCTCCCCCTCCTCCTCCTGCCTGCCTCACGTGACGAGGAAACGATTCCAAATCTATTCCAAATCGCCCTTTTATCGAGCAGCTCCCTCTGGGGACGCTGGGGCACCGGAGAGATCGCCAGGACACAGCAGGGCCCTGGAGGACAGGCCACAGTTCACCACCAGAGGGACATTCAATCCGGAGAAAGGCAAGCAGAAGCTGAAGAATGTGAAAATCCCCTCCCCCAAAGCCAAAGAACTCCCAGAGGGGTCTGCTGGGACAGGCCGGAAACGTCACCCCGATGTTGCTGATTACCTGAACCCTCAGCAGCTGGTGCTGCTAGGAAACAACGAGTTCATGGTGTGAGTTGGCTGCGACAGCCAAGCGGAAGCATCTCCTCCATCGCATCTTCCCTCCACTTCAGTGCCATCTGCTGCCACTCCATTGTAAGACCGCTGCTGTCGCCCCCCCCCCCCCAAGTCAGCATCTCCTCCCTGTTTGTTGCTTGGAATCCTAGCATTGCATCGCCAGTGGAGAAGTGGGGAGCCTCCCTCTTTCATCTAGAATGAGTGGAGGAGAAAGTTCAGCTGTGGCCTTAGCTGACTTTAGCCTTCGGAACTCCCGTCATTTCTCCACGAGTCAGGCTGGGAGTTTGCAGTGAAATCAGCAGAGCTGAGGGAATGATGGCGGGCGAACCAGGTTTGGTGTGCCCCCTTTTTTTAATGGGCCAGGGACTGTGTGTCAGCCAGCTGAGAACATCTGGAGGGCAGCCGGAGTTCAAGAGAGGTGTTCTTGATCTTGAGGGTCACAGCCAGTGGTGGGATTCAGCCGGTTCGCACCACTTCGGCAGAACCGGTAGCTCAATTTTGGTTGCCCAGGCCCAGGATGGACTTCCGGAAGCGGCATCCACACAGAGAACCGGTTGTTCACCTATTTGAATCCCACCACTGGTCCAAGCTCTTTGGGGGTTCGGTTTTTGCACTGGGATTGAGAAGCAATGAACTTCCTAGAACAGTGTTTCTCAACCTTGACAATTTTAAGGCATGTGGACTTCAACTCCCAGAATTCCACAGCCAGCAACGCTGGCTGTGGAATTCTGGGAGTTGAAGTCCACATGCCTTAAAATTGTCAAGGTTGAGAAACACTGTCCTAGAAGGAGACCGAGCTCTTGTTCAGGGCTGTTTATAATGCACTCCATGGCATTGTCAGATGTGGTGGGAAATGCTCATTTCCACTCAAGCACTTCTTAGATCCATCAGGTGCGCCTCCGTTGTGAACAAGAGTTATTTATCTATCTAGTTTTCTTGGTTTAAACTTCTTGGTTGATGGTGTCAGAATAACCAATGCCAGTTTGATTCCAGGTAGGTCAAAGCCAAATATCTGTGCCGAATTTCCAGTAGCCATAATCGCAACCTAGGGTCCTGTCCCTTGGGGCAGAAAATCAGACTCTTTAAGACGAAAAGAAAGTATTAGGGAACAGAACTGTTTACTTTTCTGATTGTGTCTCTGGCCCAACTCCACGCTGGTAGCTGAGCAAGCTCTTAAGTTTCTTGACAAGCTGAGAAAAGGCTACTTAAGCAAAATGCAAGCAAAAGAAAGGCTGCTGTTCAAATCAATCAGTCTAACCCATGATTTAACATCGCTTTCTTTGCTATACATCAGTATTAAACCAAGGCACAATTTTTTTTAAAAAAATGAGAGGCTACTTGAAGCTCTTCGTTAGTATTATGGTTACTGAAGTTCAATGTAAATATAACTTTTTATGTTTGTTTTCTTTTTCCACAATGTGGGACTTTATTAATGTGGGACATTTAAGCCAGAGGAGGAGGAGGAGGAGGAGGAGGAGGAGGAGGCATGAGTTACTAGAAGTAATTCCGGGATCGTCTCAAGAGTGGAACAATAAACAGTCGCCATGTTTTGCACCGGTATGACACTAGATCATTCCACCTGTATGTTGTGAAAAAATGGCTATGTTGCAACTACACAACAAGAATGGTCTGTTTGAAGGTCTTTGGAAAGCCCTGTTTCCCATCGCTGATTTGTTTTTCTTAACAGTCAAGTTAGATTGCAGAGACCACCCCTGCTGCTACACCCATCGTTTTTCTTTACATTTGTTGAAAAAGGACAGCGTGTTGTGATCAAACCTGAGACAATTGTGATCCTCTTTGCAAACCACGCACACCTTTATCATTTGAACGACAAGCTGATCCTAATATATTTCTCACTTCCCATCTAAGAGGTTTGATCGACTTGAGTGTTGCAGCTATTAATGGTTTAAAAACACCATCCCCACCCTAAAATTGGAAGGAAGCTACCCATTTTATCTCGGAGCCTCTAAGTCTGCGGCACCCTGTGGCTGAATCCCAGTTGCATTTGACAACTGACTTAGGTTTTAATCTGGCACCATACAAATCTGGAGCTCTTTTGACCTAGCAAGTGTACAGACAGACTGGTTTTTCACACGTCCAAAGTTGCTTTAAAATTTCCCACTCGAAAAAAGTCAGAATTGGCACTCTGACTTAACGGCAAGATACCGTAACTCTCATGAGAAATCCCCATATCTATAACGTGTCGTGTTAACTATAAAGAGGCCTTATTAGAGATTTCAAACAGTTCTTTCAGGGACTGAAGATGGCGTTTGCTGTGCTGAGCCAGCTGTTCACCGAAAAATCTCTTTTTGTGTTTTTCTTACTTCTGACAAGCAAAACTTTCTCCATCAAACCTGTTGTTGGATTCCTGTTTGCTCTTGGCCATTGAGGTTTAAATGTTGGTTTGTTGGTTTTCTGAGCAGAGTAAATCTTCCTGACGGACCGTTTGCAGAGAGAATGCTCAATATACGAGTTCCATTTGCAGTGTTTAGGGGACTTTTTTTTTTAATTTTTTTTTTATTATTAGATATCCATTTGTACATGCAAACAAAGAAAAAATTCAAGTTAAAGCCATTCAACTTAATACAATCATTTTAAATTTGTAGACCTTCCTCACTCCGTATATCGAAGTTTAACTATAAGCCAACTACATTTTATAAATTTTAAGTTTTGCTTCGTACGTGAGGCATTTTACACCAAGCTCTGTTGTAAAACATTCGCCTAACCCTTCATTCAGGTGTCTCCGTTCCAGAAGCATCACAAAGATGCTTTTACAAACCTGGTGAAGATTGTCTTTCTCTTATTTTTTTCTTGGAACCCACAGTGACGCACCCAGTAGCTTTAGCCTCTACTTCAGTGTTTCTCAACCTCAGGAAGTTTTAAGATGTGTGGACTTTTAATTCCCAGAATTCCCCAGCCAAAACTTCCTGAGATTGACAAGCATTGCTGTAATACCTGCAAGCTGGTTTTTTTTCTCATAAATTCTACACAGGGAACTGTGTAACTCCAAGGAACAAAAAAAGGAACTCTCAAGACTTTGGTAAGCAGGACATTGTTAAGTGAATGGATCCTAAAGCTGCCTCTTTACCAAAAAGCACCTCCTTTCTCTCTCTCTCACACACACACACACACAACACACACACACTCCAACCCCTCACCACGTATATCACTTTTGCCATGCAAGCCTTACTCTTCTCCCAGCCGTGTGTACACCAAGACCTTTTCCTGCCTTCCTTTTTTTTTTTCAGATTCTCCCTCTTCCCGCCCCCCCCCAGATGTCAATTGATTTTTGTGCTGAGAAATTCCAAGCTTTGCCTGCCATCCTGGGGATTAATTCCCCCCTTTTCTTCCAGCGTGAAAGCTCCGTCCTTGGAATTGGTCCTGGAGCATTGAAGGGGAGAGCTCGATATCCAAGAGAGACTTTCGTTTGAACTTTTTTTCTGAATTTCAGGCAGCAAGAAATTCCTGCCTGGATTTCTTCTATCTGCTTGCTGTCTTCCAGGACCTCTCCTGTCTTTTCTTAGCATCTCCACCCCAGAAGAACCCGTAGACTAGAGTTTGTGGACCACCTCCGCTCCCACCCGCGATATCAAGTGAATGTACTCCCCACTCGGAAGGACGTTGGCTGCATATAGTTATTTTTAACGGAAATTTTTAAAAGTAATTTATAAGTATACTGAGTGTACATTTTAAAAGCAGACTATGTATTGTAAAAGGATATACTGTCCTGTGTCATATTCTATAAATTTGACCTGTGAGAGAAGAAATTCTATAAATGCTTTATTTTGCTCACGGAGCTGGATGATGTGCAGTGAACTTGGTCAGCCGGCACGTTTGTTATTTCACATCTGAAAGGATTTCCTCCCCTCCCCCTTGATAATGTTATTTTGTTACTTTTTTCTGAAACAAGGCCGTCATATTTGAAGTGCAATTTGTGTAATATTTCATAAATACAATGCTATTCTATGGCTGTACAAAAACAACTTTATGAACAAATAACCCCGCCCCCCCAGCTTATTAAAGAACAAAAGAATGGAAAATAAAGTGATAGTGGCAGACGTGTTTCCTACCTGTTAATGTTCGTAGACATCCAGCAAATGGATTATATTTTACTGCTATGTTCCTAGAAGAATGCTGTGTTACAGTTTTGGGCTCCTTTCCTGGTTTTCAGGCACCAATAATTGGTTAGTTTCTGATGTCCAGTAGAGCGTCTGCTACACTATCAATTAACACCCTTATTGCTTTTCATGAAGAAGTGGATACAGATTCCAAAGGGCACCTTGCAAAGGACCAACTGCCTCTTCAACCAGTGAATATTAGTGTGGTTGTCTGGTTTTGGTCACCACGATGTAAAAAAGATGCTGAGACTCTGGAAAAAGCGCAGAGAAGAGCAACAAGGATGATTAGGGGACTGGAGGCTAAAGCATACAAGGAACGACTGCTGGAATTGGGTAGGTATAATTTAATGAAGAGAAGGACGAGGGGGGACATGATTGCAGTGTTCCAATATCTCAGGGGCTGCCCCAAAGAAGAGGGAGTCAATCTATCCTCCAAAGCACCTAACCAATCAAGGAGAGAAGCAACCTAGAACTAAGGAGAAACTTCCTGATAGTTAGAACAATTAACCAGTGGAACAACCTGCCTCCAGAAGCAGTGAATGCTCCAACACTGGAAGTTTTTAAGAAGAGGCTGGACAGCCATTTGCCCGAAATGGTATAGTTTCCTGCCTGAGCAGGGGGTTGGACTAGATGACCTCCAAGGTCCCTTCCAACTTTATTATTATTATTTTATTATTATTATTATATACAGTGTCATGGAGAACATCGTTCCACTTCCAATCCTGCCAAAGAATTTTCATGGGATTGTTTTCACCCCTGCTGATTGTGGTCTATGGAAAATAGGCAACAGAGCCCATAAGCCAGCATGCTTCTTCCAGATCAGAGAAGAGAGGCTCCTGGTCCATCGAAAGTCTGCTCTTGCAGAAGGGAAATTTTGCTGTGTGAACTGTGCAACAGCTTAGTTGGGAAATAATCATCTGATCTTTCAAATGTCATGGAAACAGAAGAGGAGAGCAAATCCTGCATGTGGAAGCCTAAACAAGGCCAGCAAATAAAAGTTGGTGTTCTAAGGAGCAAGCGATCCCAAGCAATAATGCAAGCTACTCATTTATTAGCACAATTTATACAAGATGGCTCACAAAGTCCTCTGCACTGATAGCCACCAGCCGAAGAAGAGGATCCAATTATTTTTTTCCCAAGCTAGATGTGCATTTGATTTTTAGTTTTTAAATTTTGGGTTTTTATTGCCAGAATAGGTTATGGAAAGGTGGACTATGGACACAGTTAAATAAAATAAAGATTCAGGCTCCCGTCAGAGGTTCCACCATAGCTTCTATGTCAGACATGTCAAACCCAAGGCCCGGGGGCCGGATGCAGCCTGCGAAGTGGTTTCATGTGGCCTGCGAAGCCATCCTGGAAACAGTGAGGGAACAGCCCCCACGGCCTTGGCCTTGGCCCAGGCCAGCCGGGAGCCAATGTACAATTTTGTGGTGGCCATCTTGGCACTTGCCCGGGTGGACCATGCCTTGGCGCTTGCCCCGGTCCCACCCCCTTCTGCCAGAGACCCTCAGATCTGTCCCACTCCTGCCCAGGCCCCCATAGGCACCCTTGATGCAAATGATGTAGAACTGGCCACTCCCACCCAGTAGGCCACACCCACTCCACACCCACCCAGTAGACTGCACCCACTCTGGCCACACACCCCAGCCCCCCCCAGGGCCACTGCAATGCTGATGTGGCCCTCAGTGAAATTGAGTTTGACACCCCTGTTCTATGTCTTGCATGTGAACATTCCCAGGATGAAATAGGAGCCTCAACTACTCTTGTGTTCCATATCTGAGCTAGCCAAGTGCCTCAGTCTGAAACGTGGAAGAAACTTGTAATTTCCTTAGCAAGAGGCACTTCAGCTGTTTCCTGACCCAGAACTGAGCTGGATCATACAGGTAGTTCTTAACTTATGACCACAATTGCACCCAAAAATTTCTATCGCTCAGGGAGACAATTGTTCAATGAGTTTTGCCCCCGTCTACAATCTTTTTTGTCGCCGTTCTTAAGCGAATCACTGCAGTTGTTGAGTTAGCGACATGACTGTTAAGCAAATCTGGCTTCCCCATTTGATTTTGCTTGTCAGAAAGTCGCAAAAGGGGATGGCGTGACCGCGGGAGGCTGCGACCGTCAAAAATACGCCTCAGTTGCCATTGACCATGGCAGATGCGGCAACGGACAGTCATAAGTGTCAAGGACAGTCATAAGTCACTCTTTCAGTGCGGTTGTAACTTCAGACAGTCACTAAATGGAAGGCTGTATGCCAAGGACCACCTGTATTTTTAACCGTGCTATTGATTTCATCAAACGTAGAGTAAGTTTGATTAGCTTTGGATTCAATTCAATCACTCAATGCTACAGTTCAACAGTATCACCCCCCACACTGCTGACCCTTGTCATAGTCCATCTGAAGCAGTTTTTGTACTATGCGATGCCTTTTATAGTTGAATGACCAGCATTGCCTAGGATCACTTAAGGCTTCCAGCCCAGATCCCAAACATCTTCTGAAGAGGTTTCTCTGATCTCCTCCTCCTGCTTGCATTTCAGATCCAGAGGAATCTGCTTAGACTTTTCAACTGCTCCTCTAAAAGGCATGTTAGTTTTTGAACATGTCACAGAGCAGCTTCTCCATAGGGGTGTTCCCAATGGTTCTGCGGAAAAATAGAACCTCAGTGCGCTCCGAAGAAATGAATTTCAGTGAAGGAAGCAGCAGTAGTAATTTTCCAAACCTAGGAGGCGATACAGAAAGACATTTATAGCTATTTCACCAGTAGTGCAATGCTAGAAAAGTATCAAAGATGCATGCCAAAAATCAAAACTAAAAGTCTTAATTTGGTGCCCCAAATTTAACAAGGGTGCCACTGAAGATCTGAACAAGAAAGCTTTTCAGAATCTCAACTTTTCTATCATGTTGTTATTGCTGAAAAAGTCAGTCAGAAAAAAGAGGTGGTTGCTTTTTTGAATAAAATACTGAAAGAATACTATAATACTAGGTACCTGACTGGCTGACTAGGATAATGTATATGAGTGTGTTGTCCCAGCATCACTTGTGACTGATCCTGCAAATTTTCTACCTGGTCTGGATCCTTCAATCCTCTTGTTTCTTAAAAGGAAAAAAGAAAAAAATGACATTTCAGCAGTGCTACTTTGACAAAGAGATCTGATCCTTGATGCAAACTTTTACATTCTTAAGGTCTGTGGCAGTTACATAAAAATGTTTCTAATTAGTGTAGGTTCTATTCTCTAAATTTTGGAGGGCTGGCTGAATACACATACTCGTGCACAAATGTGCTCACTGTGTGTGTGTGTGTCAGTGTGATATGCAAAATGCAATCACATTTTCAAGTAAAAGACTACACAGCAAGAAATGTGAGCTAGACAAAATCACAAGGTAAGAAAAACAAAAAGAAAAGACAGCCTAATCATAGTTCTAATCAGTGTCATTTAGACTGTCAATTGTGTACTTCTCCATGCAGATTTGTATTAACATTAACATTCCTCTAACTTCGCCTGTAACCCAAAATGTGCTCCCCCCACCGCCATACTGGGTTCACCTGGTTTAAACAGAACAATTGCCTTCATACAGGCAAATTCAGTGGGATCCACCGCCAGTGTTTTGAAGCGTGCAATTATTTCTTGCAGCGCACAGATATCAGTTCCTCCAGACACTGCCTTGGTGTGGAAGGTGGAGGTGAGCTCTGACAAAGCGAGGAGGGGGCAGGTTTCCAGAGGCAAAGACCACTGGATAGCACAAAGCAGGAACAATTCACTCCAAGCTTCTTCCAGTAAAATCACCTGCAAGCCACAAGATACGGAGTTGAGTCCCTAAAAATATTTGGGACAAGTTCGCTGAATAAACCTGAAAGTATTTCAGCAAAGAACGTCCAGATATTTTTTTCCTTCTATAAATCTCCTGTTGGCACTTTATTTATAAAAAGATAGTCCCAATTGTGAGAAATTTTCACCAAACCCATAACTGCGATATCCCCTGATCCTTACACACATTGGGCCCCAAGCTAAGTGACACGTGATTCTTTCTAGCTGAGTTCTTTGCTCTTCCACACCTATGGACAAAATCTTGCCAGTCTACTATACCTGCATCTACGATATACTCAGAACTATTGAGGAGCTACCCTCATCCTCTTTCTCTCATAAAATATCTGGGCTGAGTTGCCTCTTACTCCTCTGAAACGCATCCTTTTCCGCTTGGGAATCTGCTTCCTACTACATTCCATCACACATGCCAGTCACACATGCAGATTCCTTTATTATATTCCCCATGTTGGTTTTTCTTGATTTGTTTCCAGTGAACCTCTTTAAACAAGACCGTTCTATTTAAGCATCACAAGCTCTAAATTCAACCTGTGTGTAGCAAAAGTTGCAAGGGCTTTATTAATTACTTCTTAGAAACTAGCCTTTCTTGAAGACTTGCTTTCTCACTGATTCAACTCCAAAACTACATCCTCTTGGCTAAAGCTGTCAGTTCCTAGACCTGACTGATTCGGGAGGCTCACCTGATCACGGAAAGGTAGGTTTGAGAAAACTGGAAGGTTTTTTGCCCATTTCACAGCCATGAAAAGGAGTCGGGCGGAGATCTCATAAACACTTTCTGGGCCAGTGGCGGGGTGTGGGGATCGGAGAGCCTCTGTCCCCACATGTTCCGGTTCATTACTGGTCACATCAATGTTTTCCTCTGCTGTAAAGGAAAACAGCTGGTCACAGTGTTGTCTGCAGCAATTAGTAAGGTTTGCAAGTAGTTGCGGCGTGATTAAGAAAAATGGTGAACAAGTAAATGAGCTTAGTTAAAGCAGAACTGTCACTGTTTAAGCCCCAAGTATCTCTTGATGTGATGTTTTCTGTAGTGATCACTGTATTGGCTATGTCAGTGATGGCGAACCTTTTAGAGACTGAGTACCCAAACTGCAACCCAAAACCCACTTATGCATCGAGTGCTGGATGGGTGTGGCCAATTGAGTAGGTGTGACCAATTGGATGGGCGTGGCTGCAGTGGAAACGGCAGACTGGGTGGGACTAAAAAGTTCAATCAATCAATTCCAACTTTGCAAGATCTTTTTTTTCACACGAGAAGTTGAAATTGACTGAACCTTTTTTTTTTTTTGCACATGGCGGCGGAGGCCTAAAGCGAAAAGGTTTTATAAAACCCAGCTGAAGGCCTAGGACTGGGGCGATGGGACACATGCCCACAGAGAGGGCTCTGAGTGCCGCCTCTGGCACTCGTGCCATAGGTTTGCCACCACGGCTATGTCAACATCTCTGGTGCACATGTTATCCCATCTGGCCCTCTATTAGGGTAAAATAAATGCCACATACTGTGGTATTTAAGGGCAGTACATAAACTAAAGGTCCTTTTGCTGTACCCTGAAAAGGAATTTCTGACTGCGTTTAAATTTGAGAAATGCCCTCAACACTCAAGTATGAAAGAGAGGAATTGCCAAATGTGGCCCCTGATTAGCCAATATTTTGTTTGGGGCCCGTTCTGAATCGGAGCCCAAGTGTCAGAATTCCTAATTCAGATATTGTACCTACTAGAGCAATGACAAATGCAGCGCCTTCATTAAATTATCTCTGTACTAATCTTGGGCAAAGCCATGATCTTAGAAACTAAGAGGAATTATCTTCCACACTTGTTTATAGTGAAATTCTTCCTTAAGGAAGAGACTCCGGATGCTTTGAAGAGCTTTTCCACAGTTTTCTCTCCACCTGAGCTGAGTTCTTATTTGTGAGATAAGTTGCCGATGGACTCCTCTTCGATCTCTTGATTGCCCTTGCTTCCATTCCTTCTCCAGCCCCCCCCCCAAAAATTCTCATGCTTGTCAATAACACAAGACTGGAAAGGGCTGAGATCGTCTCTGAATTCATCCTAAACCTTAAATTTCCCTCTGAGAACTAGAACTGCACCAGCAGGGGGCGGCGTTGTTTGCAGCCGGTTATCTTAAATTCTGTAGGGTTGATCCCCCCCCCTTGTAAGAGTCACTTCAGGCAGACATTCTCTCTTGTCCCCCTCTCAAGCACCAGCCACCTACCGTCCTCTGGCTCCAGCTTGGCACAAGTCTCCGCTGTCATCAGGCTGGCCATAAAACGGTGGCTGTTGGGGGGAGTTACCCCTTGGGTCCTCAAAATCCCACTTATAGAGCAGCCGGGAGGAACCCTGTGGCTCTGCAGGGAAGGGTGGGGTAGTGTCGGAACACTCTGGGTGGTGGCCACACGTTCTGGCTGCTGTTCCGAATGCAGGTCCGTGGAGTCAAGGTGCACGTGAGCCGTGCTGCGTGGCTGGCGTTCGTTCTGAACCGCTGGAAGCAGAGGAAGGTCAAGATAAGCACCCAAGTGGGCAGAGAAGGTTTCATTTCCGCCTCTTGAGGGTCTTCACCTAACAGAAGCGATTGGGCCAAATGTATCATCTTTGATTTCAACCCCTTAATGCTAGTGACTTCAAAAACCACAGGTGGTCCAAGGTCATCCTGAAACATCTATGGTGGGTCTCCTAATCCAGCTCCTTCACCACTGTTCCACCTTGAGTGTTGGGCTGAAAGAGAAAGCATTCCAGGTCCAAAGTCCCCCAGAGAAGTCTCATGGCTGGGGAGGGACTAGAACGGGTGTCTTGCCCCTCCTGATCTGAAGCCACCACCAAGTTCTGGTCCTTCCTTAGACAGGGAAGCCAGGTGGAGGATTCTTGGCCCGTTGTTCTCAGCCCAAGCCACCTTACAAGATTGGTGTGATGGGGAAAACAGGAAGAAGGGGCATTACATACAAACACAGCCTTGAGTTGTACCAAATAAAGGGGACTGGAGGCTAAAACATATAAGGAGCAGTTGCTGGAACTGGGTCTGTCTAGTTTAATGAAGAAAAAGATGAGAGGACACATGATAGCAGTCTTCCAGTATCTCGGACTGCCCCAAAGAAGAGGGAGTCAAGCTATTCTCCAAAGCACCTGAAGGCAGGATGGAAGCAACGGATGGAAACTAATCAAGGAGAGAAGCAACCTGGAACCAAGGAGAAACTTCCTGACAGTGAGGACAATTAGCCAGTAGAACAACCTGCCTCCAGAAGTGGTGAATGTTCCAACACTGGAAGTTTTTAAGAAGAGACTGGACAGCCATTTGTCTGAAATGGTATAGGGTTTCCTGCCTGAGCAGGGGGTTGGACTAGAAGACCTCCAAGGTCCCTTCCAACATTATTATTATTATTATTATTATTATTATTATTATTATTATTATTATTATTATTATTATTATTATTAAAGTGGGATCTAAATATATAATTAATGAATTCACCCATCTACAAGGCACCAGGTGGAGAATGTTTGCCTGTAAGATCCGCTTGCCAAAGACTTATCCAGTCCAGTTTACAGCTCAACCGAGAATCGGCCCTTTTTCCCAAATTCAGGTTTACCGTCTTTATTCATGCCCGCCTGGAGACATTTCTTCAAGCGACAAGCTTGGCACTGGTTTCGGTGCGCTTTGTCCACAGGGCACATTCCACTGCCAACCTGGCACCTGTCAAACGGACAAGATAAGATTCTATTACCGGTAGATGTAATTCTATTTTTGGGGGGTGATGAGGTTGTGTGCTATATAATGTGTGAAAGAGCGACAGAAAGGCTGAATCTTCTGGGTTCCCGGAAAGTTGCTGTCACAGAACAACTAAATGTTTCAAGAGCCACCTCATCTACATTAACTTCTTTGAAATTGAAATTTGTCCTCTTGAAGCCAAGAGACACACCAAGCCTTGATGTTTCAGCACTGAGAAGAGAATCGGTGCTTCCCTTTTGAGATTCGGTCAATAGCATGTCTAGAGGGGCAGGGGAGATTAAGATGTATCACAAAGCTAGAGGTCACAACTCGCAGGATGCTGAATGTGGGGGTCAGAGACAAGAATGCAAAACTAAGGATGTCCCTTCACCTCCTCTCCATGTTGCATTGTGTGAAGGCGCTTTCTTTTTTTTCTTTTTTTTTTAATATAAAAATTCTTTTATTAAAACAATCAGCATTAAACATAAAATCTTAGTATGCATCAATCGTCATAGCACCTGATATACAACACTAAGTATTAATCTTTGTAAACGTCTGGTTTGGTAAACATTTTTCACTCCTCACATCAAGCCTCAACTATACGCCTGTTACACTTTATTTGATTGGTGTTTCTCTTTTCTATAGTCTATCCACAGTTTCTAGTCTATCACATATTATTCATCTCAGTATTAGTACAATCTTTTATGATCCCTAACCAAAAATCCTGAGGTAAAAGTTTAATAACCTGAGGTGAATCTTATATATGGTCTATTTACTATATCTAGTCTATCACATATTGTTCATTCGCGCTTCTGAATTAACTTCGTCTCAGTAATAGTGCAATCTTTTATAGTCCCTAACCAAAGATCCTGAGGTAGAAGTTTCATAACCTGAGGTAGAAATTCAATCCGCTTTCTCAATATTAAAGCAAACAACATTAGGCATAAGCTCCTGTTAAGAGGCATTCGTCATAGAACATAAACATACAACATTACCATGCAACCGCTTCACCTTCTCGAAGCTTGACTGCACAATTACAGACTGCTTACTCTTCCTCTACTCCAACAATAGTATCCATTACCTATAAATGAGCTTCCGGCGGACACTCCTTTTGAAGAAACCGCTGCAGCCATTGCAAGCGTAGATGCCATAATGCTTCCCACTGCTGGTATCACCACATACTTTGCACAGCAACACGGGGCTCCCTGCTTTTCCAGGAGCCAGACTAAGCTCTACGCAGGACAGAGAAGAGGACAGTTAAGCCAGATGGATGCAGCACACAACAAAGGAGGAGACGCCAACAGATTTTCAACAGAGGATGTGAAGGGACAACGGACCTTCATTCCATTGATAGTTCATCTCTGCATTGCCTCACTCGAATTTTACCTTGACTTGCTTTATAATTATTTATTTATTTACTTTCCAAGTTCAGTTTCTAACCATTGACAAAAGTAGAGGAAAAAGCAACTCCAATCTTCTATCCATCCAGAGAAGACATGGGAGAACTTTTCACGGTTCTGTCACTTCCTTCCCTGCATTTCAAAATAGATGGTCCTCCATCCACGGCCAACTTAACTGTATCTGCCTGAGGATCCTCCAAGTTGTTCAGTGGTGCTTTGATCCTCTCTTAGCAACTAAAGAAGAACTGCACCGCATACAACGTTCAGCATCTACAATAACTGAGTAAGACTCTTGACTTTGACCAGCTCCTAACTAAATTCCCACAGGAGTTGATTAATAACAACCCAATTTGACAACGAGACACTATTGACAAATATTGCATGAGAACCCCCAGCTTGGTCTGTGCTGCACAGATTGTGTATCACTGCCAGAGATACATGAAAGGAAGATGATTTGATGCACGAGAAGTAACTTTGCCACCACGCCTGAACTTCCCAGCAGTATTCCAACTTCTTGTCAAAAGCAGTTGGGTGAGCTACTTTTGGCCCAAATGAAAGAGAAACATGGTCTGAAGAGTTGTAACACCCTCACTTACCTAACGGACTGGCCTCCATTCCTCTGTTCATCAACGACTTCACCGGGGAGGCCATCATAACAGTGGCTGATGGTCTGTGGGGTGAGAGAGATGGTCTCGAGGCTTCTTTGTGTAGAGTTCTGACTTCTTATCCTTGGGCTTTAAATTGGAGGCCCAGATGCAGGAAACCCTTGTGGACTGGCCAGTTTTCTCTCGAGGAGGCTGGATAAATTGCCAAAAGAATTGCTTCAGTGTAGACTCTTTCACTGGAAAAACTCACTCTACTCCAAGCCTCTTAACAGACTGTCCTCCAGACCATCACAACCCTTGCTCTTCTGGATACTTCATGTCTGCTTGGTCTGTGCTATGCCCATGTGTGAGTCCTTCCTCTTCAGGGCTCCTGTGGTGTAGCAGGAAAGATTAGTCATTAACACTGTGTAAGCAGTTGCCTGTCCGTCATGCCCTTAATCTTTAGTTTCTTTTCCAAGGTGGGACCATTAGCTCCATAATCAAAGGATGAAAAAGATGCTGGAGATTTCTGTCAGCAAGCTCAGGACAACACCACACTGCAGTGTACCTCCATCATGAGGGACTCTGGGCTCAACATTTCTACCCGCTCGAGCTTTGCACATCTGCCACTAAGTTGTGTTCTTGGAGAGACTATTCTTTTCTGGAAGGTTCTTTTATTCAGTCCCCAAATAAGTAGGATGTGGCCTGCTTGGGTTCCCAAGGCATTAGATCAGCCTCTACTTTGACTCCACCACGTTGTCTTCAACTCCGGCTCCTACTTTGAGACCCAGGTGGAAAGGTTTTGGGGAAGAAAAATCCAGTCAAACCTACAAGGACAGCTGCTGAGCACAACTGAATATTTTATAAGGCAGGTTTTTCAGCTAGAAGAACGTACTACCTTGAAGAGCAGGTTTTATATTATTGATGAAGGGAAAGGTGAAACAGAAGCAATTACAAGACAGAAGTCAGAATATAAGGCTCATACACCAAGATTCTGCGATCTCGGAAGACGTGGCGAAAAGGGCTGGGGCCGAATGCAGGTTGCCCTCGACTGATGATGGCTTGTTTAACCAACGGCTCAAAGTGGAAAAAAATGACCCGTGACCCCATCAAAGATATGACTGTCAGGCCGTCCCTGCAGTCACATTACCCCAATTCGGACGCTCGGCAATCAACTTGCCTTTACGATGGTTGCAATGTCTTGCAGTCACGCAATCATGGCTTGTGGCTTTCCCAGATGGCTTTCGACAAGCAAAGTCAGTTGGGGAAGCCAGACTTGTTGAAGAGCTGTGGTAAAACTGGATCTGGCCACACAATGTCTTGCTTAGCAACCACATCGCTTAGGGTCCCAGTTATGCTTGTATGTCAAGAACTACCTATATTGGGCCAGCCCATGTGTGGTCAACCAGTTTTTTCTCTGAATATCTGAGTGATGCCATCTTGGTTGGAGCCGATAGGGAGGGTAGATCACACATCTGGAAGGCAAGTGGCAGAACAGATCCTCATACAAGGAGGGAGATGTTACGTGGAAGATATTATCCGCCTTAGCCCATTTGTACCTACGGTAGTAAAAAGTTGCAATACGATAGGCTTATGGACAGAATTCATCCAATTCTGCCCTAATTCAAGGATATTCCATTTCATCCTTCCCTTTGCAAGAACATCGTCATCCTGTTTATTCATCATTGGGCCATTATGCAACACCGCTTCATTTAGGTCAGTGATGGCAAACCTTTTTAGAGACCGAGTGCCCAAACTGCAACCCAAAATCCACTTATTTATTGCCGAGTGCCAGGTAGGCGTGGCCCACTGGGTGGGCGTGGCTGGTCATGGCAGACTGGGTGGGTGTGGCCAAGGTGGGTGTGGTCATCTCGATGTTGCTCGTGGGGAGGGATGCCTGAGGGGGCGGTTAGGTTGGGGGAGATCCAAGGGGTCTCTGGCAGGTGGGATGGTGGGCAGGAGATTTGTCCTGCGGAGTGAGGCGAGGCAAGGTGAGCAAGGGCTGGGCTGGATGCTGCCTGACACCATCGGCCCTCACACACAGAGGCCAGTGAGCGCATTGGGGGCCGATGATGTCCGTCAGCAGCTACAGCCTGCTGGCCCCTCGACCAGCACACTCTGGGGCTCCACAGCCCACTGCCAGCAATTCAGAGAAGCTGCCTCTGAGTGGGGTGGCCAGCCAACAGCTGAGGAGGCGATGCAGTGGGTCGTGCTGGGGAAAAGGAGAGCATGCAAGGCCAGGAGAGATGGGATAGGGGGAGGGAAACCAATCATGCCGGGATGCATCTGGTCCTGTGGGACCTCGGTGAGTTAGCGGGTAGTTGAAGAGGGACGGTTGCCATCTCTGGGGCACGGCGCACGTTCCCACAGAGAGGGCTCTGAGTGCCGCCTCTGGCACGTGTGCCCTAGGCTCGCCACCACTGATTTAGGTTGCTTTCCTGTGAAAGATTTATTGAATTTCAGCCAAGTTCTGAGTCCTTCCAAGCTGCCAATGCCTTCCCTTCCTGCTACTTTGACCATATTATAAGCAGTTCTGTTCATAGCTCCAGCACAGAAAGAATGCCTGCCATCTTCCCCTGTGCACAGAGGGGGAGACAGAATCTACAGCAAGTAGTTTGACTCATTCAGGCTTTGTAGCAACTTTCTGATTTCCAAGCGAGGCTGACACGCCTTCTGTTATTTGCCTATTTCGGTTGTTTGGGAACGGATCTGCCACTCTACTTTTCGGAATCCAAAGGTGACAATCAAAGCATCCCCAAACAATGTTTTTAAGGTGATGGGATTCCTTTTTATTAGCGAGCTGCTGAGCCAAGCTTTGCAAAGAATCGAGGCTGCAAAACGGTTGGGCGGTTGGAGGTCCTGATTCTCCAAGCGGCCTCTTTTGAAAGCAAGTAGGTTTGAGCAGCTTTGGTGCAAGCCAATCTCTTAGCTAATCCCTTTTACTCTGGGCAGGCGGTGGGGTGGGGTGGGGTGGGGTGGGGGAGGAAGATAGGTAAGCAAGCTGCAAAGAATCTGCTAGTTAAACAAACAAACAAAGACCAATTAGTTTTAGGATTGAGAGAGCAGCTCTGAGCGAGTCAGTCCTGGCCAGAGACAGATGGTGCTGATAGATGCTTGATCAGCCATTAGCACTAAGGTCCTTAATCTACAGCCCTGATCTCTCTGTCTCTAGGAGGCTCTTTTTGGCCAGGAAGACAGCCAGATGCACACGGTTCCTGTACCTCCCTCCCCGCAAATTAACACTATTGTAAAACAATCACCCCAGAACTTATATCTTAAATCTTTAGCAGGAAGAAACCTCCTTCAGATTCTTTCTTTCTTTCTTTCTTTCTTTCTTTCTTTCTTTCTTTCTTTCTTTCTTTCTTTCTTTCTTTCTTTCTTTCTTTCTTTCTTTCTTCTTTTTCTTTCTTTCTTTCTTTTTCTTTCCTTTTTCTCTTTCTCCTTCTTCTTCTCCTCCTCCTCCTCCTCCTCTCTTCTTCTCCTTCTCCTTCTTCCTCTTCCTCTCCTCCTCCTCCTCCTCCTCTTCTTCTTCTCCTTCTTCTTCCTCTCCTCCTCCTTCTCCTTCTCCTTCTTCTCCTTCTTCTTCTTCTTCTTTTCTTTTTCTCCTTCCTCCTCCTCCTCCTTCTCCTTCCTTTTCTCCTTCTTCTTTTCCTCCTCCTCCTCCTCCTCCTCCTCCTCCTCCTCCTCCTCCTCCTCCTCCTCCTCCTTCTATTGCAAATTCCAACTTTCCATTTGAGTCAATAAGAGCAAAGAAATCATTACAATAGACTAAACATTTCTCACGAAGGCCGTTTGTCCTGCTGTGACACATCACCCTGCCTTGACACCCTGACTGCTTGTCCCCTCAGGTTGACCTGTAAAAGAGGTCGTGTTCGGGCTGGGATTTCACTGTGGGGGGGGGCAGAGACTCATCTTCACTTTTCTTGGATCTAATTCCCTGTCCCCGCTTTTACCTCCCAGTTCTTGCTTTACGATATTTTGATGGCTGTATTTGACTAAGCTCTGACATCTGATCACCTTGTTTTGGAAGTTCTCCAAGATAATGAGAGGTAGGCCATCAGTTTGAACTTGCAGTGATCCTTCATCTGGGCATGGATTACAATTTTGGGAGTGGCTACTCTGCTATTTCTACTTCACCTTCTGGATGAGGTTTTCTAAATGGTGATGATGTCTTCCCTTGATGCTCTTGTCCTCCAAGCTGGATAGCTGGATTCTCTCTCTCCCTCTCCCTCTCCCTCTCCCTCTCTCTCTCCCTCTCCCCCCTCTCTCTTTCAATATTTCTGAACCACCCATCTGCCTCAAAGAGGAATATATCTCACTATTGCAATTGTTTCTCATAGGACTTGGGTTATATTTGTAGATGCCTGCTTCCCACTGGGCAGAAAGATTCTCACAAACCAAGAACTTGTACACAACCACAGAGATGACCTTGGAGAAATTTCAAGTGATGGTTACAACATCTTGTCTGGTCCAGATTCCTGCTGCAAGCGAAGCTGGCTTTTATCTAATTGTTGCCCTCTCTTCCTAGATCATTCCCACAAACCATTACAGCTCCTATGCCAAAAGAAACTTTTCACCTTTTTATTTTTTGTGGTGTGTATGTATTACTCAAATATATACACCACCGTCTCACTATTTAATCATGGCTGCGCTCCATGAAATGGGGAAGGGCTGCAGGGCAGAGCTATGATGTTGTATGAATAGTTGAGATTATTTATTCGTTCAGTTTTGTATTCATAACTTCCACCACTTTTAGCGATTCACAAGCAATTTTACTTAACAAAAGATGTGGTCAGGTTGGAAGAGGTAAGATTCTCAGCCCACCTGTACTTTTTCCCCTATGGCAGTGGTGGTGAACCTATGGCATGCGTGCCAGAGGTGGCACTCAGAGCCCTCTCTGTTGGCACGTGCACCACCGCCAGCAGCAGGTCCATCAGGCTGCCCCCGCCACCCGGAGCAGGAGCCCCACCCACCACAAAGGAGGCGAAGTGGCAGACTAGCAAGCTTGAGTAGAGGTGGTAGAGCAGAGGTCACCAACCATTGTTGGATTGGAAGAAAAGGGAAGAGGAAGCATTTTGCACTGCAAATGGGGTGGGGCTAGTGCCTGCGTGATACTCACTAGCCCCGCCCCGTTCTTGCATGATGCAGTGCCTTGTATCTGCACCCCGCAGTGCGGCAGTGGCCGTTTTTGCGCCTTGCAGCATGGGGGCCCGTTTTTGCGCCCCTAGTTTTTGCGTGCCAAAGGCAGCACTCAGAGGCACCAGGGCACCACAATGCTGATGCAGCCCTGGCACTTTGTGACAAATAAATGGGGTTTTGGGTTGCGGTTTGGGCACTCGGTCTCTAAAAGGTTCGCCATCACTGCCCTATGTATTGTCTAAACTCTTCAGGAGGCTGGTAGCACCGTTTTTGATTAACACATTTTATTCAAGGCATCAGTTTGGTGAGCCATAACTCGCTTTGTCAGACGCATTCAAATGTGGTGAGCTGCAACTCAAAGCTTTGGCCAAGCCAAATCAAAGCCAAGGAATTCGATGCTTAATCTCTCACAGCCCCAAGCTCCACCTGCTTGCAAACGGCATTAGTGTTTATTTCCAAAAGCCAAAGCCGTCAAATCTCAAAATGTGCTAGGCTGTCAGGTTGAGGGTTACTGTCATAACCTGTTACGTAACTGTCACTGAGAAGGAGCTAGAGTAGAGGAGGAAGAGGAGGAGGAGGAGGATCAGCTCTGAACTAAATGCTGGTGTCAGCACATCGGAGATGAAGCAGACCTTCTCTGTATAATGCTCCAGCTTAATTCCCTGATATCCGTGGCTCTTGATGGAGATGAAAAATGACCGTCTGTTTAATGCAACTGTGATACACCATCAACCTTCCAACTTGAGAAGGATTTTTCTGATCAGAATAGAATAGAACAGAACTGGAGGGGACCTTGGAGGTTATCTAGTCCAACCCCCTGCTCAGGCAGGAAACTCTATACCAGTGGTGGCGAACCTATGGCACGGGTGCCAGAGACGGCACTCAAAGCCCTCTCAGTGGGCACATGTGCCATTGCCCCAGGCTTGCCTCCCCCTGCGATCCCCTCCTCACCAGCAGTCCCCCTGAAGGAGAGTCGCCCCCAAGCATGGCCCATGCGGAGCAGCGCAGCCAAGGACATGGCAGCCAGGCAGTTTAGACAAGACTCTACCCTCACACCCCATCACGCACAATTGATGCTGCGGGGCGCGTGCAGAGGCCGTGTCCGCCATGGTGCTGCTGGGCTGCTTGATCTACGGCGGGCCCTGGAGGCGGTGAGTGGCCCTGTGGGCAGGTGGGGTGGGGGCAGAGCGGGGGTGGAATGGCGGCGGGGCCAGTTTTTGAGCACTCGGATCTCTAAAAGGTTCGCCATCACTGAACTATACCATCTCAGACAAGTGACTGTCTAGCCCAGCGGTTCTCAACCTGTGGGTCGCGACCCCATTTGGGGTCGAACAACCATTTCACAGGGGTCGCCAAACAATGCAGTCTGCCATTTTTTCCCCCTTTTCCCCTCGGCAGGTGCAGGGGGTAGCACCGCGCATGCGCGATGCGGGCCGTTGCACCACGCATGTGCGATGCGGGCCATTGTGTGCGTGCCGCGCATGCGCAATGTGGGCCATCGTGTGCACGCCGTGCATGCGCAATGCGGGCCGTCGCGCCACGCATGCGTGATGCAGGCCGTCATGCAGCGCATGTGCGATGTGGGCCGTCGTGCCACGCATGCGTGGTGCAGGTCGGGGTCGCGGCCTGAAAAAGGTTGAGAACCACTGGTCTAGCCTCTTCTTAAAAACCTCCAGGGATGGAGCACCCATGATTTCTGAAGGCAACTTCTGTTCCACTGGTTAATTGCCCTCACTGTTAGGAAGTTTCTCCTTAATTCCAGGTTGCTTCTCTCTTTGGTCAGTTTCCAACCATTGTTTCTTGTCTTGCCCTCTAGTGCTCTGGAGAATACTTTGACCTCTTCTTCTTTGTGGCAGCCCCTCAAATACTGGAATACTGCTATCATGTCACCCCTATTTCTTTTCTTTAGACTAGCCAAACCCAAGTCCTGCAGATGACCTTCATGTTTTAATCGCCAGGCCTTTGATCGTTTTAGTTCCTGTTCTCTGAACTTAAGCTTCCTTTTTAAAAAGTAGTCAAAAAAAGACAGATTTTAGGAAAGACTCTTGACTGTGTCTTGTATTGATTCTATTGACACTTAGAGCAAGAAGCCACATCCCATTCGGCATTATGGCATTATGCCTTGCTAATATTGTGCATGTCACCCGTCACGCTTCCCATCTGTGGCCCTACATCCTCCTTGAATGACAGTTAGGGCCTCTTGACTCTGGCTTAATCTTTGGAGATGCAATCATCAATCCATGACGAAAGATATGTGGTGCCGTTAATTCAGAGAAGAGTTAGCTGTTGCTTCTAATCCCTTTGAAGAGCACAGACCTCACTGAGATCATTGCAAGCATCAAGAAATGCTCACTGCCTACTTTATTCTGGTGAGGTCACAGGGTTAGGTGATCTGAAGTGGACCAATTGTTTCTCTTGTGCGGGTGTTAACTGCTCTGGTCATGCTGGCTAGTGATTAGGGGAGGACATATCTAGAAGGCATCAAATTAGGGAAGACTAATTTAAAGAGAGGACTGAGGCAGTGAAAACCTAGATATGCTGTATATTAAAATTCTTAAACAGCAGCACATTGCGTGGGTCTTCCCTCAAGAGAAAGGCTGACTCAGACTTTGCATGTTGGTCTTGCATCCACTCAGTTGAGGGGGGGGGAATCCATCTCTCCAGTGGGGATTTGAGGGGGGGGGGAAATGGTGGATTAGCTTGGCCCACCATCTGTCATTAGGCCAATAATCACTGCCTGAAGCCAATCCAATTGTCATTGAGGTATTTAAAGAATAAGGCCATTCTTTTGCCCCTCCAAAATCATTTAATTAACCCCATTAAGCAGAGAGACTTAAAGTGAAGTCATCTGACCAGGGGGGGGGGGGAAAATTGCAAGCAGTGCAATGGGAAAGTCAAAAAGACTGGACTGCACACAGTATTTCTCTCTCCTTCTTCTCCATGTGCCCTTTGAGTAGAAGAAATAAAGGACATTTTTCTCCAAGAGTGGCTGCATCAAGATCTGCTCAAGCTTACCATCCAACCCTAGTTGAAGATTGCCACTAATATCTTACGGGGATCAAGGTTCTAATAGTAGCCACAACATGTCTTCACATAGGATAATGCCCTCAGGGCCCTCTGTCTGATCAATGTAGTACCTGGATCCGGTTTCATAGGTAATTAGGATTCCCAGAGAGCCAGGAGGTTCTTCACCCCCCCCCGTTCTGCAACAGGCCTTGGCTTTCAGTATTTTTCAGTGGGGTGTCCTGCTTTCCACAGTTGGTAGACAAAAAGAAAAAAAAGAAAAAAGGATGACCTATAAAGCCCTACATGGCATCGGACCAGGTTACTTACGGGACCGTCTGCTGCCCCATGAAACCCAGCGACCGGTTAGGGCCCACAGAGTCGGCCTTCTCCAGGTCCCGTCAGCTAGACAGTGTCGCCTAGCGGGGCCTAGGGGAAGAGCCTTCTCTGTTGCGGCCCCGGCCCTCTGGAATCAACTCCCACCGGAGATCTGTATCGCCCCCACCCTCTCCGCCTTTCACAAATTACTGAAGACTCATCTTTGCCGACAGGCCTGGGGCAGTTAACACCTGGCCCCAGCCAGTGTATGTATGTTTGTATGTCTGTTTTGAATGATTGGTCTTTTAATTGACGGGTTTTACAATGTTTTTTTATATATTAGATTTCTACATGTTAGTATTTATGTTGTGAGCCGCCCTGAGTTCTTAAAATAGGGCGGCATAGAAATCTAAGTAATAAATAAATAAATAAATGAGGACAGGGACCATCAACTTGGCTTCCAAGACCATTGGCAGCCAAAGACAAAGCTCTTGTGATGCTTTCAACGTGTAGACTTAACTTCATGCAGTCCCAGGCATGACCAAATTTCCTAAGGTAAAGGGCAACCTTCCTGCAGCTCTCTTTTGATACCTAGCTGAGCCTAGTATGATGTCAATAGTCTGTTGTAGTTGTGAGAAAGTAAAGGATTTTTACCGGTAGACAGTAGCATGCAGAAGATCCCCAAAACATAACCCAAGTAGGACAACTTCAACCCATCCGGTGTTGGTGAACCATGGGCCTTTTGATTGTTCATGCTTGGTCATGCTGATGAGAATGATGAGAGTTGGAATTCAGCCATGCTTGCTGAAAATCCAGAAGGTAGAAACTGCTGGATTTCAGAAAGTTGTAAGTAGAACACAGCGAAAATGCAGCCGCTTCTGTCCCTGTTTTGTCTGGTGATCAGCTGAATCTATTTGCTTGACTGCCTCAACATACTAAAACAGCAAAGGATGAGTTTCAAGCTACTTAAGTAGGTCAAGGGAGGACTTTTACTTTTATCTGCATTTATTAATTTTGCAGGTCATAAGACTTCCATGTTCCTTTTGGAACATGTCCACAATTGTGGTCCAGAGGCTATTCGCTTAAAACAGTGGTTCTCAGCCTTCCTAATGCCGCGACCCTTTAATACAGTTCCTCATGTTGTGGTGACCCCCAACCATAAAATTATTTTCGTTGCTACTTCATAACTGTAATTTTGCTACTGTTATGAATCTTAATGTAAATATCTGATATGCAGGGTGTATTTTCATTGTTACAAATTGAACATAATTAAAGCATAGTGATTAATCACAAAAACAATATAGCAATGCTCGCTGGAGAAGCTTACTCTTCCTTGCTCAAAAATGTTGGGAGGGAGGGAAGGGGAAGGAAGGAAGGAAGATTGAAGGGGAAAGGAAGGAGATGGAGAAGGAAGAAGATTGAAGGGGAAAGGAAGGAAGGAGAAAGAGATTGAAGGGGAAGGGATGGAGATGGAAGGAAGGAAGGAAGATTGAAGGGGAAAGGAAGGAGATGGAGAAGGAAGGAGATTGAAGAGGAAAGGAAGGAAGGAGAAAGATTGAAGGGGAAGGGATGGAGATGGAGATGGATGGAAGGAAGGAAGATTGAAGGGGAGAGGAAGGAGATGGAGAAGGAAGGAGATTGAATGGGGAAGGAAGGAAGGAAAGAAGGAAGGAGAGATTGAAGGGGAAGGGATGGAGATGGAGATGGATGGAAGGAAGGAAGATTGAAGGGGAAAGGAAGGAGATGGAGAAGGAAGGAGATTGAAGGGGGAAGGAAGGAAGGAAGGAGAGATTGAAGGGGAAGGGATGGAGGTGGAGATGGAAGGAAGGAAGGAAGATTGAAGGGGAAGGGAAGGGAATGGAAGGAAGGAAGGAGGGAAGGAAGGATTGATCTTTGGAGAGTCATGTTTTTCCAGAATGAACTGCAACTCCCAGCATTCCCCACTCTTCCACAGTGCTTTTTAGGGCTGCTGGAGATGGTAGTCTGGTGGAGAGCCTGGCAGAGAGCCAAGTGGCGGCATCTCCAGAGCCTCGGAAGCCACATGGAGGATCTGTGCACCTCGGAGCTGCCAGCCACCCTCTCACGCCCGCTAACCTGGAGCCCCCATCCTCATCCTGGGGGCATGCGCGATGGTTCTGCAGTGGCAGGAGCAGGTGCTGTTGGAGGAGAAGGGCACCCCGGAGGTGAAGGAGCCAGCGGAGGAGGAGGGCGGTGGCGGCCAGATAGAGGAGTGGTGTCTCAGTTCCTAAGACCATCGGAAATATGTGTTTTCCAATGGTCTTAGGTGACCCCTGTGAAAGCGTCGTTCAACCCCCAAAAGGGTCGCAACCCACAGGTTGAGAACCGTTGGCTTAAAATGAGTACCTTGGAAAATATGCTTTCAAATTGTTGTAGAAGGAACTGCTTATGTGCATGATTCTCTCCCACTGAAAACTTCCGTCTTACAAGTGCTTAAGTGCTTTGGATGCTCACCTGCATGGTGTGGACTTGGATTATATTAACCAGTTATCCTCACCCAATTGTCTTGCAACTGTTGGACATGTTAGCTTGAAATTCTGTGGCCCTGAATGTAACTGGATTCTCGACAGCATCAGGTTGAATGTGTGATACCATAAAGCACAAAATACTTCTAAAAATTTAGATATGTTTAGGCAACAATTACAACTGAAAGCAATTGTCCACAATGGAATACAAAGAACGTTTCGTCAGTCATGGGACTTCCGTCTGCAAGATGAAAGGGTTGAATGGGTCCAGAAAGAGGATGGACTTTCTCATCCATCCCCTTCTTCTTGGACCACCATCGGTACGGTTTGCTAAAATTTACAGGCTGAAGATATTGATTTACTGGCTTTGAAAGAGTAGTCAAAAGGTCCTGATAGGAATACCAATAATGGTGTGCAGCTCCCTCTGCTGTTTTAATTGGGAATTGCCATAACTATTGGGTTTGCACTGTGCAATGCTTGGGACACCCCAAAACAAATTTTAAAAGGCCCATGTTGCTTTTCCAAAGCGTGCAGGCCAATTTCCCAAGTGGACACCAACAGCTGATGGTCCAATCTACTGAGAATCTGCTTTTAATGGTGTCCCACAAATTGACCAAGTTCCCTTCCTTTGGTCAGTTAGCAGAAAAGGATTTTAAAAGACCATTTACAGTAATAGCAAAACCAGTTCTGCAGTTCTGGGGTGGGGGGGATGGGTGGGAATGAATGACGGGACTTTCCAGAGACGGGATCCATCAAACAAAGCAAATGTTTGAAAAAGGAGGGCCATTTTCCTTGAAAACCCCTTAGATTATCCTCCACGCCTGGCATGTAAGCTTCTCCTTTCCCTCCAAAAACAGGACCAGGTCAGCTCTCGCCTGTCACCCCCAAAGAGCTTCGCAGAGAGCACCAGCCCATCGCTTTAAGCCCGGAAGAGAGCAATAGCAACAGCGCTTAGACTTATATACCGCTTCACAGAGCTTTCCAGCCCTCTCTAAACGGTTCACGAAGTCAGCCTCTTGCCCCCAACAATCAGGGTCCTCATTAGACCCACCTCGGAAGGATTCGAAGGCTGAGCCCACCTTGAGCCGGCTCAGGATCGAACTGCTGGCAGTGGGCAGAATTTGCCTGCAATTCTGCCTTCTAACCACTGCGCCACCAAGATGCCCATCCTGGCTTGCCGAATAAGCCACCCTGGGCTGTGAAAGTGGCCAGGCCCCCCCAACCCGGTTTGCAGGCCCCAAGGCTGAGCCCTGCCCTCTTTGTAAACAGCGAGCAAACCTCCCAGGAGGGGCAGCGCTTCTCCTCCTCCCGCGCCACCCCAGGGCGGGCTTCACCGGTTGGATGGGCGTCCGAGCCGGGCAGCCAGCCGCAGGAGAGCCCTTCCAGCCGGCCGGCCCCTTTAAGGGGCGGGGAGGGGCTTCCTAGCCCCGGCTGCAGCAGCCGCTCCCCCGCGCCGCTGACATCAGCCGCATCCAGAGCGGCTGCCGGGGCGCGCCGCGTCCCCCCACCCGCCCGCTGGAAGCCAGGCCAGGCCGGGCCAGCCCCGGCGTCCCTCCTCCGCCCGCAGCCATGTCCGCCGGCCAAGCCTACAACGAGGAGAAGGGCGGCTCCTCCAGCCTGGGGGAGCCGGAGTACGGGCACGATCCGGCCAGCGGGGGGATCTTCTCCTCGGATTACAAAAGGTGCGGCTCTCCCGGGGGAGGGAGGGAGGGAGGGAGGGAGAGAGGCGGGAGCGCAGCCTCGATCCCGTTCCGGAGAACGGGGGGGGCGCAAGGTTGCAAAGCCAGGCCTACCCCGGGAGGGGGTGGAGCTGCTTTGAGGCTGCTTGCCTCCCGCCCCCCCCACCCCATTCCCCCCATCCCCATCCTTGCTTTGCAAAGGGATGGCCAAGATTTTTCGCTGTTCCCCCCCCTCCGCCGCCCCATCTGGGGAATGACGCCAGGAGCCTCCGAGCCAATCTGGGCCAGGAAAGTGCCCCCCCTCCCCGCCGCTAAAAATCCCCGTTGAAAGGGGAAGGGCTGAAGGGCGGGGGGGGGGGAGGGAGGCTTGTGTGATTATGCCTTTCCTGGGTGGAAGTGTCCTTGGCTGGTCGCCAAGAGGCCGAGCAGGTCGGACCGTGTTAGTGCTGGGATGGGAGACCACCAGGAGTCTCTAGGATTGGGTTGGGAGGTGAAGAAAAGCATTTTAGAATTGAGGCGGGGTAAAACACCTGTCCCAAAGGTGCAGGTTTGGCGCTCTATGACCTGCAGCTTCCCCTTGTTGATTCAAAAGATGTGATCTTTTTTATGATTAATATATGCTTGATTTGATTCTTATACTGGGTAGTTGGAGATTCTGGGCAGTCCAGAAGTTTAATAAATCTATATCTATCTATCTATCTATCTATCTATCTATCTATCTATCTATCTATCTATCTATCTATCTATCTATCTATCTATCTATCTATCTATCTATCTATCTATCTATCTATCTACTCTCTCTCTATCTGCCTCTCTCTCTCTCTCTCTCTCTCTCTCCCTCCTTACACCTGAAAAGCATCTTTTTCAATCTTGTCCTTTTTTGCTCGGACAGGAACTTGCATTTTCCATCCATTCTGAGCGTGATGGTTGCTTGTTGCATTTTTATTTCCCTTTCTCCAAATTGTTGGGGGCAATTCCTGGAGTGCCCTACCTCTGCCCCCTGCCCCAGTATTATCCCCAGTCATCCTGGAGGATGGATGGGGAAGAGTACAGAAAAATCGGCCCCATATTTCTGAATCAGATATTTGGCTGATTCTTGGTGTGAGACTAAAATCTCCACCTTGCCATTGGATTGTGCTGTTTCTTTGCTGGCGGGCATTCTGGGCGGTGTAGTCCTAGTGCATTTGCAAGGCCCCAGGTTGAGGGAGGCTGATCCACTGCTTTGAGGGAGAGAAGGAGAGTTGCAGTTCCATGTTGGATATAATGGATAATTCCATTCCACATAATTTTTGTTCTGATTCTGCATCGCAGCTTTGCATTTATGAAATGGAGTATTAGTTTCTGCATTGGTTGTTTCCTTCTTTCTTTTCTTTTTTTTGAGCAGAAGCTGAGAAGTTTTCTGCATAGGATACTGATGGGAGAACAGCCTTTCTATGCACATGTAACTTCTCCTAGCATGGCTCAAAGCAGTTTTTAGCATTGAAAAAAATAACCTTACCTTTTACAGCTTTCTGGATCAAAGTATCCCGGAATAAAAAAAAAATCACAAAACTATAATCTTCTGGCTGGTTGGGCAGATTGTGTAAATCAGTATAGTTTTGACCTCCTGTAATATATGAAGACATATATATTAAGACTTAATAATATATTAAGACATTGTTTAATGCTTTATAACTTAGCATGTTGTAAGAATCCAGTCTGTGTTGGCTTGTTCAGTGAACCATGCCTTAGTCCAGGGGTCTTCAAACTTGGCCCTTTTATGACTTGTGAACTTCAACTCCCAGAATTCCTCAGCCAGCATGCCTGGCTGACGAATTCTGGGAGTTGAAGTCCACAAGTCATAAAAGGGCCAAGTTTGAAGACACCTGCCTTAATCCCATGTGGGGACTCAGCCTGTATGCCACATCTGGGTGATTTAGCATGCCATGAAGAGAATTAAGGCCTGGTAGAACAGGAAAAACCTGGCAGAATGAACAGGAAGGCAGAGCCATGTCTGTGTCAGTAGAGACAGCCTGTGAGAACAGACACTTTTTCTAGGACATGTAAATGAGCTGTGTGACCCTGGATACAGAAGCCAATTGGTTCCCCAGTACCCAATTCATCCTCTTTGGTGCGCAATTCAGCCTAATATTGGGGTGATATTTGGATGATGGCAGGCTATTTCTGCCATTCTTAAAAATCTAAATGTTTCTTCTGAGATGAAGGAAACATCTTAAAATTTTGGGATGGATGGAAAGATGGACGGTTGAATGCATGGAAGGCTGGGTGCATGGATGGATGCATGGATGGAAATGAAGACTAAATTAGTATTGGATCAGATTATCCCTGCACCCCAGCCCAGTATTGTTTGCCTGTTGAAAGCAGTTCCTTAAAGGTTTCATGCAGAAATGAGCGTTTCCCAATATGCGCTCTCTGATGTTTTTCTTCCTTTGCTAGGGTTCCCCTGCATGAGAAACAAGATTTCTTCCATGAACTGGTTAGCAATTACTCCTGTGTGTTGGAATGTTTTGTTTGTTTTTAAACCCCTAAGGACTAGAAACATGTGAGCATTTTTAAATGAAAGTGGGGAGTTTCTAAGGGTACTGAATTTCTCCGCTCATACAAACTAACTTTGTATTTTTCTGGTAGGAAACACCTTCTGTGTTAAAGACAGGAAAGTGTTATAATGTTGAGGCCTGCGGCATATATTGTTATGTTGTCAATGTGCATAGGGGCCTGCTTGTTTGTGCACTTACCAGCACAGTGCCTGGTTGTGTTCTTCAGTGAAAAACTCAGCTGCTCAATAATTCTGTAGGTGAGTTTTGCATTTGCCAATTGTCTTGCTTTTTCTGCGTCTGATCACCGGGCGTCACCAAAAGAGACATGCTGCCACCTGTGTGTGTTTGGCGAGTGGGGAGGGCTGGCAGGTTAAAATCCAGGGTCCAGGATGAGAAAGACTCAACTTCTTAGGAGCAAGACTATAAATGCAGTTTTGCCACTTCTGTGTGGCCTTTGAGAGCTAAGCTAGTACAATGGACAGCTCACTGGCTCCTTTGATGAATGAATGAATGAACGAGTCTTCCCTTTCTTTCCGCTTCCATCCCTTGTGATAACTTCTGATCTCTTTTTCAGGGAGGGGGCATCTGCAGCCCCTTTCTTGTTTTGTGTTCTTTAGCTGAAAAGCTTTCCGCCAAACTCATCTTTGTCTCCATATAACTCTCTTCCCTTCTGGGGCGCCAGGGGGCCACCCAAAACTCCGGATCTGTCCATGGTGCTGAACCATTAATATGTATTGTTTTATTTTGCTGCAGGCTAAAAAAAAACCCACCCAGCCAGGCAGTTTCTTGCCGTTTTGATGCAAGAAAAAAAAACATGACAACAGAAGGTTCTGCCTGAAAGGAAGCTTGAGGTAGCTTAAAAAGCAAGACAATAAAAGGCAGTGTAGAAAAAGAAATAGAAATTCCAGGCAACATGGTGTGACAGTCCTTTGGCTGCAGCTGGCTTGATTATGGTTGCTTGATTAGAGTTGGTTACAGGGGGCGAGTCACAAAGAAGCAAGCCATGTTATGGTTGTGTGAATAGGGCCTTTGCTTCATTGTTCAGCCATGTGGCCCCTTCCCTCCAACTGCTAAGTGCAGCTTGGACCCCTGAAAGATTAACTGTGGGAAAGATGTGAGAAGTGCCTAGAAGTGGGAAAGTTGATGGGGAATAAATTGAGGCCTACTGCTTGGAGTTGCTGGCAAAGAACAACAATCCTTTTTACACGTCAGACCAGATGAGGAAACTGGCTTCATAAGAAGAGTCAAATTAAACTTTATTGAGAAAGGCTTTAACTGTGTTTCTTAGCCTCAGCAGCTTTAAGGTTCAAGACTTCCAATCAATCGTTTAGCAGGGATGGGTAACCTTGGCTCTTTTATGACTCGTGGACTTCAACTCCCAGAATTCCTGAGCCAGCCATGCTGAGGGGAAAGGGAGAGGTTTCCATGCTGAGCCAGGCTGGCTCAGGAATTCTGGGAGTTGAAGTCCACGAGTCATAAAAGAGCCAAGGTTGCCTACCCCTGACCTATACCATCTCAGACAAGTGACTGTTTAGCCCAGGGGTAGGCAACCTTGGCTCTTTTATGACTCCTGGACTTCAACTCCCAGAATTCCTGAGCCAGCTTGGCTCAGCTTGGAAACCTCTCCCTTTCCCCTCAGCATGGCTGGCTCAGAAATTCTGGGAGTTGAAGTCCACCAGTCATAAAAGAGCCAAGGTTGCCTACCCCTACTAGCTCATTGGTGGACAACTATGGCAGCTTTAAGACTTGTGGACTTCAACTCCCAGAATTCCTGAGCCAGCCTGGCTCAGCTTGGAAACCTCTCCCTTTCCCCTCAGCATGGTTGGCTCGGGAATTCTGGGAGTTGAAGTCCATGAGTCATACAAGAGCCAAGGTAGCCTACCCCTGGTTTAGTGACTATTCAAAGCTACAACAGTACTGAGAAAAGTGACTTACAACCGGTCCTCCCATTTTATGACTGTTGCGGCATCTCCACAGCTATGTGGTCAAAATCCAGATGCTTGGCTGAGGGTTGCAGTGTCCCGGGGTCATGGGATCGCCAATTGCAACCTTCCCAGCTGGATTCCAACAAGCAAAGTCAATTGGGGGGGGGGAAGCCAGATTTGCTTAACAACCCTGGCAAACGAGATTGTAAAATCAGGCACAAGTCACAACATCTGCTTTGCTTAGCATAAGGCAATTCTGGACCCATTTATAGCCATACCGTCTCCTTCCCTTATTCCCTTTACAGGCCATCTCCATGGCTGTGCACCCTAACCCACATGAGAAGTCCCAGTGAAGTCAATTGGTTTATTTCGGGGGGGGGGAGCTGTACACTGTGAGTGTATTTTTAAGAGTTGCATCTCGAGCAAGGGGTCAAAAGATCAATTGTGGAATTGTGCTACATAAGGCTCATTAAAAAGGGGCAGGGATTTGATTGTACAGTTGTAGCCCCCATCTTGGTATTGTTCATCTCCCCGCCCTTTTTGAGCCTGTCAAATGCTTGCCAGGGAATAACCACTCCCATAATCCCCAGCCAGCACAGTCTTTACATCACAAAGGAGTGTGTTTGGGCTGGGAATCTATCTGCAAAGCCACTGGCAGTCGAGAACGACTTATCAGCACTGAATCGATCCACAATTTAAGTTAAATCGGGCCACTTAGAGCAGTGGTGGCGAACCTATGGCACGCGTGCCAGAAGCAGCACTCAGAGCCCTCTCTGTGGGCACACGCGCCATGCCCCAGAGATGGCAACCGTTCCTCTTCAACCAGCCGCCTGCTAGCTTGCCGAGGTCCCACATGGCCAGATGCATCCCAGCACCCATGTGCTCGCTGGCCTCTGTGTGCAGGGGCTGATGGTATCAGGCAGCAGCTGCCCCGGCCCCTGGCTAACCTTGCCCTGTGACAACAGCACCCCACCCTGCCTCGCCTCACCCCGCAGGATGAGCCTCCCGCCCACCGCCCCACCTACCAGAGACCCCCTGGATCTCCCCCAACCCTGCCCGACCCCCACAGGCGTCCCTCTCCACGAGCAACATCGAGGTGATCCCGCCCACCTTGGCCACACCCACCCAATCTGTCATGACCACCACAGCCACGCCCGCCCAGTGGGCCACGCCCACCTGGCACCCGGCGATAAATAAGTGGGTTTTGGGTTGCAGTTTGGGCACTCGGTCTCTAAAAGGTTCGCCATCACTGACTTAGAGCTTCCAACTTAAGTTTTGCATACGTGCCCCAAAGTCTTTTGTGACACCCGACGTACGAGTTGTCGGGAGACGTGGGTTCCAATTGTCACTGGCCAGTAAGCTCAGGGCTTAATTTGGGGTGGCTTTCGATCACTCCTCTTAGCCTGCCTCCTGCGGTTGTTGCACAACTTAACAAGGGGATTGGGGCAGAGGGGACAGAAGAAATAAATAAATGCATTGGCACCCGAAACCTTTGCAGTGGAACCCAAAAGGCGGCTGCGGGATCCCTAGGCCGTCTCCACCCCCACCCCCACCCCCGCCAAGAATTTCCTTCTCCCGGTCCGCCACCCAGGAGCGCCTCCCTCCGGGCCTTCTTCCCGATCCGCAGAAGCAGCACCTGGGCACGGGCTGCTGACGGAGGGGGGCAGTTCCTCCCTGGGCCGCCAGGCGGCGCCGCCGCGCCCAAAGCCTTGGCGTCTGGTTTCTCGGGAGGGGGGGAGCAGCCGTCGGGCGGGGCGGCGCGCGGACTGGCTGGCGGCTCCTCGAAGCCCCGCCCCCGCCCGGGCCAGCCAGCCAGCCAGCCAGCGGAGCTGCTAACGTGGCTGGGCGGCGGAGCCGGCGAGCTCCCGCGGCCGCAGCCGTCTGGGCGTCTGGCTGGAGAGCCGCTCCGGGCAAGCCCGCCATGCAGAAGCTGCTGCAGCAACTGCCCGCCGGCGCAGCCCAGCTGGTCAAGGCGCCGCCGGCCGGCACGGAGGAGGCCAAGAGCCCCGTGCTGGTGCCCGACGGAGCGCCGCAGAGCTGGTACCGCACGCTGGAAGGCGACGAGCTGAGGCTGCTGAAGGGCCCCCAGCCGGAGGCCGCCCCCGCCGGGCAGCAGCCGCAGCCGCAGCCGGAGCTCAGCTTGGAAGGCAGCCTGGCGCAACCGCTCCGGTAGGGCTTGGGGGGGGCAGGGAGGGGCTTGGCTCAGGGGACACCCCCCCCGACTCTTGCCTCCCCTGCCCCAGCTCCTGCCAACCCTCTCTGGGTGTCTGTGAGTTCTGCATTGCGTTCTTAGGACCAGGTAGTCCCGGGTCTGTCCCGCCACTTTCGTGTCAGGCTGAAAAACTTGTGAGAACTGAGCTGGGGCTCTCAGGGGTTCTCAACCTTGGCCACTTTAAGACTTGTGGACTTCAACTCCCAGAATTCCTCAGCCAGCTTTGCTGGCTGAGGAATTCTGGGAATTGAAGTCCACAAGTCTTAAAGTGGCCAAGGTTGAGAACCCCTGCCTTAGAGGCTGGTGTGTATGCAAGCGGGATTCCTCCGGACAGTAAACCTGGGTTCAGCTGGCCCCAAGCTGGTTAGTGTGTTTTGTGAAACTGGTCTTTTTGGAGAGAGTCGGGGTTAATGGTGAGAATGGAAGAAAAAGGGTTGCGTGAGTCTCCGTGGGTCGGGCAAAGGCTGCTGGCCGTTGGGTTCACATAGCCTGTGGAAGACCTAGCAGCTGCAGGCTAAGCTGAGTTCGCGTTGACCCGAGTTGGTGGGATCGCGCCTTTGTGCAAATGTCGTTTGCAGCTCCGTTGCATTGCCGAAATCTTGAAAACTGATTAATTCAGTCGGTGGGAAAATAGCTGCTGACGTTATAAACACCCAAGCTGATAGTGTTTGGTGAATCTTACCTTGTGTTCATTCAGCTTAACCCCTTGTGCATAAGGGAAGAAATGCAAAATGCGCCCTGTTGGGTTTGTATTTTAATGTAGGACCTGAGAGAGGCGGGATAATTTGGTAAGATGAGGGATTCCTTAGATCAAATACTCCAGAGTATTGTTGCAATTCCAGGACCCTTTACTGAAGCCCCCACTGAATCAGGATGCTTTCCTTTTCTTCCTTCGTCAGTTGGGCTTGCCCCTGTAATCAATCATGGCTTCTTTAATCGTGGTCTCTTTCTGTCATAACACATCATATGAGCTCGGCCATTGTGGTTTATAAAATAAGGTCTAGGTCTTAGTCACTAGAGTTGTCAGTGTTGCAGACATTTTGTATGCGTTCATGCGAGGGCAATTGTGTCCAATTATTCCAAGTTGATTAATCATATCAAGAAAAAGAAAATTGATTTGTAATTGGTTGTATTTCGAGATTGCATTTTCAGAGCAGGAAAGTCTCTTCCAAGTTCCAGTCCTATAGTATTATTTCACTCTCCTCCCCTTTGCTACCTGTTGAATTACTACTCTCTTTCAACTGCTTTACACCATCTTACATTGGGGTCTATGGGCAGCAGTTCCATCGCAATGTCTGTTGAGTGCCTTCAGACCTGCAAAGGATTCCTTGACTGGCTGGGATGTTATTTTCAGCTTGAAGCAAGATGTGAGCAACATGGTTTAAGTGTGACTTATTGGATCAACTCTCGTTGGCTGGATTTGCCAGTTCTGCTGAGCTGTGAATAAGCCAGGTTCCTGCAACCTGCTCAGTCACAGTGAAACAAGCCATTTCCTTTGTGCTACCTTTCTCAGTGTCTCTGCCTTCTCACTTTCCTGCTGCTCCGGATGAATTCACCAAGGGATAAATATTTCACAGCCTTCTTTGGGATTGGATTGCTCGGGTATAAACAAGCCCCTGAGATCAAATTTCTTCAACAAGGCCCGGGGATCCAATTCCTCCCCAGATGGCGTGACCAATAAGCTACCTTCTACAGGTAGTCCTCCACATACAACAATAATGAAGCCTGATATTTTGATCAGAAACCGTGATGGTCATTAAGCATGTCACATGTGACCGCATCCAATTTTATGATCTATTTTGCAGTGGTCATTAACACTGTGATTATTAAGGGAACCCATTATTCGCTGTGGGGTGCTACTTGCCGGGAAACAGGAAGTAACTGACAATTTCTAGCAAAAACATTGTAAATTGTGGTCATGGGGGTGCAAAATGCTGCAAATGGCTGTAAATCTGGGCTAGAATACGATCACATCACCATGAGCCAGGTTTGGATCATAAGTAGCTTTTTTGGGCGGGGTGTCCAAAGTAACTTCAAATGGTCATTACTGACCATAAGCCAAGGGCTGTCTGTATTTCTCCATCTTGCTTCTGCCATGTTTAGGAGTCTCCTGGCAAGCGCAGATGGAAGAAGCAATTGTTAGGTTCACACAATGCAATAAGCCTCTATTTTGGTAGTTGGGGATTGAAGAAGATATATGAATCCAGCCATCATATTTCATGAGTCACAGCTTGTATGGTAGCTCAGCATTCTGGCCTCTTGACCAAAGCATGGCATTGCAAGATTGAATCCTGGCCATTGTTGTGTTCATGGGTGAACTCAGCAATGGTTGGTTGACTAAACCGTGGTTAGTTGGATTCATGTAACTCTCAGCTAAAATCTGAGCAAACCCCATGGTGGCTTATATACCCAGTTGAATAAACCCAATGGAAAGGTTTGATTTTTTTTTGATGGGAAGAAAAGAATTCTGTTTTGGACAGAATATTCATAGAGTTAGCCTTTGTTATTTTCATTAAGCCTAAATATATGTTGGCATGTTGTGAGTATCTTTCTTTTTCATCCAGCAAAAAAAGATCTTTCATCTTTGGAAAGTGGACAGCAATTGACCAGTTGTTTTGGGCAGTGTTTCTCAACCTTTCCAACTTTAAACTATGTCGGTTTCAATTCCCAGAATTCTCCCAGCCAGCATGCTGAAAATGGTAGAGGTTGAAAAATGTTGGCTTCCTTTTTCCAGGTTTTTTTTTAGTTTAGAATTGGGAACTTAATCTCTTCTCCTCCTTCCCTTCCATCTGCCTTTCCTTTCTCTGGCTCCCTCCACTGAGTTGGACATAGCTCCCAGCTCAACTGAGGTGAGAATTCAGCCCCTGAAGGCTACTATGTTCATCAGATGCTGGGTCAAATACACTAGGACTTCCCTGCTTTGACTTATTTATTTTTTTATTTACTCAAACTTATATGCCGCCCTTCTCCTAGGACCCAGGGCGGCTTACAAAAACAATACAATAAAAATTATACAATAAAATTAATCACATTCATACAGCATACAAGCACATTCAACTCACAGTCGCTGATGGAGGGACACTCCTAGGGCCCAGGGGCAGAGCACAACTCATACGCCCCAAGCCTGTCGGCATAAATGGGTCTTTAACAATTTCCAGAAAGCTAGGAGGGAGGAAGCAGTACGAACCTCTGAGGGAAGCTGGTTCCAGAGGGCTGGGGCAGCAACGGAGAAGGCCTTAGCCCTAGGCCCCGCCAGATGACATTGCCTAACAGACCGGACCCGTAGGAGGCCAACCCTATGTTCTCTAACCGGTCGCTGGGATTCATGAGGCAGAAGACGGTCCCGCAAGTATCCTGGTCCATTGACTTCCTGCAACAGTCTCTGTATTTCTTTGCAGACATGATGATCTCAAGGAGATGCTGGACAGCAACAAGGATTCCTTGAAGCTGGAAGCTATGAAGAGGATCGTGGCAGTGAGTATCCCTTTAGGCTTGTCACGTCTGCTTAAGATACTCACCCTTTGATTGTGAGCTGATGTCCAAGACCCAGCTTATAGTCCAGGATGTGGTTCTCTCCTGTTTAAGGAGTCCAAGGTCTAGTGTCCCCTCCTCTTTGATTTAAGGGACTTGTGTGAAGGCTGTCCTTTCTCTCTTCTCTCCACTTAACGCCAACCCTTTGGTATTGTTTCCTTGTCAAAAAACACAATCCCTTGAGGTTTTATGAACAGGGTCTTAAAAATGACTATGAGAGTGTGATATCTCTTATCTTCTATCTAAAGCAGTATTTCTCAACCTTAACAACTGTAAGCTGAGTGGACTTCATCTCCCAGAAGACATGGCTGGCTGGGGAATTCTGGGAGTTGAAGCCCACTTATCTTACAGTTGCTGAGAAACATAGATTTAAAATGTTGAGAGAGGTAGGGTCTCAAGAAGGGTCGAAAGGGACCACAACATTTGATGATGGAAATTCCCTATACTGCATTCTCCACTAACTACCCCATGGCTGCTTTTCCTGCCCCCAGATGATTGCTCGAGGCAAGAACGCATCAGACCTCTTTCCAGCCGTAGTCAAAAACGTGGCCTGCAAGAATATAGAGGTAAGTCATCTTTATCTTTCTTTATTTTATCTTTATTTCGACTTATATGCTGCCCTTCTCCCCAGACTCAGGGCGGCTCACAACAGAAATATAAGTACAGAAATATATAGGTCACTTAAAATAATAGTACAATATAAAACTATAAAACTATACTCACTCATACAACATACACTCCCAATCAAAGGCCCAGGGGCAGAGCGCAGCTCACACGCCCCAAGCCTGTCTGCAAAGATGTGTTTTTAAAAGTTTACGGAAAGCTATGAGGGAAGGAGCAGTACGAACCTCTGAGGGAAGTTGATTCCAGAGGGCTGGGGCAGCAACAGAGAAGGCCTTAACCCTAGGTCCCGTCAGACGGCACTGTCTAACAGACGGGACCCGTAGGAGGCCAACCCTATGTGCCCTAACCGGTCGCTGGGATTCATGAGGCAGAAGACGGTCCCGCAAGTATCCTGGCCCATTGCCATATAGGGCTTTATAGGTCATAATCAACACTTGTGCATGCCTTCCCCGCATTGCACTAAACTGAAAAAGCAGATGTTTGTTTGGAACAGATTATATTCTATGACTCCGGTCGGGTGGTTAGCAAACTGTGATTTGTGGCCTAGTGTAGCATGCACACTTAGCCAAGGGAAGCCAGCTCAGGGTGTTTCTCTGCTGATGATGCTTCTAACTCCTTTGATTTTCAGATTGTAATTCTTATATATCCAAGCACATGGCAGGAAACAGGAAGAGCTGCCATCTAAAATACCCCGAGGGCACCCGGTTGCCTCTCCCTGGCCTAAGTAAATATTAAGTAGTAAAGGGAGTTTTGCTAAACTCACATTGTTTCTTGAATAAAGGTTCATGTAACATACATGCTAATGCTGCTGTGGACTTCAAGTTTAAACCAGGAAGCAATTGTCTTGGTCCAAAATCTCTGCTTAATCCTGTGGATATTGGTTGTTATTGTTGTTCAGTTGCTAAGTCATGTCTGACTCTTCGCAACCCCATGGATCACAGGTCCCCCATCCTCCACTGTTTCCCGGAGTCTGCCCAAATTCATGTTCATTGCATCAAGGACACCGTCTAACCATCTCATCCTCTTCCATCCCCTTCTCCTTTCGCCTTCCGTCTTGCCCAATCTTAGGGTCTTTTCCAAGGGGTCCTCTTTTCTCATTAGGTGGCCAAAGTATTTGGTAGTAGCTGAGCATAACCTGAGATCCTTGTTTCACCCAGTGTAAAAACATTGACGGCGTTGTGTACTTAAAAAAACAATACACTCTCAGCTCTGCTTTCCCAGATCTTTTGACTTGTTGCTTATTTGCTGGTTGTTTAAACAATAACTTCGACATGGTTTATGCTTGAAAAACATCTGATGGATAAAACCTGAAAGAGAAAAGAACAGGAAAAGGCCAAGGGATCTGAAAAATGTTTCCTACTGAGGAATCAAATTAGGCAGCAGATTTGAGAGGTTATGGAAAGGCTGCAAGCTAATAACTGTTAGTGTATGTATTGCTCAGCACGATCATAAAAACAACCCTAACCTTGTGCAATATGAATTGTGGCGCAAGGATCTCATTGCTTGAAAAATAATTTGAGCCAGTCCTGGATGTAAGAACGATATAATTTGTTGGGGACTGGGGTATCCAAGGAAAAAGTCAAAGTCAAAAAGTTGATAGTTGAAGAAAAACGTAAGCCGAGTTCTCAGTTCCTGCCTCATCCTTGTGTCATTTTTTCTGCCAGGTGAAGAAACTGGTTTATGTCTACCTTGTCCGGTATGCAGAAGAACAGCAAGATTTAGCCTTATTATCCATCTCTACTTTCCAGCGAGGACTCAAGGTTGGTCCCTGAGATACTCAGAGAACAATCCATGTTGTACTTCGTGTTAGGGCCATAACTGAGACTTGCAACTATAGTCATGACAGTCACAAAGAGTGTGACCCGGCCGTATTTTACGGCCTTTTTCTGTGAAACACAAGAGTCAATTCTTAAGCAAGCCCATTATTCACTATGGGCCAAAAAAAACCTGTCAGAAATAGAGGTCACATGACATTGTAAAGGATTATAAATGTGGGCCGGTTGCTGAGCACCCAAAATGAGACCAGGGGTGGGCACCCAATGTTGGAACTTGAAAACCAGATTGTAAGTAGCTTTGGGGGGGGGGTCCATTGTAATTTCGGGGACAGGTTGAATGGGATGTCCCAATGCATTGAGCACCGGGGGCTGATTCGTTCTGACTTCAACAACTTTGAGCTTTACCTGCGTCCTTATGAAAGCAGGAGTAGCTTGAAATCTTCCTGCTGAGAAGAACGTTAATCTTGAGGGTCTCTCTTCCCAATTTCTTCTTGGCTCCAGGATCCCAATCAGCTGATTCGAGCCAGCGCCCTCCGGGTCCTCTCCAGCATCCGTGTCCCCATCATTGTCCCCATCATGATGTTGGCCATCAAGGAGGCAGCATCGGACATGTCTCCGTATGTGCGCAAAACTGCAGCTCACGCCATTCCCAAGCTGTACAGGTAAAGGTGATCTCTCCAGAACCATGGCTTGGTTGTGCCAATTGCAGCTAGCTCCTCTTGAGAGATTTGGGCAGCAGCGTGCAAAAACCAAGGTCTTTTGAGGTTCCTTGGTCTAGAGGTGAAGGCATCAGACTAGAAACCAGGAGACGGTGAGTTCTAGTCTCGCCTTAGGCCTGAAAGCCAGTTGGTTGACTGTGGGCTAACCATCAGGAGAGAGTGAATTGTAGTCCCATTTTAAGCATAAAATTCAGCAGGTTGATTTTGGGCCAATCACCAGAAGATAGTAAGTTCTAGTCATGCTTAGGCATGAAAGCTGACTGGGTGATTTGGGCCAATCACCAGGAGATGGTGAGTTCTAGTCCTATTTTAAGTATGGAAGGCAGTTGGGAAGCTTCAGGCCAGTCCCTCTCAGCCCAATCCAGTTCACAGGGGTTTTGTTGTGGGGAAAGTAAGAGGAGAATTAAGTAGATTTGCTGCCTTGAGTTATTTATAAAAATAATAAATGCAGATTTAAAAAAAAATCTAAATCAAATTGGTTAAGTATAAGTGCTAAAACAATTGACCAAGAGACTACCACCACACAGATGTTAAATACTGTATTGCAGTGTGCTTGGCTCACATCTCTTTGCCCGCCTGTTTGCACAGGGGTGTGCAAAGGTTTTGGCTCAGGGCCATGTTTGTTCTTTCGAAAGTATGCAAGGAGGTGCCTTCTCACAGCGTAGCAGAACATGGGCAAATATACAAGCAGGCAGGGTAAAAACTAAATAAATATGGGTAGATTAAATAAATCCATTTTCATATGAACATCTTACCTAAAACGATAGTCCTGTTTCAGAATATTCCAATTCAATTAGACAAGAAATTTTTCAAGGAGCTGAATAAATTAACCTTAGAATTTATGTGGTCTGGTAAGAAGGCAAGAATAAAAATAAAGCCACTACAGGATGCCAAAGAGAGGGGAGGTTTAGGTTTCCCAGATTGGGAGCTATATTACCAAGCAGCAGCCCTAACATGGATTAGAGACTGGATAACCTTAGAAAATAAAAGATGTTTACATTTAGAGGGTTTGGACCTCCAGCAGGGCTGGCATGCTCACATATGGATGGGGCAAAGCAGAAACTACCAATATTTTTTAAGACATAAGGTTTGGCAAGAATTAATAAAAAGCTGGAATATAGTTAAACATCAATATTACACAAAGATTCCGGCTTATGAAGGATAAGCAAGAATGGGGAATTAACAGACAAGATATGGGGTTAGATAAAATACTGCTAGGCCCGGAAAAAAAACAAATAAAGAATATTTATAAAAACCTGTTGGAACATAAGCTTTATGAGGAGCAGGTTAAAGAAACAATGGTCACATGGGCAATAGATCTAGGATATAATATAAATATGGATCAATGGCAGCAAGTATGGGAGCGAAATAACAAAATCACAGTGGCAACATCATATAAAGAAAACCTGTATAAGATGGTTTACAGATGGCATCTCTCTCCGGCCAGACTAGCCAAAATGTATAACGGATATTCTTCTATGTGTTGGAAATGTAAAAAAGAAAAGGGCACCTTTTTTCATGTATGGTGGACATGTAGAGAAGCACAGGTGTATTGGCGTATGGTCTGGGAATGGGCAATAGAAATGACTAGGCAAAACATTCTATACAAACCTGAGGCATTTCTATTAGGAATACTAGAGAAAAATGTAAATAAAGAGGACACATATTTAATTATCCATGTGGTTACAGAAGCAAGGATACTATTTGCTCAAAAGTGGAAAGCAATGAAAGTATCGAGTGGGGAAGCACTAATAAAGAAAATTATGTATTGCGCAGAACTAGATAGGATAACTAAAAGATTAAAAATCAGGAAGAAACAGAATTTTATCGAATATGGAATAAATTTTATAGATGGAGGGGGAAAAATGGAGGTCACAGTAAAGAGATAAGTTGAGACATAGACCAGAAATGTATAGTTGTATATAGATATATTATATGTAATTAATGTACAATATGGACTGAGATGTCAGTCAAAGACGATTTACCATGTTCAATGTTTTTAATCCTTTTTTTCCTTTGTAAATAAAAACTTAATAAAAAATAAATAAATTCACTTTCATTAAAGACAGTTAATATGAATTCTCAAATGTGTTTATCTCCTTTTGTTGTAAGAAATTGGGGGAAGCCCTGGAATGACTGCCAAAGTTTGTGAGGGTGTCATGTGGTCCTAGATTTTACTGAGGGCTTTTGTGCCCCTCTCTCTCTCTCTCACACACACACACACACTCACACACACACAAAGAGAGAGAGAGAGAGAGGGCACACATATATAGATACACATGTTTCTGTGTGAATGAAGGGATGAAGCTGGTGTGTGAATTTCAAACAGTGAATCATTTTTAAATGTATCTCTTGGTCTTCATCTCAAGGACCCAGCTAAGCCCAACGTGAAAAAATTCACATTATGCGCTAGGACACAGTGTGTTGACTCAGCTTTTAGAAAAAAGATTTATCCACCTAATGGCTTTGTCTGTTCCTTGCAGCCTTGATTCAGACCAGAAAGACCAGCTAATTGAGGTCATTGAGAAGCTGTTGGCTGATAAGACCACGGTGAGTAAGACTGTCGCTGGAGGGGATGGAGATCAGGGGAGAAAACTGAGACAGCAAATGTGAATTTGCAAAACATTTCAGGAGTGGCATCTCGGAGATAGCATTTCTCAGCCTTGGTGACTTTAAGAGGTGTGGACTTCAACTCCCAGAATTCCACAGCATGCTGGTAGGGTATTCTGGGAGTTGAAGTCAACACACTTTAACACGGCCAAGATTGATAGGACTAGCACAGATTGCCCAAGTGATACTGTTTGGATTATCAGGTGCTGGATAATCATAAAATCTCATGCTTCATTTTTGTGCTCAGGGTGCTACAAGAGTTTAGAGAAAGATGCAACAGATGGGGAAGACTAAATTTAAAAAAAAAAAGACAGTCAATTTGCTTTCTTTAATAGGACCAAGGAAGAGCTCACAATTGTTGAAGAAATCTAGGAAAAATGCTTGCTTCTCCGCTCTGAATCTGAACAGTCTCTTAATTTGCAAATTGTGTTCTCTGTCTTCTTCTCCAGTTGGTGGCTGGCAGCGTGGTGATGGCGTTTGAGGAAGTTTGCCCTGAGCGCATTGATCTTATTCACAAGAATTACCGCAAGTTGTGCAACCTGCTGATTGATGTGGAGGAGTGGGGCCAGGTGGTGATCATTAACATGCTGACCCGATATGCCCGCACACAGTTCCTCAGCCCCAACCTGAACGTGAGTCAAGGAGCAGATGATGTAGGAGTCCACCTACTAGGTCCTTTAGTAGCTCCCTGAATAGGATGTGGTTCTTTATCCAAGCATAATTCAAAGACTTCTCTTTAGCAAGATTTATTGAGATGGAAAGGAGCATGGTGGTTAGGACGCTGGGATGGAAGTTAGTAAGCCAGTGTTGGAGACCTGAGTGCTGCCATGGAGCGGAGTGAGTTCCCATCCTTTGCTCCAGCTCATGAAAGGAGCCCCCAACTGGGCGGTCCTCCGGGCAACGGTGATGTCACCAGCTAATCCTTTCCACCTCAGGGCTTCTGACACAAATGGCGATGCAATTGAGATGGAAGGGGTAGTGTGATGGAATGCAGTCTGGATTCCCTGGCGGGAGGGAGGGGCCGCATTCCAGAAGGGTAAGAGACAGTGAAGTTTGATTGAGAGAAAAAAGAGTTAAGCCATTCTCAGAGTAGATGTTCAGTGATGCCAAAAGTTGCTTTGATTTGGCAAGATTTCTGCCTATAGGTGAAGAGAACAATAAAGGAAATTGTTCAGAAGTAATTCCACAGGTCTTTCTTGGTTCTTGGGGCGTGACAGGCAGGAGTACAGGAATCCCAACAAGGGAACATATTTTCAACTTAGAATCAATATATCTTAGAGGACATTAGAATGGAAAGGGTGTGAATCTCTTTTTCAGAGACTTACGGAGAAAAGGTTATGGTGAAATCGGCAACCGGTTGTGTACATTCTATTTCCTGAACCTTTCTCAGTTAAAACATCCAGCTGTAATACTGTCAGGGTGGCTAGGTTCAGAGTTATTAGCAGTGGGAACTTGAAGCGTCCACCTTTCAGGGGCATCCTACCTGCTTTTGCATAACCTGGCCCCACAGGGCCTTGTTATGTTCTTAGAACAGGATGTCCCAGTTCACACCGCATTTGCAACTTGCCTAGAACAGAGCTGAATAGTTTGTGATTGCAAGAAACACAATTGTCATTGTATAGTCTGTGAGTCAGACCGTCCTACTGAACTAAAATGTGATTGATTTGTTCTTTGGGTATAGCATATTATGCAAAGGAAGCCATTTTATTTCACATCAGGATGGGAAATAAATCAGACAATCAGGTTTGTGGCGTAATGAGCTATAAGCCCAGCTGATGCAGAGTCGTTTTTACCTCAAAATACCTTTTGTTATTATTTTCTGATGGACAGGAATCTCTCCTGGAGGAGAGCGCTGAGAAAACCTTCTATGGATCCGAAGAAGAGGATGCCAAAGATGACAAGACCAAGTCCACACCCTTGGCAAAGCGCAAGCCTTACGTGATGGATCCTGACCACCGCTTACTCCTACGCAACACCAAACCGCTGTTGCAAAGCCGCAATGCTGCGGTGAGCCCTTTTCCTGGCGTCGGGGTGGTGGGAAAATTAGGAAGCCCTCTCCCTTGTCTTGGGGGGTCACCAAAATGGGTGAAGAAAGGGAGAAAGATTAGCCCTATGCAAGGGCATGACAAAGTCAGGGGGGCGATCAGTTGAATCCGAAGGTCACACCATCTTGGTAGCCCTCAGAAAAGTGGGCAGGGCCAATAGGAAAGGGGTGGAGTTAGCTGGACCCAAGTGAAAATATTTTTCTCCCAACCTTGGGCATCTTAAAGTGAAACTTGACCTTATTCTGTGAAAAAGGACAGTTATCTGGCAGCAATTCTCATCCATCCTGAGCGATGATAACTGTGACACAAATTTCAGGCCTTCCCTAAGATCTTTGGGCAAGAAGAACAGAAGATTTCTAGGTTTTCCTCCATAGAGTGTTTTTTTTTCTTATTAGTCTGCTGTCCACCCCAGATTCCTTGCATTTGGGGATTTGGGACATTCTACATTCAGCTGATTCTTCTTGAAGGCTTTATTTCCTGCTGGTGAATACAGCAAGCAGATAAACATCTCGCTGGCTCTACCAGCTTATGCCACCATGTCCTTCTCTGTTTTTCAGGTGGTGATGTCAGTTGCTCAGCTCTACTTCCACCTTGCTCCCAAGGCTGAGGTTGGGGTCATTGCGAAGGCCCTGGTGCGTCTGCTGAGGAACCACAGGTCGGCAGATGCTTCCTTCCCACGCGTTCTTTCAGCAAAGTGACCAAATCTGGGCATTTCTGCCAGTTTCCAACAATCCTTGATTACATCTTGTTTTGTCTCAATGTTAGGAGCCCGGATGTCTCTTAGAAAGGGACAAAATATTATAGTGTGAGATGATTCTTTTCAATGTCCCAGGCAGTTGTGACCCTTTTCCCCCTCCACAAGGTTCCATTCCAAAAAAAATCCCAAAAAATGACAATAAAGGTTATCTTATCTTATTCCATTCACTCTTTCCCTTTTCCATTTCCACCTCCCCAAAGTGTGCTGACTGCAGGTGTTCAGCTTTTCTCAGTTAAAGCCATCACTTTAATACATTTTTCACAAACTAGCACTCTAGTACAGGGCTTTTCAACCAGTGGCACGGGTACCACCTGTGGTACATTGACACCTGGCAGGTGGGACGCGATCATCCTAGAAAAGTGGTAGCGGGGGAGGGGAATGAGCTGAACCGGTGGTAGCACCGCACAAGCCTGAGCGAGAGACGGCTGCAGCTGCAGGGCTGTCAGGGCTCAGCGGAAGCGCCAGGATCAGTGCCACTTTCCAGCTGATCGGCGCTTCTTTGGGGCTGTCAGGGCTCAGTGGAAGCGCCAGGATCAGTGCCAGACTCCAGCTGGAGCTCAGCACTGATCCTGGCACTTCTGAGCCCTGAAAAAGTGCCGATCAGCTGGAATGTTGCCTTATCTCCAGGGTCTTGTGATTTACATTGAGATGCATGGCAACTGATTCATATTTATGACAGTGTCCCAGGGTCATGTGAAGTGACCAAAACATGCTGCAACCACCCAGCAGACGGGGGGGGGGATAAAAATCACACACACCCCACCCCACCCCCGCTGCCAATCCTCAACAGAAAATGCTCACAACAATGGAAACCTCGGACAGGAGGAAGAGTGCCGCCAGGTGGGCAGGCAGGTGTCTTGCTCGGCTGTGCCTTGAGGGGCACTTTTTCAGTGCCATTGTAAGTTCGAACAGTCACTAAGCGAACTGTTGTAAGTCGAGGACTACCTGTACTTTATCACTTTTTTCCTTTTTGGGGGGAGTCATCAAGTTTTTGACACCTTGCTAGGCGACTGGTGGTACTCGGATGTTGCCATATCCTAAAAATGGTACAATGGGTGAAAAGGTTGAAAAGCCCTGCTCTAGTACACAGGTATTCCAACTCCTGTCTGCTGGCTAGAAATGGGAGTAGTAATTCCATCACTTCTGGAGAACAGTTGCTTGAAGAAAGCAGATATTCACTAAGATCCTTGTACAAACTAAGGCCAGCCCTATTTTTGATGATAGTGGATCTCAAGAAGGTCCAGCCTGATTAATGGCTGCATGTCTGTCTGTCTGCCTGCCTGTCTTGCAGTGAGGTTCAGTATGTGGTTCTTCAGAACGTGGCCACCATGTCCATCAAGCGAAGGGTAAGTGCCTCTTTTCCAGGTGGGAATTTTTCACATGGCTCCCTCAAAATGTGGGTCCGGGTTTTCTAGAGGTCTGTCCTGTTCCACTTAATTATTATCAGCCAGAGCTTATTTCATTTGTCAGAGAGGGAGCGATTATAAATCCTGAAGAGAATCTTTTTTTGAATTCTAGAAAACCAGAGAATCTTATGGATTTGGGTTTTTTTAGTTGAATCTGTTTCTCTCTCCTCTTCTTTCAGGGAATGTTTGAGCCCTACCTCAAAAGTTTCTACATCCGATCAACCGATCCCACCCAGATTAAGATCCTCAAGGTATATTAAATGCTCAGATACCCCCTACCCCAAAAATATATGTTTCCAAATAGCACATTTTTTTTCTTTTCAATATTAAAAACCACCTACTAAAGCAGAGATAGCAAAAAAGCCATTAAAATTGAAAGACTGACAATATTGTATGTTAATGGTGTAAATCTGTGATGAAAATTATATATGGTACTAAGCTGTGGTGTGACTTGTTTGTGCTAATCCTCAACTGATGGAGGGATCTAGTTAGGTTCATTGGTAAACCATGGTTTGCTGAAAGTTACATCAGAAACAGGCCACATTGCTTATTGAACCACGACTTAATATCTTTTTGTATCTTCTTAAAAACAGGCTACATCTAAGTAAGAGATTCACTAATCATATACTAAGTACAAACCTAACCGTAAGATTTACCCCTAAGTTTATTATTTGGGGCAAAAGCAAATGAAAAAGGAAAAGTTTTTGGCGTCCCTAACATATACTTCTCAGCTAGTAGCAAATTCTCTTAAGTTTGTCCCATTCCTTTGCATTTTGCCCTGCCCAAATAGATTGCAAAGCGTGGCTTAGCTCTAGTTATTTGCTTGCATTTCTACATGCTCAAAGAAGCAATGATATTTCAAGCAAACCTATTCTGTTTTTTGTTTCTATCTTGCCAGCTGGAAGTTTTGACCAACTTGGCTAACGAAACCAACATTTCTACCATTTTGCGGGAATTTCAGGTAATAAATAGAAAATTTTAGCCTAGGGCAGTGATGACGAACCTTTTAGAGACTGAGTGCCCAAACTGCAACCCAAAACCCCCATGCATCATCGAGTGCCGAGTGGGTGTGGCCCATTCGCGGCAGACTGGGTGGGACTAAAAAGTTCAATCAATTCCAACTTTGCAGGATCTTTTTTTTCCCCGCAAGAAGTTGAAATTGACTGATTGAATGAACCTTCTTTTTTTTTGTACACAGCAGTGGAGGCCTAAAGCGAAAAGGTTTTATAAAACCCAGCTGATGGCCTAGGACAGGGTGACGGTGCACGTGCCCACAGAGAGGGCTCTGAGTGCCGCCTCTGGCACCCGTGCCATAGGTTCGCCACCACTGGCTTAGGGTTATTTTCCACTTCAGGGTGTAATTCCAGAACTTTTACATGTGGAGCAATTTTCCCCCCCTTTTGATATATTTTTATTAAAAATGTTAAAGAGAATACAAAAACAGAAGGAAAAGGGAAAGGGAGAAAAGAGTAAAATACAACTGAGTAAATAATTTATTTACATAGAGATTATAATGTTTCAGTGTATCATTAATTGATTGTGATCGACCAAATGTATTGTTTTAAAGCTTGAACATCCCTATGAAGCTCTAAGCATGTCTAAATACAAGGACACATTGCTACTGAAGTATGAAATATATAACAAAATTGTGAGCTGTGGTTAATGCTGTCCATCCTAATAAAAATCTCTTCCAATTTAGAAGTTCTCTAAAATTAAAAATATATTCAGAAAGAAGCACCCGTCGGGGATGTGGTACAAATCCATCTATTAAATCGTACGCGAGGAAGGATTTCCAGGTTGAATTAAGTTCCTTGATAGGTTTATTTTTGAAATATGAAATTAGTGTAGACATCAAAGCAAACTCCTAGCTGTTTGGATTTTTTCCCTTCCATGGGAGAAAACTTGTTTCAGCTCAAAAAACCTAGATACTCAGCTAGATCTTTGTGTCCGCAGACCCCTGTGGGGACTGTGATGTCACAGAGGGTCTGCAGAGGTTTGAAGAAAGATTATGATTTAAATTTTGAGTTAAGTCTTGGGGGGTCCGTGGCCGTGATCTGTGGCCACAACAGGTATTTAAATGGGGTCTGTAGTGAAAAAAAGGCTGAGAGCCACTGGGCTAGATCAGTCTATATAGTAGACAGATACATTGAGCAAGATGTTTGTTCCTTCTCTTCCTGCAGACTTACATCCGGAGCATGGATAAAGACTTTGTGGCTGCCACAATCCAGGCCATTGGCCGTTGCGCCACCAACATCGGCCGAGTGCGGGACACGTGTCTCAATGGACTAGTTCAGCTGCTGTCCAACCGAGATGGTGAGAAGTTGCTTTTAGAATCCACCTAATGACTTGGAACAATGTGAACAAATCATGGAACACACTCGGGTGTGTGTGTGTTTGTGGGTGTGTGTGAGACTATGCTCCAAAGATGATGGAATGAGGTCAAAAAATGGATAGAACTGTGATGCAGGCAATATTTTTGATTGATTGATTAAATTGAAATCATCCTCCCCCCCCCAATTCACACAAATGGAACTCTGGGTGGCATGTATCAATATAAAAAATATTCAAGTGCAGTTAAACTACATCAGCAATTAGTAGAACACCAGACACCGCTGGTATACACTACACCTTGAAGACCTCATCCCTTCCCACCATCCTTCCCACCAATTCCATTAAAAATGGCCCATTTTCCCACACTAGGAAATGGAAAACTAGTGGCCACTTTCAAAGAGGCTTTGGAAGTTGGGAGGTCTATTCTTGGGTCTCAGGCTGTGCACTGTATCCATATAGATGATCTCCATTTAAACTAGAATCCTGTGCTGTTTCTGGGGTAGTAGCTTAAACAAAGGAGGCCAGGTATGTCATCCATTGCCCTGTTCTTGAGGAGAACTTCTGGAGTCGCCTGTGATGTCTTTCTCAGATCTCCCAAGACCTTTGCCTCATTTTCTCTAACAGCTGAGCTGGTCTGGTTTATGTCGACTTTTGTGTTTTCTCTGTCATCCTACTTAGAACTGGTCGTGGCTGAGTCGGTGGTGGTCATTAAAAAGCTTCTACAGATGCAGCCATCTCAACACAGCGAGATCATCAAGCATATGGCTAAGCTGACAGATAACATCCAGGTTTGAACAAGAGCTGAAGGAGAGGCTGTCTCCAGACTCTACTTGGGTGGGATGTGATGGACGTGAGAGGATGGGGAAGACAGGGTTGAGAGACCCAGAGGTCACTTTCCTTTGTGCATAGGTTCCCATGGCTCGGGCTAGCATCTTATGGCTAATTGGTGAATACTGTGAACATGTGCCCAAGATTGCCCCAGATGTTCTGCGCAAGATGGCCAAGTCATTCACCAGCGAGGAGGACATTGTGAAGCTGCAGGTGATCAATCTGGCAGCCAAACTTTATCTGACAAACTCTAAGCAGGTAAGATCATTTCTGAAAATAACAGGGAATGTAGGTTTCTAGGCCAGTACCTAGAGGTTATGTCATAGACCAGGGGTCTTCAAACTTGGCCTTTTTATGACTTGTGGACTTGGCCTTTTTATGACTTGTGGACTTCAACTCCCAGAATTCCTCAGCCAGCCATGCTGGCTGGGGAATTCTGGGAATTGAAGTCCACATGTTTTAAAGTTGACCCTTAGCTTAGTTGATCAACCACTCCTGATGCAGAAGTATATAATTACACAGTCATTGAAGTCCACAAGTCATAAAAGGGCCAAGTTTGAAGACCCCTGTCATAGACACATCAAGGAGACACATATCAAGTGCCTCTTAACTTCCAAAGTAAAAGAAAATGTCTATGTACTGTACATGTTTTGTACTGGAACTGTTGCATATCTTAGGATAATATTTCAAAAAGAGACCTATTAATACGTAATAACTTTTCCAAACAAAGGTCCACATTTCAAATGGTATCCCTAGTCCAGGAAGTTTTGAAAAAAATAAAATCCAGAAACTATTGAAGAGGCCAGTTACATTAAATTTAATAAATAGTTGATTCACACAGTTTGAAAGTTCAGCAGTGAGTTAAATCCATTTCCAACCTTAAGGGAGAACACCTACATGTTTTAGCAGATGGAAAGAAGACAAACGAAATAGAAACAGTTGTATCTTAACAAAGAGATCCTTGCAAGTGGAGGAGAAGGGCATATATTTTTAAAAATAAAAGTCAAAAGAATTCCAGATGGAGAGTTCAGCTATTAAGAGCTGGAAGAAACAAATAAAATCCAGCTTCCAACGATATAAAATAATTTCCTTGCAATATTCAGAGGGATGTGTATATTCATGGAAGAGACAGAATTAATATATTGTACAATTGGAAGATCTTCTAACTTGCCCTTTAGTATTCTTTAATTTTATTTATTATATTTATGAATGTAATTGGAATCTCCATGCATCTGCCCTTTGGTATTAAGACGTTGCCAGGAATTGTCCCCCAAATGCCCAGCTAGTAATTTGAGACTGACTTATCATTTCATTTTTTTTTTGTTCTCTGCCACGTCGGTATGGCATCTACAGAGTAAGCTGCTGACTCAGTACGTGCTGAACTTGGCCAAGTATGATCAGAATTACGACATTCGGGACCGTGCCCGTTTCATCCGCCAGCTCATTGTACCCACTGAGAAGAGTGGTGCCCTTAGCAAGTATGCCAAAAAGCTTTTCCTGGCACAAAAGCCCGCTCCCATTTTGGAGTCCTCTTTCAAAGGTAAGGGTGACCATAGCTATGGAAACTGTTGAAGGACCTCCAGAATGGGGTAGACTTTGCCAATTGCTTCTTCCTTCCAGATCGTGACCACTTCCAGCTGGGTTCCCTTTCACACCTCTTGAATGCAAAAGCGGTGGGCTACCAAGAGCTCCCCGATTGGCCAAGTGAAGCTCCAGATCCGTCTGTGCGCAACGTGGAGGTAGGACTAGCCTTCTCTTCACTGGTGATGGGATGTGGGGATCCTTGCAGCCGGTTCTACTCATTGATATTATGAAAATATTGGGTGTCAACATGTCAATGATCCAGTCTTTGACTTGTACAAGAGCCATTTCTTGTTGTGGTAGATGAGGCCACCGTATCTTCTACAGGTGACTGTCCTTGCAATGTCCAGTGGTGTGTATTGTTCTGTTTTGATAAAAGGTTGGTTCCTACACTCCATGCTTATTTTTTTAGGAAGACTCCATTGATCGTAGAGGAAGCCACATTGGGCTACTGGGTGGACCCAAAGAGGTGGTGCTTGTGTGTGCAGTGATAGTTTACGCTTTTCCATTCTTCTCCTCCTCTTCCAGCTTCTCTCCCTTGTGCTGTGCATCTCTGACTGTGTGGCTAGTTAGGACTTCAATCCTAAAGATTGAAAATACTTTTGATAGACTAAAAAAAGGACCCGGGTTTAGTTTGTGGATTTATTTTGAAAATATTATTATAACAGCTACAGGACCTCTCTTACTCAAGGCATTCCACATTTCCATTCTCATAGCAGATCAGAGAGGATATCTATAGAGATTCTCAATCACCTAGGTCAGGGGTCTTCAACTTTGACAATGTTAAGACTTGTGGACTTCAGCTCCCAGATTCTGGTAGCTGAAGTCCACAAGTCTTAAAATTGTCACGGTTGCAGACTCATGATCTAGGACCGTCATGGTTGTCACAAAGGTGCTTTTTCAAAAGGCAATTGGACTTTTCTTTGTTTTTTCCTTGAAACATTTTCCTTGAAACATTTTGCTTCTCATCCAAGAAGCTTCTTCAGTTCAGGGTTAGAATTCTGGGAGTTGAAGTCCACAAGTCTTAAAAGTCGCCAAAATTGGACATCTCTGATCTAAATTAGGACACACAAGATATATCGCCCAAGAAAATCTTTCAATTGTGGCTGCAGATCAAAAATCTATCCCGAGCAGTTAAAACAGGGGTCTCCACACTTGCAACTTTAAGACTCGTGGACTTCAACACCCCAGAATTCTCCAGCCTGCATGGAATTCTGGGAGTTGAAATCCACAAGTCATAAAGTTGCCAAGTTTGGAGACCCCGGAGTTGAAAGAACTAGGCTAGGCGATGATGGGAAGAGATTTTGGGTTTTTGAAGGGATGTTACCCCTGCCAAGGTGGTCATTGCTGGGAATTGCTGTTCAGCAGCATCAGGAGGGTTTTTTCTCCTTGATGCATAATTTGAACTGGACTCTGAACACGCCAGCTTTTCAGGTATAATGAAATCTCCTTTTAATGGACAAGGTGGAGGGCGGAAGTCTCCAGATCTTCACGAATGTCCATTAAATGCAGGATGGATTGAGTCACGTTTGTTACTGGGTGCAGGTTTTGTGGTGGAAATTTGGTCCGTTGCATGCCATGTTTACTGTTCTACAGGCCACTACATTGAAATTTCACTGAATTGTGGCTGTTCAGAGATCCTGCCGCGCAGCTATTAGTGCATGGGTGTCATGCTGATCTGCAGAAATACGCAATCTTCTCTGCCTCATCACTCAGATCCACCTTAGCTGACACTCTTGAGGGCTGCATCCCATGAACATCTTCTAGACCCCTCTGATGAGGATGCATGCATCTTTCCTCTCGTGTGTGCACACGGCATACATGCACTCTCAGCTGCAACAAAAGAGATGCCCCTTGAATGCTCCTCTCCTGCATGCTGGCTCGTTTGCACCAAGGTAACATCTGTGCAGGGAATCCACTGCGGTGAAACCGAGTTCAGTCCCTGGCGTTCAAGTCTTGTTCTCTTTGCTCCCCTGTGTAGTAGGTTTTTGATGTGCTCAATTCCATCTTTGCAATGAGATACATGTTTCCTACCTCACGGCTCTGTCCAGGTCCCGGAATGGACCAAATGCAGCAGTCGTGAGAAGAGGAAGGAGAAAGTGGAGAAGCCTTTCTATTCGGATTCAGAGGGGGAATCTGGAGCCACGGAATCTGCTGACAGTGGCGAGTATAATAATAATAATAATAATAATAATAATAATAATAATAATAATAATAATAATAATAATAATAATAATAAAGTTGGAAGGGACCTTGGAGGTCATCTAGTCTAACCCCCTGCTCAGGCAGGAAACCCTATACCATTTCAGACAAATGGCTGTCCAGTCTCTTCTTAAAAACTTCCAGTGTTGGAGCATCCACTGCTCCTGGAGGCAGGTTGTTCCACTGGTTAATTGTTCTAACTGTCAGGAAGTTTCTCCTTAGTTCTAGGTTGCTTCTCTCCTTGATTAGTTTCCACCCGTTGCTTCTTGTCCTGCCTTCAGGCGCTTTGGAGAATAGCTTGACTGCCTCTTCTTTGGGGCAGCCCCTGAGATACTGGAAGGCTGCTATCCTGTCCCCCCTCGTCCTTCTCTTCGTTAAACTAGACATACCCAATTCCAGCAACCGTTCCTTATATGTTGTAGCCTCCAGTCCCCTGATCATCTTTGTTGCTCTTCTCTGTACTCTTTCTAGAATCTCAACATCTTTTTTACATCACGGTGACCAAAACTGGATGCAGTATTCCAAGTGTGGCCTTACCAAGGCCTTGTAAAGTGGTATTAACACTTCACGTGATCTTGATTCTCTCCCTCTGTTAATGCAGTCCAGCACTGTGTTGGCTTTTTTGGCAGCTGCAGCACACGGCTGGCTCATATTTAAGTGATTGTCCACTAGGACTCCAGGATCCCTCTCTCAGTTGCTAGGTACGGAGGAGATCTTCAATTGACTGCAAGAAATCTTCAGCTTACAACTAGTCATCTAGCAACTGTTTGAAGTACTAGTAGTCCTTGATTTATGGCCACAAGTTGAGCCCAAAATTTCTGTTGCTGACTGGGAGAGGCGTTAAGTGTGTTTTGCCTCACTTTACGGCCTTTCTTCCAACAGTTGTTAAATGAGTCAATGCAGTTGTTAAGCTAGTAACTTCCCCATTGACATTGCTTTGTCAGAAGGTCACAAAAGAGCATCACATGACTCCGGGGGACACTGCAAACGTTGTAAATATGAATCAGTTGCCAAGTTCTGAATTTTGATCACGTGATTCTGCAACGGTCATAAGTGTGAAAAACGGTCATAGGTCCATTTTTTCAGTTTCACATTTTTAAATTTCAAACGGTCACCAAATGATGTAATGTTGTAAATCGAGGACTACGTGTAACAACAATCCCTGAAAAAGCTGCTTACAACTCGGACGCAAAGTTATGATGCCTGGAGGACCCCACCCCACCCTTCACAGTCACATGACCCCACTTTGAATGCTTGGCAACCAGTCCACATTAATGGCCATTTAGAACATCCCACAGTCCCGTGGCCGTGATTTATGGCATTTTTTCCTAAAAACTGGTATTTACTACCTCTTTTCAGGAAAAAATGTCCATGGCAAACAGCGGGTCCACTTAACTGCCACGTTTGCTTAGCAGCCGTGGCAAAAAAAGATAATAAAATTAGGTACGGTCACATGGCAACCTTCTTGTATTGGTTGAGTCAGTGTCACAACCAAATCATCAGCAAAAGCACGTAGTCTATAATCTTGTTGTCTAATCTGTATACCTTTTAAATCATCCGCTGATCTTATCCTATTCAATAAAACCTCTATAGAGTTAAAACAAACAACAAAGGGGATAATGGACATCCCTGTCTGGTACCTTTCTCTATATTAAATGAATCTGTTAGGTCCCCATTGACAATAATCTGTCCTGTTTGTTTCTGATAAATTGCCAATATAGAATTAATAAACTGATCCCCCATTTCCATCCTAACAATCAATTTTTTCAAAAACAACCAATTCAGTCTATCAAATGCTTTTTCCGCGTCCAAAAACATAAGAACTGCGGGCACCTGAATATGCTTTTCCAAATATTCTATTATATTAATAAGTTGTCTAACATTAGTTTTCATCTGCCTCCCTTGTAAAAAGCCGGTTTGGTCAGTATGAATTGTTTGTTGTAAAACTGTCATTAATCACATGGCAACCTTCTTAATGACCGTCACAATTTACAGCCGTAATTGCAGGAAGTCAAGGGCTTCCCGTGAAGGAAAGCAGGGGCTGTGTGTTTATTTATTGAATCGATTTTTTAAAAACATTTTATTATTTTAATAAATAATACTCAAGGCGGAGAACATATCTAACCTCAAACTCCTTAACCCAATGGTGGTGAACCTATGGCACACGTGCCAGAGGCGGCACTCAGAGCCCTCTCTGTGGGCACGCGCGCCATGCTCCGGAGATGGCAACTGTCCCTCTTCAACCAGCCGCCTGCTAACTCGCCAAGGTCCCACATGGCCAGATGCATCCCAGCACCCATGCCCTCGCTGGCCTCTGTGTGCAGGGGCTGATGGTATCAGGCAGCAGCTGCCCCGGCCCCTGCCTCACCTTGCCCTGTGACAATGGCACCCCCACCCTGCCTCACCTCACCCTGCAGGACTAGCCCCACCTGCCAGAGACCCCCTGGATCTTCCCCAACCCTGCCCATAGGCATCCCTCTCCATGAGCAACATCGAGGTGATCACGCCCACCTTGGCCACACCCACCCAATCTGCCATGACCACCACAGCCACGCCCACCCAGTGGGCCACGCCCCCTGGCACCCAGCGATAAATAAGTGGGTTTTGGGTTGCAGTTTGGACTCTCGGTCTCTAAAAGGTTCGCCATCACTGCCTTAACCTCTTCTTTTTGCTGGCAGAGCCTGAGACCATGAGTGGATCTGAAAGTGGAACTGAGAGTGGATCGGGATCTGGCAGTGAAGAAGAGGATGAGGAAGAGAGCGAAGACCAGTCGGAAGAGGAAGAGGAGGAGGAAGAGGAGAAGAAGAAGAAGAAAAAGAAGAAGGAAGCTCCCCGGAAAGGCCTGCTGGAGAGTGCTGGCAGGTAGAGTCACCAGCTGAGGCTGGCTGTGGGTATAGACCAGGGGTAGGCAACCTCGGCTCTTTTATGACTCATGAATTCTGGGAGTTGAAGTCCATGAGTCATAAAAGAGCTGAGGTTGCCTACCCCTGGTATAGACAAACGGAGATAGTTTGGGAGGCCACCACTGCCACCTGGGCAAAAAATGCAGGTGAGCCAATGATACGGCCATGGGAACTTGGAAAAGGTGTCCACCATCTCCATTTCTTTCCTCTGGATGCTAGTGAGGAGGAAGAGGAAGGAGGAGGAGGAGAAAAGGAGAGGAGCAAGAAAAAACTGTCCCCCCGTGGAGAAAAGGAGGACTCGTCCTCCTCATCCGAAGAGGACAGCTTGTCTGAAAGTAGCTCAACCGAATCGGAATCCGAGTCTGAACGGGAGGAATCTCATCCTGAGGAGTCAAAGAAGAAAAAGCTGGTGAGCAGCGAGAAGGGGAGGTGATGAAAAATGGGGGCACCAGGTTCATGAAAGAGCAGCTTGGTCTGGTGGTGAAGACACTAAGCTAGAAAACAGAAGAGTTCTAGTCCCACCTTAGCATGAAAATAGGCGGGGTGGCTTTGGGCCAATCACCAGGAGACTGAGAGTTCTAGTCTCACCTTCAGCATGAAAGTCAGCAGGGTGACTTTGGGCCGATCACCAGGAGACTGTAAGTTCTAGTCCCACCTTAGCATGAAAGTCGGTGGGGTGACTTTGGGCCAATCACCAGGAGACTGAGAGTTCTAGTCCCACCTTCAGCATGGAAGTCGGTGGGGTGACTTTGGGCCAATCACCAGGAGACTGAGAGTTCTAGTCCCACCTTCAGCATGAAAGCTGGGTGGGGTGACTTTGGGCCAGTCCACGTCTCAGCTCAACCTACCTCACAGGGTTGAGCTGTGGGGAAGACGGGAGGAGGAAGGAGCGTTTTATGTGTTTGCTGTCTTGAGTTATTTATAAAAATAATAAAGGTGAGATAGAAATAAATAAAATTTAAAATATGTCATTTAACTCTCTGATTGAGCACATCTCCGGTTTAATCTAATTTTGTTTGTTGTTCAGAGCCTTTGCAGTTCTCAGTCCCACCAGGACTGCATGGAGTTGCAGTTACGTCTCTGGCATCTGCTTCCTAATTTTTGTTTCCTTTCGGCTCTTCTCTTCCAGCTTTCCAGCAGCAAACCCCCTCCTAAAGCACCCCAAAAAGGATCAAAGGAGATTTCTCTGCTTGACCTGGATGACTGTAAGCATCCCTCACACATCCCTCTTTCTCTCCTTCTCAATCTTTCTCTTAATCCTTCTCTAGGACTATTCCCTTGGGGTACCTTGTATTACTTTTCAATCAAGCTGTCCGTAGTCTGGGCACTCGGTAGACGTATGGATTTAAACCTCTCAAATCCTTATCAATGGCGGTGTTGGCTAGAAACTTCCAGGAATTGAAGTCTGTGTATTTTGAAAGTGTGAACTTGGGGAAGGCTGTTTTACAGGAGCTTCTGGGTTGCTGCTTTACTTTACAAGAGCCATCAATCTGGCTTTTTTGTTCTTCTGTACTTATTTTTTTTTCCCTCATTGTGTTCCTTCCCTTGCAGGAAACTTGTCTTCCTTTCTTGAATGATGGGGGCCATCCTCCTCAAGGGGCTTCAAAGTTTAGTGCAAGGGTCTCCAAACTTGGCAACTTTAAGACTTGTGGACTTCAACTCCCCATGCTGGCTGGGGAATTCTGGGAGTTGAAGTCCACAAGTCTTAAAGTTGCCAAGTTCGGAGACCCTTAGCTTAGTGGATCAACCACTCTTGATGGAGAAGTATTTAATTACACAGTCACATCCCATACCTTCACATGGACCTATAACAGGGATCTTCAAGCTTGGCCCTTTTATGACTGGTGGACTTCAACTCCCAGAATTCCTCAGCCAGGCACGCTGGCTGAGGAATTCTGGAAGTTGAAGTCCACCAGTCATAAAAGGGCCAAGTTTGAAGACCCCTGACCTATAACATATCCATGGCTGACTATTACCTACTCAACTATGTCTTGATGCCCCAATAGCAGTTTAAGAATGGCTATTCATGGCTATCTAAATTATGAAATCTGTCCATGGTGCTGAAGTATACTGTATCCAGCTTGCATTGACTGACCCCTTTATTCTAAGCCATGAGTTGTCTAGTTTCCATTATTTTTCCCTTCAACTTTTAAATCAGTCTTGCAGTATACAATATGGATTCTTGGTTTTCTGTTTCTTCAACCCACAGTCACACCCCCATCTTTGCAGCCGGTCACCACCAGCCCAGTTCTCTCCACTAGCCTCGTGACCGATCTTGAAGGACTCACGTTGACTGACTCTTCTCTAACTGCAGCTGTGAGTGATCCCTGTGATTCTTGTTTGGAAAGGGAGAAATGAAATACTATTAATAATCTCAAAGCAGCAAATGTGGTCTCCGACCGTTTACAGTCTCCTCAATACACTTGTGAGATAGAACTTGCTTTTAAAACACGGATCAGAGTAGAACTGGATAGCTGATCGGGCCTTAGAATTTGAATTCTCAAGATTTACCGCAATGTACTAACCATTACGCATTGCTCTTCTTTTGTTGATTTGGCTGCAAGACAGCCTGAGTTACGATATTCTGTGCCTGGATATTACAGGTATAATGCTTTTTCTGGCTGGGCTTGTTAGAAAATTAATTCTTGGGTGTGGAATCTATGACCTGAAATGGGCCAAAAAAGAGAGAGATCGACCTCAGTGTTAAGACCTTGCTTATCCCAGGTTCAATCCATAGCAAATAAGGCTGGGAAGAACATCTGCTTGAAACCCTTGTGAGCTGCTGACGGTCATTCTGGTGGCTTCTTTTGCTTGTAGTTGCTGATTGCAACTAGGGGCTACTACATCTCTGAAAGGAGATAGATTTCTCCCCAAACCAACTGGATCATTGTTGTTATCCTTAGAAATGTAGTAATTCCTGAAGAGAGCTGTCTTTAATCTCCACCCGTGTCCTTGCCTGTCTTCCCATTTGATTGCGTCAACTTGTTTTTCTTCTTCTTTGGCTCTTCCATCTGTAGATGATCAGCCCAGTCTTTGGGGCAGTGAAGAAATATGAGCTGCTGCATCACATGACTGGAGAAGGACTCTCGGTTGAATACTATTTCAGCCGGCAACCTTTTGCTCCTGATCCCTGCATGGTAGCTGTGCAGATCCAGATCTCCAATAAAATGGCAGCTGAAGTGAAAAATATCCGTGTGGCTGAGCCCAAGCTTCTCTCAGGCATGCGCATCCAGGAGTTCAAGGAGATTGGTACGGGGCATGTGTGCATAACGCTCTTTTTGGGATGAAGTGGTGAACGGTGTTGGGAAGGAGGCATCTTCAGGTGAGCCTAATAGATACTGATCACTGATAGGAGAGAATATTTGTAGCTGAGGGGTCCTTGGTGCTGTCTGAACTTGGTTGTTTTCTTGCAGACGTTTCATGACCCAACTAGGTAACAATATCAGTGCTAGAATGGAGGAGGGTTTGCAGAGTGGAGGAGGAGGACTATGGGGTCCTTAGTGCTCTCTGAGCTTGGTTGTTTTCTTACAGACGTTTCATGACCCAGCTAGGTTACATCATCAGTGCTAGAATGGAGGAGGGTTTGCAGAGAGGAGGAGTCCTTAGTGTTCTTTGAGCTTGGTTGTTTTCTTGCAGACCTTTCATGACTCAACTAGGTAACATCATCAGGGCTAAAGGGAATGGGGTTTGCAGAGTGGAGGAGAAGGAAAAAGGAGTGGAGGAAGAGAAGGAGGAGAACTGTGGATTCTTCATGCTTTCTGAGCTTGGTTGTTTTCTTGCAGACGTTTCATGACCGAATTAGATGATACCATCATTGGGTAATGAAGGAAAATAACCAAGCTCAGAGAGCACCAAGGATCCCACCTTGGAGCCACAATTATTCTCTTCTCTCCGTACTGATCATTTGGCCAACCTGGTGAAAGGGCCCTTCCATAACCTGTCACTCTCTAGTTGATTGGATTCCCAGCATTTCTAATTTGGGTGGAGCCATCGTTCAGTCTGCATGGAAAACCCCATATTGGAGAAAACAGTATTGTAGTCAACGTGTTTGATCTGTTGATGGGAAATGCAACCGTCCAGTGTATATCGGATCCCTCCTGGCCCTTTGACGTCTTTCATTCCATGCTGTTTGAGAGCTGAGGAAATCTCTTTTGTTCTCCTGATCTGGTAGAGGTGTGGACAGTTGCTCCCCTAAGCTCCTTCTCTGGCTCTTTTCCTTGTGCTTGCAGAGTCTCTGGCCCCCGGCGAAACGGTCAGTGTGGTGATGGGCATAGACTTCTGTGACTCTACCCAGGTGGCCAGTTTCCAGTTGTGGTGAGTACCGGCTCTGGTTCATTTGTGCTTTTCACAACTTCCTATACAATGGTCAGGACAGAAGAACAGGAGGAGGAGTCCTGCTGCAAGAGATCAAGAACTTATCCAGTCCCACTTTTGGTGTCCTACAGATGCCAACCACATGGATTTAAGGAAACTTGTGAGGAGAGGAGAAGAAAGGTAATGACAGATTTCCAGGGCTGCCCTCCGGCAGTTTATGGCAATTGTGGAGGTAGCAACCAAACTGTCAGACTTGTAGCCATTGAAGGCCCAATCCCCCACGAGTTTGTCTAGTTCTGAACTAAAAATGGATGGCAATCGCCACCTGTGATGGGAATGAATCCCATAGTTATAGTCCAAAGTAGGGCTCAACCATCATTGAGGGGCTGCTAGTAGACACATTTGCAGTGTAGAGAGGATGTTACCGGCATGCTCATCATGATTGCCCATCACAACGTCGATTATATCAATTTGATGATGACGCTTTGCGACCATGTAGATAAATTTTCTCTGGGACCATCTGTTCCAAATCTCATGCTTCAAATTTTCCAGTGGTGCACCTGTCACTGCTATAACTGGATATCTACTACTCTGGCTGGAAGTCATCCACCTTTGATTTTCTAAAAATATTTATGGGATCTGTATCATCCCAAACAAAGTCATACCTGAGGTTGATGTTTTGCTTTGAGCATGGAAGACTCCCATGCACATTTTCCTTCATTCAGAGTCTACAACAATATTGGCTAAAGCAGCCATTCACACAGAAACAGTTACCCTTGGGTGGCGTGTTGAAAACCTCTGGATCATAAGACTTGTCACAAGAGCTTAGCTGCCGTGCTGGCCTAGATCCGAAATAGTCAACATGTCACATATGGTCATTTTTTCAGCTTTCTCTGCCAGTGCTGCATTTGTCTTGTTTGGACAGGCCCAATTTCAAAGGTTCGTCCTCTTTGCCTGCTGAGTCACAAGCTGAATCATAATAAGCCTAGGGATGTTGGGAAAACAAAGCACCAATAAAGCAGCATTCATGACTCAGCTCTCCCTTTAGGTTTACTGTTTAAATATTGCTTTTTATGAAATGGGCTTTTGAGAAAGTGATAGAAGGAAAAGTTTAAAATCTCAGCTGGTAAGGTATGACCTGGGAAAATTAGATCTATCTTGAAGAATTGCTTATATGGTGACCAAATCATGATTGTCCAGAAGCAGGTGTGAATTTTAAGTGCTGTTGAAAAACCAGCAAAATACTGACTGAGGTATGCCATCGCAGGCATAATTTTGAGTCAGAGCTAGTGTTTCTCTATTCCACAATGTAGACCTCAACTCCCAGAATTTTCAGCCAAAGAGACCGTGCTGGCTGGAGAATTCTGGCTGTTACTTCATCCATCTGCATGTCTTTCAGTTTGGAAACATTGACTTAAAATGAAACATCCTTAGTGGAAAGGAATGTACAGAGAATTTCCCCTTTCTAAAATAACCAACAGGATGCAAGAATTTTAAACGTGGCAGTAGGAAACCAGTAGAAAGGAAAAAAAAGGGTAAACAAGACGTTGTAAGAGACAAATTGCAGGATTTTAGTGATGGTTTTGCAAATAATTTAATTTCTCTAGACACTGTAAATCAGGGGTCTTCAAACGTGGCCCTTTTATGACTTGTGGACTTCAACTCCCAGAATTCCTCAGCCAGCATGCCTGGCTGAGGAATTCTGGGAGTTGAAATCCACAAGTCATAAAAGAGCCACGTTTGAAAAGCCCTGCTGTAAATGCTAGTTCAGTTTGGCTGCTGTGTTTCTGTCTCCAGCACACCTACTCGCCAGTTTTATCTGTCCATCCAATCCCCAGTTGGGGAACTTATGGCTCCAGTGTTCATGAGCGAAAACGAATTCAAGAAAGAGCAAGGTAAGTGAGTTTGGGAGTAGGAGAAACAGGGTAAGGCCTAGATTCCAGGCAGTTCACATAAACAGGATCCCAGGCTAGCTTAGAGAACTACCTCTGCTAAAGGAGGTCCATGTTTAATTCTTCATGGCTTGCTCCAGCTTCATATCAACTCTTCCTGTGGCCAGCCCATTTGGGACCAAGTGCCAGAACCCAACCTCTTGAAATGGGGGTGACTTATTTCTCACCACTCTGAAGTTGCTCCAACTTCCTTGGGAGAATATCTCACGGGCAACTGACCTCCGAAGAAACAGGTAGATGAGGTAGGGTGTGGTCAAAAAGATCAAGATGGTAGCCACCATCGAAGTGGTGCCTGATTTTTATGTGCCTGGCAGACATTCTGCAAACACACCAATAGATAGATCTCCGTTCTTTGTTGAGGCCTACCCATCTGTCCTCCAGCTACCCACCACCACCACCTCTTTCTCCTAAGCTGCTTTCGAATTTACTCTGGGCATCACCCTTCCCTGAATAGCAGAGACGTGGGAGAGAAGCTTCCTTTCTCCAGAAGGAGAATGTCCTTCAAGACTCCTCATCTTCTCCTCCTGCCCTGCTTGGCTGTAGGGATAGCATCCCTGGACTCTGCTGGTGCTAATTGTTGTGCTCTGTTCTCTTCTGCTGCCTTGTGCATTCTCCCATGTTTTTTTTCATAGAGCATCTGTTAAGGACGGGCGTGGGTAAGTGCCAACCACAGATGCTACATCTCTCTGCTCCTTCGGCCACAGTGCCAGCTGTGCTTCCCCTGATCTTCACTCTTTCTCTCTCTTCCTTGCTGGCCAAAAGCCCTGCTGTTCTCCTGCCTCCCTTCCTCTCTGGCCCTAAGCATAGGCACCGCTTTCCAAACAGGCTGACCCCACCCTTTCACTCTTCCTGGAACGAGGATAGCTTCTCCTTTAAACACCCTTTCCTGCCTCAGGCAGAACTGAAGAAGCTTCTTGGATGAGAAGCAAAACGTCGAGGAAAAACAAGGTCCAGTTGCCTTTTGAAAAAGCATTTGCAATAATCAGGACCTGGATGCTGTTCTTAGCAAACCAATGGTCCACCCTGGGTGCAGTTTAGCCGAAAACTGGAAGAAACGGTTGGGATTGACAAATCGGTCGTAAAACATGACTGTGGGATGCTGCACACCCCAGGACACCGTGCCATAATATGCTTGCTTGTTTTGGGATTTTAACATGTCTGAACCCAGCCAGTTCTGGTGTATCAAGGTAACATGGCCCAGCGCAGGGGCGTTCAACCTTGGCAACTGTAAGACCCTGTGGACTTCAATTCCCAGAATTCTCTATGCTGGGAGTTGGAAGTTACCCATCTTAGTGGACAGTGTGAATCCAGTCTAAGGCTTCCAGCATTGTTGTCCCTTCTCTCTGCCTACCTCTGCATGTCTTTTATACCCTGCTTCTCGCCACAAGCAGACTTCCTTGTGAGAGGGATGGGGGTTGGGTTTTGAGCCCGTTGCTGTGCCTCTATCCCAGTCCCTCTTCCTGCCTCCTGTGTCTTGGACAGGCTCCTTGGCATTTCCTAGGCTGCTGTTGAGCACCAGACTTTCTGCATGCCCCCATGAAGTACCTCCTGGCATGAGAACCCAACTCCCAGATCAGCCCTCCAGTTCCTGCAAAGCGGGCTCCAGTAATTAACCTATTAACCTATTTTCTGAAGTTGCTCGTTCTTGTGGCCATTAAAAATACTAATTCTGGAAGTGGTGCTTGATATTAAAAAAGGTTCCTGACATTTGAGGGTCTCCACTTAGTTAGCACTGAAAATGCACAACTCTCCAGTGAGTGGAAATACATTCCACAAGAGTTTGCACGTTCAGACATGCTTTTGGCTTGCACTGGGTTCCACCTCATTTTGGAGAGCCTTAATCGATATCTTTCATTTAGCTAAACCACCGGGAAGCACCATTTTGGATTCTGCACATAACATGGCAAGGAGTAAACTAGAATTATTTGCTTGCTTGACTTACATCTGTCTTTCCTTCTGAAACTTAAGAGAGGTTGATTTGTTCCAATCACGGCAACCTTGTGAGAAAGGTTGGATTTAAGGACAGCGATTGACCTAAAATGACTTTTCCATAGCTAAGGTTAGATTTCAACGTAGGCCTCCCAGTCCTAGATTGACTGACATGATCTGGGGTGAGCAACAATGGCAACTTTATGACCTATGGACTTCAACTCCCAGAATTCTCTAGCCAGCCATGCTGACTCAGGAATTCTGGGAGTTGAAGTCCACAGTTCATAAAATTGGCATAGTTGCCCATCCCTGCACAAGATGGCATCCATTCTGAAATATTTTAGTCCATGAAGGGAGATCATTTCACAGGGAAGTCCTCAACTTACAGCCATATATTTAGTGACGGTTCAAGTTACAATAGCACTGGGGGGAAAAAGGCGACGTTCCTTGAATTGTTATTGCTTTTGTCTTTTCTAACCTCCAGGGAAGCTAACAGGGATGAGTGAAATCACAGAGAAGCTGACTCTACCTGACTCCTGTCAGAATGACCACGTGATTGTGCAAAAGGTGACAGCGGCTGCTAACGTGAGCCGTGTGCCCTGCGGTTCGGACAAAGAGTACAGGTGAAGAAATGGCTGCTGTTTTTCCTAGTCCTCTTGGCCGCCTTTATTGGATCCTCCCTTGAAAGGAGAGATTCCTTGGATCCATTGCAGATCCTCTCTTTGGAAGGACATCTGGACATCTCACTATTTTGCTAAAGATTTTGAGCTAAAGAGAGCCATTTGGTCTAGGGCAGGGGTAGGCAACCTTGGCTCTTTTATGACTCAACTTCAACTCCCAGAATTCCTGAGCCAGACATACTGAGGGGGAGAGGTTTCCAAGCTGAGCCATGCTGGCTCAGGAATTCTGGGAGTTGAAGTCCACGAGTCATAAAAGAGCCAGGGTTGCCTACCCCTGTCCTAGGTCCTCCTGTTCTAAGCGGTGAGCCTCCTAGACCAGGGGTAGGCAACCTTGGCTCTTTTGACTCGTGGACTTCAACTCCCAGAATTCTTGAGCCAGCCACCTTGAGGGGAAAGGGAGAGGCTTCCAAGCTGAGCCATGCCAGCTCAGGAATTCTGGGAGTTGAAGTCCACGAGTCATAAAAGAGCCAAGGTTGCCTACCCCTGCACTAGATAGAATTTTTAGAATTCAGTTGGCATTGTGGGAGCTGTAGTCACAACATATAGGTCAGCGGTTCTCAACCTTTTTCAGGCCGTGACCCTGACCAGCACCGCGCATGCGCAGCGCGACGGCCCGTATTGCGCATGCGTGGCACGGCGGCCCGCATCGCGCATGTGCAGCACGACGGCCCGCATCACGCATGCACGGCGACCCGCATGTGCATGCGCGGTGCTGCCCCCTGCACCGGCTGAGGGGAAAAGGGGGGGAAAATGGTGGACTTTGTTGTTTGGCGACCCCCGTGAAATGGTCGTTCGACCCCAAATGGGGTCGCGACCCACAGGTTGAGAACCGCTGATATAGGTAGTCCTTGACTTACAGCCAGCCAGTTACAATCATAAGTTGAGGACTACCTTTGTCTAAGAGATCAAGTTGCGAATCCTACTTAGTAAGAATCAGTTATGCACGTAATTGCTCCCCTATTAAGTTCCAGCCGCATTGGGAAAAAGAAAGCGAGGGCACAAAACAGCTACCTATAGCCAGCAGTTGTTCTAATGCCACACTCTGATAAAGAGAGAGTCAGTTCAAGTAAATTGTCCAGTTTGAGCTCTTCTACGTCAATAATATTAGGCAAGCATTTTCTGATCTTTTAACGTGCCAGGAGCTGCATTCTAAAAAAAAAAGTGGATAGGATCCTAATTTGCATGAATTCAAATCGATTTAACAGAACTGAAAGATTCTTCTAAGTTAAAATGACATTAATAGTGTTAATATGCTTTTCCCATGGATTTAATAATTTTTCTTTGGAGTAATGATTCTTGCCCTGAAGGCATGTTTTCGTTCTTCTATTGAACCAAGAGGTTCCTGGCTAGGACATTGGTGAAATATCCTGGAGTGTTTTGTGCCTAAATGGTCCAATTCCCTTGAAGATGTAGGGTGCATCTGTTTTATTTCTTTGAGTCTATAGCTAAGGTTTTCTGGACTTAGAGCATTCTTACCTTGAAAACTCCCAATTTCTTTATTCCAGCCACCTTCTGCTTTTTTAATCTTGCTGGTTTCTACCTTGGAACTTACGGACATTCACGTCCAACACATCCAGAAAGCTATTAGTTGAGAAAGTTATTCCAATATTTGCAGCCACTCTTAAGCTTTTTGTTGTTGTTTTTCCTTGGCATTTTCTCCTGGCCAGGTTTGCTGCTAAAACAGTGAGTGGTGGGTGTCTCATTTTGATCACGCTGGAGAAGAGGCCAGACAACTGGGCCCAGCTAACCATCAACAGTGAGAAGATGTTGATTGGTACCATGTTGGTGAAAGACATCATCCACTCCTTGACCCAGGAGTGATCAAGGTGGAATTGGAGTCCATCTCTCATCTCCCAGAAACATCAGTCATCTTAGCCAATGCTTCTGTTGGCTGAAGCCTACACTACAATGTTTCTGTTGGTTGTAATTGTAGTCCACTTGTAGTCCACGTGGAAAGCAATGCTTGGAGAAGTGTATGGGTCTGTGTGTGTGTGGGTCTGTGCGTGTTTAGAACACAAGGAAGATTCCTGTGACTCCACTGCCTTTGTTGTGTAAATTCCTTCTCTGCCCTCTCCATTTTTCTGTTCTACAGCTCTATTTATTATGAGCAGAGATGGTTCAATAAAATGGCTCCTTAGATTTGGCTTCTCTTTACCGGTTGTTTTGGGTGGTAGTAAAAAAAAAAATACTTAGAAGGGCAGGATTTAAGACAACTTCCTTTTACTGCCTGGCAGAGGAATTCTGGGAGTTGAAGTCCACAAGCCATCAAAGGGCCAAGTTTGAAGACCCTTGCCCTAACTGCTGTGGACTGGAGGCGTGCACAACTTATTTAACATGGGAAGACCACATCGGTACCCGACGGTTGAAAGACAGCAGAGGCAAAGATAATACCAAGTGCTAAAACTACCGGAATTTAATTTGTGGAGTGCATTTTCTTTCTAGGAATTCTGAAGGAAAAGAAATGAGCAAGTTTGGGAAATGAAGTCAGCTTCATGCTAGCTAGGCAAATGTTCAGACCAATTTCTGCTGCTTAGCAGATCATTAAAAGATGGTTGCATGTCTCTTTGTTTTAAACAAAGCATCTAGTAAAGTGGACGGGCTTGAATTAAATATTTTAAAACCGGTCTGCACTTTGTCTCAATTGGACTTAGGTTTTCCCAGTGCTTTTTTTGTTAAAAAAAAAAAAAAAGGCACCGGAACTCACACACGTCATACAACCCGCCTTGCCTACCCTACAAGGTTCCATCCAAAAAAGGTGCCGGAACTCCGTTCTGGGCGTTCTGTGACAAAAAAAAAGCCCTGGGTTTTTGTACAACCGAAATCAAAAATGGTTTCAGTGAAAAATGCTTTCATACAATGGTAGAACTAAAAGCTACTCAGTCACAAATTGGCTTTACAATATACCCTGTTTTGCTTTTATTTTGAAGGCGACTGTTTTGTTTTGTTTTCCAATTTACATATGTCTGTATGGATGCCTACACACCTTCACAGACCTGTTGCTTGTGGGCTCCACAACAGCCCAGGTTTCTGCAGAAAATTAATTGCCCGCCTCTGCCCTATAACAGGCTGGTTGTTGGCTGTTGCTTCTCGAGCAGCCAAGTCCTTGACTCCTAAGTACCTGATAAGCTGGTTGTAAATCAGACTCCTGTTGACTGACAAGAAACCGTTTGTTTTCCCAGGCTTTAATCATTATTCATTCCCATAGAGAGATTCCCGGAGGATGGGATCCAGCACAAATCCGAAACCTCTGGTCCCGGTGATCGACCCAAATTGGATCCTGCAACATAGAGCTGGAAGGGACCTTGGAGGTCTTCTAGTCCAGCCCCCTGCTCAAACAGGAGAACCTACACCAGGGGTTCTCAACCTTGGCAACTTTAAGACTTGTGGACTTCAACTCCCAGAATTCCTCAGCCAGCTTTGCTGGCTGAGGAATTCTGGGAATTGAAGTCCACAAGTCTTAAAGTTGCCAAGGTTGAGAACCCCTGGCCTACACCATCTCAGACAAATGACTGTCCAGTCCCTTAAAAACCTCCAGTGATGGAGCAGCTGTTCCACTGGTTAATTGTCCTCACTGTCGGGAAGTTTCTCCTTAATTCCAGGTTAATTCTCTCTTTGGTCAGTTTCTAACCATTGTTTCTCGTCCTTCAAATATATTGGCTCCTGGGACACACTTATTTGCCTTCCTTCTTGAGGCTTATTCATTTTAACTACTGAGCTGTAACCATTTGAAACTCCAGGTTCTCCAAGAGGCAGCTTAATTCCCAGGCTCAAAAGGCCTGCAGATTGCAAAGGTGAAAATCTGCTGAAGCTAGGCAGCCTTTAAGAAATGCCAGCTTCTTGAGTTCACCTCAAGAAAAGTTAAAAATGGGGGAAATTAATTGAAATTCTGCAGCTCCTGCTTTAGGTGTTGGGTTTATAGAGTTCCTCCATTTCCAAGATCAGATTTAACTGGCTGTAACTGGAGAGACCCTTTGTTTACTCAAGTTTCCCATTTCCCACTTAATCTGGCATATATCTAGTTGTTAGTCCAGCCATCTGCTTAAGACTGCGATTTCCCTTCAATTGGTATATGGTTAAATGCCTTGCATTTAAATCTAGCAAGTAAAGGGCAGAAAAGGGGGGGGGCTATGATAAAATACCTCTCCTAATCGCCCATAGCCTGTAATCTGTTCTTCGTGCATTGCACTAAACTACCGTGCTTATTTGGGAATCGAAACCACCTGCACACCGGCACCAATTCATTCATAGCCATGGTTTATTCAGCAAACCAGGATTTAATTAAACCACGACTTAGCCTAGAACGTGCTCCCTGCCCGTTCCTTTCTTTCGTTCAGAAAACAACTCCTCCTCTTGTAAAACATGCACAAAAAACCCGTTATTAATTATATATGTGTGTTTGTATATATGTATGTGTGTGTGTGTGTATATTCGCTTGCACCTGAGCAAAACCCCTGCCGTTCGCTTCCCAAGTACACATTTTCACGGTATTTGTTTTGTTTTTTTAATCCGCTTCTGAAAACGCCGCGATCCAACATTAATCAGAGACCTTCCCGACTTTAAAAAAAAATAAAAATAAAAACATTTTGCTTTGCAAAGTTTGCAGGGGCGCGCGGCAAAAAAAAAAAAAAACCCCAGGCGAAAAAGAAACGCCGGCGGGGTAAACCCCCCTCCCTGCCCGTTTTGCAAGCGCGCAATTTTTAATTCCCCTGCTGGCTGCAAACGGCGGAGGGTCCCCCACCCCACCGCCCCGCCCGGGGTGCACGTGCTGCAAAGCCCCCCCTCTCCCTTTCCTCGGGCCGGGGAGGGAAGGGGGGCAAAGAGAAGGCAAGGAGCGTTTGCAAAGGCCGAGGGGCGCGCGCGAGGCATCCTCGAGGGCCGGGCGTGGCGCCTTTGCGCCTGGCGCTGCGCCCGCCCCCCAGGGAGGGAAGCGGCGGCGGGGGGGGGCGCGGCTATAAGTCTCCCGCGCCCAGCGCTCGTGCGGGAGTTCCGAAGCATCGACTCGACATGGCTTTCCCGCCCCCGGTGAGTCGAGTCGAGGCGAGGGGCGCCTCCGCGCACGTGAGAAGGTGCGCCGGGCTGTGCCTCTTCTGCCCGGGTGTTGGGCTCCTTTCGAAGGCTGGTTTGCTGGCTGGCTTGCAACACGAGTCTCCCTCCCTCCCTCCCTCCCTCGCTCTCTCTCGCGCGCCCCATGAGCGGGGCTTCTCACGTCTTGTAGCAGAAACGCGTGTCTTTATTATTATTATTATTATTTATTCCTTTCTGGTTGTTTGCATGGGAGAGTCGGTGGGGGGAAGAGATTCCTGCAAAGGCCCTCCAGGGTTGGCCCTAACGGGCGCCCCAGGTTGCTTCCCTTCCCGACACGTGTCGGGAGCGCGTTCTGGGTCTCCTTTCGGCTGCCCGCTTCCCTGCCTTCCCTGCACTGAATTTTCAGCCCTGGTGCAGGCTCTCCTGCTTGAGCCAGGGTTGGACTAGAAGACCTCTCGAGGTCCCTTCCCACCCGGCTATCTGTTGCTCTGTTACGCAGCTGCCTAATGGACTAAACCGACCCCGGTTTAGTTGTAACGAAATGGCTTCGTGTTAGCTTTAAACCGGGTTGGGTTTCTTTTCCCCCTTTCAGGATTCCGGGCGGGCTTGCGTATGCCAAACCGTGCATATTATGAATGCATTAATAGGGGAGCCACACACGTCTCAATAAATAAATGTGCATGGTTCTCCCCCCCCCCAAATATATCTGAGTTTCCACCTGGCTGGTGCTTCCCTCCGCTTTCCTTAACCCATAATTTGCTTTCTGCCATTTTCTATTTCTAAAGGACCTTTTTTTTTTTTTTTTGCTTTAGCCTCAGCGAGGGGGGGGGTATTCTAGAACTTCCCTTGCAAGTCCACCATTTGCGGTGAGGGGAGTCTTCCTCCAGTTACTTTGGGGTGCAGAGGCCTTCAAAAGCTGCCCTTGTCGGGTTCCCAAGCCTCCTTTGACCTCCTGGAAATGCTGGGTGTTACCCTGGGCCAGAAGGAAGTAATAGCTCCCTTTTTAACATAGTCTGAGACTTTTAAAAGGTTGGCCACTTTTAGACTTGTGGACCTCAACTCCCAGAATTCCCCACCAACCAGCATGTGGACTTCATGGGAAGCCTGGCTGGCTGGGGAATTCTGGGAATTGAAGTCCACAAGTCTTAAAAAGTTGACAAGGTGGGACACTCCTGCTTTACAGCTTATTTTTCCAAAATGGTATGAATTTATCCCTCACCACTGCTAACCAGCACCATTAATATTGAGTTGGACGCTTTCTCTCTCTCTGCAGCCAGGAGAAGCAACATGTCGGCTCCTAACTAAACTACCATTGGTTCCAGCTTAACTACCATTGGTTCCAGATCTGAAGTCAAGGCGTGTGCCTGATTTTTCCCACCAGTGCAAAAGACTTGTCCCAATTTTTATTCTTGCAACTTAATTTCCTCTCTGTTCATTTGGGCCTTTTGTAATTATTATTATTATTATTATTTTCAAATAATGGAGTGTGAAAGATAAAGAGTTTTCGTTTCAAATGGCCTGTTTGCATTTTACCCTCCCTTGCATGGGAAGCCTGAAGGCTCTATAATGTGAGGTTGAGATAGCCTTAAAAAAATGGGAGCTGTCCCAGGAACAATCCTTATTCCCAAAATACACTCCAAGGCCATTATAAGATTTTGAAGGAGTTGCCTTGGATTTTGTTAAGAACAGCTGCTGCTTTTTAAGTCGGGACAGCAGCAAAATCTGGTTTGTCAGTTTTTGTGCCTGGTGATAGGTTGCAACTAAACCATATGGGGAAATGCATATCTGCAGTAATATTACATTTGTTTTCATGAATCCAAAAAAGCCTGCTTCAGATTGAGCAAGTTGTAATAGCAGCCTGAGAAATTCTATGACCCCCCCCCAGCTTAAAAAAAAACCTAGAGGTAACAATTTTTAAAATAAATTATATCTAGGGGATTTTCAAGGAAAGACCAACACCTTTGAGTTCTTTACTCGTGAGTAGGAACTATAAATTTATTACTGAGTCAGATTTCATATAGTACAACTGGTTTCATCTGATGTAGAGACTTTAATCCCAGGAAAAAAGACGAATAAATGAAAATATGTATACAGATAATCCTCATTCACTGACTGCCTCTTTTAGTAACCATTTGCAATTACAATGAGGATGAAAAAATAGTTTTACCGTCAATCCTGGCATTTATAAGCTTTGCAGATATGCAAAGCAAAAATAAGCTGAAATTGGGCTGTAACCAAGCTGTGGTTTCACTTAGTGACTGCTTCACTTAGCAACCAACTGGCCAGTCCCTGTTGTAACTAAACGAGGATTATCTGTATGTATATGTGTAAGAGAGCACTTGTTATATGAGTGTAATATAAAGCCCTTGTAATTTAAAATAAAAATAAAAATCCAGAATTGGAGAGGATTTTGAATTCCAAAATCTTGACTGTCCATTTCGTAGTTGGGGAACTAAGGTTAAATGGCTGGCCCACTGCTTTTTTCTCCCCATCAATATGTTGTTAATGGCACGGACATTAGTGATGATTCAGCAGCTGGACTGAGTCTTGATATAAACGGGAAAGTATTTCCTTTGCAATTGCTTGTAATAACTTCCTGCTTTCCCCTCTTGCTAAGTAATCTAGTGTTGTAAGAACAAAATCATGGCAACTCAATTTTAAGGTTTTGAGGCTCAGAAAATTTGCAGAAAACCTTGAAATACAGTGTTCAGTTCAGTTTCTACTCCAGGAGATAAAATGTGCAGTTATTCCAGACTATAGGACACTGTTTCTCAACCTTGGCAACTTTAAGATGTGAGGAGTCAAAACTCAACCAGCATAGCTGGCTTTGGGAATTCTGGGAGTTGAAGTCCACACATTTTAAAAGTTGCTAAGGTTGGGAAACAGTGCTATAGGATGATTAGAAGTCAATGTGTAATTCTTAATTATGGCTGATAATAAAGACCTTGTAGTACTAGCCAAGTTTATTATTTTGGTTCCTTCAACTCTTGTCTTGAGGCTGGCAACTATCTGGACAGGCCCCTGCAGTTTTCTTGGCAAAGTTTTTCAGAAGTGGTTTGCCATTGCCTCCTTCCTAGGGCTGAGAGAAAGTGACTGGCCCAAGGTCACCAGTTGGCCTTGTTCCTAAGCAGGATTAGAACTTAGGTTTCCCAGGTTCTAACCAAGGGGTCTTCAAACCTGGGCCTTTTATGACTTGTGGACTTCAACTCCCAGAATTCCTCAGCCAAGGCACCCTGGCTGAGGAATTCTGGGAGTTGAAGTCCACAAGGCATAAAAGGGCCAAGTTTGCAAACCCCTGTTCTAACCTAATGCTTTAACCGCTACGCTAAACTAGCCAAACACAGTAGATAATTGGTTTGCTGCTTAATGTCATTGTGCACACAGGGAAGGGAGCAACAGGGAATGCACAAACTAGAGGGGATATTTATTTAGTGTGTCTGGGACAGAGTTTGCCATAATTCTGCTGAAAACAAAAACTGAAGACTACAATAGACCACAGTGTGCAGAATTTGGGAAGGGCGGTGCAGTTTTTTTGCTCTTGACCAGGGCATTGAGAAATCAATGCAAAGGAAGAAAGTTAATTGTACATTAATTGATTTAGATAACGCATATGAAAGTAAGCAGGAATGATGGGATAAGTTCCAAGAATACGGAATTGCAAGGTTGCCTGCTTAATGAGATAAAAGTGTTATTTGGTGGAAGTGAAGCCTGTTGAGATTAAATGGACAGCTTAGTAAATGGTGAAGTTCCCTTGATTGCTTAATGCAGTTACTAATAAATGTATTATAAGGAGCGCTGATTATGATATTGGAGGCTGGTTGTAGGTTTGCTAATTTATTTTATGGCAAATGCTTCCCTGCTACTAGTCATATAACTCAGTGGCTTAAGGCATGACATCCAGTACATATACATTACAATAAATTAACATTATTTATTCAGGATATTGGTAGTATGAGTACCATCAACTTAGTTTCATTGTAATTTTACTAATACCATAAAACCCTTACAGCAAGCAGCAGATGGTGCTGTAGTGTTAGCTGAAACTGTGATTTTTGCAGCACATGTTGGCTGGTATGATGTAACCATAGATGTGAGCATTCATCAGTCAAAGACCAAGGAAATTTGTGGCTGGGTGCACTTGATGAAATCCTGAAAAAAAAGAGAAATGAGAAGTTTACAGAACAAAAGGAAAGAAGGAGAGCCGTATTTATATCTAATTTTATATAGCTGCCTGTCTCACAGAATACTTTGGGTGGCCTGCAACAGGGTTAAAAACTGGCTATAAATAAATAAGCAAGTATTATTATTATTATTATTATTATTGCAAAAACATTAAAAAATCTGTAAAACACAAAGCCGAAAGAAGAAATATAGGCCGAGAGGGTATTAATAATTGATAATAGGAGAGCCAGCTCAATAATTCACTAATAATTCTAATTTTCCCAGCTTAATGCTCTTTATTATAATGAGGTGGTGGAAGCGCTGGCAGGTTTTCAGAATTCTGCCACTGTAAATTATATCAATAAAGTCAAATTCCAATGTTTGTAGAGTCACTTTCCTGATCTGAAAGGCTGACTGTAGGGCATGGTGGAATTAAGAATGAAAAGGTATGCAAAATTATAGTGGATAAGGTTATTAACTATTGTTATGTTTCACTTTTTGTCATACCTTAATTTGCAAGCTTAAGGTTTCATACTCTCTATGTGTGCGTGTGTGTGTGTACAGAAACCTTGATTCAAGATGGATGCAATCCTTTGTATTTCAAAGCAAGCTTAAATACCGGTAGCTTGTGCCTTAAATCTTATTTCTCTCTTTTTCTACTAGAAGGAAGGTGTTGGCAGAATCACCAAGGATTGCTGGAACAATTCGGAAGTTCCAGCTCTTACTACGTGCAGCAACGCTGATATTTTTCGACGAATAAACGCCATGCTTGATAATACTCTTGACTTCAGTGGGGTCTGCACAACGCCCATCACAAAGGAAAGATGGGAGCTACTGCCAGGTGACTTAATGAGTAAATATCATTCTACCAGGTTGAGAATCTTAACATTATTAGACATGACTTAAAATGTTTTGTAATTTCCAAAATTGTTCAGATAACTTATATCTGGGTGCTTTTCATTTCTGTTGGATTTTAACTCACATAATCACTAAGTAATATGCCTTGGAGGCTGGGGATTATGGGATTGAAGTCCAGCAAATCTGGAAGAACAACATCAGGATAGAGAGGCAACTCCTTTGATAAAATGGGTTACCTTCAAGATCTTCTGCTGTTGGGCAGAAAGGAGGAAGAACATGAATATTTCTGGAAGTTTTTAAGAAGAGACTGGTTTCCTGCCTGAGCAGGGGGTTGGACTAGAAGACCTCCAAGGTCCCTTCCAACTTTATTATTATATTATTATTTTCATTGATCATTGTTTCAGATCCATAACTTTGATTAAATCGTCCTCCTCGATCCACAGCTAAATTTGGAACATCATCTTTCGGCTGTGGCGAGGAGGACATTTGCCCAGGTTCGCCTGGTGCACCAGTTGCGGCCCTATTTGGACTGGGAGTCTCTTCTCACAGTCACTCATGCCCTTATCACCTCGAGGTTCGACTACTGCAATGCTCTCTACATGGGGCTACCTTTGAAAAATGTTCGGAGACTTCAGGTAATGCAGAATGCAGCTGCGCGAGCAGTGTTGGGCTTGCCTAGAAATGCCCACATTTCGGCATCACTCCGCGAGCTGCATTGGCTGCCAATTGGTCTCCGAACCCAATTCAAAGTGTTGGTTATGACCTATAAAGCCCTACATGGCATTGGACCAGGTTATTTACGGGACCGTCTGCTGCCCCATGAATCCCAGCGGCCGGTTAGGGCCCACAGAGTGGGCCTTCTCCAGGTCCCGTCAGCCAGACAGTGTCGCCTGGCGGGGCCTAGGGGAAGGGCCTTCTCTGTTGCGGCCCCGGCCCTCTGGAACCAACTTCCCCCGGAGATCCGTGTCGCCCCCACCCTCTTCGCCTTTCGTAGATTGCTTAAAACATACTTTTGCCGGCAGGCCTGGGGCAGCTAACACCTTGCCCCTAGCCAGTGTATGTTTCTGTGTATGTTTGTGGAGTGATTGGTTTCTTTTAGCTCAAGGGTTTTTTATAGATATGTGTTTATTGTAATTTCTATCATGCTGTGAGCCGCCCTGAGTTCTTTGGAATAGGGCGGCATAGAAATTAAATAAATAATAATAATAATAATAATAAACAGAGTCATTGCCCTTCACCAAAATCAGAATTGGGACAGACTTCAATTCTGATCCAACCACTGCAGTTTCAGCATTAAATGACCTTGAGCTTTACAAGGTAGCCCAGCAGGATTTGGATCACAGCAGGTTGTAGGCCTCTAGAGAAGTAAGGAGGAGGTCCTTTCTTAATTGGTGAGTAAGCTGATATTGTAGTAAGAATAAGCAAAAAGCACAGTTAACAGATTGATCATCTTTAAATTTGATTCCAGACTTCTCTGTGTAATCATTTCTTATCTATATCATCTTTAAAGGGAAACTAAAAAGCGTCCCCATAAATTAGCTTCAAAAGGCATAATTCATTAAACTAGGATTATTGCAAAACAACGTGTGAAAAATTCCAGGGATCCTTATTCAGGTTTTCCTTTGAAAAGAAAGTAGTCGGGGATTTATTGACTTACGTTTGAGACAGAGAACCCAAGTTTTACACTTAGGGTATATGTTTGCCCCAACTGCAGTTTTTCTTCATCTACCGAAGGTTCATACGTTCTTAAGTTAGACTTCAGAAGTGCCTCAAAAGAAAGAGGTCATCTCTTTAAAGCAGAAGCCATTGGTCACTTGAGCAGCTCTGCTGGACTATTAAAAAGGTCTCCGTTCCATTAACCCTCCTCTGGACAACACCCAATTGTTAAAATACAGTAAAATTTTAGAAAATGGCTGACAATGCAAGGAAGGGCTTTCCAGCTAATTGGCCAGAGAAGCTGAGGAAAGATGGGAGTGTGATAAGTAGGGCAGCGGACTCTGGAAGACCTTCACTGCAGGTGCTCAAACAAGATGAAGTGTAATCTTAGGACAGGGACGGGCAACTATGGCTTCTTTAGGACCTGTGGACCTCAACTCCCAGAACTCCTGAGCCAGCATGGAGTTAGAAGTCCACAGGTCCTCAAGGGGCTATAGTTGCCCACCCCTGTCTTAGGAGAACTCTGAAGGAACATACACTGTTGTGTCCCCGATGCTGCCTTCAACAGGGAATGGGCTGGGCGTCCACGCCAGTTGTGGGAACATCAGCAACCCAAAACTAGCCACAAAGAACCCGAGATCCAGTGTGTCCAGTGTGTATGTGTGTGAGCAAGCATGAGCATGTGCTTTTGAGTCAGTGTTGACTTCTGGTATAGATGGTCCTCAACTTACTGACCGTAATTGAGACTGGAATTACAGCTGTAAGTCATTGCAATCATAAACTGAGGCATCACAATCAGGTCTTCTCTGTGTGTGTGTGTTTGTGAACATGTGCTTTTGAGTCGATGTTGATTCCTGGTCAGTCCCAGCAGATGTCTTAGTGAGATTTCAGAGGTGTGTTGCCACCTAGGGCAAAGAGAGAGGGAAAGTGGCCCAAGGTGGGACTAGAACTCACGGCCTCCCAGTTCCTAGCCCAGTGTCTTGCCCATTACATCCAATGGGTTGAGTCCATTGCAGTAGCCATACAGGTAGTCCTTGACTTATGATGGTTGCTACCTCCCGGGGTCACGTGATCCCCTTTGCCGTCTTCTGCCAAGCAAAGTCAATGGGGAAGCCAGACTCTCTTTACAACCAGGTTACTAATCAGTGATTCACTTAACAACTGTGGTAAGACAGGTTGTAAAGTGGGGTCAAACTTACTTAAGAAATGTTTCACTTAGCAACGGAAATCTTGGGCTCCATTGAGGCCGTGAGTCGAGGACTACCCGTACTGGTGGGGGGAGGCATCCTGTTACATACCCATACCCTACCCTGCATGTCTTCCCTTGGACTCCTCAAAATAGTAGCGTTCCAGCCCCACCGACTCTCGTAATTGCAGCCGTCCTTGCCCACACAAATATATCTTAGCAACCACCATAAGGCTGTTGGCTTCTTAGTGAAAGCTGAAATTATTAGGAAACTTGCTCTGCGTTCTTGGCTTCTTGTGATTAAAAACTGCACGGCTTTGCTTCTGCGGAGGTGGGATTGAAGCAGAAAAGGGCCACCTATCACAAGGAGTCCTCAAATTACAACAGTTTAAGTGAGCGCTCAAAGTTACAATGGCACTGAAAAGGACTTAATGACCGTTTTTCAGATTTAACCACCATTGTAGCACCCCCGTGGTCGTGTGATCAAAATTGAGATGCTTGGCAGTTAATTCACATTTATGACGGTTGCCGTGTCCCGGGGTCATGTGATCCCCTTTTGCCGCTTTCTGACAGGCAAAGTCAATGGGGGGGGGAAGCCAAAGTCACTTAACTACCGGGTTACTACCGGTAACTTATCAACTACCCCTTACTTCCATCTTGTAGTAATGTCTCCTTCTCAAACTGAGCATTATTAAGATGAACTTTGCTCCTGTCCTGTAAAAGGGAAAGCATTGCTGGCCACTTGAACCACTGATACATCTTTTAAAAGGTCTAAAATGGAAAGCTAGTTCAAATGTCATTTCTGGGAATAATTCCTGCTAGGTTTACTGGAGGAATCGCATGACTAAACATTTTGCTGTAGCATGTCGAGTTTTCCTCATCTAATACATCCTGGAAACATGCTCTGTTTTCACCAGAAGAAGCCTCCATAAACCATTACCCACAATAGTTGGTGGCGATGATAGAACTAAATGGCTAAATTGACTTCTGTGATAGGAGAACAAACTTGGTTGCTGATTGGGAACCCCTTATTAAGTCTTCCTTACTCTAGCTAGCAAAATGATATTATCTGCACACCTGGCTAGCGTTTTAGCCTCTTGCTTTAATTCTACCTGGCCTTAACACAATGGGCTAGATTTATACAACACAACACCAAGCAAAAACACACCATGGTGGCTCAGTGTAACGCATGGCACCAGCTTGCATTTTAGTCAAACATTGATTTCAAGGTGATAAACAGCCTAAATTAAAATTTTTATAGCAACTTTAAAAAAAGAGAGAGAAAAAACTTTAGCTAACTCTGATGAGAATATCATTGGGATAATATCAGAAGTTTTTTAATTTCCATCAGCATAATCAAAAGTGCCCAACATTTGCAAAATTTGCATAAAGCAGGATAACCATCTATGTTAGTTTAAAGAATAACATTGCTTGCTTTCTGAACACAAGGGGAAGATCTGTTTTGCATTATGGTTAATGACAGCTAAGAACAAAGTCCTGAATCAGCTAAGCTTCTTCATAGAAGCATCCCTGATTTTAAGCCAGGGGTTCTCAACCTTGGCAACTTTAAGACTTGTGGACTTCAACTCCCAGTATTCCTCAGCCAGCTTTGCTGGCTGAGGAATTCTGGGAGTTGAAGTCCACAAGTCTTAAAGTTGCCAAGGTTGAGAACCCCTGTTTTAAGCAGCAATAACTTACCTAAAACCCTAAAGTTAGATAACTGATAATCATGAGTTTGCCCTTAGCCCTAATGACATAATTTGCAATAAGCTGACTTTCACACCCTGCTAATGTTGCTTGGTTATTCTTATGCATCCTAAAAATGTAAAGTAACCCTGGAAGGAGCTTTTCTTGAGAACAGGCCAGACCTGAGAAAACAAGTCCATTTTCTTAGCAAGCCCAGAGGATGGTGTAAGAAACTTGTCTGTGTGTGATATGAGTGCCAACCATTGTGATGTTGTGCAAGGAAGGAAAATGGGGTTTGCAGTGGAGATAACCTCTCCGTGCCCCAATTCCCAGCCCGATCTCTGCATTATGCTGGAATTGAAAAAATACGCTGCATTGAACATGTTTGGGCGAATTCACAAGCACAGAGAGATGACACCTCCGTAAGAAACATGTGACTACCGCCATTGGAGAAGAAAGTACGTTTTAGGGTGCTGGCTGCTTCCTCCACCCTGTGCCCTTTTTATGGCCATCTATATTCGGCATTGCCCTCTTTTCAAGTCTGTAGGACTTTACTAGCTCAGAATTCCCTCCCCCCCTTTAAAGGCTATCCATAGTCATAAACAATGCAGAGAGACAGCGAAGCCAGTTGCCAAGTTTAAAGCAAAGAGATGATGCTAGCATAATTGTGAAGCTTTGCATTTTTTACCGTCTTCTAGGGCTTGAGCCAGCAGCTGGAAGCTTTGGGGGGGGAGATTTTGGGGGGGTGTGGGCGGGGCCAGAAGAGAGCACCAAGCCGACAGTGTGATCTCTCTGTCTCTATTTCGCTCTCTCTCTCTCTCTCTCTCTCTCTCTCTGTGGCTGCTGCTCTGCTACAGCTGTTGCTGGAGGGGTGGCTGACTGTAGCCACCTCCCTGCACTGCTGCTAGCTAAGCCCCGGCTCGGCTCGGCTCTCTCTCTCTCTCTCTCTCTCTCTCTCACTGCTGAAGAGAGACGTTCCTGGGGCTGGCTGGTGGCGACTGCCCCTCCTGCATGCTGCCTAGATTCCCATGGGCAGGTTTGCTCTCCACCTCTCTCCTCTAAATGAAGATGTGGTTGTGTTGCATGGCCGAGTGATGTCTATGGCACACGGTAAGCATCAGCAGCTTGGTCACATGCTGGCCCAGTCGGTAGTGCAGGCGGGATAGGAAGGTGGAAGGTAGAAGCAGCTCTGTTTACAGGCCATATGGTACTTCTACTCCGGCTGGATGTGAGACGTCGCTGCCTGCAGAAACATCCCCTGATTGGGCTGGGTGGGGAACTCCCCAACACCTGTGTGGGTCTGTGTGGCTTTCATTGTCCCCCTTTCCTGTTTGAGCAGAGTTTCCAGACTCCGAGGGAACAGGGGCCGCAAGCAGGATGCTCTTCCCCACTTCTGTCCAGGAGTCTCCGCGTGGTCTGCCCGACGCCAGCGACCTGTGCCTTGGATTGCAGTCTCTCAGCCTGCCAGGGTGGGATAGGCCATGGAGCACCCAGGATACAGATGCTGCAGCCCAGCCAAGCACGCAGTCTGGTAAGGGAATCTGCTGACGCACAGCAACAGTTGCTGGATTGCCTTCTGTAGCTCTATCATCAGTAGCCAGTCTTGGTGAAAAAGAGCAGATCCCTAGCAGCTTCCTTCCTGCCTTCCTTCCTTCCTTCCTTCCTTCCTTCCTTCCTTCCTTCCTTCCTTCCTTCCTTCCTTCCTCCCTCCCTCCCTCCCTCCCTTCCTTCCTTCCCCACCCATACGGAGTCATAACTTTCTAAGTTTGAAGCAGTACAGAGAATATATTGGTTAATATATAGAAGCGAGGTTTTTTCCAACCACATTTTTGGGGATGGTCCTGCAGGCACATGGGGTGGTATGCAAACTGTTGTAACAGAGATGATGGAAAGGGGTTGCCGTTTGTTTATCTGGTCCTTCACTCCCAAATGATTCCAGGCTAATTTAGACCAGTTACCCCTGTGTGGGTTCAGACTGTGGAGATATTTTCAGTTGCTTACAAGATGCTCCAGAGCCAAACATTAAAGAGATGTGACAGTGCTTCTTAGATTTGGGGTTAGTACTCTTCTTTTTGTGAGCTGTTTATTATTATTTTTTTATGTACTTGTACTTTTAACCTTAGAGAAGATTGTGCTCAGTTTTCCCTTAAACTTAAGCTGTTCCTAAAATATGGGACGCTTACACCTGTTCCATCCAGGGCTGACTTCCCACATTTGCTAATGTGATGCTTCAGGAAGATGCAGCCTCCCCCAAGCTCAGATTGGCCAAAGCGAAGCACTCCACAAAGGACAGTGACAAGGCACCTATTGTGGTGAAGGCATGTGTTGTGCATTAATACTGGATTTTCCAGGATCAGTGATAAAATGGTTTGGAACCTATAGTATTGTGGGAGGACCTCTCCACATATGTATTGGTAGGATTTTTAGAGGAGTGGCCAGGCCATTATAAGTCTTTATGGTGCCCACATATGAATTCAAGTAGGTTTTGGATGACTTTGGAGGAGGTAAGTAAAAAGGCCTCCCAGATTACTGAAGCTGCTTGGTGTCCATCCGTTGTGACTGGACTAAGATCAGCTGTTTTATGCTGCCGTTTTTATCTAGAATTGTAGCTATGGACAGCTCAAAAGCCAGTGAGACCATACCACACCTAGTTGTACTCCCTTGTTGCCATTGCTGGCATTAGCAGTCTGCAATTGGCAAATGAAACTGCAGCCTTTCATCAGATGGCCTCAGTTTGTGGCTGGTGATGCTCTAAATGACCGTGGCTGTCTGTAGAAGGCCTTCTAAAGGGCTGCACCCGGCCATTCTTGGTATCTTTTGGTTGTTTCAGAAGTCTTGACCTCCTGGTTATAATCTTTAACTCCTTGTCTTGCGGTAGTGTCTGCTGGTCGCAGGCTGGCTCTTTCTGCAGACATTTTGAGGTGGGGCAAAACTGGAATTTGCCAGCCGTAGGACTGTATAAAACAATAGAGGTGTTTTTGAGAGGCCCTGCGGAAAAAGTTAGTGGTGTTTGGTCAGTTAGCAGGGGGCTTCTCCCTGCCCTTAACACTGTGTCCCATGTGGGTCAAAGAGTTCTTACAGTAGGGATTGGAAAAACGACTCCTAAATAGCATATAGACAGCACTGAACGGTTCGTAAGAAGAGGAAAAATTCCCAACCCTGTCTGGGAGGTTCAAAATAATTTTCTCAGATTTCCTGTCATCTGTCATTTTGGCCCAAATTATAAAAGCACATAGCTGGGTGAGAAGGACTCCCAATTTATCAAATTGTCATTTTGTCTTTGAAGAGAACTGCTCCGACATCAAGTGGACAAATTCCACAGCTCCAGCTGATAGAAAATTAAATTTCGTTTACCGGTCTAAAGGTGTTCATTGTCTGAGACTGTATTCCAGAAGCATAATTGCTTTGCAGAAACATTTGAACGTTCTCTTTCTATTCCTTGGGCGTTTGAATTGTATTATTCTAGCACCGTGGCGTGATCTGTATAGTGACCCTGATACTAAATATACTTCCGTGTGAAGAATTATTAGGCACAGTGAATTAATCCTTCACGGTCCCATTTTTAGCTCAACCCAACACTAACATCCTACTCGGTTTAAGAGAAATTAGGTAGAGCATTGGCTTCAGACTAGCACCAGATTTTTATGTCATGCTCTTTAAAAACAATACGGGGTCCATGGCAATCTCTGAGTCTGAGTTTGCATTTGTTCATCCAACTTTATGCTGCATTAGAAGACTGCAGCTTTCATAGAAAACTCACCCTGATGAGAAAGAAGTGGGGCTAAGACGTCAAAAGTGGTCTTAACAGGATCTGGGAACAAGAGAAATTCAATTCCGAATCCAAGTATTACACTAGCTGTATGGAGCATGCCAGTTTCTAATCCTGCGTAGATCCCTGTTTACTCTTTTCTCCAGCCCCACCCCCTGTACAATGACTTTGCAACGTCGTCGTCGTCGTCGGGGATGCAGATGCAATATTTAGGGGGAACTATCTTCCATGGGGAATTGGGGCTGAACAGGCTCAGGAGCAAATGCTCAGAGGAGGGGGTCTTCCTGTGCATTGATGGGCAGAGGGAGAATTCTCTTTTTAAGAAGGTAGCTCTCTTGGGCAAAAGCCTGGGATGCTGTGTCTGGAGTTAGGTTTCAGCCTGGCTGGGTTTTGATGCAGCAGCTGGCAGAGCGTCTGGCACACAAGAACTGCAGCATTGCCTGGGTTTGTCGAGATCCCAGCCTGTGGGGTTGGGACGGCCGATCCTGCCAAGGAGGAAGCAGCATCCTTGGTCTCTCGGCACTTGGGAAGCTTCTACAATGACTCAGCACTACCAAGATTCAGGGAGTTGGCTAGGAAGTGCAAAAAGTTTGCAACCGGGCTAAAAATACGATTGCTGATTTGCACTCTCGGAGCACCGGAGTTTGACTTCGGATGTGCTTGGAATCCAGACAGGCTGTTGCGACTCTTGTAAATCCGAATGCCTCTCTTGGGTGGGGCTAGTAGGCATTTAAAGATATAGCTTGGGTTTTTTTAAAAAAATTGGGGTGGGCAGACTTGCCGTTTCTCTTGAAGCACTGAAGGCCAGTTGGAGGACCCTGGTAGATACCCTGTGGCAGACTGGCCAGGAGCCCCTTCCCCTTTATGCTCTGCAGAAAAGTTGCCCAAAGCAGACAGTCTGGCCTCTATCTGCCACGGGAAGGTGTAACCTCAGGAGCAACTTGCAGGTGTCACCAATCTTCTTTGCCACTGGCTGCAGAATGTCAAAGGTGGAGAGTGATGGAGCAGATAATAGCCCCCCTCTCCACCCTTTGGTCTAGTATGAAGGCACCTGGCTATAAACGGGGAGACTGTGAGTTCTAGTTCAGCCTTAGGCATGGATGACTTTGGGCCAGTCCCTCTCTCTCAGCCAAACCCACCTCAGAGGATTGTTTTGGGCAAAATAGGAAGAATAAGCATTACTTACGTTAGCCCTCTTGAGTTACTTATAAAAATAATAAAGGCTGGATATAAATAAACAATATCATCTCCTGGTTTTACTGCATTGGAAATAACTGCAGGTTTGGCAGTTCTTATTTTAGTTCGACCATCCACTTCCCAGTTCAAAGATTTCTTAAGGATATTGCAAACAGTTGTTTCCAATTTTGTGTTTCCAGTCTCTCTCCTCTGCCCCACGGCAATCTCCCATCCAGCCAGAAATGTTTAGACAGAGAAATAATTTCAGATGGAACAATACTTTTAGATCAGCATCAACATACCATAGACATATAAAAGTAGATGCTCCTTTTGGGGGTGTATGTTTTTATATTTCTATATAGGTAAGCCTTGACTCCTGATTCAGTTTAGACTGGAATTTGGGTCTCTTAAGTGGTTGCAGTTGTTAAATAAGTCATCGTGTCACGGGACCCGATTCCTTTTATTTTCACTGTGGTGGTTAAGCAAATCATTAAGCCACTCCTGATTATGCCATTGACCTTACTTTGATAAAAGCTGGCTGGGATGGCCGCAAATGGTGACCCCGGGACACAACAGCCACCATAAATACAGGCCGATTGCCAAGTGATCAAATTTTGATCACATGACCGTGGGGATACTGAAACAGTCGTAAGAGTGAGGACCTCATATTTTTCAGTGCCATTTACAAATGGTTGCTCGGTTATAAGTCAAGAACTATCTGTAGCCAATATGTTTATATCGGTGTTTCTCAACCTTGACAATTTTAAGGCATGTGGACTTCAACTCCCAGAATTCCACAGCCAGCAATGCTGGGTGTGGAATTCTGGGAGTTGAAGTCCACATGCCTTAAAATTGTCAAGGTTGAGAAACACTGCTCTACCTACCTACCTACCTACCTACCTACTTATCTATCTATCTATCTATCTATCTATCTATCTATCTATCTATCTATCTATCTATCTATCTATCTATCTATCTATCTATCTCTCCCCACTTCCTCCTCTTCTATTTTATGCATAAATAAAATATTAGATGCAGAATTTATTACTGTAAGTAATATGAGGAGTACTTTGTTTGAGCAGGTTGAGAAACTAATCAAGGCTCTGAGTATGCATCATCGGCACCAGTCAAAATTGTGAACCGTGCAAGTGTGGGGGTAATTCACAGAGTAGCTATTTTCCCAAACTGTCATCTTAGTGGAGGGTTTGCCTCCCTTTTGAATCCAGGAATGGGGCAGATTTAACACAGGATTATTTGTAAACAAAAAAACTTCTACCTCCTCATTGAGAGATTGATAAAGAGCAATTCTTGCCTCTGTCAGAATGATTATTTTTAACTTACTTGATTCAGATCTCTGCTTTTTCAAAGCCCAAAGTGACTTGTGCTGAAGACAAAAACAATTTTGAGTGCTGCTAGGCTTAAAATTATCATTTGCTTTCTAGTAAGGGGGAAGCCCCTTTGGGGCAATCTGTTGTTTGGAGTGCAGGGCTCTTGCAAAGGGTCTGGGGAGGTTAATCGTTATCAGCGGGGATCCCTTCAAGTTCATTCTTGGGTTTAGAGCAGTGGTGGCGAACCTATGGCATGGGTGCCAGAGGCGGCATTCAGAGCCCTCTCTGTGGGCACGCGCGCTGTCACCCCAGTCCTAGGCCTTCAGCTGGGTTTTATAAAGCCTTTTCACTTTAGGCCTCTGCCGCCGTGTGCAAAAAAAAAAAAAAAGGTTCAATCAATGAGTCAATTTCAACTTCTTGCAGGAAAAGAAAAGATCTTGCAAAGTTGGAATTGATTGATTGAACTTTTTAGTCCCACCCAGTCTGCTGTGACCACCGCAGCCACGCCCACCCAATGGGCCACACCCACCCGGCACTCGATGATGCATAAGTGGATTTTGGGTTGCAGTTTGGGCCCTTGGTCTCTAAAAGGTTTGCCATCACTGGTTTAGAGACTTAGAAAAACTGGTGCAGTTCGCCAATTCTAAATTTCTGCAGTTGGGTTGCCCTACATTTTCCATTTTTTCCTTCCTTTGTACTGCCAGATTTATTAAGAAGAGCTGAGTCACCAGTGTTCATATCTGGGCAATTGGCCTTGGGAGTGGCAGATCAACAAAGCAACAGAAATAAATCAGGAGATAAAGACCTGCTTAATTTTATTCCTAGCAGAGACTGTTCCACAGAGTGAGCCTACTGAAGTGACACTCTGAGACCTCTTCCACTAATAACATCTTTGGAAAATTTCCGTTAAGATCTTCTGAAGATGCCCTGACTGATTTTTTAAAGATTGATTTAAAGGGTCTTCCTAAAGCATTCGCTGTTCAGGCTGAACTCCTGATTCATCTTTTGTTTGCTTTGTGTGGCTGGTCTTGGATGATATTGAATTGTTTGCTTTCTGCACCGTGAAGTAATTTTTGTTGAATTAATTGTAAACAGCACTTGCCCTTTGAAAGAAAAAAAATAAACTTTCTTAGGACGCCTTTAGAATGGAGATTGAAGGAATGAAAGGAAGGTGATTTCAAAGCTGTCGGAGTTTGCTGTGTTGACAGGGGGGATATACGTCAGCTTTCAGGAGCTACCTATCTCACTCCAGTAGAAAGTTCTTTTTTTAATCTGTCTGGATTTATTTAGCTCTTCTGTGGCTGTGCATTTGTGCTACAGGTGCTTGAGATTACTGGCTGCTTCAGGAGCTTTTGATTTCAGAGTGGCTGAATGCAATACGAAGAATCAGGAGAGACTGTTTCCTTAGGATCAAACGGTTCAGTTTGTACACCTCAAAGAACAGTAGTAAGCGATCACCTGCTCAAACAAATAAGCTGCTTGTTTTACAACTGCTGTGTTGGGCACTGGCTTTCTAGCAATCCTTCCCTGAAGTCCACACAACACAACTTGGAAAGATGCAGAATGTAGTTTGGTGCTTCAGAATTCAAAGAATTGAGGGTGTGGAATTCTGGGAAAACAAATTTGCATTCTTGGTATCTTTTTGCAATAGGATCTATACTCATAACACACACAAACCATGGCTATAGGAAAGAAATAGCCACATTTATATTGGAAAAGATCTGAGTAATTTTAATCTGGAATGAGGTATGGGGTTTGCCAGAAAGGAGAGTTAGACTGCTCTTTAATTCACCCCTTCCAAAGGTTTAGATGCAAGTTTCAAATCTTCTGATTGCATTAGATTGCTTTTTTATTGCCTTGTGGTTTTAAGACTATAGTTCTTTTTACAGACTTACCTTTTTATTATTCTGTTATTGCTAAGTGTCCTAGGAAGGTAATGGAAGGGCACTGTAAAATGTTACTGTACAACCAACATCACGATGAGTTTGTATTCCTAAAACTTAATTTGTGTTGGAAGGATCACGTGTCTTTGCAGTCATCTGGTTGTTAACACTCTCCCTAAGAGTTCCTGAGACCACTTGGGGATTCATCTATGTCCTCTGGGTCACCTGTGTCAGACAGAATACAAAGGGGGATGGTGGAAACCTTTTGGAACTGCCGCAAGGACTGTGTTGTAGACAGGAGATAGGTGGTATCCCTCCCCCACTTTTGAGAGAAGGATGTTCAATGTTAAGGCTTCTTTTACTCCTCTTTCAAACCAAGGGTCTTCTCTATCCATATCTAGGATGTCTTCTTTGCTGTCTTCTAAAGAGTGACCCTTGTCTTTCAAATGCAGATGGACTGCTGAATATTGTCCCAATGGGTTTGTGCTCCCTACGTTGTGCCATGTGTTTGTGAAGTGGTTGTTTTATTTCACCAGTGTACAGATCTGCCCATGTGTCATTGCCATTATATTGTGTACATGCATTGCATTGTATTGCTTATAAAACTATGACCTTGATGACAGAGAATCTCCACAGACATTTAGTTGACTGTCTATATCAGTGTTTCTCAACCTTGACAATTTTAAGGCATGTGGACTTCAACTCCCAGAATTCCACAGCCAGCATTGAAGTCCACATGCCTTAAAATTGTCAAGGTTGAGAAACACTGGTCTATATGCTTAATATTTATCCTTATTCAGCAAAGGGAGTCAAATTGTTATTCATTTATCTCTACAACACAACAAATCCTAAGATTAGATTAGTATGTGATCTAGGTTTTGGGTTGGTTTGGTTTTTTGGGTTTTTTTACTTTTGGTTCCTCTTTTTTTTTTTTTTTTTTGGCTTTTATGTTAAAAAACAAACCCGTAAGTAGCCAGAAGAAGAGCTTTCTTAATGTGGGTCAAGATCGCAGTCCTTTGTTGTTGTCTCCCTGTGTTTGCCAACCTTACTGGAATATAGTTTCCTTTCATTAACTCTTCCAACTTAACTGGTAGTTGAACATCAATAACCTAGTTTCCTGAAAACTAGAGCCAGGGCATGCAAAAAGCAACAAAAAGGGGAAAAAAAGTGATGCACCAAAATTTCTGTGGCTAAGTGATACATTTGTTAAGTGAGTTTTGCCGCATTTTACAACCTTTTGCCACATTGGTTAAATCAATCCCTGCAGTTGTTCAATTAGCAGCACGGTGTCAATGCTGCTAACATGGGATATTCTTGCTTGACAATATATGAAGATGCAGACATTTTCTATTTAACCTTGCGTATTACTTTTAGAGTAAAAATTTGACGATGCTGGAGGGGAGGGGGAAGAATGTGCTTGGGGACTAGTTAACCATAACAATATCTCAGTAGTGAGTATTCTTCAAGTTTGGTTGTCAGAAGAGGAGATAACAGGAGGGAAAGTTCACAGTTCAAACTAATTGGAGAATGTTATTAATGACTGTTAAATGAAGGAGTGAGTTACGCTTAGATACTGTGTGTTTGGGGGAGGAGAATTCAGATTTTGGCTTCTCTGTATATGTGCCGAAGCTATGTTGCAAATTAAAGATTCTTTAAGGTAAAACAATGCCTCAAACTTCCTGGAAGAGCTGCTTCTTTTGGAACCATGTCACACGGTTGTTAAGTGAATAGGGCTGCCCCATTGACTTTGCTTGTCAGAAGATTGCAAAAGGTGATCCCGGGACGCTGCAACCGTCATAAATAAAGTCAGTTGCCAAGTGTCCGAATTTTGATCATGTGACCATGGAGATGCTACCACAGTCATAAGTGTGAAAAATATATGTCAATTTTTTCAGAGTCGTAACTTCAAACAGTCACTAAATAAACTGTTGTAAGTTGAGGACATATAGCTCACAGCCTAGTTACTGGGCATCGCGCTTCTACTAGCTATATCCCTTCAATGATAGAACGTCTCCTTATATTATATAAGGACTATATAAGCACCAAAGACCCCTCGTAGAAGGACTCCTGCCTTGAGCAAGGGGTTGGACTAGAACAGCGGTTCTCAACCTTTTTCAGGCCGCGACCCCGACCTGCACCGCGTATGCGCGGTGCGACGGCCCGCACCGTGCATGCACGGTGCTATCCCGCGCATGTGCGGTGCTGCCCCCTGCGCCAGCTGAGGGGAAAGGGGGAAAAAATGGCGGACTGCGTTGTTTGGCGACCCCCGTGAAATGGTCGTTCGACCCCAAATGGGGTCGCGACCACAGGTTGAGAACCGCTGGACTAGAAGATCTCCATGGTCCCTTCCAGCTCAATGAATCTACTTTCCCATGAATGTAGCCTGCAGTTTCTGGCTGACAAAAGGGTATCCATTCCTAGCTTAGATCTTGAAGCACACTGCCTGATTAATTAACATCTAAAAATAAACAAACCGCTAATATATCAGTTGCGCAGTAACTTGTCTCGGAAGACTTATCCAAAACTCCTCGGCACTGGGTGTTCTAGCAATCTTTGCAAGTCTCCTGGGGTCCCGTCTGTTTACAGTGAGACACGGTTGGCTCTATCTGACCTCGACACCTGAAAGGGAATATTTTTTTGAACGTTGTTCCCTGGGGTCAGTTGAGTTTTGTTTGCTACAGTGATCTTAGGAGGCTTCAGAAATCGGCCGGCGTGAAGTAAGGGCAGTCCTCGATTTGACATTTTTGTTATGCGAAATATTTGTTAAGTGAATTTTGCCTCGTTGTGGCACCTTTCCCGCCACCATTGTGAAGGGAGTCACTGCTTTTGCGAAGCTAGTCAACACGGTTGTTCATTGAATCTGGCTTCCCCGTTGACTTTGCTTGTCAGGAAGTCGTGAAAGGGTGATCACATGACCCCAGGAACATTGCAGCCGTTATAAATGTGAGTCGGTTGCCAGTGAAGTTTGATCACGTGACCGTGGGGATTGCTGCAAGGGTAGCAATTGTGAAAAGTGGTCATAAATCACGTTTTTCCGTGCCATTGTAACTTCAAATGCTCCCTAAAATCGAAGGCTGCCTGTACATGAAATGAACTCTCATAGCATCAGGTAAGAAGAGTTAACAGTTGACACCCTTAATCCATTATTTGATTCCAGAATTGCCTTGTTTATTGAATGTTCTGAGATAACTCAGGAATTGTACAAACAGCCTCGGGTCTGCTTCGATCATCTTATCTGCTATCAGCCGTGATCAAGTTCTTAAGCTGGATGTTTATGAAGATGGTCACAAATAGGAGAAACACCAGTCTGAAATCATGAGGGCTAGAAACGTCCTTTTAAAGATGAAATTTAAACCCTTTGACTCTATAGATCAGTGTGACATCTCCTCTCTTCTTTAGCCCAACATAGTGCAAGGATTTTTGTCTATTTTTTGTGACAATGCAACATGCCTGTGTTAACCTCTTTGTTAGAGAAACATGAACGGGGAATGCTAGCCTCTTTGGCAGAGTGTGTGTGTGTTTCAAACAAAGCTGCACAAGCTTCTGGCTGTGATGCACAGCCTTTAGTGTATGTCTGGTGATTGGTCCATGTGATTGTAAAAAAGACAGTGGTGTGTGTAGGAGGGAATGTGTGAGATTTTTTTCCCAAGAGTGGGAGGGTCGGCTGGAAAAGAGATTTTATCCCTCGGCTTCGAAAGGTTTTTCTAGCTGAAATCACATAATTCAGGATGGCGGCTTATGAGTTATAGCAGTACAGGTTACTGCTGAAATCAGGTGTTTGCAGTAACTAGGTTTAGATCAGGGGTAGGCAACCTTGGCTCTTTTATGACTTGTGGACTTCAACTCCCAGAATTCGAGCATGGCTCAGCTTGGAAACCTCTCCCTTTCCCCTCAGCATGGCTGGCTCAGGAATTCTGGGAGTTGAAGTCCACGAGTCATAAAAGAGCCAAGGTGGCCTACCCCTGGCCATGGAGATGCTACAATGGTCACAAGAATGACAAACAACCATAAATCATTCTTTTCAGTGTCTGAACGGCCATTAAACAGACGTAAAGTTGAGGATCTGTATATCCTCATTCTTTTTTTTAGCATTTTCAGAACCAACTTAAGAGGGCAGCTGCTGATTAAATTTGACCAAAACGGAGGCAAATTAAAGGCAAATTGAAGGCAGGGTTTGTTTGTTTTTTGTTTTAAATCTCTCCAAGAATGGTGATGGGCCTAGGAGTTTGTTTAGAGGTGAGTCACCTGCATTGCTGACTGGGGAATTCTGGGAAAACACTGGTGTAAATTAAATTAAATATTGGAAGCTATCTTGCTTCCCACTACAGGTGGATGCAGAGCCGTAATGGATGGATGTCTTTTGATTTTTGATTTTTTCGCGCCCAAAGATAGCCGAGTTTGAAGGAAGACGCCTGACGTCGTGTGCCGCTCTAGGAAGTATTCGCTCACCACCTTTTCTGTCCTGCTTTGCAGTTCTCAACATGCTCAGCAATCCTTTCGGAAAGCCGTCGTTGGGCTTCCTGCCCCTCGATCCCATCGGCTCAGAGCTGAGTGAGAATCTTCCAACTCCGACCTTGAGGGCCTCCCGCTTGGAGAGCAGTCGATCCCTTCTGTATTCGCGTTCCAGCAGTCCCTCCGACTCCGACACTAGTGGATTCAGCTCTGGATCCGACCATCTTTCAGATCTGATCGTAAGAAGCCGTGGATATTTTTTTTTCTCGTGCGTGGAAAGAAGTTAGAGCTTCTCGAGTTGTGCTTCAGCCTGCTTTAATTAATTTAATTTAACTAATTTAAAAAATTGTGTATGGCTGCCCAACTCACTTACAGTGACACTGGATGACTTACAGAAGTAAAACCCCAAATATAAAACCCAACAAGCCACCATTGCTGTGGTGACCACAATCAGACATACATACCATTTGATGGGCTCCATATCACGCTGGGGCCTCCAGGCCTGCTGGCAAAACCGTGTCTTCAGGCCTTTTGAAAGAGTGTCAAAGTGAGGGTCATCCCTTATCTCTGTAGGGATGATGTTCCATGGGGGGGGAGCCACCACAGAGGAGGCCCTTCCTCTTGGCCCCACTAGATGGGCCTCCTTAAGAGAGGAAACTTGTAATGTGCCCTGTCTCCCCATTCTGGTGGGTGGGATAGATGTAACTGGGAAGGACAGCCCTTTAAATAACCTGACCCCAAGCCGTGTTTTAAAGGTGACAGCCAGCCTCTTGAATTGTACCTGGAAGTAAATCAGCAATCAGGATAATTCCCACAGGAGAGGTGTCTCTCTCACACACACATCCAGACTGCACAAAACCATGTGAGCCACATGCCACATTTTAAACCAATTGAAGACTTAATTTAGTGGGAGTTTAATTTTTGCTGTGGTATGAGGCTTGGGCATGTTGCCTTTCCAGTTTCTTCCCAAATGTGCATTATTTTTTTCACGGTGCCTCTGATGAACGTCTTTTGCAGTCGAGTCTCCGTATCTCACCTCCTCTGCCATTCCTGCCTATCGGAGGCCTCACCAGAGATCCCTTGAATGGAGCAGGGTCTCACCTGGATCAAGAGCAGGCTACCTTGGCTGCCGTCACCTCCTCCACCCCAGCCGCCTTGTCCAAGCAGTGGCCTGGGGCCTCTTCCTGGCCATCCTGGAACATCACAGACTCTCCAGAAGATCTCTTCAGCATAGAAAGAGAAGCCAGACTCCACAAGCAAGCCGCAGGTAAGCCAGGCCTGGGCTGTGTGGGGGTGACCAGGGAGGCCAGTAAGAATTCCCCCACTGTCTCCACCTCCTAGAGCAGGGGTCTTCAAACCTGGCCCTTTTATGACTTGTGGACTTCAGCTCCCAGAATTCCTCAGCCAGCCTCCATTTTGTTTGTTAGATTTAAGACAGGGCTCTTCAAACTTGGCCCTTTTATGACTTGTGGACTTCAACTCCCAGAATTCCTCAGCCAGCCTCCATTTTGTTTGTTAGATTTAAGACGGGTCTTCAAACCTGGCCCTTTGATGACTTGTGGACTTCAACTCCCAGAATTCTTCAGCCAGGCACACGTGCCTGGCTGAGGAATTCTGGGAGTTGAAGTCCACAAGTCATCAAAGGGCCAGGTTTGAAGACCCCTGTCCTAGATGAAACTTCTCTCTGGCTTTTGTCTGCAGCTGTGAATGAGGCAACCTGCACTTGGAGTGGGCAGCTGCCACCTCGCAACTACAAAAATCCCGTTTACTCCTGCAAGGTGTTTTTAGGAGGTGTTCCCTGGGACATCACAGAAGGTGAGTTCCTGACCATTCCTGCACTCTTTGTTAAGGCCCTGTTTAGGTGTGGTGCTGAAGACATGCAACCATAGACTTAAACCTTTGTGGTCTGGCTTTCCAAGATGAGGCAGGGGGCCCTGATGTTTCTAAGTGGCCAGGAGGCCTCACGGGGTTTAGCATTCTCACCATTGAGGTCACCTGCTACAGTATGGCAGACTTGGCCATTTTTTAAAAAAAAACGGAAGGTGCTTTCATATTTTTACATTGAATTTTGCATGAGAGTCATTGAAAACCCTCATGGGTTTTCCAGCTACCCAGAAAGTCTGTTAAGGTCCAACAAAAGCCCATTTAGTGACAGCGATTGGGACCAGCAACTCCATCGCTAAGCAGCGCAGTTGTAAAGTGAAAGCTCCTATGACCATGTCTGTCTTGCAATGCCAGTTCCAGATAGGGCGGTGAAGCAAGCCACCATAGCTCCTTCAGCACAATGGGATCGCCACTTGTGATTTCCCGCTGGCTTCCTCAGTGACTTTACTTGTTGGGAGCTGGCTGTGAAGGGTGCAGGAGAGGATCACTTGATTGCGGGACACTGCAGCCATCATAAATGCATGCCGGCTGCCGAGTGTCTGAATCGGCGATCAAGGGACACCACAATGGTCAGTTTCAAGGATCGGTCCCAAGTCTCATCTTGGGCCATCATAACTGAACGAGGGATCATTAAGCAAGGACTACCTGTATTAGCGCTCTGCCATTCCTGGGGCAAGGGGGTAGAAGCGACCTGCCCCTCTCCTACCGCATGTGTTGTCACTTTCCCTCTAACGAAGCCTCTCATTCTATGCAGCGGGTCTGATCAGCACCTTCCGTGTGTTTGGCTCGCTGAGAGTGGAGTGGCCTGGTAAGGATAGCAAGCATCCCCGCTGCCCTCCCAAAGGTAATATGCCTAAAGGTAATACAGACATGGTAGGAATTCTTTTTATCCATGCTTCCCATAGACCACTGAGGGCTCCTGGGCGTGAATGCATGCTGGTGACGGACAGGGAGAGCACCGTAGGTTGGTGGCCTCCTTCTGGTGCACAGGTGCTTCCTTTCACCCTCCTCTCCACCTTGGCGAGGGAAAACTGCACACCTGGAGGCTAGTCAGGGCTGAGGACAGCAGGACCTTGGGGCAGGGGGAGAGACCCCGGGTGCCCTCCACAGTTACCCCCTTCCCATGCATCAGGAGCATATTATTATTATTATTATTTATTCGATTTCTATGCCGCCCTATTCCAAAAAACTCAGGGCGGCTTACAACATAAATACTAACATATAGAAATCTGAATACGTTATAAAACCTTATAAAATCTTAAATACATTATAAAACCCCAAAATTAAAAACCAGTCATCCAAAAACAAACTTACAACAAACATACACTGGCTGGGGCAAGGTGTTAACTGCCCCAGGCCTGTCGGCAAAGATGTGTCTTCAATAGTTTGCGGAAGGCGGAGTGGGTGGGGGCAATACGGATCTCTGGGGGGAGTTGATCCAGAGGGCCGGGGCCGCAACAGAGAAGGCTCTTCCCCTAGGCCCCGCCAGGCGACACTGTCTGGCTGATGGGACCTGGAGAAGGCCGACTCTGTGGGCCCTAACCGGACGCTGGGTTTCATGGGGCAGCAGACGGTCCCATAAGTAACCTGGTCCGATGCCATGTAGGGCTTTATGGGTCATAACCAACACTTTGAATTGCGTTCGGAGACCAATTGGCAGCCAATGCAGCCAATATTATCCTAGAATCCTAGATGGGAAGCTACCTTGGAGGTCTCCTCATCCAGCTCCCAAGGAATATACAACTGAGCTTGGAGAAGGAAGGAGAAGATCATTCCGGAGGGTTGGGCTTGTAGAAAAAAACCCTACATCATGCCCCAAGAAAGAAGTGTGAAAAAGAAACTCAAGTGCCCTTGCCTTGATTTTGTTCAGTATAGCAATAACAATAGCGCTTAAGACTTATATACCGCTTCACAGTGCTTTACAGCCCTCTCTAAGCAGTTTACAGAGTCAGCCTGTTGCCCTCCCAACAATCATGGTTCTCACTTTACCCACCTCGGAAGGATGGAAGGCTGAGTCAACCTGAAGCTGGTCTGGGTCGAACTCCCGGCAGCGGGCAGAATTCGCCTGCAATATCACATTCTCATCGCTGGGCCACTACGGTTCAGTGGTATAAAATGGGACAGAGGGAAAGAAACTTGTGGCAGGCTTTCAGGATTCCATTTTTCTAGACTGCCATCTGGAATATTCCTGGAATCCTGCTTCTTGACCTGCCTTCTTTGAAGGGTTCACATCTATCTTTCAAAGACTGTTCAGGTTTCCCTCTCTCCTGCCTCAACCCTGAACAAAATCAAAGTGGGGGGGGGGTTATCAGTTGTTTTTCCACACTTCTGTCCATCACAAGACTGCGTGATCTTTTTGGCAGCTCCCTTCTTACCTATTTATACCTTCCTTCTACATTGCTTTAGAAACCCTCCTGTTCAGAGCAGGAATCCCAAGACCACTGACGGTGAACCTTTTAGAGACCGAGTGCCCCAAAACTGCCCCACACCGCCCTTGCTCCACCCTTGCCCCGCCCCCACCCACCCGCAGGGCCACTCACCATCTCCACGGCCCGCCACAGATAGCCCAGGCGGCCCAGCAGTGCCATGGCGGCCACAGCCTCCACACGTGCCCCACAGCATCAACTTTTTGCAACGGGGCACAAGGGCAGAGTCTTGTCCCCACTGCCTGGCTGCCATGTCCTTGGCTGTGCTGCTACAGGCAGGCTGTGCCTGGGGGCGACTATCCTCCTGGGGGGCTGCTGGTGTAGAGGGGGAGGCAGGGCTGGGGCGACGGCACATGTGCCCTCAGAGAGGGCTCCGAGTGCTGGCACTGGTGCCATAGGTTCGCCACCACTGCCCAAGACATTCCAGACAAACAGCGACCCAATTTTGATTTGCAAACCTCCAGTGATGCATCCAGGACAGCTCCATTCGTAAATACCTCCGTTGGTCGAGAGGTTTGGGGCTGGCTCCCCTGTTGCTTCCTGTCCTATAACTCAAGAGCTACAGAGAATAAATTGCACCGTCCTGCCTGGCGACTGTATTTTACAGCATAGACCAGGATTTCTCTACCTTGTCATCATTACAACTCAGTCTCCCAGTTTCTACCCTGGTGCCTTAACCGCTCGACCAGCGGTTCCCAATTCCTTCTATACCCCGCACCCCTAGAACGCTTCTGATATATCTCTCACCCCTTACAAAAGCTCGAAATAACGGCAACGAACTATGCATATACACTATAATTTTGAAACTTCTAAACCGAAGTTTTTTGCGCCCCCTGGAATATCGTCTTGCACGCCCAGGGGGTGCTAGCACCCCCGATTGGGAACCCCTGCACTAGACTAAGTAGAATATCCTTGTTAATAGTGTGCTTCCTCCGATTATCAGAGGTGGGGATTGTTATTGAATATTCCCAAAACAGTTGAACTGGTTGGCTCTCTCCGATTCAACAAAGCAATTATCCTTGAAAGAGAAAAGATGTGTCCTGTAGACTTAGATTCTCTCTCCCCTCCCACCCCCTTCTTACTGTAGGTTATGCCTACCTGGTGTTTGAATCTGAGAAGTCTGTGCGTGCCTTGCTCCAGAATTGCTCCCGGGATATGCTGAGCCCCAGCGGCCTGAGCGAGTATTACTTCAAGATGTCTAGCCGTAGAATGAGATGCAAGGAGGTGAGTGAACAGTGTGGCCTACTCAAGGCACAAATGAAATTAGCAGGTCAAAAATCCATTGCAAAGGTCAGAGGCTGCACACACACATTTTGTGGCTGCCTCATTGAACAACTATTCATGGTTACAACAGTGATGAAAAAGTAACTTTACAACCAATCTTCATACAGATACTCACTCCCCGATTTACAACCCTGAAAAATATGACTTACGACTTTTTTCCCCCCACACTTCACGACCGTTGTAGCATCCCCATGGTCACGTGACCAAAATTTGGACTCTTGGCAACGGAGTCATATTTATTGACCGGGTTGCAGCATCCCGGGATCACGTGATCCCCTTTTGCGGACCTTCCCACAAGCAAAGTCAATGGGGAGACCAGATTCGCTTAACAAACGTGTTACTAACTTATCAGCTGTAGTGGTTCGTTGATCAACTGCGGGAAGGAAAGTCGTAAAATGGGGGCAAAACTCACTTAACAACCACTTGCCTTAACAACAGAAATTATGGGCTATCTTGTGGTCGTACGTTGAGGGCTACCTGCAGGTCTGTAAAGCGGAGAGAAGTTGAGGTAAAATTGTAACATTGTGAACTTCACTTGGTTGCACGCTTTAAACTCGGAACTCGGCTTCTTGCAAATACTCTTTCATGCTTACAACCTGGGCAGATAGAAGTGCTTGTGCCTGCATCTGCCAGCCATGTCTGATTGTGATTGTCAAGCCTTCCACGGCATTGGCAGAGGTCAAGTGAAGCAGACATGGTATTCAAGATTAGGTTTTGCAGCTCAAATGAGGCAGGAGTTACAGATGGACGGGGGATTCTGAGAATTGGAGTCACAGAGCTAGCGGACGCTTGGTTTAAAGGACGGCGCAGCATTTGTGCGGATGGCTTGAACAGTGCTAACCATTGTGCCTATAGGTGCAGGTGATCCCATGGGTCTTGGCAGATAGTAACTTTGTGCGCAGCCCAACCCAGAGACTGGACCCTGGGAAAACAGTCTTCGTGGGAGCCCTTCATGGGATGCTGAATGCAGAGGCCTTGGCAGGAATCCTCAACGACCTGTTTGGAGGAGTTGTGTATGCAGGTATTGATACAGACAAGCACAAGTATCCCATTGGTAAGTAGAGCCATTCCTTGGCCGTCGGTGCCTTCAGTGGGGATGGTATCTGGGGCTTTGAGGAACCAGCGGCATTCCCCATAGGAAACCAAGGGAAGAAGAAGAGACTTGACTATCTTGGTTTCACTGTTCAACTGTGGTGAGCATGGGTGGGAGAGAAGGGCTGTCTCGTGGTCATTTTAACTGAACCGAGGCTGCATGAGTTTGCTAAGAACGGTGTTGGTGCAGTGGTTAGAATACAGTATTGCAGGCTAACTCTGCCCACTGCCAGGAGTTCGATCCTGACTGGCTCAAGGTTGATCCTGCCTTCCATCCTTCCGAGGTAGGTAAAATGAGGACCCAGATTGTTGGGGGCAAGAGGCTGACACTACAAAACCGCTTAGTAAGGGCTGTAAAGCACTATGAAGTGGTATATAAGTCTAAGGCAGGGGTTGGCAACCTCAGCTCTTTTATGACTCATGGACTTCAACTCCCAGAATTCCTGAGTCAGTTCTGCTGACTCAACAATTCTGGGAGTTGAAGTCCATGAGTCATAAAAGAGCCGAGGTTGCCTACCCCTGGTCTAAGGGCTATGGCTATTGCTATTTTCTAGTTGATCTTTGCCAATTCTTTGCAACGGGGCAGAATTAAAAATGGGTTTTCCTCCCCCAATACATTTTGCACTGGATGACTTGAATATTTTTAAAAATGGACAACATCTGTTTTCAGTTCAGGTTGACTTGCCATATTTTTAACCTATACATCTGTTATCTTCCTGAATTAATCCTTGGTTATTAAGAAGATCAAAATGTATTTCAACAGGACCAAAAAAAGCCAGCTGAGAAGTGTGAAATTTTATTTAACATTCAAGTTCCAATCTAAATCTTAATCTGAGAGGTGCAATAAGGACATTTCGTGCAGAAATAAGCAACAGTTCAGTTCCTGAAACAAACATTTTTTTTCATATTGTCATCTGTCTAATCTGGGTTTAGACAGATATTGCTCAAAATTCACCCACCCTTCTTTTCGCCCCAGTCGGGCAGACCTTGTAATAAGTCATGTGTATGCTGACTCATAAAGCTTTGTTATTGATCTGGCGCTCAATCTTATTGTACTAATAAGCTGGCTTTTTTGCAGGATCTGGCCGTGTTACCTTTAACAACCAGCGTAGCTATCTGAAAGCAGTCAGTGCTGCGTTTGTGGAGATCAAAACAACAAAGTTTACAAAAAAGGTACTGAACTTCCAAGTCATAAAGCTTTGCAGTGTGGAGACACTGAAACTTGTAGCATGGCAAAGTAAATGTAAAGTCAGAGTAGAGATTCTGGTTGGAATAAAAGGTTTATTGATTCAATTTCTATAGCCATCCACCTCAAAGGAGATACTCTGGGTGTTGAAAAAAAAACACACACAATTAAAAACGGTTACAACCTAGAACAAAATTAATGCAAGATGCACGGAGGCAGTGTATACTAAAACTGTCGGGCTTTCCATTCTCTAAGAACCAAGACTAACGAAGAGTCAACAAAAAGAATTAAAATGGCTGAAATTGTAGATTTTGGAAACTGAACATCAGAACGATCAGCAAGTAAAGCACAAAGGTTACTACTAAGCTGTAGTCTCTTTCTCAGGATCCAGTCTGCAGAAATACCTGTCTTGAGTTACTACTGAGTATAGGAGGCACCAAAGAGTAGTTTATTTTCCTTATAGTTAATGAAACAAATCTGGCAAACTCACAACTAGGTTTAAGTGGTGTTAAAACCCCCTGCTGTCCGGTAATGGAATAACTAAACGGAGGCAGTCCAGAAGCACTTTAAAAACTGCAGCTAATCTCCACTTCTTTTTTTTTTAATTTTTTATTAAAACAATCAACATTAAACATAAGATCATATTAAGAAGCAATCATCATAGAACCTGAAATACAACATTAAATATTAGTCTTTGTAAACGTCTGATTTGGTAAACATTCCTCACTCCTCACGTCAAGCCTCAACTATACGCCTGATACATTTTATTTGATTGGTGTTTCTCTTGTATATAGTCTATCCACTGTTTCCAGTCTATCATATATTGTTCATTTGAGCGATCCTTCCAAATATGCCAAAATTTTCGCCATTTCTGCCAAATGTATTACTTTCAGAGTCCACTCTTCAGTAGGTGGTATTTCTGGCTTCTTCCAGTATTGTCCCACCAGCAGTCTAGCTGCTGTGACCAAATTCAGAATTAAATTTGTCTCAGTGGTAGTGCAATCTTTTATGATCCCTAACAAAAGATCCTGAGGTAGAAATTCAATAACCTGAGGTAGAAATTCAATACGCTTTTTCAATATTAAAGCAATCAACATTAAACATAAGATCATATTAAGAAGCAATCATCATAGAACATAAAATACAACATTAGGTATTAGTCTTTGTAAACGTCTTACTGACAATTGCTGCTGAAACTTTGTAGAATGATATCCCACTTTTTGATGGGGGGGCAGGCAGGTGTAGTATGAAACATAAAAAAAAGGCCTTAGAGGGGGAAAATATTCTCCAAATCTAAAGGATGGGAGGAATGAAAAATCCCAGCTATTTATGATACGGCCTTTCCTGTGTTAACAGTGTTATTCCTCCCCCTTCAAACAGCCCTTGGGTCATTCCAAAAATTAAGCTTTGCCCCTAACTATTGAAAGATTTTAAAACTTCATGATAAAAATGTGGGGCTTCGGTTTATACTGACATTACCAAAACTACCTTAAATAATTTGATTACATTTTACAAAGCATGCACATTAAAAAAAACCCAAAAAGAATAAAAAAAGAGTAAAAAGAGAATAGGGATAGAAGTGTGGACAAAACATAAAGAAGAGAGAAACACAAATATATACAAAGAATGCTTTCAGACTGGACAGCCATTTGTCTGAAATGGTATAGGGTTTCCTGCCTGAGCAGGGGGTTGAACTAGATGACCTCCAAGGTCCCTTCCAACTTTATTATTATTATTATTATTATTATTATTATTATTATTATTATTCCAATGATATAAAGAATGCTTGCTTTTGACCCTTAGTTTAAGACTATAATAAAGTGTCCATTTTCCTCGAAAAAGAAGAATTATTTTTTTTTAAAGTATTTACCTGGCAGGAGAGATACCATAACACTCCAAAACTATAAACTCCAACTTGATGGTCGATTTCGCAGAACACACTCTAAACCTGGCTTAGCTGACCAGCTTAGTGAGAACTCAAAATATGTGTTTTCTGAGCATGGGTAGCCAGTCAAGGACTTTACGTTAATTCTTTCTGGGTCTGCAGAAGTTTTATGTGTTGTGCCATTTTGATAACCTGAATGTCACAAAGGAAATACCTAGAGTAGCGCTTAAGGAGGCTACATGTAGTTTATTGGTAGGCAACATTCATCAGTGAAACATTAACTCCCTCCAGTCACTCCCCACAATCAGAATGCATTGCTTTTTGTTTCCTTTTATGCCAAAAAAAAGAAACGAGAGACATAAAAGGAAAAAAAAATAAGCTCTATTATGTACAAAACAAAATGCATTTGGGCTAAGTTTAAAATCGTTAAGCCTGGATTGCAGGTCATACTCTACTGTGTATGTATCGTAGGTTTTCCCCTTACGAGAATCTTGCAGGTCACTTCCCAAAGCAGCAGTGAAGCATCTCTTTCTTTTCTCCGTGCAGGTTCAGATTGATCCGTATCTGGAAGATGCCATGTGTCAAGTTTGCAGGTCTCAGCCAGGTCCGTTCTTCTGTAGAGATCAGGTATTCGCTCTTATTTTCTTCCTGGGTCTGGAAATCCAGTGAAAGATGCACCTTTTTATTGTTTTTATACTACGGTATATTGCAAGAGTGTTGTATTAGGTAGGGTGTGACATGTATCCCCTTTCAGCATAAAAGCAGGACAGGCCAGTTCTTACATGCAAGTAGTCCTCAACTTATAACCATTTGTTTAGCCACTGTTCAACTTTACGCTGAAAAAAAACAAACGACTTACAACTTGGATCTTGCACATAGGACTGTTTGCAGCATCCTGGTGCTCACATGATTGCAATCTGGGCGCTTGGCAACCAGCTCGCATTTACGACGGTTGCTGGACTCTGAGTTCAAGTGATTGCCATTTGCAAACCTTCCCCACATCATGGGGAAGCCAGCAGGAAAAGTTTCAAGTTGCATGATGCCTCTCTTAATGACCGCACGGCTTAACGATGAATTTTCCAGCCCCAGTTGTGGTTATAACTTGAGGACTACCTGCAGGGGTGTAGAAATGGGGAAAGCAGCTGCCTTCCCCTGCCCATGCTTTCAAGAAACCCAATGAGAACTGCCAACTCTAGTCAGCAAAAACTCAGACCGGCAAAGTTGCCTTCTTGCCGTGTCAAGGAAAATTTGCACTTTTGCAGCCAATGATAAGTCTAGTAGAAGCTGAACTAGAAGAACCACATAGAAGGAAGATAAAATAATCCATTTTTTATTGCAAAGGGAAATTATATTTTCAGTTTGGCTTGCCCTCTTGTATTTATGAGTGGGTAGCAATAAAGGAGAATATTTGTAGCACAGGGTTGAAATGAGCTTGGTTGTTTTTTTACAGATGTTTCATTACCCAAACAGTACTGATGATGTTACCTAGTTGGCGTAATGAAACGTCTGCAAGAAAATAACCAAGCTGAAAGAGAACCAAGGACCCCTTCTGGGTGGCTAGATTCCTAACATCCATAGGGCCCCTTCCTATATGGAACCTCATAGCCATGTCCTTCCTACAAATCAACGCTAAAGTTGACCCAGTAGATGCTGAGCAGTGGCACACCAGAAGGACTGCAGCTTAAGCAGATCTTCCCTTTTGCACCAAGGTGGTCTCAGATGTGACTCTGACCTTCTCCAGATAGGCCCGAGAAAGGATCCTGATCCTGCCTAAAACCTTAGAAAGCTACAGCTGGTCCATGCTGACCCAATAGCCAGACTTTTGGTATAAGGTAGCTTCAGACCTTCTCATGATCTTCTTGGTCCCACCTAGATGTGCTTCAAATACTTCTGTCGCTCTTGCTGGCACTGGAAACATTCCATGGAGATCCTACACCACCACCGTCCATTGATGCGTAACCAGAAGAATCGCGACGCCAGCTAGAGCTGTTTGCCGGGCAAAGCTCTTCCGTTGACTATAGGGAAGAGAAGCCCACCAATCCTAGTTGGTGCCACACCCAGGCTGGGGGAGATGCCCGTTTGAAGGACTAACGGGGAACCTTGCCTTCACGTTTGCACTTGCTGGTCTTTCTTTGTTTCTGCACTAATGCACAGTGAAGGTTTTTTTGTGTTTTTTTGGTCGGGGGTTTGTTTGGGGGTTTTTGAGAGGGGAGGGCCCCTCGAAACAATTCTGCAGTTCCCAGACTTTGGTTCCTTGGTTGCTGATGAGAGAAGCATCAAGGGATCATAGGTTGAGAAGGTATTGAATGCAGATGCCTTCAACTTTCTTATTTATCAAGGGCCCTTTTTTTTACATTTCTTGCAATACTGATGGTAGAATGCATAATAATGCAGTTCTCATTGGCTCCCCTTTGTTTGCAGTTGCCATACAGTGCCTTTCCATTCGTTTAACCTTCCCCCCCTCCCCTCCCCTCCCTCATCTGAACGGAATAAACTGGATGTTCAGGTGGCGTTTTTTACTGTAACAACAAGGAGACTTTGTTCTTCACTTGAAACCAAAATCATATTTCATATTTTATGCTCCAGGATTTTTACCAGTTCCTTTTTACACTCTTGAAATGGTTTTTAAGCCGTTTGAGACGAGATTTTTTTTTTTCTTTCCTGGCAGCTTTTAACATCCTTGCAACTTATTTCTGGGAGCTGTTAGTTTAAAAAAAAAAAAAGAAACAAAAAAAAAGAGGAGGGGAAAAAAAAAATCCCAGTTGTGAATGGCAGTATTTACAACATGAAAAAAAGGAATAGGATATTTTGGATTTTGAAACTGGACCAGATAAATGGATCTTTGATCTGCTGTATATAGTTCGTTGCACTTTAAGTTGCACTTAAAGGGGGGCTTGACAAAAAGGTTTTTAATCACAAAAGTCACGAGACTTCAATTTTCTTTTTTATATCTGAGCGGAGGTAAGGGCTGCGCTGGGTCGGGCCAGCAAAGGTTTTACAAGGAGCCTTTTTGTGCTTTAGAGGGACGGGAGGCCCCCTCGGGAGCAATGAGTGCAGCCCCACCGATTGTGCTGGGAGTTGAAGTTATGATTTTGTTTTATTTTTGGGTTTTTTCCCCCCCTGTCTCTTGGAAAGCTGTGTGCCAAAGAACGGATGTTCTAAGTTCTCCCTTTTTCCCCTGCTGAGCTCATGTTGCATATTCCAGCTGCTCTTTGTGGGGTTGTTGTGAAGCAGTATGTGAAGTCTCTACCTCATTGTAGCATATGCAGGCAAGACTGCATTCTTCTACAGTTGTGTGGAGTAAGCTGTGATGTAGTTCTTGGCACATAATAAAACACGTTGCAGCAGATCCTCTGGCTGGTGGTGGTTCTTTTTAGAGCAGGGGATAGGAAGAGGTTGGGGAAACCCAAAAGGCTACCGTCTGTGTACAGATAATCCTCGACTTCACGACCACAATTGCCTCCGAAATGGTTTTTAAGCGAGCTTTGCCCCATTTTGCAACTTGCCTTGCTACGGGTGGTTAAGTCAATCACTGCAGTTGTTAAGTAGTAATGTGGTCATTAAGCAGATCTGGCTTCCTGGACTTTGCTTGTCTGAAGGTCACAAAAGGCAACCACGTGACTTGGCAACCATCATAAATACGAGTCAAACTCGGTCCAAGTGGCTGAATTTTGATCACGTGGCCATGGGGATGCTGCAGCAGTTGTAAGTATGAAAAAAAATGGTCATAAATCACCTTTTTTCAATGCCGTTGTTACTTCGGTTTCTAAACAAAGTCTTGTAAGTTGAGGACTACCTGTATGTAGGCTGCGAATGAAGAATTGGGAATGGACGCTGTTTTTAAGGGGTGAAGATGCTCTGCTCACCTGTTGGCCAAATCTCCAGAAAGGCCTGGTGTTTTCCAGGCTGCTCTTGGAGGTTTTAAGGACGGGAAAGGAGGCAGGAGGCCTCCAATAAACAAAGGATGTCCATTCCCAGCCTTAACACCCCTACAGTCTCCATCTCCCCACCAAGTGTGGTCTGGAAAACCATATTTTGTGTGTCTGTAATGGGAGAGACAACACCCTGCCAACAAAAGTGCGTATAGTCAAGGCCATGGTTTTCGCAGTTGCAATGTATGCCTGTGAAAGTTGGACCATAAGAAAGGCTGAGCGATAAAGAATGGAGGCCTTTGAACTATGGTGCTGGGGAAGGCTCCTGCGAGTCCCCCGGACTGCAAGGCAATCAAACCAGTCAGTCCTAGAGGAGATCAACCTCGACTGCTCTTGAGAAGGCCAGATCCTGCAGTTTAAACTCAAATACTTTGGCCACATAATGAGAAGGAAGGACTCCCTGGAGAAGAGCCTAATAGTGGGAAAGATTGAGGGCAATAGAAGAAGGGGACGACAAGAGAATGAGGTGGCTGGATGGAGTCACTGAAGCAGTAGACGCGAGCTTAAATGGACTCCAGAAAGATAAGAGGACAGGGAGACCTAGAGCAGGGGTTCTCAACCTTGGCAACTTTAAGACTTGTGGACTTCAACTCCCAGAATTTGGGAGCTTTGCTAGCTGAGGAATTCTGGGAGTTGAAGTCCACAAGTCTTAAAGTTGCCAAGGTTGAGAACCCCTGACCTAGAGGAACATTGTCCATAGGGTCGCGATGGGTCGGACAGGACTTCGCAATTAACAACAATAACGGGAGAGTGTGTAGTGGTTAAAGGCATGAGTCCCAGTCCTGTCTTGGGTACAAAGCCAGCTGGGTGACCTTGTGCCAGTCATGGCCTCTCAGCCCTAGGAAAGAGGCAAGGGCAAACCACTTCTAAAATGTTGTCAAGAAAACTTCAAGGACTTATCCAGAAATCAAGAATGACGCCAAGACACACAAGTATGCATTCTTGTGTTTGTGTGTACGTGCTCCTAAATTGGATGGGGCTGGTGCCAACTGTGGGCAACACAACCTCAACATTGCAGGGAGCTGTGCTCATCTACCTTACCCACATTGTCTAACCTGGATTTGTGTGTGTGTGTGTGCTATCTCAACCATGACCACTTTCAGATGTTTGGACTTAAACAGCAATCTATGCTGGTCTATACTGGTCTATGAACAGTATAGAGAAGGAAACAAACATCTGGATTGGTGAATGCACAGTCCTCCCAAAGATTCCAAACTTGGTTTGTTGGAACACCATAAAAAATAGGAGTTTACCGTCACTCTTGCATTGCTGGTACAAACAAAACTCGGAATGCATACACATAATCAGTTGTATTATCAAATTACTTTTTCCTGCATTCTGGAAAAATTGGGAAGGAATCCTGTTCTTCGTGGGATCATTTCATTTAAAAGCAGGTAGGAATGGTGCAAAGAACAGGTGGGCCATTCAGGGGCTAAACTTAGAGCTCAAAGAACTTTACAATCGAGCAGGCCAAGGACAGCTGCGTTTGCTGGCAGCAACGTGCGGATATTGGAGACTGGAATGGAGTTACCTTGGAGGTAAGTGGGCTGGCACGCTCCACAGGAAGCATGTATAACTTTGCTCCTGGTATAAGATCAAACTTTGCAGTAACAGTACTTGAAGCAGAATTTGGTTAAATACGAAATATAAACAAATTCCACATTGGATCCACTTGCTGTCTGTTACAAGTCTTTCCCATTTCTAAGCAGGGCGATCAAGTGATTCTTGCCCAATTTTATGACCTCCTTTTCCCTGATTAGCAAGCAAATCACGTCAAATCCAGCTTCCCCTTGACTGCTTGTCAAGCCAATTGAGAAGTTGCAAATAGCAACCACATGACTGGGACTGCAATTGTCCTGAATGTCAATTGCCAAGCACACAAATCTTGATGCCATGACTGGGAATTGTAAATGCAAAGACTAGTTGTCCGTTACTTTTTTCTGTGCTGTTGTAACTGGTCATTAAACATGGTTATAAGTTGACCAGCTGTCGTAAGGCAGAGGTCTGTTTTTCAGATTTTTGTCAACGATGTGAAAACAAGTCACTGGATGTGAGTTGAGCAACCATACATATTTGTTTAATTAATAAAAACCAAATCGGCAAGAAAAGTCCTCATTAGTATGCCTAACCCCTTTCTCAGAAGGCCATTCAAATTCTCGATGGCCAGCTTCTTAAAAATGCAATTATCATCCCCTTTTTTCAAAGAAGTATTGCCACATTTCCATCAGAAGAACATATAAATCATGGATGAAACCATGTAACGTCAGAATTCCAGGATAAGGAATTTAAGAGATTATCCCAGTGGAAATAGTAGGGAGATTATGAGTGTGCAAACCAATATTCCAAAATCCAGTGACTTCTCCAAAAGAGTGTTTTCCTTGAAATCTTCCATGATCCAGACCACGTAGTTTCAAGACAGCCGTGAAAACCTGGCTTCTAAAACAGGGTGTTAAGAAAACCCACTGTTGCAATCCAGAAATACCACCTATGGAAGAATGGACTTTGAAAGTAATAAATTTGGCGAAAATGGCGAAAATATCGGCATATTTGAAAGATCGCTCAAATGAACAATATTTGACAGACTGGAAATAGTGGATAGACTATATACAAGAGAAACACCAATCAAATAAAATGTATCTGGCGTACAGTTGAGGCTCGACGTGAAGAGTGAAGAATGCTTACCAGACCAGACGTTTACAAAGACTAATACCTAATGTTGTATTCTATGTTCTATGATGATTGCTTCTTAATATGATCTTATGCTTAATGTTGTTTGCTTTAATATTGAAAAAGCGGATTGAATTTCTACCTCAGGTTATTGAATTTCTACCTCAGGATCTTATGTTAGGGATTATAAAAGATTGCACTATTACTGAGACGAAGTTAATTCCGAAGCGCGAATGGAAAATATGTGATAGACTAGATACAGTAGATAGACCATATATAGGAGAAACACCAATCAAATAAAATGTATCAGGTGTATAGTTGAGGCTTGACGTGAGGAGCGAAGAATGTTTACCAAACCAGACGTTTACAAAGACTAAAACCACATGCTGTATTTTCATGTTTTATGAGGACTGCTTCTTAATATGATCCTATGTTTAATGTTGATTGCTTTAATATTGGGAAAGCGTACTGAATTTCTACCTCAGGTTATTGAATTTTTACCTCAGGATCTTTTGCTAGGGATCATAAAAGATTGCACTACTACTGAGACGAATTTACCTCTGAAGCTCGAATGAACAATATGTGATAGACTAGAAACAGTAGTTAGAACATATATAAGAGGAATGTTTACTAAACCAGACGCTCACAAAGACTAATCCATAGTGTTGTATTGCAGGTTATATGATGATTGCTTTTTAATACGATCTTATGTTTGATGTTGATTGTTTCAATAAAAGAATTTTTTACAAAAACAAAACAAAACCCACTGTTGCAATGTACTACTTACAGACGTTTCATCCTGGCATGGCCATATTAATAATAATAATAACTAATAATAATATAACAATAATGTTGGAAGGGACCTTGGAAGTCATGCTCAGGCATGAAACCCTATACCACTTCAGACCAATGGCTGTTCAGTCTCTTCTTTAAAAACTTACAGTGTTGAAGCATTCACTGCTTCTTCCACTGGTTAATTGTTCTGTCAGGAAGTTTCTCCTTAATGCTAGGTTGCTTCTCTCCTTGATTAGTTTCCATCCGTTGCTTCTTGTCCTGTCTTCAGGCGCTTTGGAGAACAGCTTGACTCCCTCTTCTTTGGGGCAGCCCCTGAGATATTGGAACACTGCTATCGTGTCACCCTTAGTCCTTCTCTTCATTAAACTAGACATTCCCAATTCCAGCAACCGTTCCTCATATGCTTTAGCCTCCAGTCCCCTGATCATCTTTGTTGCTCTTCTCTGCCCTCTTTCTAGAGTCTCAACATCTTTTTTACATCGTGGTGACCAAAACTGAATGCATTATTCCAAGTGTGGCCTTACCAAGGCCTTGTAGAGTGGTATTAACACTTCGCGTGATCTTGATTCTCTCCCTCTGTTAATGCAGCCTGTTAACTTATTTTCATGCTTGTAAGCTGCCCAAAGTAGTGCACAAATGTAGCCATAAAAACCAAAATTATAACTAAATAATTGATTCACCCATTACAGAAAGACCCCGGCACTGAAGAAAGTAACATGACCATTTTCCACACTTACGTCCGTCGCAGCATCCCGCTGGTCACGTGTTTAGAATTAGGACACTTGGCAACTGATTCGTATTTATGACAGTTGCAGTGTCCTGGGGTCATGTGATCACCTTTTGTGACCTGATGAGCAAAGTCAATGGGGAAGTCAGATTACTAACAACTGCAACTGATTCTCTTAACTGTGGTAAGGTCATAAAATGGGGCAAACTCACTTAGCAAGTGTCTCACTTAGCAACAGAAATTTTGGGCTCAATTATGTTTGTAAGTTGAGGACTACTCGTATTTTAAGTTCCCATTCAGCATTTGATGCACCTTTCAGATCTGAATGAACTAAGTATAATATTTTTTATTATTTTAGGTCTTGGGTGAATTAAATACAATTTGGCCTGAGAGCTAAACTGAGCAGCGTACTCTGTGCATGAAAATGATCTGGTTGTTTAGACTTCACTTGTGATAATAGTTTGAAAGGACCCCCCTGGGAATATCTTTTATTTCTGTGGCATCAGTATATATCTTTTTCTCAAACAAAATTGCTGTCCTCTTGATGCAGTTCGATCAATACATTTGCTCGGCCTTTGGTTAAGATCAAATGTCGAATGCAGGGGAGCGTTTATTGTGTTGACATATAGGCAAGGCTAATGCATTCGGTTGTGATTGTGTATTTTTTTTCAGCCTCAGACAAGTTGCATTGTCATGTTTTGGCTATCCAGATAGTTTTAAGACTCCAGTAACCGCATAACTTTTGCAGTTTTGCAGAAATACCCGTTTAAAAACAAGCTCTTTATAGATTTCACACAATATTAAGTCCTATTTTCTGCCTGGAAATTTATTTATTTATTAATGAAATTTATATAGTTGCCCATCTCCCCCAAAGGGGACTCTGGACGATGCACAATAATAAATAAAACAGTCACTATAAAACCAGTAAAAACCTTTAAAAGTCACAATAATTCCTTTTCTTTCCTAAAGTCAATAGGAAAAATGTAGCAGAAATATTTTTATAGCTTTAAAACTCTCCTATCAGTATTGTTCTTCCATTCAAAGAAATGAAAGTCATAGAGAAAACATATTAGAAATAATTTGGAGTGGGAACCTCCAACATTGAGGGAGAAATATTTAAAAAAATGGGTTGGAGAGCTGAACCAGATATAATGAAAAACACCTGGTTACATTTTCTTTAGTAACCCAACACAGTTGTATTTCTGGACTTATTGTCCCACTTGGATGTTCTATTTTCACTACCAATAATCCCGTTAGATTCTTCTCTAAAACTATTCTTCACCATGAAAATGTATCTTACATACCTATAGTTGAAAGAAGATTCTATCTCGCATATATAAACTTGAAAGAAGATTCTATCTTACATATATAAACTTGATGGTTTGTTTAATGTTTTTGTAGGTTTCTCTCCAGGTCTTATGCATTTCTGGGATGGCCCTGAAAATTTGGCATCCCAGCTAGTGCTCAGCTTATCTGAAGTTTATCAGTAGATTGCTTAGTAAGGCTGTCAGCTTTTTTTTTATCATGAATTTTATACTATTATGGATGTCACCGTGAAGCTCCTATGTTAGTTAAATTGTAGAAAAAGCATTGCACAACCTCATTATTCCTCCTCTTCCAACCCCTCCAAAGAAGGAGAATATTGCTATATGATAAAATCTGTATCCGGAGCTCATATCCGGATGACATGGTTCCGAAAAGAAGCAGTTTCTCAAAGATCTTTGAGGCTTATTTACCTTAAAGAATCCTTTTTATTTCTGCATAACTTCGGCACACACAAAAGTCAAGCCAAAACTCACAAACTTTTCAAACCAATTAAGGGGTCCCAAACTCCAGTCGCTATCCCTAAATTAACAGGGATAGTCTGACAAAGATTTGGGGAGGATCTCGCCATGGAAGAGAAAAAAATGCCTGAAACAGGCTCTCCAAAGAACATTCCAAGTTGGGGAGAAGGTCTGTCAACTAAATATCTACGCCTCAAATTACCCAGCAAGAAATTGGGGCCTAAATTCTTGGGGCCTTTCCCCATAGTTAGGATCATCAACCTGGTCACAGTACAGATCATCAACCTGGTCACAGTACAACTAAAACTGCCTAGACTTTTAGGGAAAATTCACCCAGTTTTCCATTGGATTAGGATGAACATGGTTGGGTTGCACAGTGCTGATATTCCCTGGAGGACAATAAGGCAAGGCCCTTTTATTTTACTTATTCTTTTATATTTTTTTCTTTGCAAGGAGAACTGTCTGCCCCTTTCCTGAATGCCAGAAGCCCGTCAGTGCTGCCTTTCTATCTAAAAATCAAAACACAGCCAAGAATTTATCCAAACCCACAGTGTTTCTCAACCTTGACAATTTTAAGGCATGTGGACTTCAACTCCCAGAATTCCACAGCCAGCATGGCTGTGGAATTCTGGGAGATGAAGTCCACATGCCTTAAAATTGTCAAGGTTGAGAAACACTGCGTGATTCTGTGCCTGTACGGCGGTCCTCCGGGCCGCTAGGGGCCGCCACGAAAGGCGCAATTCCGCTTCGCTTGCTTGCTCTGCTAGGCCGACCTTTCTAGTTCCTTTCCCAAGAGCCTTTGCTCCCTTTCCGACTGGGAGCTGCCAAGATGGTGAGAGAGGGGACGAAGCAATCCGGGGCCATCCGTGGCGGTGGCGGCGGCGGGAGGGAAATGCGGGGCGGTCTCGGTAGCTTCCGGGAGAAGGGTCGGTGGGCCCCTCGGCAGAATCCACCCTGACGGCCGGCCTGGCCTCTTCGGGGAGGATTTCTTCCCGCCGTAGAAATGGCTACGGGAATGGAGGCTGCGGGGGAACAGCTAGGCCTGGCGGGCTCTGGAGGCTTCCAAGGGCTTGATCCAATCAGGGGCTGTGGAAGTGAAAGGGCCGGGGGTCCTCCGCCTCCCCGATTTGGGGGAGAGGCGTCGTTGGTGGGGGTGGGGCTTCACCTCCCTGCCTCCCCCCGCCCCCCCGCCTTGCTGCTTGAAAAGCTGCCTGGCAGGCAGAGATCCCACAGGTAAAGATTCCCTCCCATCAAAGTGATGCGTCTGCATGGGAGGATAGTCAGCGCTGCAGGCTTGCCAGGGGGGATTTCACCTGCGGGCGGGCGCGAGGGAAAATAATAATCCCCTGATGGTTTTGGACTTAACACACCTGCCTTTTCTAGCCTGCCTGATCTGCGTGTGTGAATGGTAATGCCAGCTTGCCTGTTTATATGGATTGGGGCCAGGGCTCTTCCAACTTGGCCCTTTGATGACTTGTGGACTTCAACTCCCAGAATTCCTCAGCCAGTGTGCCTGGCTGAGGAGTTCTTGGAGTTGAAGTCTACAAGTCATAAAAGGGTCAAGTTTGAAGACCCCTGGATTGGGGGGGATAAAAGCAGCAGAATTCTTTAGCTGTTTCTTTCTCACTTTCCCTACGGTCGGCTTTGAGGTCAGGTGTTGCTTCATTCAGCCTCATAAACTAGTTTGTAACTGCTTACATATTTATTTTATATTTTATTTTATTTGACTTATATGCCGCCCTTCTCCCCAGACTCAGGGCGGCTCACAGCAAAAAATGCAAGTACAAAAATATAAATCAATTAAAATAGTAATATACAATATAAAAACTATATAACTATTACCACTCATACAACATACAGTCCCAATCAAAGGCCCAGAGGCCGAGCGCAGCTCACATGCCCCAAGCCTGTCTGCATAAATGTGTTTTTTAAGAGTTTTCAGAAAGCTAGGAGGGAGGGAGCAGTACGAACCTCTGAGGGAAGTTGGTTCCAGAGGGCTGGGGCAGCAACAGAGAAGGCCCTAACCCTAGGTCCTGCCAGACGGCACTGTCTAACAGGGGACCCGTAGGCGGCCAACCCTATGTGCCCTAACTGGTCGCTGGGATTCATGGGGCAGAAGACAGTCCCGCAAGTATCCTGGCCCATTGCCATATAGGGCTTTATAGGTCATAACCAACACTTTGAATTGTGTTCGGAGACCAATTGGTAGCCAGTGCAGCTCATGGAGGGCTGGAGTGATATGAGCATGTCTTGGGAGACCCAAGACGGCTCGCGCGGCCGCATTCTGAACCACCTGCAGTCTCCGGACATTCTTCAAAGGTTTCCCCATGTAGAGAGCATTACAGTAGTCGAATCTCGAGGTGACAAGGGCATGGGTGACTGTGAGGAGTGATTCCCGGTCCAAAAAAGCTATCCAATCCTGTCATGATTTAGTGCAATGTGTGAACTCTCTCATCAGGTACAGACAGCTGGGGATCGAAACCCATAAACCTCTATAAAAAGATATTTTCCCCTAAAAATTGCAGAGTTTCTTAAGAAAAGAAACTCTATAGTCCAGCTTGTCATCCAGGAAAGCAGAATTTCTGAAGCTTTTTGGTCCCAAGTACTTTTCAAGGGGAGATGCAGGCTGGAGAGTTGGGTCATCCTCGGTTTCAAATTTCTTGGGTGTTTGCAACATTCGAAAGGCTTAATTCCTTAACTGGCTGATGCATTTGCTTCTTTGGATCTTCTTAGGGACGTGTCCGTACGAAGACGGTGAAAAAAGCAGCCCGGGTGATCATTGAAAAATATTACACTCGCCTTGGAAATGACTTCCACACAAACAAGCGAGTGTGTGAAGAGATTGCCATCATCCCCAGCAAGAAACTGCGGAACAAAATCGCTGGGTAGGCAAGCTTGCTGATGTGACTGACTCCATGCAAAGTTTTCACGTGGTCATTCTAAATCTTGATTTTTGCTCATGAGCAGAACCTGCATCGAAAGTGATTTTGGCCTTCTTGGTGGCCTGGTCATTGATAGTGCAGGAAAAGCATTCTTGACAGCATTTCCCGTGTTTGGGGGATTAATTTCTTCTTACCAAACCCTGAGCTTTTCAGACATTACTAAAAACTGGGTTGTTCAAACAGAGGCAACCACTTTGTTCTTGATTTGGCATTTTTCTATGCTTGAAACGTTTAAGGCCAAGCTTTGTTGAGTCAGTTCAGAGCTTGTTGAGATTTTCGCTTGAATGCCTGATTGTTTTTAGGGGGAGAGAAGTCACAGTGAAATATACTAGACCCCCCCTGTGCTTCTCCACAGGTATGTCACCCATCTGATGAAACGCATTCAAAGAGGGCCAGTCAGAGGTATCTCCATCAAACTACAAGAAGAGGAAAGAGAAAGAAGGGATAACTACGTCCCAGAGGTAAGTTTTATATCTCAGGATGAGCTTCATAGAGCTTTCACGTCTTAAATTTAAGTAAAAGCATATTTAGCTCCAGTAAAACTGGCGTGCCAAGAATTTTCCCTGAAATATATAAGTCATCATAGCAAAAAGTAGTTTCTGGGTTATCTGTAATCTTACCCAATAAAACTTCTTTTCTGGTCAATCAATTGGAATTTAAATCACTACCACCCAGAGGGTCGTTGATTTATGGAATTCACTTCCAGAAGGGGTCGTGACAGCTGTCAGCCTTGACAGCTTCAAGGCAGGGCTAGATAGATTCATGGATGTCAAGTGTATTGGTGGTTATTAAAACGGATGTCCATGTGCCGCCTCTATGTTGGTTGAGGCAGGCAGGATTCCCTTGAGTCCCATTTGTTGGGGGTCAAGGGAAAGGGAGGGTTTTGCCTTCTCTTTCTGCTCAAGATCCCCATGTACAATTGGTGGGCCACTGTGTGACACAGAATGCTGGACTCGATGGGCTTTGGCCTGATTCAGCAGGGCTCTTCTTATGTTCTTACTACTGAGAATTAATAAAAACTAAGGTGGATTTAGGAGCAATGTGTTCAGTTTAGGATCAGTCTGGGCTCAGAATCACTCAGCTGCCTTGAAGTTGTCAAACTTGTCATCTATAAGGAGAAGGTGTGACTTTAATGCAGAGTCAAACATCCGGCCTGTGGGCCAGAGGCATCATAGCGAAACCGCACCCACCCCATTGCCGGCAATGGGGGGAAAGTCGTGATATGTCACGTGACGTTACAAGTTTGACACCCCTGTTTTAAAGCATCAGAAGGATACATGAACCAAATACATTTTAGGAACTTGTTCTCGTAGGAGTGGTGTTATAGTTGCCTGTGTGAAAGGGGCCTAGCATTAGGTCAGGGAATACAGGTAGCCCTCGACTTAATTACAATTTGTTTAGTGACCAGAGTTAACAGCGGCATGCAAAAAGGGGGACTTATAACCATTTTTCTCACGACCGTTACACCATCCCCATGGTCAGGTGATTAAAATTCAGATGCTTGGCCACTGATTCATATTTATGACCGTCGCAGTGTCCCGGGGTCACGCGATCCCCTTTTGCGACCTTACAAGCAAAGTGAATGGAGAAGCCAGATTCACTTAGCGACTGGGTCACTAACAACAATGTTGTGATTCCTCGCCAGCCAGTGGACCCGGCGGCTGAGTCTGAGGAAACAGAGGAAGAGGAGGAGGGGCCTGGAGTGATATCAGAGGAAGGCTCTGAGGAGCTCCAAGACTTACAGTCTGACTAGGAGCCTGGCCCCTCTACTTGCACTCAGGCTGAGAGACAGCTGTGCTGGGAGCCTGAGTTGGACAGTGATGAAGAACAGCTGGGAGATATCCCGGATGCACAAAAACGCCGGCAAGAAAAGAGAGTAGTACAGAGGAATGCACTGGGGTGGCTCAAAGGCAAAGGAGAAGGCATTAGGAAGCCACGCCTTGGCTGCATAATAAAAGGGAAGGTGTGGGAGGTGCTGCTTGCCGAAGGCACAGAACAAACAAGTGCATTCACTTAACTTTGGCAAGAAAAGTCATAAAAGGTAGTAGTAATAGTAATAATAATAATAGTAAAGTTGGAAGGGACCTTGGAGGTCATCTAGTCCAACCCCCTGCTCAGGCAGGTAACCCTATACCATTTCGGACAAATGGCTGTCCAGTCCAGTCTCTTCTTAAAAACTTCCAACCTTCTGGAGGCAGGTTGTTCCACTGGTTAATTGTTCTCACTGTCAGGAAGTTTCTCCTTAGTTCCAGGTTGCTTCTCTCCTGGATTAGTTTCCACCCGTTGCTTCTTGTCCTGCCTTCAGGCACCTTGGAGAATAGCTTGACTCCCTCTTCTTTGGGGCAGCCCCTGAGATATTGGAGCACTGCTATCCTGTCCCCCCTCGTCCTTCTCTTCGTTAAACTAGACATACCCAATTCCAGCAACCGTTCCTTATATGCTTTAGCCTCCAGTCCCCTAATCATCTTTGCTTAACAAATGTCTTCCCTTAGCAACAGAAATGTGGGGCTCACTGTGGTCGTAAGTCGAAGACTCCCTGTAGCGCAGAAGTTGGCTTCCCCAGATGAACTGAGCCTGCATTCGAAAGTGATGGTGGCCTTTTGCCTGTGGCCTCGTCATTGATAGTGCAGGTAGAGAAAGCCCGAAGGCATTTCCCGTGTCTGTGGAGCCTCTTCCCATCTCCTTCAGACCCTGAGCTTTTCAGACATGGTTTTAATCTAGGCCAGGGATAGGCAACCTCGGGTCTTTTATGACTCATGGACTTCAACTCCCAGAATTCCTGAGTCAGCATAGCTGACTCAGGAATTCTGGGAGTTGAAGTCCATGAGTCATAAAAGACCCGAGGTTGCCTACCCCTGATCTAGCCCAATAGCGTCTGAGACTTCACACTTGATTTTGGAAGTCTTCGATTGCTTTTTTTCCCTCATTAACATAAGGGCACTCTTGCTGTACTATATTCTTTTCCTAAAACGATGCAGTTGTCTTTCTGCGTGGCTTCTCTCTTGACAGAAATATGTGTACATTATTGCTCATACAGTCTTGATTTCTTTCTGTTCTGATGATTTATAACAAGGGGGTCTCCAATCTTGGCAACTTTAAGACTTGTGGACTTCCAACTCCCAGAATTCCTCAGCCAGAATTCTGGGAGTTGAAGTCCACAAGTCTTAAAAGTTGCCAAGTTTGGAGACCCCCCGATTGACAAAGTAACAGGCTTGCTCTTGTAGGACCCTGACTATTTAAAGCTGTAGTAGCTTAGCCCTCTACGAAATAGCCCAAATTAGCCAAAAGGGTAAAATTACTCTGGTTTTGTTAAGATTAAAATTAGGGTAGTGAACAAAAATGACAGGAAGTAAAACCAAAAAAAGAACAACTGTAATTTAGGTCAATACATAATTTTAGAATAAATTTAGGAGATGTTTTCTGATGCTGGAAGATATTTTTGATTATTTACCTACCTGAATACAGTGCTGTCCTGATACAATTCCGTGGATATTTTATTTATTTATTTTATTTATTTATTTGGGTTTGTATGCTGCTCCTCTCCGGGGACTCGGAGGTGAAGTCTAACTGAAGCCTCTGTTTTTAATCTGCTGGTTTTTTTTTCTTTTACTGTTTTTGAGTGACTAAAAGTTGAAGGTCATTTTTTTTTCCTGTAATAGTATATAAGTGGGAGGAGAAGAGCCCTAATGCTTTCTGTTTGCAATGTAGTTTGGCAAATGTGGGCAGAAAATTACCTTTTGAGCAGCTTTCATGGGAGGTATTTTTGCATGTTCTCTTGAGACTCCAATTTCAGTCACTGGCGGAAAGGCTATTCTATTAAGTTTCTAAATTTGGTTCCAGAATTATTAAGAAGTATTTGCAGTTACTACATGTAGGTACATTTTGTTCTTAGAATATCTGAGAATAAAGGATAGCCCAAATGAGTATATAATCTCACTGAGGATTTGTTTGTATTTGATGCCCAGTGCTTCACAATTTTAACAGTTTTTATGGAGAACAGATTTATTCTGGTGTATTTGTGTCAGCCTTCCTCAACATTTTGCCCTCTTCCAAATGTTTTAGGATTAGGGGCCTTATCATTCCCATCCATCTTGGTACCAAGCTGATGTTCCTGGAAATGGTCCCCAGAATATTTGGAGGGCAACAGGCTAGGGAAGACTGCTGTCGGTAAACGTGCCATGTTCATATTTGCATATAGTTTTGGCTGATGCTTGTAACTCCTTGCTCATGTTTCTTGAAGCACCTTGCCGACAATCTCGGGCTGCCTGTAAGAAGGGGGCTTATGATAATGTATACATTGCACGATTGCTGTGTTTTGACTCAATTCTTGGACTTCTGTTATAACCGTCAATCGTTGCCTCTTTCTTCCTCAGGTCTCTGCCCTGGATCAGGAGATCATTGAAGTGGATCCAGATACCAAGGAAATGTTGAAGTTGCTGGTGAGTGGATGGGTGCCCACAAAATTGCTTTTCTATAGCTAAGTGGCTGGATTTTTTTTTTAATGGCTGTTAATTATGAGAGTCTGAAGTTAAGTGAAAATAAAGTAGCCAGGAGAGTCAGTGTGCTGAGGTGGTTAAAGGCACCAGGCTATAGAGTGGGAGACTGTTGAGTTCTAGTTCTACCGTAGGCATAAAATCAGCTAGATAACTTCAGGCCAGTCCCTCCCTTGGAAACCTAGAAAGAAGGAAATGGCAAACCACTTCTGAAAATGTTGCCAATAAAACTGCATAAACTTATCCAGGCGGTCATCGGGAGTCAAGACACGAAGATGCTCTCTCTCCCCCCCCCCAAAGTCAGCCCACTTGGTAGCAGTTCTGAAAGATTTGGGCAGTTTCATGTAGTGTGTTTAAAAGCCAAGCAAAAGCACTGTACAGATATAGTATAGGGGGGTACCTTGCTCAATAGTGGTGAGAGGGATCTCGAAGTCCTAATGGACAATAATTTAAATATGAGCCAGCCATGTGCTGCAGCTGCCAAAAAAGCCAACACAGTGCTGGGCTGCATTAACGGGGGATAGAAACAAGATCACGGGACGTATTAATACCACTTTACAACACCTTGGTAAGGCCACACTTAGAATACTGCATCCAGTTTTGGTAACCGCGATGTAAAGATGCTGAGACTCTAGAAAGAGTACAGAGAAGAGCAACAAAGATGATCAGGGGACTGGAGGCTAAAACATATAAGGCACAATTGCTGGAATTGGGTAGGTCTAGTTTAATGAAGAGAAGGACTGGGGGGGGGGCATGATAGCAGTCTTCCAGTATCTCAGGGGCTGCCACAAAGAAGAGGCAGTCAAGCCATTCTCCAAAGCGCCTGAAGGCAGGACAAGAAGCAACGGATGGAAACTAATCAAGAAGAGAAGCAACCTAGAACTAAGGAGAAACTTCCTGACAGTGAGAACAATTAACCAGTGGAACAACCTGCCTCCAGAAGCGGTGAATGCTCCAACAATGGAGGTTTTTAAGAAGAGACTGGACAGCCATTTGTTTGAAATGGTATAGGGTTACCTGCCTGAGCAGTGGGTTGGACTTGATGACCTCCAAGGTCCCTTCCAACTTTATTATTATTATTAGATACCGGGGATAAAGCAACCCTAACTTCTTGGCAAATCACTAGAATACTTGGTGAATGCATGATTGCTAAAAGCTTTCATTTGTTTTTGCATATCAAGGAAATTGAGCCTCAAAAATGTTTTCACGTAGATAATTTAGCCTGAGTGAAAAGAACTCCTTTTCAGCTCTTGCCCAGGGATCTGCTTAGTGTATCTTGGCTCTCTTCTATTCGCAGGACTTCGGCAGCCTGTCCAATCTGCAGGTCACACAGCCCACCGTAGGGATGAACTTCAAAACTCCAAGAGGTGCCATCTAAAGCCATTTCCATGTCGTCACTTTTACAATAAATACATAGAAACAACACCTTGACTTGTATCATTTCAAATACCTGTCTTCTAGGTAAGTGTTGTATACACCGACTCTCCATGTACTCTCCAGAGTAAGAATTTGGTTGCATTCCTATATCTGCTAAGCAGCATTTGTGTTAACTTTGATGTGTTGATTAAATCTGTATTTGTTAGATGTAAATAATGCAGCTGGCCACAACCAAGCAAATCCTATTCATTGGAATTTAGAATATACATTTTGGGGTGTCCCCCCTCCCCGCCAAGGCTCTCAGCTGCTTTTTGCATGCTGGCTGGGGAATTCTGGGAATTGAAGTCCACCAAGTTTTAGAGTTGCCACGATTGGACACCCAGGCTTTATCAAATGCTTTGCAAAATAAAGAACTGCAGTGTCTGTTGCATTCCCATGACCAAAGCCCATAAAAAGATTATAAAATTGTAATCGTAGGACTGTCAATTTATTCTTGAGAAACACTCCTCTCAAGCAAGATGTTTTAGTATTAAAGGCACTCTAACTGCTTAAAGATTTATTAAAGAATTTTGCCCAACACCAATTCTTTTTTCACCCTTTTTGAAGATAGGAACAACCCGACTTTACTACTCTAGCACAGTTAGGGTTAGGTCTAGCATGGTTCGTCTATGATTTTTAGAGGTCATGGAGAAGACTGCTGTGTCTTCTAACCCTAACCCTAACCTAACCCTAATGTGATATGAGATATGTGCCCATATCTCATAATTCACCCAGACAAGCTGTCAAACATCTACCTATAGATCTCTTAACAGGTAGGATCTTATCAGAGATTAATACATAGTCTTAGCAGAGATTAAAGTAACATCTCTTTAGCCCTACATTAGGACAGCACTTTCTTATTTGGCTCCAGATGTGGAGATTTTAATTTCTAGAATTCTCTGCAGTGGCCTTGCATTCTAGAAGTTGCCCGTTAAGGCAACCGGCCGTGACTCCTTCCCCCATCCCCAGCCATTTACTCTCACCCCAAAGAGGAGGGCTGTGACATGGGAGTGACCGTTGCATTCTCTGGAGACAGAATTAGTAAGTTTCAATATACCGTACATATGAGGAACAGTGGACAATACTAAAGATTTTATTTGTCACTTGTATAACAGTTCAGCACTGAAGTTATGCAAAGTTTTAACCCAGTTTCCACATTTACAGAACAAAAGTAGGGGAGACACAAAGGTTAAGTACTAAGACATCCGAACAAAGAAGATGAAAAGGAAATAGGTTTCTTATTGTAGTTCCAGAACATTAATATGCTCCACTTGGTCCACTACAAATTAAACTTGTCCCACATTCTAATCTGTGTGTGTGTGTGTGTGTGTGTGTGTGTGTGTGTGTGTGTGTGTGTCCCTTGAGCAAATTCCTCAATGAGATTTGCTTTCAGACCAAGTATTCACACAGCAGCTGCCCTGTGGGTTCTTTGATGAGCGTTCAGGTGTGTGCTTCTGCTGAAGCTCTTCCCACACTGCAAGCAGGTATATGGTTTCTCCCCCGTGTGCGTTCTCTGATGGGAAGTGAGGCTGGAGCTGACCCGGAAGCTCTTCCCACACACCATGCACTGGTACGGTTTCTCCCCCGTGTGAATCCTCTGGTGGGTGTTGAGATCCGAACTCCGCCGGAAGCTCATCTCGCACTCCAGGCATTTGTAGGGCTTCTCTCCCGTGTGAATCCTTTCGTGGTAGGTGAGGCTGGTGCTCAGGCAGAAGCCAATCCCGCACTCCAGACACTTGTAGGGCTTCTCCCCCGTGTGCGTCCTCTGGTGGTACGTGAGGTTCGTGCTCACGCAAAAGCTCTTGCCGCACTCCAAGCACTTGTAGGGTTTCTCCCCCGTGTGAATCCGCTGGTGGGAGGTGAGGCTGGTGCTCACCCGGAAGCTCTTCCCGCACTCCAGGCATTTGTAGGGCTTCTCGCCTGTGTGAATCCGCTGGTGGGAGATGAGGCTGGTGCTCAGACTGAAGCCAATCCCGCATTCCAAACACTTGTAAGGTTTCTCCCCACGGTGCGTCCTTTGGTGGTAAGCCATGCTGGTGCTGGAACTGTAGCTTTTTCCACACTCCGAGCATTTGTAGGGCTTCTCGCCCGTGTGGCTTCTCTGGTGACTGGTGAGGCCGGCGATCACGCTGAAGCTTTTGCTGCATTGGGAGCACTTGAAGGGTTTCTCCTCCGTGTGAATCCGCCGATGGGCGCTGAGGTGTGCGTTCAGGCTGAAGCTCCTTCCACACTTCTCGCATTTAAACGGCTGCTCCTTGATGTAACTGGTGCAATGAGCGATGAGGTTCGAGTCAGAGTGGAAACTTTTCTGGCGCTGAAGGAAGGTATGGTTTTCGTCTCCTTTATCGTTTTTTTCCAGACTGTCAAGCTGACCAGGGTGATCCCCGATCAAAGAGGGAGATGCTTTATTCCTCACCTGGTTTAATTTCGTTTTCCTTCTCTGCGGCGGCTCCCTTTTCTTATCTCCCTTCTTTGCTGCACCCAAAACACACGATTCTTCTTTATTCTCCATCTCTGAACTGCTAACGTCTAATGAAAACAGGGAAATAATATTTTTTAGTTTGTCTACCAAGATAACCTTTACTGTCTTTTTTTTACTGTGGGCACGACACACATCAAAAATAAATTTAGTTGCCTGCTCTCAAAGTGAACACATACATGACCCGACACAACATGTATAGACCCACACCCCTACATATACATAACATAAATATTAAACCCTGTCCATCTTGAATACATAACGGAGGGAGGAAGCTTGAGAGTTCACAAGGTTGATACTGTATGGAACGAAACTATGATTGAATCTGGATGTTCTGCTTGAGATACCACGGAGCCCCCTCCTCCCAGAAGGGAACAAGGAAAACAGGTCGTGAAGGATGTGTGGCGTCCCAGATAATCTTACGGACCCTGCTCAAGCAGCGCTTCTGTGCTATGTCCTGCATGGGAGGGAAGGAGCTGCCAATGATCTTTTCTGCCATCCTCACCACTCTGCACTGCCTTCCTGTCTGAAGCAGGGATGCCTCCAAACCAGACTGTGATGCTGTATGACAGGATGCTCTTCATCGTCCCTCTGTAGAAAGTGGTCAGGACAGGGGAAGGAAGATGTGCTTTTCTCATGCGGCGCAGAAAATGCAGTGCTGTGCCCACTTCACCAGTGTCTCACTGTTGAGTGACCAAGCCAGCCTACTAGTTAACTGCACACCCAGGAATTTGATGCTGGTAACCACCTCCACAGGTGAGATCTCTACCATTTGAGATTTCTGCTATATCTTCCTTTTTATGTCAGAGATAAGTGGTCACTATTTTGTAACACCGTCAGAATGATTTTAGATGCCACACTAATCAATACGACTGAGTTTTTAGGTTTTGGCAAGACAAATTTTTACAGTATCTCCTCATTTTTTTACTCTTTTAATAACAAAAATTATGGAGCAGGAATTCTTCCTTGTGGCACCATTTTTGGGTAATTCATTTCTCCGTTCTCACTCTCTGTCCTTTTATAGGTGATAAGGAGCATTATTCCAACAGTTTTAAGATTCCATGGGATTATAGAAGAGACATAAAGCTTGTCTTTGACTAACAAGCATTTATATACTGGCCCTTCAAAGTTACAATGGCACTCAAAAATGTGACAAGTCTAGTTTTAATATTTAACAACTGTTGCTGCATCCTCACGGTCAGGTGATCAAAATTCAGCCGCTTGCAACTGGCATGTATTTATGACAGTTGCAAACAAGCACATTTTATTAAAAGGCAGACACTTAAAAGTTTCAGAAAAGATGCTACTTAAATCCCAAGTTCTAGGATTTCAGGTTAATTCTTACTCTTTCCTAACGGTTCCATAATTTAATGCTCATTGATAAATCACTGCATCCATTGTGCTTTTAATACTTGGGGCTGACATTCAATTACTGTAACAATGACTGGAGAATTGTACTAATAGCAAAAACAAATGTTTTAATTAGCCAAGCCATATAATCTTTTGATACACCAGAATAAATAACAACAACAATAATAAAAAAGTTGGAAGGAACCTTGGAGGTCATCTCAGGACACCCTATACCCATGGTGGTGAACCTATCGCACGCACGTCACGGCTGGCACGCAGAGCCCTCTCTGTGGGCATGCGTGCCGTCACCCCAGTCCTAGGCTTTCAACTGGGTTTTATAAAACCTTTTCGCTTTAGGCCTCTGCCGCATGTGCAAAAAAAAAAGGTTCAATCAATTTCAACTTCTTGCGGAAAAGAAAAAGATCTCGCAAAGTTGGAATTGATTGATTGAACTTTTTAGTCCCACCCAGTCTGCCGTTACCACCACAGCCACGCCCACCCGACGATACATAAGTGGGTTTTGGGTTGCAGTTTGGGCACTCGGTCTCTAAAAGGTTCGCCATCACTGCCCTATACCATTTCAGACAAATGGCTGTCCAGTCTCTTCTTAAAAACTTCCAGTCTTGGAGCATTTACTGCTTCTGGAGGCAGGTTGTTCCACTGGTTAATTGTTCTAACTGTCACGAAGTTTCTCCTTAGTTCTAAGTTGCTTCTCTCCTTGGTTAGTTTCCATCCGTTGCTTCCTGTCCTGCCTTCAGGCGCTTTGGAGAATAGCTTGACTCCCTCTTCTTTGGGGCAGCCCCTGAGATATTGGAAGACTGCTATCATGTCCCCCCTCATCCTTCTCTTCATTAAACTAGACACCCCCAATTCCAGCAACCGTTCCTGATATGTTTTAGCCTCCAGTCCCCTGATCATCTTTGTTGCTCTTCTCTGCCCTCTTTCTAGAGTCTCAGCATCTTTTTTTACATCATGGTGACCAAAACTGGATGCAGTATTCCAAGTGTGGCCCTACCAAGGCGTTGTAAAGTGGTAATACTTCAGGTGATCTTGATACGAGGTCAGGAAACAAAGATTGTGCAAAACATTCTGATTCTGAAAACTCAAAACAGAAAACTTACCGAAAGGGTTCACAACCGCACAATTGTCTTCCATGACTAGACTGCTAAAGAACTCTGCTCAAGATTCAGCAAAATCCACTTCTCCACAGCATGCATGAATCATGCAAGTGATTCTAAAAAGAAAAAGGAACTTGTTCACTGGCTTGTATACAAAATACGCATCAGTAACACGCAACACTGTTTTGGAAGAAACAGCAGGTTCTCTTCTGTACTATTTAAACCAGGAGTCTTCAAACTTGGCCCTTTTATGATTTGTGGACTTCAACTCCCAGAATTCCTTAGATAGGCACATTGTGGACTCCAACTCCCAGAATTCCTTAACCATGTTGGCTGGCTGGGAATTCTGGGAGTTGAAGTCCACAAGTCATAAAAGGGCCAAGTTTGAAGGCCCCTGATTTAAACCATGGAGGAGTGTCCCACCATGGCCACTTTAAGACCAGTGGACTTCAACTCCCAGAATTCCCCAGCCAGCCATCATGCCTAAGGAATTCTGGGAGTTGAAGTCCACAGGTCATAAAAGGGCCAAGTTTGAAGGCCCCTGATTTAAACCATGGAGGAGTGTCCCACCATAGCCACTTTAAGACCAGTGGACTTCAACTCCCAGAATTCCCCAGCCAGCCATCATGCCTAAGGAATTCTGGGAGTTGAAGTCCACAGGTCATGAAAGGGCCAAGTTTGAAGGCCCCTGATTTAAACCATGGAGGAGTGTCCCACCATGCCCACTTTAAGACCAGTGGACTTCAACTCCAAGAATTCCCCAGCCAACCATCATGCCTAAGGAATTCTGGGAGTTGAAGTCCACAAGTCATAAAAGGGCCAAGTTTGAAGGCCCCTGATTTAAACCATGGGGGAGTGTCCCACCATGGTCACTTTTAAGACCGGTGGACTTCAACTCCCAGAATTCCCCAGCCAGCCATCATGCCTAAGGAATTCTGGGAGTTGAAGTCCACAGGTCATAAAAGGGCCAAGTTTGAAGGCCCCTGATTTAAACCATGGAGGAGTGTCCCACCATAGCCACTTTAAGACCAGTGGACTTCAACTCCCAGAATTCCCCAGCCAGCCATCATGCCTAAGGAATTCTGGGAGTTGAAGTCCACAGGTCATGAAAGGGCCAAGTTTGAAGGCCCCTGATTTAAACCATGGAGGAGTGTCCCACCATGCCCACTTTAAGACCAGTGGACTTCAACTCCAAGAATTCCCCAGCCAACCATCATGCCTAAGGAATTCTGGGAGTTGAAGTCCACAAGTCATAAAAGGGCCAAGTTTGAAGGCCCCTGATTTAAACCATGGGGGAGTGTCCCACCATGGTCACTTTTAAGACCGGTGGACTTCAACTCCCAGAATTCCCCAGCCAGCCATCATGCCTAAGGAATTCTGGGAGTTGAAGTCCACAGGTCATAAAAGGGCCAAGTTTGAAGGCCCCTGATTTAAACCATGGAGGAGTGTCCCACCATGCCCACTTTAAGACCAGTGGACTTCAACTCCAAGAATTCCCCAGCCAACCATCATGCCTAAGGAATTCTGGGAGTTGAAGTCCACAAGTCATAAAAGGGCCAAGTTTGAAGGCCCCTGATTTAAACCATGGGGGAGTGTCCCACCATGGTCACTTTTAAGACCGGTGGACTTCAACTCCCAGAATTCCCCAGCCAGCCATCATGGCTAAGGAATTCTGCGAGTTGAAGTCCACAGGTCTTAAAAGTGGCCAGGGTGGGAGACTCCTGATTTAAACCTCCACGAACAGCCTCCATCAAAATTGCTATGCAAAGTGTAAATGGGGGGGGGCGGCGGGGCGGAGCAGACTTCTGTCCACGTTTCAAGGCCACGCCGCATCCCTACACACGCTTCCCCCCCCTCCACGCTTCCTCCCCCCCCATACCAGCCAAAACCACGATTTTCTATTGGAAAAAAAATCCAGGGCTAACCTGAAAAGCCCCTCTGCCCCCTCCCTCCCCCCATTCCCCGCAAGGGCTCCAGCCTGGAGGTCTCCGACCCTCCCCTGCAGCGCCAGGCCGCCCTGCTCCCCCAAAGCCTCGGGGCTCACCCGCCGCGGGCTCCCATCCTTCAGAACCGGCTGCACCCCGCCCCTGCCGCCCTCTTCTGGGAGGAGCCTGTTTCCTTTCTTCTTCCGGTTTCCTTTTTCCAAAAATTTTCTCTTCCTCTCTAGGAATTCCGCCGTCGCTGGTTTTAACCCTTCGGCGGCCGGGCCGCAGCGACGCCTCGCTCGCGCTTTCCAGGCAAGGCGCCTCCTTGCAGCGGGGGAGGTGGGGGGGAAACCTATCTTGCTGGGGGGAGGGGGAGGCTTTTCATTGCCCCCCTGATGAGAAGCAGAGGGGGGCGTTGCAACTTTGAATGCTTTTGCAATTCCTATTGCATCTGCTGCAGTCTGGCCGCGCCCGCCCGCCTGGCGGAGCCCAGGTGTTTTCGCCCGCATCCTGCGCTGCTTGCAAAAGGGCGGCGGGGAGGGGTGGAGGGGGGGCGGATCCCTCCTCGTGGCTTTGCAAGGGTTAAATGAAACGAGCCAACCTCCTAGAGAGGAAGCGAATTGGGGCAGGAAGACCGGGCGGGGGTTTCTTCCCTTGCAAGCGGTCCTCCCGCCCGGGACTCTTCCTGCTCCGCCTTTTCCAGTGCGGGTGGGGGAAAGGGGGGGAGTGGCCTTTTCTCTCCCCCCCACCTCCTCCGAGCTTTGCATGGCGGACCCTCTTGGGGGAATTGGGTGAGTTTGCAGCCCTTGCACCCTGGCCTGGCAGAGAGGGGCGTCCCGGAGCTGCAGAGACGATGGGGTGGGATTCCCAGGCTCAAGCCTTTGCAAAGCAGCAACACAAAAAGGGCAGGGCGGGGTCTGCTGGTAGGGAGGAGTCCTCGTCCGCCTGCCCTGGAGCTTCCTCCCGTCTTTCTGCAAAGCCAGGGGGGAGGTCAGCATCCAGGTATTGCTCAACGAGAGAGAGAACAATGAAGGCAAGCCGGGGAGTCCTTCTGCTGTTCCCCTGCCATGCATGGGTGGGGCGCCTCCTTCAATCGGGTGTTGCAACCCCCTCCCCCCAGCCATCCCCTCTCTGTAGTGCAGGGGGTGGGAGTGGGGTGGAGGGCTCTTGAAAGAGCGGATGTTCCGTGGAAGGTGAAACCCCAGAGGATGTCTCTCTCTCTCTCCTTTGGGGAGGGGGTGGGAATTGGGCTGCCATTCTTTCTGCAGCTCTTCTGGCCAGGACAGCCCACTGTAGTCCCTCTTGGATCCTGCAGAAAAGTACAGGTAATCCTCAATTTACCACCACAACTGAGCCCACTTCTGTTGCTAAGCGAGGCATTTGTTCACTTAGTAATGGGCGTTCAGTGAATCCGGCTTCTCCATTGACTTTGCTTGTCGGAAGGTCACAAAAGGTGACCGTGTGTTCCCGGCACACTGCAACCGTCGTCATAAATACGGGTCAGTTGCCAAACCTCTGAATTCGGATCACATGACCACGGGGAGGCGGCAACGGTCGTAAATGTAAAACAACAATCATAAAGTCACTGTTTTCTCTGCCACTGTCACTTTACATGGTCACTAATGGATGGCTGTGAATCAAGGACTGCCTGCCATCTTGTTTAGAGGAAAAAGGGGGTTGAAATCACTTTCTGATTTCTGAACTGGATCATATTTTGGAGGATGCTGGCTGGGGAGTTCTAGGGGTTGAAGTCCGCAAGTCTTAACAGTTGCCAGGGTTGGACAATCCTGTTTTACGAAATAATGGTCCGAGAGTTTGCCTTGGCTCCCACTGCCAAGGACCCTTTGCTCCATCCTCCAAACTCCTTGGGAATGAGTGCTGTGTGACGTACTTAATAAATAAATGAAAAGATAAAAAAAGGATGTTAAAAGGGAGGCTAATTCAGCGGGACTTTCCTGTCATTCTCTGATAGTTGCCCACACGGAGTTGGGAAAATGCTTCCTGTCCTTGAAGAACTTTGCAATGACACTACCTTGGTCTTGACTTTGCAGAACCTGGTGGCCATCATCAATCAGAGGCATCATTGCCCTTGTGGCTGAAACTAGCAGCCCAGGAAGGCTGTCTGCCCAGGCAGGAGAACATCTCAAGGATGGATGAACCACCTGCAGCTGGCCCAGAAGCTGGGAGGGACCCTGAGACCATCAAGTCAGGGAGCGGTGGAGAAAACTGGGACCTGCACCCTGAGGTCCATCGCCAGTGTTTCCGGCAGCTCCACTATCAGGAGGCCAAGGGACCCCGAGAGGTCTGTAAGCGGCTCCACGATCTCTGCCATCTGTGGCTCAGACCAGAGCAGCACACCAAGAACCAGATTTTGGACATGCTCATCCTTGAGCAATTCCTGGCCGTCATTCCTCCGGAGATGCAGAAGTGGGTCCGGGAATGTGGAGCCGAGACCAGTTCCCAAGCTGTAGCCCTGGCTGAAATTTTTCTCTTGACCCAGGCCGAAGACAAGAAACAAGAGGAACAGCAGGTAAAATGTTTGGGCTTCTCAATTGCTCGGAGCTTTCTTGTGTGTGTGTGTGTGTGTGTGTGTGTGTGTGTGTGTGTGTGTGTGTGTGTGTGTGTGTGTGTGTGTACATGGGATGGGGTTCCTAACCATTTCGCCTGTCAGGACTGCCATCCTGCTATGCCAGGGGTCTTCAAACTTGGCCCTTTTATGACTTGTGGACTTCAACGCCTGGCTGAGGGATTCTGGGAGTTGAAGTCCACAAGTCATAAAAGGGCCAAGTTTGAAGACCCCTGTCTTAAATCTAACAAACTAAATGGAGGCTGGCTGAGAAATTCTGGAAGTTGAAGTCCACAAGTCATAAAAGGGCCAAGTTTGAAGACCCCTGTGCTATGCCATGCTTTGCTTGCTGCCAGTCTGTCATAGGCAACGGGGGTGGGGAGGAACTGCGGGGTAGGATAACAGGGTGGATATTAGGAGAGAAACCGAAACTAAGCATCATGCTATGCCGCCAGCAGTTCCAAGGTCCCTCTATGGAATGCAGCACCATCCAGCTCTTGAAGACAGGGACTGCTACCCAAACAATTTGTGTGGATTTAATTGGATGCTTAGTGATAACCAAGGGAGACGGTAGAAATAAGGGGAAGGTGAACGGTATACTTTGGGCATGAAAATCTCAGATCTGGCTTTGCCTCTCTGTAACCACTTGACTTTAGTAAAGTGTGCTTTCATTAATCACGGATTTGAGAGTCTTTCTTTTCTAATTGAACAAGTTAGGACAGTTGACATTCCCCTTTTGTTCTATGTTTCAGTATACAGAGTCGGGTCCCACCTTTCCGGAACCATTCAAGACTTCCTCGGATGCCCGGCAGAGTGCCCTACGAAGGTGGATGAAACACGAAGGTGATGGAACGTCCATCCTACAAGGTAAGAATGAACAGGTTGCTTTTCCACCTGTTGTCTTTCCTCCGCTGAACCTAGAAATCAACTTTTACAGGCCTTCCAAGCAAAGATAGATCTCCAGTCGTTTCCCAGAGTTCAAAGATGGGTTTACTGTACGTTCAACATCAAGTACAGGTGGTCCTCGGCTTACAACAGTTCATTTAGTGATCATTTGAAGTTCAAACGGCACTGAAAAAAGTGACTCTTGACCATTTCTCAGACTTCTCACAACCATTGCAAACCAGATATCAACACTGCTAACATTGGATGTTTTGCATTGACAACAGATGGAAATGTAGCCACCTTTTCCTTTTCGCTTTTAGAGTTAAATAATGCTGGGAGGGGGGATGTGAACGAGAGTCCAGCTAGACATAACAACACTAAGCTTAGGGTGAGAATCAAGGTTATTGAGCCCAGAGCTGATAAAGAATTGGCAGGCTGGAGAACTGGAGAGGAAGCCCGGGCTTCAAGCTAATTGGGGAATGTGATTTATGACTGTTAATTGGAGGAAGGAAAATGTGCTTTGATACTATGTGCCCAGGGGAGGAGAATTCAGTTTTTGGCTTCGATTATGTAGTGCCGATATTATGCTACTCGAATAAAAAATCATTTAAGGTAAACAATGCCTCAAAGCTCTTTTGAAGACTTTCATCTGTCGGAACCATGACACCAGACAAGTAAACAATATGAATTAATTCTAGTTTATCGTAAGGCTATATTAACAGAATCTGGTAGTTAGTCCTTGATTTAAAACGATTGATTTAGTGACTGTTCAAGGTTACAATGGCACTGAAAACAGTGACTTCATGACCGTTTCTCATACTTATAACCATTGCAGCATCCTCAGGGTCACGTGATCAAATTCGGATACTTGGCAACTGGCTCATATTTACAGCTATCCTACAACTCAGCACAGTTCCTGAGATAACACATAAACACGTATTACCTTTGGTTTCTTCCAGGAGATGGGATGATGTCGGTAATACGTGCCCAGTCAACATCTCTTCTGTGTGGCGGCGGAGACTTGACAACTGCGCAACAGGCTCAGGTATGGACAAGCAATGTCGGGGGGAGAGAGAATTGATTTTTTTGCTTAACCTCCCTGCCTTTGAACAGGCCTGTCCTCTTGTTTAGTGTCTGTTGGAGGTGTATGTCAGACGGGATCTTGTATTGCTGCCTGCAGGGGTTTGGATCTGTAATGGGAGTGAGAATGACCTTGAGGAAGGAGGGGAAGAAATGCTGCCTAGGCAACAATCAGATAAAAGCCCAGGGCTGCATCACAGGGAAAAAAAAGAAAGTACGGGTAGTCCTCAACTTACGACTACAATTGAGCCCCAAATTTCTGTTAAGCGAGACATTTGTTAAGTGAGTTTTGCCCCAATTTACGACCTTTCTTGCCACCATTGTTAAGTGAATCACTGCAGTTGATAAGTTAGCAACTTGGTTGTTAAGTGAATCTGGCTCTTCCCCCGTTGACTTTGCTCGTCAGAAAGTCGCGAAAGGGGATCATGTGACCCGGGGACGCTGCAACCGTCATAAATATGGGTCAGTTGCCAAGTGTCTATATTTTGGTCATGTGACCACGAGGACGTAAATGTGAAAACCGGTCATAAGTCATTTTTTTCAGGTCTGTTGTGACTTTGAACGGTCCCTAAATGAACTGTTGTAAGTCGAGGACTTCCTGTACAAGATTCTGTTAATAGAACCTTACGATAAAGTAGAATTAATTCATATGGTTGTGTTTCCTGGTCTGGTTTCCTTGGGAGGGTTAAGACCAATCTTGTAAGTCTGAAATCTCCCATAGTCACTTTTAACAGTCTGATGTGTTAGAGCAGATCCTTTCTTTCTTTCTTTCTTTCTTTCTTTCTTTCTTTCTTTCTTTCTTTCTTTCTTTCTTTCTTTCTTTCTTTCTTTCTTTCTTTCTTTCTTTCTTTCTTTCTTTCTTTTTTTCTTCTTTCCTTCCTTTTCTTCCTTCCTTCTCTTTTTCTTTCTCTTCTCTTTCTTTCTCTTCTTTCTTCTCTTTTTTTCTTCTTTCTTTCTTCTCTTTTTCTTCCTTCTCTTTTTCATTCTTGTTTCCTTCCTTCCTTCTTTTTCTCTTGTCCTTTCTCTTTCTCTTCTTTCTTTTCTTCTTTTTCTTCTTTCTTTCTTCTCTTTCTTCTCTTTTTCTTCCTTCCTTCTCTTCCTTTCTTCCTTTCTCTCTTTCTTCCTTTCTCTTTCCTTCCTTCCTTTCTTTGTTTCTTTTCTTTCTTTCTTTTTTCTTCTTTCCCTCTTAGGCCAGGGGTCCCCAACATGTCAGCAACCGGTCTGCACAAACAAGCAAAGTTCCATCCATGGGATACAGGCAGCACACAAAACCACGCACCCTCCCCAGGTCCATGGAAAAACCTTTATCTGCGGAACCGGTCCCTGGTGCCCAAAAGATTGGGGACCTCTGCCTTAGGCAGCTGTGGGCTCCTCTCCCTGTTATCTGATCATTCTCTGGGCGGAGTCTCTTCCCCTCATTCCTCAAGGTCATTCCCACAGACCAGTACAGGATCCTAATCATGATTCCATCTCACCGGTGAATTAGCCGTTGAATTTTGCTAGTGCCTCCACTTTCTGTCATCCTTTCAGGTCCCAGTGGCAACTGAGGATGTGGCTGTCCAGGTGACGGAGAAAGAAGCGATCCTGCCCGATCCTGACCAGAAAGGTTTCCGCAAGCAAGCCGTGGAGCAGGATTGTGGACTAATAGCTGCCTTTGGTAAGTTTTCTCTCTTTCATCAGTTATGAAATTATACCGTTTTTTAACAAAATGGAAAGACAATCCTCAGCGCCGCTTGGGTTAACTGGGTTTGATTAGTGCCTCTGTTTCCCAAAAGAGCTTTTACTAGCTTCCCGTGTTCACTGCAGAAGCCGATAAGTGGGCAGTCGAGAGAAAAGGAGACCCATCGGTGGGACTGCCAGAAGGGGACTGCATTAAAAAGAGGGAGAAACAGAGGAGAAAATCGGTACCGAATCGGAAAAGGATGACGGAGCTGAATGACTCCCCCGCTCCCCAGAGCAGTAACTTCCATCAAAATGCAGTCCAAGAAAAAATAGAGAAAATGAACAGTAAGTGCCAAAGGCTGGATCACTCCTTATTTAAATCTGGTGTTAAGAAGATGTTTACAATTCTTTGGGTAGAAAGCATATCTATGTTTAGCGTGTGGAAGGAGTTTCCTTTAATGTTCTGGTTTTACTGAGCATGGAATGCCATAGATGAGTGATGGGCAAGGGGTGGGGGGGGTGAAAAGGCAAGATGGCAGCTGTGTCAGGCCCCAAGAGCCACACCTGGAGTTCTGAATAGTTTCTTTATTGCTTTTTGCCTACAGATGGAATCTTGCCTAAAGACTAAAGCAGACTATATTTGCATAACTAAAGATATGTTTTGTAAACTGCTAGGGAGGGGCTGCTTAGCCTTCTTCCTGCCCATCAGGCATTCCAAGCTCTAATTGACCTCTGAGAGGGTGCCCCTCCCTCCTGGGAATCCAGACTGCATTCCATCACATCATCTGCTTACAGAGTATAATTTTAAAAACCCTTTTTAAAAAGTCTTTGCTTACAAGTAGGCGCTGAATTATCGTGGGTTTTTTTTTTGTTGTCTTCTAGTTGCAAAAATAAGTGAGCCAGCCCGTAAAAGACAACGGACGTATCTGTTCCATAAAGAATGGGAGGAACGATACTGCTTCATGGATGTGAACGGCAAATCGGTGTGCTTAATCTGCTCGTCCACGGTCGCAGTGGCGAAGAAGCACAACGTCCAGAGGCACTTCGAGAGAAACCACGGCACCTTCGCCAAAAACTATCCCCTTGATTCCGAGCTCCGCAAGATGAAAGTGAAAGAGATGAAGTCCAAATTTGCCTCCCAGCTGACCGTCTACACCAAACCTGTGGTCCACTCCAAGAACACCACCATTGCCTCTTTCAAAATTGCCAGTCTGCTGGTGAAAAGAAACAAACCCTTTGAGGACGGCGAGCTGCTGAAAGAGGTGTTTCTGACGGCTGCCGACTCGATTTTCGAAGGCTTCTCCAATAAGAAAGAAATCATGACGGCTATACAAAAACTTCAGTTGTCCGGGAACACCGTTTCTCGCAGAATCCAATCCATCTCGAACGATTTGGAGTACCAGCTGCAAAGCGATCTGCAGAAGTGCCTCTGGTTTTCCCTGCAGCTGGATGAGTCCACCGACATAACTGACACGTCCCAGTTGGCCATGATCGTGAGGCTGGTCTTCAGCGATCTTGCGGTGAAGGAAGAGCTGCTCAAAATCCTGTCTTTGAAAGGAAAAACAAGAGGCGAAGATATCTTCCTGACTTTCAAGAACTACGCCACTGAAATCAACCTGCCTCTTCATAAACTTTCTTCCATCACGACTGATGGCGCGCCAGCCATGGTGGGCAGCATGGATGGGTTCATTGCTCACTGCCAGAAGGACGAATCTTTTCCAAAGTTTATTTCGTATCACTGCATCATCCACCAAGAGGCCCTGTGTGCCAAAGTCCTGCAGTTTAAACACGTCATGGACGTGGTTACAAAAATCATAAACTCTATCCGCGCCGTCTCTTTGCAGCATCGGCTCTTTAAAGCCCTCCTGAAGGACGTTGATGTTGAATATGGGGACCTGATTTTGCACACGGAGGTCAGATGGCTCAGCAAAGGCAAAGTTCTCGCCAGGTTTTTAACCCTGAGGGATGAAATAAAGGCCTTTTTAAAGACAAAAGACCAGTATGTGGAACAGCTGGACGATAGGTTTTGGTTAGTGGATTTAGCTTTCCTTGCTGACTTGATGCAAGAACTCAATAGTTTGAATATTGAACTTCATCGAAACGATAAGCATATCTGTGGGATGATCTCTTCGGTGCACTCCTTCAAAGGCAAACTCAGGTTGTGGAAGTCACACCTGCAGGTGAAGTCCCTCCTTCCCTTCCCTTCCATGAAGCAAGTGGTCGGGGAGAGCGACTTCAACAACGCGCCGTTTGTGGGTTACCTGGAGACCTTAGAGGAACAATTTCATGCCCGCTTCCAGCAGTTCACCGGCATCGAGCCGGTGGTCTCCTTCTTTGAGAACCCATTCAGTCCGATCGATGTGGCGGAGACAGCCGTGGCCATCGGGGAACTGTGCCAGGCCATGGTGGAAGAGGTCGAGATGGAGATGGTTGGCCTTCAGAACGACATCCTTCTGAAATCCAACTCAAGCCACGCCAACTTTTGGAACTTGGTCGATGCCCAGAAATTTCCTCTGTTGAGGAAAGCAGCTGCAAAGATCAAGTCTTACTTTGGGTCTACCTACCAGTGTGAGTCTGTCTTCTCGACACGGAGATTTATCAAGTCAAAGAATAGAACGCGGATGACGGACAAACATCTGGATGACTGTTTGCGAGTGGCAATCTCTTCCTACACTCCCAATTACAACAGGCTTGCCGACGGCATGCAGTGTCAAGCCTCCCACTAGGGCAAAATGTGACTGGTGTACCTGGTGTCTTCCCTTTTCCATTTTTCTATTTTCTATTCTGTGTTCCATCAAATGGTAGAGATACTAGGCTTAAATGTATACCGGTTTATTTGTAACTGTGAATATAATTATGTGCCGATAGTCTAGGAATAATGTTGAATTATGCGTCCACCTGCCCTCTCTACTATGCAAATCAATAAATACTCTTTTATATGTGGAATCATCTGTTGCCAGCCCTGTGTTGTGATGGGACCGTTTATGTCAGCGGTTCTCAACCTTTTTCAGGCTGAGACCCCACCTGCGCCGCCCATGCGCGGCGTGACGGTCCAACCCGCACATGCACGGCGCGACGGGCCGAACGGGGAAAAAATGGCGGACTGCGGCGTCCGGCGACCCCCGCGAAACGGTTGTTCGACCCCAAATGGGGTCGCGACCCACAGGTTGAGAACCGCTGGTTTATGTACACAAGGATCACATTTAATTTGTTGGAGGTGCAAATATATAGACATCATATATAGACACTGCCTTGAGTGTCCCAAGTTCCCATCATAAAACTATACAACTTTATTGGCCATTTGATTCCCCCCCCCTCCCCTTGGATGGTAGAACGCAAGGTGCCAAGCTGAAGCTGGTGGATCTGATGGGCCATTTTGAAAATTTGCCTTTTAAAACTAACATCTCTATTTCGGTACTTAAAATAGAGTTTCAATACCTTTTGCCTCTCAGAATGATAGGAACTTTGCTGTTCTCAACAATTATGACCAGATTTTAAGGGCAACGGGTTGTCTGCCATGGCGTAAGGCAGGGAAAATACTTTTAATAAGCAACATGAAACGATGTAAAAGCCGTGTGAAAATGTAGAATGGAAACAATATTTGCTGCATATCTCAGTCATTTATTCAGATACATGCAGAAGTGAAACCATATCAATATTTTTCAAAGACAACTGTTAATTTGTGGTTACAAAAATCAAATGGAATATAAATGTCTGTGGAGATTCTCAGTCGTCCAGATCCTGGTTGTCCCAAAGATGCTTTTTCAAGGGGCAACTGGACTTTGTTTTTCCTTGAAGATGCTTCACTTCTCATCCAGGAAGGTTCTTCGTCCAGTTCAAGAAAAAACAAAATCCGGTTACATTTTGAAAAAGCAGCTTTGGGACTGGAGGAGCCTAGCAGCGCTTTTTCTGACTGACTTTTGTTTTAAAAAACTTAATAAAAATCTAAGAATTGTTAATTCTTATAAATGCTAGGAGTCCAGAACATAAACATGTTATAGCTGAGATGAATACCCATAAAAGGTATGTATATAGACAAGTAGTATTAAGGGCTGAGATATTAAGTAGGATATGGGATTTATATAGAGGCCACGCCAATGTTTTCCCACCAACCAGTTCTTTGAAAATGATGGAAGTTCTTTGTTTCATACGAAGGCCAGGATATAAGAAGAAGTCTGACAAAGAATCGCTGTATTCAGAATCTGTCCTAAAGTACAATGAAAATCTGTGTTAAATGGATAATTTCTTATGACCCCTCCGTAGTGAAAATTCTTGATTTGTGTGTCTTGTCTTCCGAATAAAAGCAAAACATCTAGTGAGAAAAGATGATCGGTAAATAGCCCAAAAGAGAATTGTGTCCTGGCAAAGCCAGCTAAAACAAAGTGAGTCTCCCTGGCTTGCTTTGAACATCTTAACAAAGGTGTGGGGAGTGGGATTGTGTCTTATTTTCTATATACAATATACAGCATTAAACTTTTCCAGAAGAGAATTGGGGTGTTTGGATAATAAGTTGGAAGTTGCTATAGCAGCTTCCTACCAAGAGGGCAGAATGTTGAGGTTGTCCCAAAACTCAAGACCCCCCCCACCCTACTATGAAAGCACCCGAGGTCGTCATGGGATCCCAAATCAAATACAAGCTATCTCTTTATGAATGAATGTCCCCTTTTTTACATGTGTTGCACAACAGCAGGTTTCTGGTGAGGGAAATGGCGGACCTGGATGTCTCCGAAGGAGCATGCTGCCTTGCAGATTTCTGGGAATTGAAGTCCACACTTCTGAAAATGTGTCTCAAACATAGCCATTAGAAGATACATGGGGAATTCTGGGAGTTGAAATCCACCCATCTTCATGTTGCAAAGGTTGGGAAATGCTGCTCTTGGGAATTAAATTGGAGCAAAGCTCCTTCCTAAGATTTCCTTCATGCAACAGGTTTCCTTCATGCCATGCACCAGAAAAGCTGCAGTTCTTGGTTGAAAAATGACCCACTTAATGCCAAGTCTCATCTCTATTTAATGGCAGAGCAAAAACTATGTCAGAATCTAGTTTCACTTAGGAACCAAAAGAAAGGAAATACACCTCTAGATGGCACCACAGCCAAGTTTAGAATTTTCTTCCAGAAAACAGTTTATAGAGAAAAAAAGGACAAAAAGACCGGCCAGACTCCTGGAGTTTACTTGTCCAAATCTATCTTGGCCTTCTGTTCGAATCCTTAAGCGCTTCTGCCAGTACTTTCTGTTGAAAGGTTTACTGTTCTGCTTTGGAGTTTTGATTGTGAGGATTGGATTAAGAGAACACAGCAGACCATGCTTTTCTGATGCTGGAAGTGAAAGTGAACTTTGCTTAAGCCAGTGATGGCGAACCTTTTAGAGACCGAGGGCCCAAACTGCAACCCAAAACCCACTTATGCATCGTCGAGTGCCGGGTGGGCGTGGCCCATTGGCTGGGCGTGGCTGCAGTGGTAACGGGCAGACTGGGTGGGACTAAAAAGTTCAATCAATCAATTCCAACTTTGCAAGATCTTTTCCCACGAGAAGTTGAAATTGACTGATTGATTGAACCTTTTTTTTTTTTTTTGCACATGGCGGCAGAGGCCTAAAGCGAAAAGGTTTTATAAAACCCAGCTGAAGGCCTAGGACTGGGGCGACAGCGCGCGTGCCCACAGAGAGGGCTCTGAGTGCCGCCTCTGGCACCCGTGCCATAGGTTCGCCACCACTGGCTTAACAATTGTAGACTAGTGTCATATAGGCCTGGCTTGTGCAACACACACACACAAACATTTTTGAAGTATTTAGTTTAATTTTGGTTGTGTTGTGCTACTCCAACCTACTGTGGTCTACTAGAGCAAACCATGGCTTGATGAAGTCAAAAGAGAAATGTTCTAACTTTCATTTATGCTACCTATTCTTTTAGACATAACCAAAGCGAAAATACAACATAGGAATGAAGAACCCACACCCCCTCTCATGCTAAATTACAGTTCCAGCATGGATAATGTTGGAGAACACATCAGAAAAGGAGGACAAGGGGTGACATGATAGTAGTATTCTAATATTTGAGGGGCTGCCACAAAGAAGAGGGGGTCAACTTATTTTCCAAAGCCCCAGAGGGTAGGACAAAAAGTAATGGGTGGAAACTAATCAAAGAAAGAATCAATCGAGAACTGAGGGAAAACTTTTTTAACAGTGAGAACAGTTAATCAGTGGAACAGAACTTGGCTTCAGAAGTTGTGGATGGTCCAACACCGTTTAAGAGACTAGATAGCCACTTGTCTGAAATGGCATAGGGTCTCATGCTTGAGCAGAGGGTTGGACTAGAGTACCTCCAAGGTCCCTTCCAGTTCTACTCTGATTGATGGAGTTGCAAGAAAAACATCTGGAAAACAGCACGTCCCAGCCGATAGTATAGATTTCAATATTACATATTGCCCAATCTATCTATTCTTGTCTTGTACAATACTGGCTATAATATTCCAAATTCAGGATAGGGTTTGTTCCTTTTTAGCCTGGTTATAAATTCAGAAGGAAAGGTGCATCTTTTCTAGGACAGCTACTGCTGCTGTGACCTACTTTGACGATGTGGGATACGTATGCAGAACACATATGCAACAACTCTGTGCAAGCACAGGGAGGCTGAATTATTTATGACCAGTCCGTGTTAATGCAGGATTAAAAGAATCTCCTCTATAATTCAAAGGGCCTGGTGGTCCCACACTTGACTCTAGTGCTCCTTGGGGGCCATTTATGCCTAGGTGAGCAGAACTGCAGAACATGGCTGGTTTGACAAGAGAGTGAAGTGGGAACGGCTCAATCAAACTCAATGTGGTGCCTAAACAGGCACCAGTGAAGAAGCAGAAAGATCACAGAGGCTGAAAAAAGGTGGGCTGGCCGCAGGAAGGAGATGTTCTAAAGGAGAGGTGTCCAACTGTGGCAACTTTAAGACTTTGGACAACAGTGGCCCCTTCAAGACCTGTGGACTTCAGCTCCCAGAATTCCACAGCTCTTAACAGTTGCCAAGGTTGAACACCCCTGTTCTAAAGGGAAGAAACAAGAGCTTAATGGGAAAGCTTGAGCTTTATATACAAAAGGGACTTTCAGTTGATGGCAAGATAGCAAGTGATAACTACTTATGCAAGCTGGGTCAATGATTGTTACCAACATTTGGGAAAGGATTGAAAGTTGCACGGCGATTGTCGGAACACTCAGACAGCAAAGGGCTGGAGAAATATTCTTCTCAAGAGGAAACCTGCTTACTAGTGTAGATGTCAATATGCAAAACAGACCAGTCACACAGTTAAGGAAGTGTGTGTGAAAATGTTCAAGAAAAGCAACTCAAAGTTGAACTGACTTCTTCAGTCTTTTATTTACCCTAAGGATGGAACAATAATCTTTGTGTTATATTGGTAGTGATTTTTTTTAATGGTTGTCCCTGCTTCTACACATCTGTTGGCTCAACATACTAAACTACCATGGAGTTTGGTCGGGTTTTGTGAGCATAGTGTGCATGACTCAGGCACTCTGGACCATAAATGCTTAAGACACAGTGGGTAAACGTTAAAAGGTGCTGTCATCCCTTGAGGATTTCTTCTGCTTCCAACGCCTCTTCAAGGTCATGAAACCCTAGATCAGTGGTTCTCAACCTTCCTAATGCCGCAACCCTTTAATACAGTTCCTCATGTTGTGGTGACCCCCAACCATAAAATTATTTTCGTTGCTACTTCATAACTGTAATTTTGCTACTGTTATGAATCATAATGTAAATATCTGATATGCAGGGTGTATTTTCATTGTTACGAATTGAACATAATTAAAGCACAGTGATTAATCACAAAAACAATATAGCAATGCTCGATGGAGAAGCTTACTCTTCCTTGCTCAAAAATGTTGGGAGGGAGGGAAGGGGAAGGAAGGAAGGAAGCCTGGACTCCGGCGCCCCTTCCCGGCCAGCGGGGCCAATGGTCGGGATGGCTGGGGATCGCAGGGGCTGGTCTCCCTCCAGCGGGCCGCTCCCAGCACGGATCCTGGGGCTTCCCCGGGCGGATCCAAGGCCACGAGGCCCTGGCCACGCTTCTCCCAGGGGTGGGGCACCCGGGCACAGGGCCCATCAGGAGCCCTGCAGGAGGTAAGTCCGCCTGAGAGAGAGAGAGAAGGGAAGCAAAATTGCCTCTCTCTCTCTGCAAATGGCGGAGGAGGCCATGCTGAGATGGATGCGGAGCGTTGTCTCAGTTCCTAAGACCATCGGAAATATGTATTTTCCGATGGTCTTAGGCGACCCCTGTGAAACGGTCATTTGACCCCAAAAGGGGTCGCGACCCACAGGTTGAGAACCGCTGCCCTAGATGATGAGATAGAAAAGCAGTTCCTTTTGTTGGTATATAGACTTTGGATCGCTTCTTCCCATTAAAAAGTTTTGAAGGCTAGCTCAAGCTTTTGGTTCCGACTACTGCCTTTATAACAATGCTTTTCTCTTTTTTCTCTCTTGTTCTTGATCTTGGGGCCAACACTCAAAAATACTAAGAGGAGAAGCAGTTGGAGGCCACCACTTCAAAGAGTGGATTTAATGCCACAGGATCTTCCCTTATGCTGACTGTCTGTTCTTCCCACAACAAGCTAAGTTACAGGAACAGGTTACTGACAATAGCAGTATAGAAATACAGAATACAGAAGGACTCATCCAAGACTTAGCATATCCTCTGGATAAATTTGGACAACCACCTTCATTTGGAACTTGAGGAAGCCACTCCATGTACCACGGACAGCCTTCAGGCTGGCCTCCAGCTCTTCGTGGGTTCACACACTTGGGGCCCGATGACATGAAAACCCAAATTAACCATTGTGGTTTACCATGTGGAAATGCAGCTACGACAGATAAAGAGAGCATGAACTATAAAAACATAAAGCAGCCCAAATCAAGCTGAAGAGGGGGGCAGCATTTGAAAACCCAACAGGAGATGCATGGCCTTTGAACCCTTCTATAAGCTTGTGAAGACAGAACTCTTTTGTGGTGGGGTGTTGTTTTTGGACACTAAATTGCGGCTACTATTGAAGTTGGCACCAGAGTTCTGTTGGGTTTATGTTTCTTCACTATTTTGATGGAATTTATTTTACAAGTTTTTTTAATGACCAAAGTTAGACCGGATCTTCCTCAAGCTACTCATGACTTGGTTATGAAGTTACGATGGCTGATCATGTGATCACAATTTTGGGTGCTTGGCAACTGGCTCACCTTTACAGCTCTTTGCAGCATCCTGTGGTCATGTGACCACAATTTGCAATATTTTTTCGGTGTGTGTGTGTGTTTGTTCCATTTCCAGCTAGTGCTTCTGATTTCCGGCCAAAAAAAAAACGCCCTTTGAGGAAAATGGATCTGCTTAACAAGCACCAACCCACCCACCCCCCGTTGTAACTTGAAATCTGGTCATGCGATGCCTCGACTTACAACCACAACAACTTACGGCCATAATTGCAGGCTCAATTCAAGTTGTGAGTTGAAGATTACCTGTACTGAGCTTTTATTGGACTGCAAATGGGCAAAAATTAAAATGATTGCGGAAGTCTATAAATATAATTTTTGTTATGTTAATTTCCTTTGCCATTTACTGCAAACTTCCCAGTGGCAGCAAATGCCACCTCTTTGTTCTCAGCATCTAGAAAGTGCCTCAAGTACAGCAACAAAGCAGCTTCTTCCACAGCCCTGAAAATGCCGGTTGGCTGAGCAATTGTTTCAACTTGACTAAAAGTTATCATTTATTCATCAAACATTGCTTGCTTGGGACGACTGCAGCCCAACTTGCCTGCTTAATGGAGCAGGTGCCTCCATACAGAACAAATCCCAGCAGACACAGAGGGAAGACAATCTACGTTAGATCAGGGCAAAATATTCTGCAAACCAGGAAAGAAACAACAGGCCGACTTTTTTTAAAACAACACACGAAACACAAGAAAAAGAAAAGGGGCCAAATAATTACAACCTAGGACCAAAATTAGAAAAATAAGGATCACCTGTCACATTAAGCCGTGTCTTGCAGAGTCCTACATTTTGTTTAAATCTTAGATGATGCTGATGTTGGTTTGTAAAACGGAAGTCCGTGGCCGGGAGGATGTTCTATCAGGTTCGCCTGGTGCGCCAGTTGCGTCCCTTCCTAGACCGGGACTCGCTATGCACAGTTACTCATGCCTTCGTCACTTCCAGGCTGGACTACTGTAATGCTCTCTACATGGGGCTCCCCTTGAGGTGCACCCGGAGGCTTCAGCTGGCCCAGAATGCGGCCGTGCGGGTAGTGACCGGAGCATCATGGCGCTCCCATGTAACACCGCTCCTGCGCGAGCTGCACTGGTTGCCGGTGGCCTCCCGGGTGCGTTTCAAGGTGTTAGTGACCATCTTTAAAGCGCTCCATGGCATCGGACCCGGATATTTACAGGACCGCCTTCTGCCAGAAAATACCTCCCGCCGTCCAGTACGCTCCCACAGAGTGGGTCTCCTCAGGGTGCCGTCGGCCAGACAATGTCGGCTGGCGACCCCCAGGGGGAGGGCCTTCTCTGTGGGAGCTCCAACGCTTTGGAACGAGCTCCCCCCGAATTCTGTACAATGACGGAACTGTGCTCCTTCCGTCGAGAATTAAAAACATATCTTTTTCGACAAGCCGGCCTGGGATAGTAGCTCCGGTACCAACAAGGCCATAATTGTTTTAGGGGATTGTTGCTTTTAAGATAATGTATTGGGTTTTAAATGATTCTGGGCCAAATTGTTTAATCTATTTTTAATCATTTTATTTTTTGTATGTTGATGTTTTTAATTGGGCTGTACACCGCCCCGAGTCCTTCGGGAGGGGGGCAGTATAGAAATTGCAAAAAAAATAAAAAATAAAAATAAAAGTCTCCCGAGAGCCCTTGGTGAGAGTGTGTGAATTTTTTTCAACCCTTTTTCAGGTATGCAGGTAAGTCCTTGACTTACAGCAGTTCATTTAGTGACCGTTCCAAATTACAACGGCACAGTTACGACCTTTGCAGCATGTGATCAAAATTCAGACAATTGGTAACTGGTTCATACTTACGACCGTTGCTGTGCCCAAAGGTCACGTGACTCTGTTTGGCGACTTTCTGGCAAGCCAAGTCAGTGGGAAAGCCGGATTCACCTCACAAGGGAATTACTAACTTATCAACTTAACAGCTGAAGCAAGAAAGGTCGTAAAATGGGGCAAAAATCACTTAATGACCCACTTAAAAGAAATTTTGAACTCAATTGTAAATCAAAGACAACCTGTACTAGGCTGATTAACTCACCCCTCCCCTTGAAATGTTTAATCTTTATAGAACTGCAAAGAGCTAAAAATAGAGCTTATCTTTGCCCAATGCAGATAGATTTTTCTTTATGTTAGATACCTGTTTTTTTAAAAAAATTGGTAGGAACAGATGTTAAAGTAACAAGCCTGTGGCTTATCTGATATGAAATATACCAGGAGTTAGGTACTGTTGTGGTTTCTCCAGTTATGATGGTGTAGATGCCATTAACTTGTATTTTGATTATGTGCTTTTTGAGGGACAATGGCTATTCTCAAATTTTCTTTCCTAATTTTACCGGTAAATGTATTTTATTGATAATTTGAAATTTTTGGTAGGTCTTTAAAACCAGTGCGGTGTAGGAGTTAAGGCAAGGATTAAGGAAACCAAAGTTGAGGTCCACCTTTAGATGGGCGGTTTTGAACCATTCATTGTGTCTCAGCCTAATCTATTTTCTCAGGGGACTCAAAATCAATAAACAACACTCTCTATTCCTAACATCAACATTTTTCCTAATTTTCTGAGCATTTGCATTCTCCTCTTTGGTGGAATTGTCATAGACAGATTTATAATCTCCAAGAGGGCAAATTTTAAAGATTGGTTGGAAAGGCACATTCAACTGGAAACCAACGCAGCCCCTTCTCCCACCTCATTTTTCCAGGTAAGCTTAACCAGTGCACTCTGTGACCGAAGAACAAAAAAAAAAAACTTCCAGGCAGCAAAGAATCACACACTACGGAGTACAATTCATATATTATCCAGTTTCACATTCTCAAAGGATATAGCAACTTATTCAACAATCTTAATACAAGCGAGACAGCCATGGTTCAATGTAATACTTAAAGGACTTCCAAATACCAAGCAATAAAATATCAACAAAAAAAATAATAATTGTGCAATTTCTCGTTACTATGCCCGACTGAATCAGTTACAGAAAAAAAGTCTTTCTCTTCAAGCTTTTTAACTAAACATTAAACTTATGTTACAGATTACAGTTTTTTGGTTTTTTTTTACTCTTTAATAATTAATTGCACAAAAACCACACAAAATCTTTGCATGATGCATAAATATTTCCTTATTACACATGGTACAAAAATACTCGTACATCTTTGTTCGGTATTCCCATAAGGATTGCTGATTTGGCAAGACTGGATTCTTTCCAATCCGAGGGATGTGGAAGAAAAAGGTGAAATATTCTACAGCTGTTCTATATATAGAAGTTTGACAGAAAAAAAACAACAACAACAAAAATCCCCAACAACCCTGACGAACTGGGGAAGGGCAGAAACCCAGTGCATTGTACTTTGGAGAAGAAACTTTTTTATTTCAAATTCTAGTCAAGGCTGAACATGGAAAGATATCCTGGCGGAAGAGTAGAACAGGAAGAGACAGAAGACAAAGTGTTTTTCAAAAGCCAAGCCTTGACAGAAGCAAAATGAAAAAAAGTTTAGTGATCAATAGTTAATCCAAGATCTACTGCTATGGTTACACAAATGCTAGACCAAAAAACGAGCTTTGCACACTCACACACCCACACCAAGTTAAAGTGTTTTAAAGTCATGCCAGAGAACATGCAAAAACTGATTTGTCTTTTTGCTTCCTTCAGCAAAACTGCATACACAAGATTCAGGATAAGAAAAGTCTGGATATTGCACCGTACACAGCTAGGCCACACTGCGTGCCAGCATCCCAGCTGGGAACACACACGTACATGCCCGCCCGCACCAAGCGGGTGTATCAACAAGGTTGAGTTTCTCCTGAAAGGACTCAAGGTAGCAGGAGGAGAAACTCAGCAACAGGAGGATGGTGGGGCTTAGCAGATGGAGGGGGGGAGAGTTGGGAGAAGGGCAGCCATGACACCAGGGAAGAGACGGAGGAGATGACGTTCAGTTTTGGAGGGGGAAATCCATAGCTTCATTCATAAGACGGCCAAGTGAAGTTGGGCACTTTGATGGTGTCCAGGGAAAAGGCCGAGAGAGGAGGCTCTCAAAGACTCCTTCATCCTTCATGCATCAGTCCATGGAGAGACAAGAGGGGAAAACGTGGGCCAAAAGCAGCTCTTGGGGGGGAAAAAAGCAAAAGAATATATTATGAAGGCTAACTCCAAATGTCTTTTATCATAGCTCCACCAGCATGCATGGAGGACAGCATCTACCACCAGCTTCCCAGGTGGTTGTCTTGCCAGAGGGCATTCACCTTTCACTGGCTGAAAAGAACCCCACTATAGAAGATCATATCTTCTCCACCCACACCCAGGACTCCCATAGGCATTGCAACTGATATACTCACTAAAACTAACAGAACTGACGGGATTTCCATCCTTGTTGGCTAGCGTCAGAAGGAGGGTACCAGCGCATCTAGAAGAAAATGATAAGAGTATGATATGGGAGGAGTACGATGGTCAACCAAGAGCAGGCAGAAACACTCCACCTAGGATACATTTGTTCCTAAGGCTCAATGATCCACAAAAAAAAAAAAAAGAACTATCAGCTCATTGCTTATATAGCTTTCATAATACCAATAGTTCTTTCGGACTGCAGAAGCTCTCCTTGTCCCTCACCTCATAATGAATTTCTTCACATCTCAAATGATAGACTAGCTATAAGGAGAATATTTTTAAGGCCTTGAAGTCACCTTTGAGGTGATTCCAAAGTTGAAAATATGGCAGCTGTATCATACTAGGTCATCCAGAATCATTCAAGGTCGTCTAGTCTTCTACTCCCAACTCCCCTTATGACACCCAATTCATATTCTATCACTATTATTATTATTATTATTATTATTATTATTATTATTATTATTATTATTATTATTATTATTATTCACGCTTGTCAACTCTTTTTCCTGCACCTTCTCCCCCTAGCTCTCAGTGTGCTGGGCCTAAATCCCATCCATTAGCCCACCTGCAGGGAAATACGTTGAGTCCTGCACTTTGTGAAGAAAATAAAGTAGGGTCACCAATGCAATATGCAAGGTTTTAGTGTTTTAAGTGGTCTTTAAGAAGGAACCAATGAATGTGATTTGGTTGGCCTGCCATTTCCATGCCATTTGGGCCTAAGTAAAAGCCCTCCCAGGTAAACTCGGTTTTCCTAAGTAGACCAGACAGGAAGCAAAACCAGATGAGCTAATCCAACTTCACTGTAAGGCCACATTAACGGGATCTTGAAAATCAGAAAGTACAAAACTCCCACTGTCTCCTTTTCAAACGGAGAAACTAGAGAGGGTCACTTCTGAGTCTCTCTCTCGGCCCTTTGTCCAGTTGAGGGCTAAACTGTCTCTTTATCAGACCGTTCCTTAGCAGCATTTCTTCACCTGTTTCTCAAGGTCTTCTGACATACTATTCCAGACATAAAGAAAAGGTGATTAAAAAGAAAAGTTCCGGTCTTATTATCATATCCTTAAATCTCCTTTTCTCCCAATTCTTTGCTCTACATCAGGGGTAGGCAACCTTGGCTCTTTTATGACTCGTGGACTTCAACTCCCAGAATTCCTGAGCCGGCATGGCTCAGCTTGAAAACTCCATTTCGCCTCAGCATGGCTGGCTCAGGAATTCTGGGAGTTGAAGTCCACGAGTCATAAAAGAGCCAAGGTTGCCTACCCCTGCTCTACATCATAACTTTGCTACTGTTGGCTTTCAGAGTTATTTTTCCTTGGGTGAACATCCTTCAAACAGCCGTATCTGTATTTCTTTGCTAATAAATGCTCCTGTTTACAGCTGTTCTTTGTTTTTCCTCTGTCCCATAATTATCAGTGCATAATCATAGGGCTGATAGTCTTTACATTTTTTTAAAAAGATGTATGGGCATTTGGGGAGAAAAAATTAACACATATAATAGAACGACTACGATGACCACACTTTCTTCAGCTCTCTGCTTAAACCCAGCCAATGTGGTTTGCTCAATAACACAATACTAGCCCAGTCCCACAGCTGCAGGGTCTTTGCAAGCTGCCTATCTGAATGCTTTGCTTCCTTCAGGAAGATCAAAGCATCCCCAACAGGCTGCCTGGACTATGTTCAAAGAAGTCCAAGCCCATCGGTTTCCAAGCAACTGGTCCCATCTTTGACTTGTTCCACTGTGTAAGTTTCTCCTAAAGTTCAATCAAAGTCTATCTCACTGGAACATAAATCCTTTCAATCTAATGGCTCTTTATGGAAGATCTTCAGAGTTTGGGAGTCCATGTTGCTAAATCTGCTCTTGTCCTTATTCTATATTTGGGTAGAAAGGGCTGATTAGAACCTATGATTTCTCCCCACCCCCAATTAAAAAGGTCCCTTTTTAAAATTAAGATTAAAAAGGTGCCTTTCTATAACCAGGGTTATCTAGAGCCAGAGGAATTGGATTCCAGCCAAATGGCTCCAAGAAAATAACTCAACACTAATGTCAATTAGGACATTATTTCAAAATCTCAGCCTATTTTGCAGAATTCTGGAACTCTAGTCCTTGTGAATTACATTGCATTTGCTTCCATTTTTTAATTCAGTTCTTACATCACTGGAAGGGAATACTGTTGTTAGTGTGGACTGGGGTTTAAGAAAATGGCATATCCTCAACATGTTTTTAATAGCTCTTCATAGTTGTTAAAACACAACCCTAAATGAACTTTAGTTTGAGCACGTAACACGTATAGGAACTTTATAACCTCCTATTCCAAACTGCCAGGAAGATTGTAGCCACCCACGCTCTAGTTTTTCTTTAAAAAGGGAGATGTTATTAATCAGTTTATGTACTTTGCAAAGCATTTCCAGTAATATTTTTTGGATCCCGAGAAGCACCTTTTGGTTCAGAGGTCCAGGAATTTTCATAATAATCTGCTGGTATCATTTTTCACATATTTGCCAATCTCGTTTTCCGATCATCAGCCATCTCCCAAAGCTGAGGAGATATCCATTTGATAGCCACCAGCATGTTATGGTTTCACATCGGCTTTTTGGCTCTCTCCTCCCAACTGTGGTTCAAAAGCACTTCCCGGATTCCTAAATCCATCTCCCCCACACATCTGGAATCAGTTTTGGCCATTCAGCTTCAGCAGCTGAGTGAGAGAAGGATTCGTCCCGGCCAACCGGTGTGATGCTCTTGAGTGCTATGGTGGCATTCCAAGGAAGCACCTGGGAAGACAAATGTCTATGGAGATTCTCAGCCCTCCAAGTCACGATTGTCCCAAGAAGCTTCTTCAGTTCTGACTGAATGGTGGGGAATGGAAGGATTTAGTCATTCAGTCAGAACTGAAGAAGCTTCTTGGAATGAGAAGTGAAACATCTCCAAGGAAAAACAAAGGAAGTCCCTTTGTCTCTTGAAAAAGCACCTTTGGGACCTGGGAAAACAGATGCCCTCAAGCAATGGCCTGGATGCCACTTCCTCCAACGAAGCTTCTCCCCAACAGTTCCTGAATATATACAATAATTCAATAATTCAACCCACCCTACGATGCTTTTATAGTCCATTTCTTACCTCTGCGCACAAGTAATCAGTTCCAAAACAAAAAGGATCTTGTTTTAGACACCTATCTCCAGCCCTGCCGTAGAAGAGGCATTCCCCCCTCCTCAGGCAAAGAGAGGATGCCTCTCCTGAAGGTGGACGGTTGCAGTTTTCACTGCAGATGTAAAATTCTGCTGCTCAGTCAGGCCACTCTTGGTTTTAAATATTGTCACGGCTAGCCCCTTCCAATCATTACTTATTCCACGGTCCCTTAATGCACACATTGTACCAGATTGTTTACATTTCCTTTAAGGGTATCATCCCATCAAGTCAGAATTTTACTCATTTTGGAAGCAGGGGGAGAAAGAAAGAGAGGGAGGGGAAAAGTGTGAAAGGAGATTTTTTCCAGATTCCAGCCAAGGGAGGGGTTCCCCCTTCCCTGGCGGAATTCATAGCGTGACTGATATGTGCCAGTTGACTGTGTGGAAAAAAATTAAATCCATTGTGTGCTGTTGCTGCTGTTGTTACTACTACTACTACTACTACAACACCCGCCCTCCCCAGCAGGTGAGTGTGGTGAGTGAAACAAGGTGGTTGGGAGGCCACCCCCACCCCCGACACCGCCAGGTGACAGGAAACCTTCATGGGTGGTTCCTTCCCCCCCCCAGGTAGGATAAACCCATCGGTGCTCCGTGGGGAGCCCTCTGAATATAAGACGTGACATGCTGTGGTGCCCGTATCGTATGCGCCAAGTTGGGCAGAGGTGGGTTAGAGAAATGCCTGGTTTTTTCACGTTGCTTGGGCTATGGGTGGGTGAATAGCGTGGAGGCCCATGCATTGGGTTGCTAAGGAACAGATGGGGCAAAAACAAAATAAAAGGATAAAGCTTGCGGAAAGTTGAAAAAAAAAAAAGAAGAACAAAAAAACCCACTGTGCCCCAAATGGCAGAGAGATGTTTTCGTCTTACCAGCCTGTTCCAGATGGGCCCATCCTGAAAGGCCTCTGGGAATGAAGCTGTTCTACAGCTACTCCAAGTCTAGCAGGGGTTAGTCAGGACTATGAGGTCCCACCTTTCCAGGGCCAGCTCTGAGCTTCAGGGCTAGCCTGCGTAGGCATCCTGGCTGCGGGTCACTGAAGACATCAAAGGAGGGGTCATTTCAACCAATAGCTGGCCATTGTGGCAGCCCCTCGGGAGGGGGTAAGAGGCTTGTTTCATTGGTAGAGGCCACTGAATGTGACCAGCAGACTCTGCTGTGGAAGATTTCTAGGGTGAGGTCAGGGGTGGGGGAACCGGTCCCGAGAGGCAATAGACGTTATGGGTTTTCAGTTTCCATAGTTCATTAGAACAAGGTTCAAGGAATCTCCATCCTTGGAGCTTCTCTCCCTGACGGACCTGAGGACCTTCCTTGCCCAGACACTTCTCCACATCATTGAAACTGGGGTATATTTTTTTTCAATAGAGGAAAAATATCAGTACTCTAGATGATCTAACTAGCCGAACCTCCCTTGAAGATGCTTGTTTTTCACCAGCCAGTTGTCCTTCAGATACATCACCTTTCAATTCTCATTGTCCTTAGCCAGTCTCTTCCCATTCCAAGCATCAGGACACTACCAGGGTCAGGGTAGATTAACCCATTATGTGCAACCCATCCACTGGCTGATTCATACATTGTACTGAGTCATAGAATGGCTTGCTCTGAGCTGACAGTATTTGTGAACGTTGTCACCAAACCTTATCAGACAAGTTAAAACAAATCATGGCTTAGTGAGTTTAGCCACAGGTTGGTTAGGATTTACTTATGGAGCAATTAAAAAATGCAAAATAATTCAAAGATCAGGGTGTCAACCCGTCTATAGATATGACAGCTGGGTCAGATCATAGGAGTGTTATCCCCCATAAAGCATCACTTAGGGTCTTCAACAAAATGGATGACCAAGAGTTTGCACCCGAGAGTTGTCCATTTCATTTCCTTGAACTCTGACCCCTAAATAACCTCCCCATTCACTATACTGAGCAGCAATGAAGCAGAACTCCTCAACTGATTAAACACGTAGCAGAGGGGTTAAGCAAATATCCCTGTTACGCTCCTGTCGAAAAATCAAGAAAACGATTCTTCCATTATTTCATGAAGACACCGAAATTTCAGCCTGCATGGTGGGTGGAGCTCTGAGCTGCCTGTTGCTTAGTAAGGAGAGTGAAGTAATGTTTAACTCAAAAGACTTTTATGAGTAACACATTCATTTGCTTTAAAGGACAAACCTGCAGACTTCAGGTATGAAGAAAAATCGTAGCCCCAAGAAAGAGAAACACGGGACCTGCCAATGGCCTTTAACCAGCATGGCACTGTTTTGAGGCCAAGTCTTTAAATTTTGCATGCTCAGTCTGCAAAGCTTGTCCTTTGCAGCCCCCTATGTTTAGCCAACAGTTACTATAAACTCTGCATCGTTTCTGCAGAACTGTTCTGCATTCTCTAAACAGTGGGCCAGGGAGATGTAAACATATAAGTGAACATGGAGAGACTTGTCAGAAATGACGCTTGTCCAGTGTTCCTTTATTAAAGAAATTGAAGCAAGACCATTCTCCAAACTCTTTTGAAAAAGTGGAACTTTTTTTTTTACAAAAAAAAAAAAAAGCTCCTTTCTCATTTCTTATCTGAGTTTTGCTTTTTTAGATTTTAATCCTAAAACAAGGATTGTTTGTAATGGCATCCATGTGCTTGTACATACACCCACACGTAGCTTAGGGAGGTGAAGCTTCTAATAAATTTTTTTTGCAATCAGGAAATGAATGTGGATTTACTAAAATTCCCCTTAAGGGATAACTCTGACTTCATGGAATCAGAGAGAGAGAGAGAGAGAGAAAATATATGTAATCTGTAAAAACAGTTATTTATTCCCCCCTTTGGACATTGTGCATTTTATCTATTTTACCCTGGTTTGTATACATTCTCATGGCTTGGTCACCATGCTAAACTATGTTCTTCCTTCCTTAAAACATCTGCAGAGCAATGTATCCTTAATTCCTCTGATGGAGGAGAAAGGAGTCAGACCATACAAGAACAGACTTTCTTGTTTTGGCAGCAGAACCAAAATTAACAGTAGTTTAAAGGCTTTTGGAGGGAAGAAGTTCAAGCTGACTTCATACCATTCTTTGCCAGATTGAAAGAGGCCTTGTTCTCAACAGGGAGCTCTTTGGATCGGACAGTATCCAGAAATGGAACATGACCGTCTCCTTCTTATTCATCCCTCCAACTGTGGGGTCACCTTCTTGACTTCTCTTCCTTTGAACTTGAGAAGGTCAATCCTTTTCGCCGCCCCCACAAGAGGTAAACATGCGTTGACTTTCCCGTCAACCGCTATTTGGAACGGGATCAAAATGCTCATCCTGATACAGTCTGAGAAGTGAAATAAAGTAATTCACTTTTGTTTCTCGAGGGGCTGATTCAAGTCTTCCATCCTGCTGGAATAGGGCAATTCATTCTGAGCTAGGGTTCTTTTAGTGCTTGGATCCCTTGGAGCAAGATGTCCAACCTTAGCAACTTTTAAGACCTTCAATTCCCAGAACTCCCTAGCCAGGATAGCATAGCTGGCTGGGGAATTCTGGGCGTTGAAGTCCACAAGTCTTAAAAGTTGCCTTAGGTTGGACATCCCTGCCTTAGAGGTCTGCTTAGTTAATTTCCTCTAAAAAAAAAAACCTGCTTGAGAAGCAAAGGGGAATGGCAGCCCACTGTTTCCCTCAATTTTTAAGGCATATTTGGAGGATTGAAGCTTTCTCCTTGAAGATGCAGGCTACTTTGGGTTAAGAGGGGAAGAATCCCTTGGGTCCTCCACTCTCCACCCACTTATCCTGGGAAGAACCCTCTGCAGGAAATAGTCTTGAAGTAGAGATGTTCTGTCCCTAGCAAGAGGGGGTTTCACACCCAAAGAAAAACAACAACATTCAATTGTGAACTCACCTGAGCGTGAAGAGCAGCGGCGGCAGCTGCAGCAGCTGGATAGGTGAAAGCTGCATGTGGAATGGCCGGGGTTAGCTCCGTGGTGTACAGGGGGTAAGGAGCCCATGCTTCTGGAGATGCTGGGATCAGGGCAGCTCCAGACAGATCATCTAGAAGAGGAGAAACAGCAGCAGGTCAGCCATTCTCCCATTGGGAAGAAAGCCAGCATGGAGCACCTTACAGTACACAGGGGGAAAAGGAGGACAGGTAGAGCAAAGACAACCTCAAAGGTGGGGGGAGAAAGCTTTGGAGCCTAGCACCATTTTTGAATCTTTGAGAGCTACAGGAAGTTCAGCTTGTGATGTCACAAGATGGGTGAAGCCAAAAGTATGAACTCTTTTTTTGGGGCGGAATGATGGCATTTGGGCAACATCTGGAAACGTGGTGGCTGTGTGTGCATGGTCCAATTGATAGAAATGAACGAAAAAATAAGCAATTCATGCAGGCACCTTCAACAGCCCATCCCAGACCCAAACATCCTCTCCCCAATTCTGCAGGAAGGGCCTCCCATCCAGCTCTGCTTAGCACCATCCTGTAAGACTGGCCCAGCACAAGAAGAGCGGTCCTATTCTGTTCATAAACCTCCCACAATGTAGACTTCTGACATCTCACAACATCAGGAAATGTCTGTTGCCTGGGGGCTACTTTTTAAGAGGTGGTCATTCTGAACAGCATGAGGACGCCAGGTGAGAATGACCAGCTAAGGCTGGGTTTCCAGGGCTTACTTTGTGTTTGAATTAACTCTACTCTGTCACTGAGTTCCAGCAACTGTATTCCAAGGAAGCTCTACTAGCCAGAAGCCACCTTTAAAGAATGGGAGGATACCAGGGTAGCCACATCCTAGGGATTGGGGAAGAGCAGGCAACCCAAGGACTCAAGAGTCCTCCCATTTGCACCAACTATGGAAACTGAATGTAGGGTTGTCTCACGCATGTGGAAAAAATAATGCAAAAACATCATTGTGGGACTCAGAGGTACTTTTCCAAAGGCAACTAGACTTTTGTTTTGGTTTCTTCCTTAAAAACATTTCGCTTCTCATCCAAGACGCTTCTTCAGTTCTTAGTGAATGGCCAGAACTTAAGTCAGAATTATAGAAGCTTCTTGGAGGAGAAGCGAAATGTTTTTAAGTAAAAAAAAAACCTCAAGAAAGTCCAGTTGGGACAGCCGTGACTAGGATGACTGACAATCCCCATAGACATCATAGTGGGGCACACTAGGAATGTGCACACGGAGACCCCCAACCTTCCCAGAGACCCCCAATCCCCCCTTCTTGTTTATTGACTTTCCCCTCTTGCTCCTCACAAGGATCTCGTGCAATGAAGTGTGCGCCTAGGGCTGGGTGGAGGTTGGTGGGGTTTGGTGTGCCCATCAGCTTGCTCTTTGCCATCTTGGTGTTGGCCTTAGCAAACTCTAACCGCAGCGTCTGGGGATTCTCTGGGTCGAAGCGGATCCCCTGCAGCAGAAGAACAGGAGGAGAGGGTTACAAGAGTGGGAAGAAATTGCATTGGCTTGTCTGTCTATCTGTCTGTCTGTCTGTCTGTCTGTCCGTCCGTCCGTCCGTCCATCTATGTTTGCTGCATCTGTCTGTGTCTGTCTGTCTGTCTATATTATCTATCTATCTACCGGTATCTATCTATCTATCTATCTATCTATCTATCTATCTATCTATCTATCTATCTATCTATCTATCTATCTATCTATCTATCTATCTATCGTTTGCTGCATCTGTCTGTGTCTGTCTATCTATATTATCTATCTATCTATCTATCTATCTATCTATCTATCTATCTATCGTTTGCTACATCTGTCTGCGTCTGTCTGTCTGTCTGTCTGTCTGTCTATCTATCTATCTATCTATCTATGTTTGCTGCGTCTGTCTATATTATCTATCTATCTATCTATCTATCTATCATCGTTTGCTGCATTTGTCTGTGTCTGTCTGTCTATCTATATTATCTATCTATCATCTATCTATCTATCATCTATCTCTACCTACCTACCTACCTACCTACCTATCTATCGTTTGCTGCATCTGTCTGTGTCTGTCTGTCTATCTATATTATCTATCTATCTATCTATCTATCTATCTATCTATCTATCTATCTATCTATCTATCTATCTATCTATCTATCATCTATCTATCTATCTATTGTTTGCTGCATCTGTCTGTGTCTGTCTGTCTGTCTATCTATCTATCTATCTATCTATCTATCTATCTATCTATCTATCTATCTATCTATCTATTGTTTGCTGCATCTGTCTGTGTCTGTCTGTCTGTCTATATTATCTATCTATCTATCTATCTATCTATCTATCTATCTATCTATCTATCTATCTATCTATCTATCTATCATCTATCTATCTATCTATCTACACACACACACACACACACACACACATCTCCACAGGTGAGTTAATGGAATAACAGTACAACTGATTAAATAAAGAGCAACAGTATGGTGCTTGTAAAGCATGGATGAACCTGGGCCTTTCTTAGAATTGTTCAGAAATAATTTTTTCTCTCCCTTTTTTGTCTTAAAACCCTATTAAGGCTCTGGACACCTATTCTGTACTTTAAATCTACCCCCTCCCCCCCAAAGCAAAACTTCAGATCCAACCACTTGCATGTGCCTGCTGTGGTCAAAATATTTAAATTATATGGGGCCCACCCTCCACCTCCCACGCTGTCTGCCAACTTCAATTTAGGGACACCAGTGTGCTTACAGGGAAGCAACCTTGCCTTCCAGGTACAGGCCAATAAAGATTTATTATTTATTAAATCTGTTTGCCACTCATCTCAGTACACCCCTCCCCTTTTAATAACATCCATGTGAAAAGCTGCAGAGTGTTTGACTGGATATACAATCTCCGAGGTGGTTTATTATCACTGCTGCAGCAAATTCCATGTTAATTTATGATTATCTTCCTTTTCCTGTAATGCAGTGTTTCTCAACCTCGGTAGCTTTAAGATGTGTGGACCTCAGCTCCCAGAATTCCCCATGGCTGTCTGGAGCATGGCATGACAAGGGTGGTTAGAGAATTATGGAAGTTGGACCATATATCTTAAAGCCACCAGGGATGAGAAGCACAGCTGTAACAGATGTTGACTTACTGAAGTCATTTAGAACACTGCTTTGCCATCTTTTTAGTTTAGCAGTCAATGAAAATGTTTAATATAATCTTCCCATTTACTCCTCTCTGACACTGGTAGCCAGTGTGTGTGGTTCTACCCACTTGGTTCTTATCAGTTCTATTGTTCTGTGTTTATGACACACATCCATTGAGTAGCTGGAAAAAGGCATCTCGCCTGTCAGTCAGGGTGACCAAGAAAGGAGCAGAAAAGATATGGTAGTTTTGCCCTCTGTGTTGAACTGGGGCCATCGCCCTAGGAGCTGAGCAATTAGCAAAGTTCGGACGTTTTGTGAGCACTGATGCCACGATATTAATACTCACATTCAAAGCATTCTTTGCAGCTTCTGCACCAGAACGGCTGTCGAAAGTAACAAAGCCTACTGGCTGGAAAGACAAATACTTTGAGCTACATGCATGTACATAATCCTGATTGCAGAAACAAAACTCAAAGGGTGGTGAAGAAAGCTCTCCTATGAAGCCCACCAAGAGTACATCTACTGGGTACTTATAGAGTCTTCATTCATCTCTGGTAAAGCCACCAAACAGGTAGCCTGCTAAAAAAATCTGAAGTCCCAGATATATTTCTTCATTTCCATCGTGTTTCCATCTCAGCCACGGGCTATTTCTTACAGCCACCACCCCATGCATTGTTACCTTTCTCCAGGCAGGAGAAACAGCCTTTAACCTGTGGCCCAACTGGTTAAGGATGAAGCACCATCATTTGTAGGGGTAGCTTTTCCCAGACAGGATCCTCCAGAACAGATATTATCGGAGTGCAACAACACACCTGGGGGGCACTGAGTCGGCCAAGCCAACTAGAACAACACTATGTGATCTTCACCAGATCTGATGTCAAAAAAAGCCCAAGTAGATGGGTTATTTTGCTAGCAAGTAGAACATCTCCTTTAAAGATGGGTCTCTCACTGCAGAGGGGATGATTTAGGACACTGTTTCCCAATCTTGGCAATTTCCAGATGTGTGGACTTCAACTCCCAAAATTCCACAGCCAGCACAGCCATTGATGAGAATTCTGGGAGTTGAAGTCTACGTATCTGGAGGTTGCCAAGGCCTGGAAACACTAACCTAGTTGGCCAACCTTTGGATAGGTGCTTTGGATTGCTTAATTGAAGCATCAGATATAATCCTGCAAGGCTCCTTGCCCTTTTCCCTTCGGACAGGGGTGTCAAACTGCTGGCCCATGGGCCGGATGCATTATAGCAAAACCGTGCCCACCCCATTGCCAGCAATGGCAAAAAAGTTATGGAATGTCGTGACATGTCATGTGAGATTGCGAGTTTGACACCCCTGCCTTAGGTGGTGAACTCGTCCTTGATTTAAGCTGCACTGAGTGGCTGCCAGAACAGGAGTTAAGGAGAGGCATTACCTGTTTGGATGTTAGTTTGATCAGTGATCCTTCATAACCCTAGAGAGAGGAATCAGTCAATTAATTATCAGTTACCTTGAAAAAAGGAAAATAAAAAAATAGCAAGGTCGTTTTGAGTAGCACACGTCTCTGGTGGACCTAAGGAACAATTTAAACTAAAATGCAGCTACTACTCTGACCATATCCCCCCCACACACATTTGTCAACTGTTGTGTTTTGCTAGTTGTAATACAATTGTGTAACACAATTCTTGGTGTTCTCTGAGCTTGGTTGTTTTCTTGCAGACGTTTCATTACCCAACTAGGTAACATCATCAAATGTCTGCAAGACAGCAACCAAACTCACAGAGCACCAAGGACTCCACAATTCAGCCTGAACTCCATGTATTTCCTTCTACTGTAATACAAATTTCAGTCAAAATTCCCTTCTGTAAAAAGACAAAACATTGCTTAATCTATACACTAAAGAATGTAGAGTCAGTAGAAAGTGTCCACTTCCTACTGAATCAAACCAGTGGATGGATTTGGTTCTGCATCAGTTACGCCAGAGATGGAAAGCAAGGCACCTTCAGATATCGCAAACTACAACTCCCAAATAGGTCTCCTTGTTGCTCTGCTATGGTCTCTGGGTTGGATACGAGTTGTAGTTCAGAAAAGTCTGGAGGCTGTCCCTGGATTCCAGCAGATTATGGAACCAGGGTAGATTGGGGACCTTTCTCTTTTCTTACGTAAGATTAATGTATATTTGGGACTTTAATAAGCAAAGCAACAGGGCTGATCCAACAGCATGGATGTGACTCAAGGCAGGACAACTGAACTTTGTGGAAACTTGGGACAATCTTGGTGGGACTCCCTGATGGGATTCCTTTTCAGCCTTCTTGCTGATGTCTTAAGAGTCAGCTTGGAACCTTCAGTACAGTAATCCTTGACTTACAGGCATTTGTGTAGGACAGGGGTTGGGCAACCTTGGCTCTTTCATGACTTGTGGACTTCAACTCCCAGAATTCCTGAGCCAGCCACGCTGAAGGGAAAGGGAGAGGTTTCCAAGCTGAGCCATGCTGGCTCAGGAATTCTGGGAGTTGAAGTCCACGAGTCATAAAAGAGCCGAGGATGCCTACCCCTGCTAGCTCATTGGTGGACAATTATGGCAGCTTTAAGACTCGTGGACTTCAACTCCCAGAATTCCTGAGCCAGCCACCTTGAAGGGAAAGGGAGAGGTTTCCAAGCTGAGCCGTGCTGGCTCAGGAATTCTGGGAGTTGAAGTCCACGAGTCATAAAAGAGCCGAGGTTGCCTACCCCTGCTAGCTCATTGGTGGACAATTATGGCAGCTTTAAGACTCGTCGACTTCAACTCCCAGAATTCCTAAGCCAGCCTGGCTCAGCTTGGAAACCTCTCCCTTTCCCCTCAGCATGGCTGGCTCAGGAATTCTGGGAGTTGAAGTCCATGAGTCATAAAAGAGCCAAGGTGGCCTACCTCTGGCCTAGGCTCTTTTATGACTTGTGGACTTCAGCTTCCAGAATTCCTGAGCCGGCATGGCTCAGCTTGGAAGCCTCTCCCTTTCCCCTCAAGGTGGCTGGCTCAGGAATTCTAGGAGTTGAAGTCCACGAGTCAAAAGAGCCAAGGTTGCCTATCCCGGTCTAGGAGGCTCACCGCTTAGAACAGGAGGACCTAGGACAGGGGTAGGCAACCCTGGCTCTTTTATGACTGGTGGACTTCAACCCCCAGAATTCCTGAGCCAGCTTGGCTCAGCCTGGAAACCTCTCCTTTTCCCCTCAGCATGGCTGGCTCAGGAATTCCAGGAGTTGAAGTCCACGAGTCATAAAAGAGCCGAGGTGGCCCACCCCTGGTGTAGGAACTGAAAAAAATGACTTGTGACCCTTTTTCACACTTATGACCATTTCAGCATCCCCATGGTCACGTGGTCAAAATTCAGACGCTCCTATTTATGACGGTTGCAGTGTCCCAGGGTCACCTGATCCCCTTTTGCTGCCTTCTGAGAAGCAAAGGTCAATGGGGAAGCCAGGTATACCTAGCCATCATGTCACCCAGTTAACAACCACAGTGATTCACTGAACAATTTGCAGCAAGAAAGGTTGCAAAATGGGGCAAAACTCACTGAACGACTCTCTTGCTTAGCAGCAGAAAAAAAACGGGGCTCGATGATGGCCATTAGGTCAAGGACAACCTGCCTGTGGAGAAGATGCTCCACCACCGGACAAGAGGACCTCCCCAGATAGACCCAGACATTGGCCTTTTTGTTCCTGCTCACCTTAAATGGCCGGAAAAGGAGGTACAGCTCTCGCGGTTTGATGTCCACTGGAAGGCCACTCACAAAAAGGGTCCGTACCTGGGGGAGATAGAGAACCACATGTCTCAACAGAGTTGAAAATCATTGGATAGTAAGTTGTTAGTCCTCAACTTACTACAGTTCATTTAGTGACTATTCAAACTTACGCCGGCACTGGAAAAAAAATGACTTAGGACCCTTTTTATACTGCATCCAGTTTTGGTCACCATGATGTAAAAAAGATGTTGAGGCTCTGGAAAGAGTGCAGAAAAGAGCAACAAAGATGATTAGGGGAGTGGAGACTAAAACATATAAGGAAAGGCTGCTGGAATTGGGGATGTCTAGTTTAGTGAAGAGAAGGACGAGGGGGGACAGGATAGCAGTGTTCCAATATCTCAGGGGCTGCCCCAGAGAAGAGGGAGTCAAGCTATTCTCCAAAGCGCCTGAAGGCAGGACAAGAAGCAACGGGTGGAAACTAATCAAGGAGAGAAACAAGCTAGAACTAAGGAGAAACTTCCTGACAGTCAGAACAATGAACCAGTGGAACAACCTGCCTCCAGAAGCGGTGAATGCTCCAACACTGGAAGTTTTTAAGAAGAGACTGGACAGCCAGGACTAGATGACCTCCAAGGTCCTTTCCAACTTTATTATTATTTTCACACTTACAACCATTTCAGCATCCCCATGGTCAGGTGGTCAAAATTCAGACACTTGGCAACTGACTCATAGTTATGGACGGTTGCCATGTTCCTGGGGTCATGTGATCCCCTTTTGCAATCTTCTGACAAACGAAGTTGATGGGAGTAAATTCACTGAAACCTGCAGAGATTTGCTTCAGAACGGTGCCAATACAGATCGTAAAATAGAGCAAAACTCGCTTAACAAATGTCTCACTTAGCAACATAAATTTGGGACTCAGTTGTGAACTGTAGTATTTACGAGAGTGAAGGTCCTTCAGATATGAGATCATGATCTGATGAATCCAGAAACAGGACGAATTTGGGGAAGGGTATTCTCCATCCGTGTGGAAACAAATGTTCTCATCTGAGTCACATGAAATTGAATCCCATCTGACTCAGGGTCAAGCCACACAATGTTAGATACACAACAAATATTTTCGAAAAAAGCTACGCACCAAAATGACTCATTTTCATTGAGACAACAGCAAGCAGAGAAGGCAATTTTATCTCGGCCCACCCTCACTAACAAAAATGACCCCCCAACTCCCACAGGTAGCTTTAAGAGGTATAACATCTCCCACTGATACCAATAAAAGCTTTTCTACTTGCAACATGGGTAGCTATTTAATACAAACCACACCTGGAGAAAGAATCAAACTGCAATCTTGACAAAACGCTTTCTTCTGAACCTAGACAGGCATTTTAAAAACCAGCTTCCCATGTTTAAAATAATCTAATATTGGGCTCTTGTAAAATCGAGGAGTCCACTGATCTGATGCACAGAGATTTGGTCTCCTTGCCTACTACCGGTAGGAGTTTAAAAGTTGCAAGAAGTAGATCAGGGGTCTTCAAATTTGGCCCTTTTATGACTTGTGGACCTCAACTCTGAGAATTCCTCAGCCAGCATGCCTGGCTGAGGAATTCTGGGAGTTGAAATCCACAAGTCATAAAAGGGCCAAGTTTGAAGACCTCTGAAGTAGATGCTCATTCGTTATTCATTGGGGAATTCTGGAAGTTGAGGTCCACATAATTTCAAGTTGCCAAGGTTGAGAAACACTGTTATAGTTGTGTTCCAATTATGGATAGAGGGATTCTGAAATTTTAGCTTGAAAAACTAAAATTTGCTGCAGAACCTAAATAGTGCTCTGGCTTCTATAAAAAGTGGTTTTCTGGTGCCACATTTCCAGTTTTAAGGATAAACAATTCAGCTCAAAGGGATATTTCTTGCTGCTACATCCAGTTTTCCCTTACCAGATGAAATGCCCTCTCATCCATTCTTCACAATAAGGATGTTTGATCAGAGATATTCTTAATGGCAACTTTGGCTATTTTGCTTCTGTTAATCTACTCTCAGCTGAGCACAACCAACGTATCTTGAAATTAAACATGAGCCCTTTTTTTTTTAAACTATACACAGCTAATGTTATTCTTTTTTTGAAGAACATTCATTCTAGCACAGCAACTAATTCTTGAATAAGATTATATGATACGTCAAACTTGTTTGGAAATTGCCAAGACGTCTTGTTTAGATTTTATGCAAGGTTTTCCAAATGTTAACACTTTTTGAAATGCTTCTGAGAATATGGTAACTCCTCAAGTACCAGTTTAGGTTTTTGGCCGCGCTTCTTCGTGCAGCATTTTTTTAAAATGCTGCACAATTAAAAACGACTCTTTTTAGGAGCATTATTTGATGTCTAATTGCAATTTCTGACAAATCTGAGCATAACTCTCATAGCTGTATTCTCTCCCCCAAAGCGCAAGACTTTTGACGCCATCCCCTGTTGTGCGTTGATCTAAGAACTAGCTTTGTTTCTACCTAGCCCTTAAATAGCAAGACTTGGACCACATGTTGTTCACATGGCTTTACTCAGAGGAGATGACAATCTCCTGGCCTGCTGGACGATCTGACGAAATCTTTGCTTCTAGGAATGCAGTTAATCAGTTTTGCTGCATGGAGAATAGAGGCACATCTTTTAAGCCTCCAAAACCTCTTGCCAATTCAGCTATCCTCTCCTTTAGACTAGGGACAACTGCTTTCTGGACCAAGCAAGACATATACATGTGCACAAACATGGGATCCAAAAGAACGTTGAGGCAGAATAGGGGAGAGGCAAATACAAATAGCAGAAATCTCTAATCAGGACATGCTCTTGATAGGGTGAAAACTTGGACTGAAACGTGACATCTATTTGTTCACCTGATACAAATAAGCCACAATTTCCTAAAATGTGGTTTGCTTAATTTATTCCTAACCTTAAACTCTACTCACATAACCCTCAGGTTCAAAAATGGTTTGATTTGCCCTGTAGTTTGAAGCTTTGTGAGGAAGGAACTGAGCGAAACAGGATGTTTCAGTTATGGATAGTTTAGGAACGCAGCTGCTTAACAAGAGCCCTGGCATCCTCAGGACCTGGAAAGAGGTAAATGCAACCCTCCATTTGGGCCCTGATTGGGGTAGAACATGAGTGTTCCTCAAGTATGCCTGCTCTGGATGCAGCTAAAGTCTGCTGTTGATGTTCTCCCAAGCTTTGTCTCATGTCCTGAGACACAATGCAGCTGGAAGCACTTGACGCGAGGCAGATGGAATGCTGAACTGCACCCGTCAACTTTAAATATCTAGACTTATAAGGCCCTGCGCAGTATCAAAACATACCCAGAGCTTGCAAAACAAAGTTGTGGGAAGGAAAACACTTGGGAACTTAAAAAAGAAAAGGTTAGCCGTTAACACCATGTTTTAAAATGACTCTCCCTAGAGATCAGCAGCTTAATGAAGCCCCGTCTTTATGGAGGGTTCATCTGCCTTAGCCGGAAAAAAAGCAAAACAAGTTCTCTTGTAATTTGAGAAAGGTTGAAAGATTTGGAATATGTTGATTAGATAACTTCTAAACTTTTAGGAAGGGCTGGACAGCCAACAAAGATTTTAATTGGTTTTCCTGCACATGGAGGAAAGTTTGGCTAGATGTCCCTTGTAGCTCTTTACAACTTCATAACTTTCTGATTATATTAGAGATAGCTGCTAACAAACTAAACCATTTCTGTATCATTACAGAGAGTTAGTGGCTGCTGTGTCTTTCCCAAAATCAGTGTAAAAGGGCCATAGCTTAATAATAAAGGACCTACTTCACATACTAAAGATCTTGTTCCAGGACCGATTGATGGTCTGTGGAATGACTTGCCTCCAGATATTGTGGGTGCTCCAACACTGGATGTTTTGAAGAAGAGATTTGTCTGAAACCTTGGCTCTTTTATGACTTGTGGACTTCAACTCCCAGAATTCCTGAGCCAGCATGGCTCAGTTTGGAAACCTCTCCCTTTCCCCTCAGCATGGCTGGCTCAGGAATTCTGGGAGTTGAAGCCCACAAGTCATAAAAGAGCCAAGGTGGCCCACCCCTGGTATAGGATTTTCTGCTTGAGCTAGATGGTTGGACTAGATGACCTCCAAGTTCCCTTTCAACCCTGTTATTCTGTTAAGCAGCAAAAGGTTCTCAATGGTTTCCTAGTGTAAACTAATCAAGGCTTAATCTAGTGTGACTTGAGAGGAATTACATGTGAAGAACTCTGTCTTCTCTGAAGGCTGACGAACAGAACCAAGAGAGGTGCTTAAACCTGAACAAACAAGTTGAAATTATAATTAAAGAATCCTGATCCGTTTTTTGCGGATTTCAATCCAGAAGGAAAGTTGAGTGTATCCTGGCAGGTTTCAGTACTTGGACTTGCTTTCTCTTGAGACCGAGCAGTTAAATTCCCAATCACTGATAACAGTTATTGATATTGATAAGGGCTTATGCAGTTCAGTGCTTTTGTACTGGATTATGTTCTCTTCTGTTTTCAGGGTGAGGACCAAACCCAGGAACAAAGCAGCTTCCAGGTGGGTATCAAGGTCAGGTGATGTGTTGATACCACTTTACAAGGCCTTGGTCAGGCCACCCTTGTAATACTGCATCCAGTTTTGGTCACCACAATGTAAAAAAGATGTTGAGACTCTAGCAAGATAGCAGAGAAGAGCAACAAAGATGATCAGGGGACTGGAGGCTACAACATATAAGGAACGGTGGCTGGAATTGGGTATGTCCAGTTTAATGAAGAGAAGGACGAGGGGGGACATGATAGCAGCGTTCCAATATCTCAGGGGCTGCCCCAAAGAAGAGGGAGTCAAGCTATTTTCCAAAGCGCCTGAAGGCAGGACAAGAAGCAACAGATGGAAACTAATCAAGGAGAGAAGCAACCTAGAACTAAGGAGAAACTTTGCTTTATGGTTTATAATAGGACATGAATCCAGAGTTAATTTTCCAAGTGCCTCTGAGGCTTATATGATGTTTCACCCAGCATCAGCTAGATGCTGATGTTAAAATTGTCCTGTTTCTTGTAGGGCAAGGAAGTTTTAGCAGCTTGAGAAATGTGAAGCCATGATTCTGGTTATAGCTATTGCGCCTGTCAGGGATGGTGAGCGATGGTTCTATTCTCACAACTGCTGTCCTTCCATGTTTGGGGTTCTAAGCTGGAAAATACACCCATTTTGTGAAAGGTTCTCCATCCTGCTGGAGGTGGCTCTATTCCGAACGGCTCTCTGAACATTCCCAGTTCAATCTCTCTTGCTTTGCTGAAATGTGCTAAGGTATCATTTGTGCTTGACTGCTCAAAAAGGTTGGGATGTTGTAAGCCAGAAAGCAGAGCTTGCTTGTTTTCCCTGCTGCATTAACAGCTGCATCTTGGAAGGGGAAACTGGTATAGATGATAATAATAATAATAATAATAATAATAATAATAATAATAGGAACTGCTTCCATCTTGCGATGATATCTGTAATACCATCAAACATCCACATCTGTCTTGGTGAGGACTCAATAGGTAGGCAAAAATGCCAAATCCAGTCTGAACATCTGGCTGACTGTGCGATGATCAATAATAATAAAAAAATAAGGTTGGAAGCGACCTTGGAGGTCATCTAGTCCAACCCCCTGCTCAGGCAGGAGACCCTGTACCATTTCAGACAAATGGCTGTCCAGTCTCTTCTTAAAAACTTCCAGTGTTGGAGCATTCACCGCTTCTAGAGGCAGGTTGTTCCACTGGTTAAGTGTTCTCACTGTCAGGAAGTTTCTCCTTAGTTCCAGGTTGCTTCTCTCCTTGATTGGTTTCCATCCGTTGCTTCTCGTCCTGCCTTCAGGCGCTTTGGAGAATAGCTTGACTCCCTCTTCTTTGGAGGTCATCTAGTCCAACCTCATGCTCAGGCAGGAGACCCTATCCCATTCCTGACCGATGGCCGTCCCGTCTCTTCTTAAAAACTTTCGGTGTTGGAGTATTCACCGCTTCTAGAGGCAGGTTGTTCCACTGGTTAATTGTTCTCACTGTCAGGAAGTTTCTCCTTAGTTCTAGGTTGCTTCTCTCCTTGATTAGTTTCCATCCGTTGCTACTTATTCTATACTTGTCATCTACTTGTTCTTTACGGTGCTGTCCTTGAAGATTACCTGGAACGTTCAGCTTTATAAGAAAATATCAGCATGCACGGTAGGTGCTCAGTTACAGTACTGCCCGTTATTCTCATAACATAACTGTTATGTAAAAAAAAACCCTGTATCAATTGAAAATTCCCTTATGTCCCAACATATATTCATGTTGTCTATAAAACTAATAAAAACCTGCCAGTGCTAGTGTAACCGTTTCCTACTGTTTTTTTAAGCATGTGGACTTATTATTTTATCAGAGAACTTGTCAAGCAGGGCAAACAAATCTCACCCTATCATTTTTCAAGCAAAGATGTTTCCACTGGTGGGCGGTGATTGACTTGCCTGCTAAGAGCAGATCACCAATAACCTTCTTGTTTCGTAACTACGTATTCTTTCAACAGAACATACGCAATAAGCAAGCCAAAGTTGGGAAGAAGTCATTCTTTTGATTACGGCATCACTTTGTCAAAGACCTCCCTCAAAATTCTGAGACTTTATGATCCCTCCAGTGATGAAAATAATCCTTTTTATTCCTTCTCCAACATCTTGTAGAAGAGTTATGCAGCACAGAGAAGATTCTTGCAATTGTTAAAAGCCTATGAGATCTTCAGCTATGATTCCTGCATTGAAGTGGAGAAGAATTTCCCAGGGTGGAAAGGTGGCCAAATTGCATCACCCAATTGCTTGTCTAAATCTACGCTCCCCAGACCCAATCTGGGTCGGTCACCGGAACCGGACATTTTGTCTTCCGAGCTTTGGGACTAGTGCTGGAGCCCACACACAGAACAGCACACACTCTGCTAGAGAGAAATTCCCCAAGGATAGGCTCCAGTAGGAGTCCAAAAGCTCGGAAGAAAAAAACCGTGGTCCTGGTGACCGATCCAACATTATCCTGGGACACGCAGATTTGCCTTCATTGTTATTTCATGCTCAACGCAGGGAAACCTAGACTGATTTCAGTCTAATTACGAGTACAGTTTCTATATAGTATGTTTGGGTTGTGCAAAATAACAACTCCTAAAAACTGGGCCACAGGAAGTTGACAAGTTACATTCCCCTCTTTATAAAAATGACTTTGTGTTTTGTGCCTTTAAGTCCGTGTCGACTTCTGGACAAGTTTCTCCAGTTTTCTGGGCAATATTTTTGGAAGCGGTTTGACCTTCTTCCTAGAGTTTAGAGACAGGGACTGGTCCAAGGTTCCTCCCCCCCCCCCCCCCGCTGGTTTTGTGCCTAAGGTGGGACTAAAACTCCGTGTGCCTTTAATTATTACAGCAAACTGACTCTCAAAGATTGATTTACTGGAGACCAAGAGGGTCACATTCTTTCACAGTCCAATTGACACTTTATCTCCTCTTTTGGTATGCTCTGTAAGAAGTCCCTTATTATTATTATTTATTATTATTATTATTTATTAAACTTATATGCCACCCTTCTCCCAAGACTCAGGGTGGCTCACAACAAGAATACAAGTATAAAAACATAACATAAAAACAATTAAAATTACTAATTTACAGTATAAAAACTAGGTAATTTATTTCACTCATACCACACACAGTCACAGTCAAAGGCCCAGGGGCAGAGTGCAGCTCACAAGCCCCAAACCTGTCTGCATAAATGAGTTTTCAACAGTTTTCGGAAAGCTAGGAGGGAGGAAGCAGTACGAACCTCCGAGGAAAGCTGGTTCCAGAGGGCTGGGGCAGCAACAGAGAAGGCCCTAACCCTAGGCCCCGCCAGATGACAGGTGTGGTCCTCTATCCTTGTCCCTAGAGAGGGTATGTAGAAATGCCCAGTATAGATACCTAATACTTCTTCTACATCAGGATCATAATTTAAGTACATTTATTATTTAATGTCTTCTTTGCTAGAGATCTTTTGGTGTCAGGTAAAGTGAGGAAATTTGCAAGTGCAGAGGGATGTATCTGGGGAAACACAGGTCTTCGTGGGCACCACGTCGGCACAGCAGTAAAGATACTAATTACACAAATGATTCAGTTGGGTTCAACAAGCAGAATGGAGACTCTTCCTTTCTAGCAGCTGCATTCAGAAGGTTCCCTGCCCACCAGCATCAGAATCTGCTTAATGTACCAAGCTAGAAAGACCACTTCAGAAACGCTGAAATTACACCAGACAACTTGCCAACTGAAGGCAGTGGGGAGAGCACAGATGCCCGTTTTAGCTCCTGCCTTCTCCATACATGGTCATCCTCAGTAAACGAGCCGAGGAGGAACCAAAGAAAAGATTAAACATCTGCTTGTTTTTGCTTCGCTCCCAAATTGCACTCTCGCTGGGCAAGATACTCAGTTCTTGGGGATATCTGGCTGCCACTCAACCTGTCAGATGCCGTTTTTAGCACAGATTAAACTTACACCTCTGTTCAGAATGACATCTCAGCCTAGCAAATGTCACCTTCCTAGAGCATTTACCTTCACCAGGCTAAGCCCTACAGAGAAGTCCTCAAAGTCCCCAGTTTGGAGTCATCTTATCTGGGGAAGAACATTGATAGTTAATCAATGACCTTTACTATACAAGCAAGTTTACATTAAAAGCTAGACAATAACTTATATTTCTAGCTTTCTTTAATTTATGTGTCATCAGTAGGATACTAACAGGCAGGTCTCTAATACTACAGCCTGGCAAAATGTTAGCTTCTATGATCTGGTGACTATATTCCTTGGGTATTTGAGAAACAGAGCGAACACATCTGGAACTGAGAGTATCCATAAAATCAGATCACTAAAGCAATTCTCTCCAACCTGGGCACCATTCAGGTAGGGAGGGCCTGAGCTCTCAGAAATGGCCATGTTGGGACCTGACATTCAAGCCTCTGAGCACACCCAACTAAGGTCTCAACTCCCATCCTAGTATTAGCCACACTTAGCTTCAAAGGTTAACCAGAGATTGCATCTGCTAAGACTTTCAACTTAAGACAGTTCTATTCCTCCTACTTTTCCCTCCAGTTTTCTCAACCATTCTTGACCAAGATGGTCCTATTATAAAGTTGAATTTAAACTTTTGGAGGGATGTTTCACTTGTTGCAAAGTTTGACTTTCCAAGCTGACAGTTGCAAGTAGGCCTAAGGGCACCTCTGTTTTACTTCCTTCACCAACCTGAGGGAGCAACAGTTAATCTAGTTAATGTTTTACCTCAAGTTTTGTCCATCCGTTACTGTCACTAAGACAAAGCAACAATAGAAGTGAAACCTGTCTTGCAAAGCAAGGACACAGGTTATCATCCTCATTTTTCATGACAAGAGAGCCGTAACAGATGCAGCTACTAGCGAAATAAGAGTCAAGTGGAACAATACAAGGTTTTAAACAAGCTGGCTTAGTAAACACAAATGCCTCTATTCTTTTCCAGAAGGATAGAAATGTCTGCATTTAAATCAAAGCTACATCTCAACTCTTCCTATGCTGGCTGAGAAAGGCCTCCTTTGACCCAAGGAATCTCATACACGAGAAAATTAAGGTATACTACTGTGCTAAGCCATAATACAGTTTATGTAGTATTTAGCATACCACAGGTTTATGAGGATGCAAAAAGTATGGTCTGAGGTCCACCAACTTTCTCTTTGCAGACCCAGAGATCTCTGAATAGCCAGGAACAAGTACTCAAACCCACTTTTTATATATGGGAAATGGTTGAGGAGCAAATTGGATGCCATGCCTTGCAGATGGGATCCCTACTTGATCCTTTAAAATACCTGAAGGTGTTCCTCAAATGAATCCCACTCCTGACCACTTCAAAGGGTGGCCCTCAAGCTGAGGGAAACTGCAACCCATTGGCTTATATAGCATGGTATGATTAACTACCAGTTAACTAGCTAACTAGCATGGCATGTCTTAGCAGCAGCTATTTGATACTGATTCAATAAATCATGGTTTAATGTGACCATAGACTTGGAATCAGGCAAATGTAGGTAGAGCACATCTCTGAAAATAAAGCTTTTTCTTAATTAAAGGTTTCCCTTCTGATCTTCAGGTTTTAGCAACCTGACCAAGCATATTGCCCGAATTAAGGTGCACACTTTTTTTTATTACAATATCAAGTCTTCCTTGCTTTGAAAAATAAACCTGGGCTTCAAAGAGTTGTCCTCATCTCTTCAAAAGGTAACCAAAAAATTTTATCTCCAAAAAAGCTAAGAGCAAAAAAAAGTTACCGATTTCTTTAGGAAGTCCCAAGTATACCTTTTGCTGCCTTCTCAAAAGGGTGAATCCACTCACAAGGGCTACTATAAGTACATGAAGCAAATCCTTCAGGCCAACAGTTGATCTGAACTGCTGTGGTAATAACGAATCTTTTTCATGACTACTTAGGGCAAGGGTCCTCAACCATGGCAACTTTAAGACTTGTGGACTTCAACTCCCTTTAACATGACTACACTTTTAACATGACTTTGCTGGCTGAGGAATTCTGGGAGTTGAAGTCCACAAGCCTTAAAGTTGCCACGGTTGAGGACCCCTGACTTAGGGGGAATGTCTGAACAAACTGTTACTGAATCAACCCATCATGAAGTGCTTTAAAAGCTGATTTGCTGGAGCCCCAGATGCAAAATAATCAACAGCCAGGGCCATTGCTATCCAAGTCACCAGAAAGAATCACCAAATTTGCTCAACAGCTATAAAGGAAAAGAATATATTAACTGTAGCTAATAATGCACTAAGGCTGCAGATGTTGACTGTGTATCTTGACTGCTAGCCTAAAAGCTAGACAATCTGTGGTTTTCCAGATGTTGGGACTACAACCCCCTTTAACATGACTACACTGTCTGGGACTCCCATCCCACATAATCCAATTAGACCTAGAAAATCTCAGGTTCCCCAATCTTGAATTTTTGAACTGAATGTTGAATGAATGGCATATGTTGTTACCCAATCTTGGCTGTAGTTCATGAGTTGGTCTAATGAAGCGTTTCTCAACCTCGGCAACTTTAAGAAGTGTGGACTTCAACTGTCAGAATTTTCCAGCCAGCATGTAGTTGAGGTCCACATATCTTAAAATCACTAAGGTTGGGAAACATTGCTCTAGTGCAGGGGTGGGGAATCTTGGCTCTTTTATGACTGGTGGACTTCAACTCCCAGAATTCCTGAGCCAGCATGGCTCAGCATGGAAACCTCAGTATGGCTGGCTCAGGAATTCTGGGAGTTGAAGTCCACGAGTCATAAAAGAGCCCAGGTCTAGTGCAATTTGTTTGTACAAAAGCAAGCAACGAGAAAGGCGTCCATCAGTAGCACCCAAGCTTTAAGAAAAGCAATGGAGAGCTATTTATTGCACTGATCTTAAATCATTACAAACCAACCTTCCCACCAGGAAAACAATTGCCTGTGATGAAATAAAACAAGTTTACATATATTCAGAGACAAGATTTGTACAAGTAGCTTGATTATGGCTCACTAAACAAAACTCTATGTTGTTGGGCTCACACAACGTACCAAGCCAAATCCCAGTAAACAATATATTATCAGAATCTGTGAACTCAGCTATAATATTTACTCTCCAGCAGAAGGTAAGGGAAATCATCCGAGCCAAGCAGAATGTGTTTTTGCGGCTGTTAAAGATTTAAATATTGAACAGGGGGTGCAACTTGTTACTTCAAGGGGCATGTCAGGCATATCCAGGGCTGAATTCCAAAAGAGGATATAGTGTCCAATTTTAAGTTTCAAGGTTTTCAAAGGATATACCTTAAGGCAGAGGTAGGCAACCTTGGCTCTTTTATGACTGCATAGCTGGCTCAGGAATTCTGGGAGTTGAAGTCCACGAGTCATAAAAGAGCCAAGGTTGCCTACCCCTGCAGGCTTAAAATATCCATTTGACTCTCCCAAGCATGGAAAATCAGTCAAAAGTTTTGATCCTACCTACTCTGGCAGGTCTGAAGGCTGCAACAGAGGTTCTGGTGGTAGTGAGGTCCAGACAGTCCTCAATTTTTATCCCCAGGACAGAACTGGGATACCCAATTAAATCTATTCCTAGATAAACAAGCATCTTAAGAACACAGCCTGGCCTACACTTCATCTGTTCCAAACCATCCATATAGAGGTTTGTGCCACAAATCTCATTCTATAGCAGGGGTCACCAACCTTGGCAACTTTGAGACCTGTGGACTGCAATTCCCAGAATTCCCCAGCCAGCATGGCTGGCTGGGGAATTCTGGGAGTTGAAGTCCACAAGTCTTAAAGTCGCCAAGGTTGGAGAGCCCTGTTCTACAGCCAGCTAAATCTATACAGGATCCCAATATTCATTTGAGAAGGTACTTTTTTTACAGTGAGGTTATCACCTTCCCCATCCCCTCCCCTGCATTATTCTGCTGTCAATTCCTGTACTTCCTGGGATAATGGAAAAAAAAACATTTAATGGGCCAAGTTATTTGGAAAGATATAAATAACCCACAGGGGGAGGGCAACTACAAGACACCAAGAATGTGTTCTTTGGTCAATAAACTTTTTATGGGCAGGTTTGGTACTCTGCACCCCTCGGAAAAAGTGCTGGTTAGATATTGGGAGAATGGAGGGGCTGTGCCAAACCAGATAAGCCCCAAGTTAATCACACAGGCGGAGTACCCAGACCCTGGAAGGCTACTGACGGTGTCTTTATTCCCCCTTGTAACTAAGAACCCTGTTTCTCGTCTCTGGGAGATGTAAACACATTTGATGCAGCCATATATAGATAGAGAGAACAGAGCCGGTCTATTTAGACAAGAAACATCCTACTTTGGCTGGATTCATACATGTTGCTAAGCCACAAAGCAGTTGAGTGTCATACATGGTACTAAAACGTTGCACATGTTTATTTTGGGCAGAGCGTCACTTTTCAAAACATGCTGTTGTGGTTTGTGGCTCAATGTTTGGCTTAGTGTGCTATGTGAATTCAGTCAAACAGTGACTAAACAAGCTATGGCTTCTAAGGTTGTTCAACATCTACCCTTGATAATTGCCAACCCACAAACTAATAGGGTATTTTAATTGGTGCTGCAACTCCAATAAGCCATGATTAAACAGGTAGCAACTGGGTTCACACATTATAAAACACTACACTGAAAGGACCCATTTAACCATTCTTTAGTATAGCCATTCTAAATAGGTTGGACTCCGTTCTCATAACCCTCAGCCAATATGATATAATACTACAATGGCAACTCAAATGTAGCACATCTGGAAAGGCCCACTTGGAGAAATCTTAACAGAATTTTGAACACTTCCTTCCTGGACTTCTGTAACTAAAGATGAACTTGAAGGTCAACATAGACCAGGAGTAGGCAACCTTGGCTCTTTTTTGACTCGTGGACTTCAACTCCCAGAATTCCTGAGTCAGCCATGCTGAGGGGAAAGGGAGGGATTTCCAAGCTGAGCCATGCTGGCTCAGGAATTCTGGGAGTTGAAGTCCACGAGTCATAAAAGAACCAAGGTTGCCTACCCCTGACATAGACAATGATGATTAGTGGGGAGGGGGGGTTAATCCAACGATACTGAGAGGGTCTGTATCTCCTTGTGTCCAATCTTATTTGATGCTTGAATTAGTACAAAGACCAGCACTCAGGCCTTCGTTTTCAACAGAAGGTCTCTTGGAACTCAAAATACATATAGCATCCCAACAACATTCTTTCTCATCCGTCACCAAGATTTGGAGAAAGGTCTCTTGGCAACTTTACGACTTGTGGACTTCAACTCTCAGAAGTTATCAGCCAGCATGGATAGAAGAATGGAATTGCAGCATGACTGACTGAAGAATTCTGGGAGTTGAAGTCACAAGTCATAAAATTGCCAAGGTTGGAGACCCCTGATGTAGGCCAACTTGAACTCCTAGAAGCTAGCAAGAATGTCCCAGATGACCTTCAACCTTGTTAGCCTTTTGTAAAGTTCTGAAAATCTGGCCGTTCCTCTCTCCCTTTGCCCCAGATCTTTGAGTTAGAAGGTTAGGTGGACTCTGCTGATGACAAAGCTTTTTATTTTGAGGGCTGTTTTAATCAGAGTGTCATGGATTAATATACTGTTTGGATGGTTTTAATCTTGCAGGGTTCAATCCTAGCGATCTCCAGGTAGGGCTAAACAAAAATCTAGCTTGAAATTTTGAAGAAGCAAAATGTGACATCATTTATGTTCCCTTTTCATTTGTCCACTTCAGGTGTTCTTTAAGGGAAACCTCTCAGCTATTCACAGCAACTATCAAAAGGATTAGAACTGCCCACAGAAAGATTATGTTGCAGCCAAAGGGAAACCCCACTTGGCTTTTATTAGTGCAAATGGAAATATATTGTTGTTAAACATTTTAGTAACTATTTTGTGAAGGTGCCTCCTGTAGGGGAATTTATTTAAGGAGGGGATTTTTTTTTCCTCCAAAAGCAAGCTTGCTTTATCTTTACTGTCTCTTCAAAAAAAAAAAGCATGTAAGGTAGCCTCTTTCGGAAGTGGGCTCCTTTAATGTCAGGATTGTTTACCAAAATGCTGAATTTTCCATTTGCAAATTGTGGAAATGGAATCTCATAGACATTACAAGTCCCCAGAACCTCACAGAAATTAAAGCATACCTAAATGAGCTGAAGGTACTTTCAGATGAAGATGAAAGTCACGAATTCTCCCCCCCCCCCATACACACTACCAGGTCAAAGAAACAGATCAGCAAACTGTTACTTGTGCCAGTCCTGCCCTTACATGCAAATGAATTGCCTAAATTAGATGCAGCATTGACATTACACTGACCACAAAGCAAGGTTCAGGTAGAATTCTACCAGCATTAAAAAAAAAAAACCCTTCAAGCACACAGGGAAAGTTATTTAGAACATCTGTACATTTAAAGGGAAGATTCACTGCATGACTGCAAGATATTTCCTGTGGGTTTAAATAAGCATCTTGCAGACAGGTTGATTTTGGCCTGTTGACCGACAGACGAAGGAACAGTGTCTTCCTCCTAGCATAAACACACAAAACCAGCACGCGGAAGGAAGGCATCAGGAAGCATCTGAACGAAAGGCGCACGGTTGCCTCGCCGAGAGTATCAGCCTTGGAACTCTTGCTTCACACACAAGAAGTGCAACTATAACGTTCTAGTATCCAGTTGTCATTACAGTAAGAGCAAATCTCAGGTGTGATTACCAAACCCCAAGGATCCCACCTCTACGGCTACATCAGAAAATTGTATTTTAAGAGCTTTTTTTTTTCCATACATAACAAAAGACGGAAGCCCATGCATTCCCAGAGGTTAATTCCATTATGGCAATACGCCTGGTGGGAATCCACCATTGGTTAAGGAGCTGGGTCAGAACTGGTCGCCATTCTGCACCAACAAAGCTCCCTGCCTGTTTTTCACAGGGTTGGGAAGGAAGGGAAGGTGGTGCTTTCCTAAGCAGAGGTCAGCTCAGCCTTAGGAACAGGAGCCAGTTTTCATTCAAGCACTAATTAGTAATAATAATAACCTAAGTTTTGATCAGGTTTAGCAACATCACAACATCTATGGAGAGAAAGCAGACGACTAAACCCTCTTTATAAGGGTGGCTGAGACAATTGAAACCATTTACTGTCACACAAGAGAGATCCTGGATGGATGGGGGGGGGGAAAAACCAGCCATCCACCGCCCATCACTCCGAAGCTGGTCTACCAGCCACAAAGGGCTAGTCAACCCTCTCCAGTCAAGCCACCTCCATTTCTGACCAGATTCTGACGTTTTCAGGGCTGCGTTTGGGTTGCGGGTTTCTAAGGAGAAAAACCAAGACCCGCCCAGCTTTCCCCAAATAGGAAACGGGCACCCCCACCGCCGTCCCCCTCTTCTCCCAGCAACTCTACCACCTTCTAACCACCCCAGAAAGAGAAGCACCGAATCGCAGAAATAGATCCAAATCGCAGAAATAGATCCGTCCAGGATTTAGCTTTCGCAGGCAATGCCGGTTAGACGGGCAGAAGAGGGGATGCAAGTTGCGAGGCCGGGGGAGGGGGGAGAGCACGTCTGAAGAAAGCCCCCTCGACTCTGGGAGGGCGGGGGGGGGCCGGAAGCTCAGCCATCCTTAGACGGCCGCATGCAAAAGAGGCTGCAGGGGCGACACATCTGGAGGGCAAAGGGCAGCCTCCCTATTGGCTACTTCTTACCTCACCAACCCTCCCCCACGAGGAAACCAGCCCCAAAGGGGCGCCTGCGGAAGGGGGGGGAGGGCAGGCAGGGCCGGGAAGGAGGGGGAGATCCGGAGGTCTCCAGCGGAGGAGGGCGAGCCCCAAAGCCTCGACCGCCAGAGGAGCCTCGCCGTCCCGCTCAGGCCACGCGGAGGACCCCCAGACGGCGGCGGCGGCGGGTGTGTGTGTGTGTGTGTGCACGCGCGCGTGCGTGCGTGCGAGGACAAGCGCCGCGGAGGACCCCCAGACGGGGTGTGTGTGTGTGTGTGTGTGTGTGCGTGCGTGCGTGCGTGCGTGAGGGCCAGGACAAGCGCCCAGCCGGGACCTCGAGCTCCCAGGACCCCGCAGCGCGCTCCCTCCAGCCCGGCCCGGCCCGGCCCCCTTTCCCGAGGGGGCGCCCGCCCGCCCGGCCGGCCGCGCTTACCTCCTCCTCGAGGCTGCTGCTGCTGTGCTCGCTCTCCTTGGCCAGGTTGCTCATGGTGGGCGCGGGCGGCCGGCCGGGAGGGCTGGGAGGGCTGGAGGGGGGGGGAAAGGGTGAGGCTCGCGGGCGCCGCTCCGAGGTGGCTGCTTCGCCTGACCGACGGCGGCGGCTTCCCCTCCGGGCTGGCGGGCTTCCTGAGGCGAGCGGAGGGGCCGCGTGGATCCTCCTGGACGGCGCTGCTGCTGCTGCTGCTGCTGCCGGTGGTGCCGCCGCCGCGGGGCGAGGCAAGGCGAGGTGAGGCAGGTGGCGGAGCGGGGGTGGCCGGGCTGCGGGGCTCCGAGGTGCGCGAGTGCGGGGCAGGTGGGGCGGGGAGGGGAGGCAGCGCGGCTTATTGGACGCGCCCCGGGCTCACCGCCAGCTGGACGCCGCTGCCGGCCAATGAGCGGCCGAGGGGCCAACGAGCTGCAGCTGCTGCCGCCGCCGGACCCCGCCAGTCCCCCCCTCCCCGCGCGCGCGCGCACGTGCAGGCACCCCCTCCCTCTCGCCGCCTCCAGTGCGCGCGGCCGGCGGGGCGGGGCGGGGTGGGGCCGAGGCGGCGGGGGCGGGCCCCTCTCGGTCTCCAGGGGAACCCGCCAGCCAATCCCCGCCTCCGCCCGCCCAGCTACTTTCGACGGCCCTGGCCCAGCGCCCGCCCGCCGCCAAACTTTTTCAACTTGGATGAACTTCCTTAAAGGGCCCGCGCGCCTTTTTTTTCTGGCTCCGGGGGGGGGAGAAGGAAGGGTTGGCCCCCTCCTTTTTTGTCGTTTGGCAAGGTAGCAAAGGGACCTTTTGGGGGAAAGAAGGAAAGTCCTGCTTTGGACGCCCGGGGGTGGGGGGGGCGACTGTCCTTTCCTCCCAGGTGGAAAGGCAGGAATAGAATAGAGCTGGAAGGGACCGTGGAGGTCTTCTAGTCCAGCCCTCCGCTCAAACAGGAGACCCAGAGAAGTGACTGTCTAGCCTCTTCTTGAAAAACCTCCAGGGATGGAGCGCCCACCATTTCTGGTGGCGAGCCTTCCACTGGTTAATTGTCCTCGTGGTTAGGAAGTTTCTCCTTAAGGGGGGGGGGGTGTCTTCTGAACGGAGCGTTCGCACGACACGCCGAACCGCTGAGCCCATTTTAGCCGGGCTGGCCCGCCTGCGGATGCGGCCCCTGGGTGGTTTTGGGTCATTTTGAGCGGGGCAAAGGCAGAGAACTGGACAAACGGAATTGGCTGGGAAAAGGAGGTCGTGGGAATGCGGCCATTGGCGAGATGGAAGCCGTCATGCGTGTCCCCCCCCCTGCAGTTCTGCATTTGCTACAATTAGTTGAAGGGTCCTGACTTGCGGGGAGCAGCTGAATTCCCTCCACCAGCAACTGTGAATTGATTGTGTTTGTTTGCTGTATGAATGTGATTATTAGTTTTATTGTATAATTTTATTGTATTGTTTTGTAAGCCGCCCTGGGTCCTAGGAGAAGGGCGGCATATAAGTTTAAGTAGAAAGAAAGAAAGAAAGAAAGAAAGAAAGAAAGAAAGAAAGAAAGAAAGAAAGAAAGAAAGAAAGAAAGAAAGAAAGAAAGAAAGAAAGAAAGAAAGAAAGAAAGAAAGAAAGAAAGAAAGAAAGAAAGAAAGAAAGAAAGAAAGAAAGAGCAACGAGCGTTAGCAAAACCTGCTCGCGATCGGGGAGACAATAGGAAATACAGATGTTTCGTTATGAATTCGCTTGTTGGGCGACATTGGTTCCCTGTCTTGAAAGGCGCTTTGATCTCTTTGGAGGGGCCCAACTCGCCCCCGTTTCCCTTAACGGGAAGCCGTGAAATGACGCCCTGGCCGCGGCCTTCTCAGACCCGGGACTCGGCTAGGCTCCTTCCCTCCCACGTCGGGGATCTCCCTCTGATCTGGCTCGATTCCCGTGGCTTTCACGAAGGGTCCGCATCTTTCTTTTTTTTCTTCTTCCCCGGGACCAATAAAAGTCCTTCGCCGTTGACTATTTTCTGACTATTTTTTTCCCCGGCTTCCTAGTGAGTCCTAGGGCCCTGGGGTTTCCTCGTGGTGTCCCATCCAGGCGGTTAACCAGCTCTGCCTTTGCTTCTCTCTCTCTCTCTCTCTTTTTTTTCCAGATAAGCTTTTGATGAAAGCCGTTCCTAGAACCTGCTCGTAGGACTGTCGATTTTATTCCGTTTTTATTCTTTTGCTGTACGGATGCCAGCCACCGTCGGGGCGGGAAAGCGTCCCCCGTCTTCTAGCAAGGCGGTTGGTTTCTGAGGGCTGGGTTCACACAACCAAGCCTTGTTTGGTTTCCACCGTAGGTTATGGCGAGACTAACCCGATTGCAGTTTGTAAATTATACAGGTTTGGGCTTAAGACCCGGGGCGAACTCTGCCAGTTGTGGTTTAACTGTAGCTTAGCGCGATGGTGTCCTTGTGCGTCTAATCAGCCTTGGCCAAATAAAAGATTCCATTCGGTTCAGTTCTGAACTCGGGCACGCAACGAACCCCGGTTTATCGGGGGAGCTGGAGAGTGGGGTACCAGAAGCACCGACGGGGCGGGGGAGGAGGAATTCCGGGTACCCGAAAAGGACCAAAGGCTGACCCTCTTTTGGAGCTTTAACGAAGGAACCGTTGTTTCCTCAAGTGGGACATCACCTGTCAAAGAGCCGGCAGGGCAGCGGGACTGTAGCGTGTAAAACTGCGAGAGGAAGTGACTCTTGCACGTCGGAACGCTTCTCCACGCGAAGGCCGATCCGCCACGCTTCTCAAGAGAGATTGCGGGGTTCATCCGTTGCAGGAAAACCCAAAGGGCTCTCCTGCCCCTTGAATGCTCGGCCAATTTGCGGGGCATCGTTCCTCTCCCCCCCGTCTGTAACCCTGTTGCCCCCCCCCGCAAACGAGGACAGTGGGGGCCGGTGCCTTTTCGCCATCCTCTCCTTTATAGTTAACTTCGGAGGGGGGCGGAGGGCGTCCTTGTGGGAAGAAAAAAAAGGCTCTCCGCACATGCTCAGGAGCACGGTCGCCCTGGCAGAGGGGGGGGCTAAGGAAGAACCCCGATTTTCTTGGAAAGGGGAGAACATTTCCTATTATTTCGAAGCGTTGTTTTGTATCTGGGTTTGTTTATTTGGGTCCCGCTGCCAAGAATTTGAAGGCGACCAGGCGGTTCCCATGCGCACGTTCGCTGGGAAGCCCGGGGTTTGGTTGTGTATGTTTGCGTGTGCATAGGAGACCTCTGATTTCCTTATTTACATTTTTTTTTTTTTGGGAAAGGAAAAAAAAAAGAAAAAAGAAAACCGGATCCAAACGGTCCGCGTTTTTCCTCGATCAGAAGACCCGTTTTATCTTGGAAAGGCAGCCAGGCGAAAGCGGGGGTGTTAAAAGCTCCCTTCGCTCTTCTGAGCGGAGAAAATGACAAGCGAATAATACTTTTTAAAAAATTCTCTCTCCCTTCCTGGTCCGGGTGCCTCTCTTTTCAGACGGGGAGGCCGGGCGAAATCTGACTGCATCGCGGCCGCCTGAAGGGAGGCAAGGAAACAAAATCTCACCCCTTCTGCCTGCGTTTTGAAGGTCTCCGTTCTCCAACCCGTGTAAAGGAGACTCGTGTGAAGGCGACTGGGTGGGTGGGGTGGAGGGTGGAGGCGGCTATTCCCCAAGCCAAGTTGGCCGGAGTTGAGGGCGCCGCCGCGGCTTTTTGTCTTCCGTTCGTCCGGATTAGCTCTCGCGTTCAGACGTGCAGCTAACAGAAGGAACACGCTTACAGTCCTTCTCCTCCTCCTCCTTTGTCTGTTAAATTTCATTTTCTCCGGATACGGAGATTATTTTGTGGAGAAAACAAACGCCCGGTCATATCTTCCTCTAATTTGACGCCCTTCACGTGTGGATTACGACTTTCTGGGTGCTGGGAATTCTAGAGACTCTAATCTAGCAAAAATGCTCCTTGTTCCTTGTGCGGGGGGGGGGAGGAATCTGATTTCATCTGCAGAAAGCAAGGGATGCATTTGGTGCAGCTGTTAAGGTGCTGGCCTAGAAGCCAGGAGGCTGTGAGTTCTAGTCCTGGCTTAGGCATGAAAGTCAGCTGGGTGTCTTTGGGCTGGTATTTCCCTCTCAGCCAGCTCACTTTACAGGGTGGTTATTTGGGGCAAAAAAAAAAAAAGGAAGACATTTTTTTATGTATATTTGCTGCCTGCAGTTACTCATAAAGTAATAAACGCAGGATTTTTAAAAATCTAATAAATTAAAATAAAGCAAATTCTGTACTAAAAGGGATCAGTGTGCAGGAGGCACCAGACTGGGGTAGACTGCCCTACTACACCTCCCCTGATTAAGCAACTTTATTTAATTCGTTCCATTGAATTTTGGAAAAAAAAGTCAGGTAATTCTTCCCCTGCAGTTCAACTGTCACTTTGGCTAAAATCAAATGGGATCAGCTAGTGATCGTTTAAGCCAGGACTGCTCTTGCTACCGGTAATAACCACTAATTCTTTCACAGTCAGATTATTTGCTAAGAATGGTGTTGCAAAGTATCTTTACAGGTAGATTCCTGGCAAACAACCTTTTGGTTATAAGAATTCTTTGGCAATAGCAATTATATACCATCTATGCAATTTACATTTTATATAGAATCAAGATCACGTGAAGTATTAATACCACTTTACAATGCCTTGGTAAGGTCACCCTTGGAATACGGCATCCAGTTTTGGTCACCGCGATGTAAAAAAGTTGTTGAGACTCTAGAAAGAGCACAGAGAAGAGCAACAAAGATGATTAGGGGACTGGAGGCTAAAACATATAAGGAAGGGTTGCTGGAATTGGGTATGTCTAGTTTAACGAAGAGAAGGACGTGGGGGGACATGATAGCAGTCTTCCAATATCTCAGGGGCTGCCCCAAAGAAGAGGGAGTCAAGCTATTCTCCAAAGCACCTGAAGGCAGGACAAGAAGCAAGGGATGGAAACTGATCAAGGAGAGAAGCAACCTAGAACTAAGGAGAAACAACTTCCTGACAGTGAGAACAATTAATCAGTGGAACAATCTGCCTCCAGAAGCTGTGAATGCTCCAACACTGGAAGTTTTTAAGAAGAGACTGGACAGCCATTGGTCCGAAATGGTATAGGGTTTCCTGCCTGAGCAGGGGGTTGGACTTGATGACCTCCAAGGCCCCTTCCAACTTTATTATTATTGTTGTTGTTGTTGTTATTGTTATTGTTATTGTTATTATTATTATTATTACTATTATTATAAATGCAAAATGCATTTTATACTTAAAATATCCTGTAAGAGTCCCTTGAGCTTCGGCCACAGAAGCCTCTTCTTATTCCTCCGTATTTCTGATTATGGTAGCCAGAGCAATTTGTAGCTCCTCACCTTAAGACAGATGGGGAAATTTCTGCTTTATGCTTTCCAACAAAAGAGGAAAAGGCATCTTAAGTCCTGCTCTAGGGTGAGAAAGAGAAAGAAGTTCTCACCAAAAGTTTTTGAGTGGGAGTAGTGGCGGTGAATTCCCTTTACATTTTTCCCATCAGGAAATTTTGCTTTTCTCACAGGAAATCTTACAACTATGAGGGTCTGGGAATGAGGGGAGGGGCGAGAGTTATTCCTTCTCTTTTTGCACATTCTTTTCACCTTTCCCCCCCCATCTTTTCTCACCCAGAAAAGTCCAATAAAGATAAATAAAGATACTAGAGTAGATAACGTCCTTATATAAACATCAGACAAAGAGCTCTAGCCCTTATCTCAAAGACTGTTTCTTCTTGCAAATAGGAGATTCTGCATGATAGTATTTTAATCTTCCCTTAATGTTACAGCCATTATTCTGTGCCCTGGGACAGCTTACTTGCAAATATTGGAGTGGGAAGTGGCTACATTGGCCCAGGTGAAGATTTAGTGTTCTGACTGGGTTGGGACTGACAAGGCCTCTTGAGCTGATTTGACAGCCTGGAGGCGTATGGGCTACAGCTAGTCCTCAACTTAAAATTACAATTGACCCCAATGTTTATGTTGCTAGGTGCCCCATTTTATGACCTTTCTTGCCACAGTTGTTAAGAGAATCACTGCAGTTGTTAAGTTAGTTACATGTTTGTTAAGCCTCTCGCTCCCCTCCAGCTTCACAGAGAGATGTTTAATGAAGAGACTGACGAGGGGGGAAATGATAGCAGTCTTCCAATATCTCAGGGGCTGCCCCAAAGAAGAGGCAGTCAAGCTATTCTCCAAAGTGCCTGAAGGCAAGACAAGAAGCAATGGATGGAAACTAATCAAGGAGAGAAGCAACCTGGAACTAAGGAGAAACTTCCTGACAGTTAGAACAATTAATCCAGAGGTCTACAACCTTTTGGGCACCAGGGACCGGTTCTGTGGAGAAAGGTTTTTCCACGGACCGGAGAGCGTGTGGTTTTGTATGCGGCCTGCATCCCATGGATGGGGCTTTGCTTGTTTGTGTGGACCCACTGCTAGCATGCTGCGGCCCAGTACTGGTCCACGGACCGGGGGTTGGGGACCCCTGAATTAATCAGTGGAACAACCTGAGTCCAGAAGCAGTGAATCCTCCAACACTCTTTTTAAGAAGAGATTGGACAGCCATTTGTCTGAAATGGTATAGGGTTTCCTGCCTGAGCAGGGGGTTGGACTCGATGACCTCAAGGTCCCTTCCAACTTTATATTATTATTATTCATTAGACATGAACCTCAGTCAACTGAACATTCAAATTGACTGGCACTGATGGTTGACACGGGTTGCTATCAGCATCCTAGGTGTCAACCAGGTACCTCCTTAAAAATATAAGATGTTCCGAGTAGTGCAGTTTTTTGTAGCATTGCTGGAGTTAATTGCAGGAAGCTGCAGTTTCTTGAAATATTTTGCAAAGTTTTGGGGCATAGTTCCTAGCGCCCTGATGACAATGGGTATCATTGTTACACATTTCATCCATAATCGCGCAGTTTCGATGGCCAAGTCGCGATATTTTGTAATTTTTTTCCCCAGCTCTTTTTCGACTCTGGCATCTCCTGGTACAGCGATATCAATCAGCTGTACACTTTTGATGTTTTACAGCTGCGATATCTGGTGTGTTGTGTTCCAAATGGCGATCTGTCTGTATTGGAAAGTCCCACAAGATCTTCACCCTCTCATTCTCAGCCATGATGATGATGTGTGGAAGGAAGCCCAGGATCTCTGCATGCAAACAACTTGCATGAATAATGAATAAATAAGTAGATAGCTGCTTTGAAAACAATGGACGCAAGAGGAAAAACATGCTCAATGCTGCATTCTTTGCATCCTTCACAAAAGCAGCATGAACCCGTGAACTGAGGCTTTCTTAAGAGGGGAGGGCAAGACAGCTTCTAGCAGCCAGATTTGAACTCAGAGCTGGAGAAGCCCCAGTGTCTGTTTAAATGTTGCTGGCTCTCCAGCAAAGGATGCTGAACATCTAGAGTGTTAGCGTCCTACAAGATCTAGGATAGGGGTCTTCAACCTTGACAACTTTCGGACTTGTGGACTTCAGTTCCCAGAATTCCTCAGCCAGCATAGCTGGCTGAGGAATTCTGGGAGCTGAGGTCCACAAGTCTTAAAGTTGTCAAGGTTGCAGACCCCTGCTGTAGGAAGTCCTTGACTTACAACTTACAATTGGAATCAGGATTTCCATTGCAAAGCAAGGCAACGGTTAAATGAGTCGCACTTATTTTTACGACCGTTTTGGCCATAGTTGTTGTTTGTTTTTTTTAAATAAAAAATTCTTTTATTAAAACAATCAGCATTGAACATAAAATCATAGTATGCATCGATCATCATAGCACCTGGTATACATCGCTAAGTATTAATCTTTATAAACGTCTGGTTTGGTAAACATTTTTCACTCCTCACATCAAGCCTCAACTAAACGCCTGTTACAATTTATTTGTTTGGTGTTTCTCTTTTCTATAGTCTATCCACAGTTCCTAGTCTATCACATATTATTCATCTCAGTATTAGTACAATCTTTTATGATCCCTTACCAAAAATCCTGAGGTAAAAGTTTAATAACCTGAGGTAAATCTTTTATATGGTTTATCTACTATATCTAGTGAGAATCACTGCAGTTGCTGAGGGAATCACATGGTCCTTCAGCAAATCAGGCTTCCCCCATTGACTTTGCGTATCGGAAGCCAGCTGGGAGTGTCGCCAATGACAATTGTCTGATCCCAGGGCACTGCAAACAATACATGCTGGTTTTCAAGTGCTAGCATTGTGATCACCTGATCACGGGAGTGCTGTGACGGTCGTAAGTGTGAAGACTGGTCATAAGTCACATTTTAGTGCTTCTGTAACTTAAAAATGATTGTAAATTGAGGATTATATGTAATGTAGGCGCTTCACAAGCCTGAGGAATAGAATAGAGCTGGAAGGGACCTTGGAGGTCTTCTAGTCCAGCCCCCTGCTCAAGCAAGAGATTCACAGTATTTTTTTGCTGTAAATATACTGGGGGGAGGGGGCGCAGAAGTGTACAAACGCAGCTTTACTAGGACTGTGCTCTTCCCAATAATCAATAGGTATCCTAGCCGTTCTGACACTGCTTATCTCTAGTGGATGCTTAAGGAGAACAGACTGTGATCACACTACTTAACAGCAGTTATAGTCAGCAGCAACTGAGGATTTGTCGGAAAGAGGGGATTAATCCATCATCATTATTTTGCCCAATTAATGCAGCAAACCCTTTTGCACGGTCACCATCTTACATTTTAGTATTTGGTTGAGGATTGATATTATATGATAGTTAGGCCCAGGCTTTGTTTTATTTATTATTTTATTTATTTATTTATTTTTCGAACTTTTATACCGCCCCTCTCCCGTAGGACTCGGGGCGGTTTACAGCCAGATTAAAACACTTAACAATAATAAATATTTAAAACTAAATTAAATTAAGACCTAGGCTGTCACTAAAACCAATTAAAATCCCGTTCTTAAAACCCTAGCTACCTTATTTAAAAAGTTTACTTAAAAAACCCGAGATCTAGGCCAGGCCAGCTTGATTGAAGAGATGAGTCTTCAATTCTCTTCTGAAGGTGCAGAGATCATGACATGTCCGAAGTTCCAGGGGGGAGCTCGTTCCCGGTGCCCCCACAGAAAAGGCTCTCTCCTTTTTAAACTGCTGTTTTGCTCTCGTGCAACTGACCGATTGGACACCAAACGATGATTTGAATTGGAATTTTATTTCTTTATTATTTTATTCTAGAATTTAAAAATTGGATGTTCCTTGAGTGTTTGTAACTCACTCTGGTCTTTGACTGTAATAAACACGGACCGGCCTGGTGGGCACATTTACAGATACAAAGTAGATATGAAAAAGATGTAAAAATGTATGGATTTTACAAGGATCAAATTGTGTTTGATAAGATTTTGTTAACTTCAGATGAGAAATTAATCAAGAAAATGTATAACATTTTGTTAATTTTAGATATGGAAAGTGAACAAGTGAAAGAAACAATGATAAGATAGGCAAAAAATTTTGGCTATAATATAGAATTAGAAAAATGGCAAATGTTATGGAAGAGAAACTATAAATTAACAATGTCAACTTCATACAAAGAAAATCTGTATAAAATGTTTTATAGATGGCACCTTCCACCAGCAAGATTAGCAAAAATGTTTAAAAATATGTCAGATAGAGGTTGGAAATGTAAACACAACATAGGCACGTACTATCATATTTGGTGGACATGTGGTAAGGCAAAAGCTTATTAGAAAAATATACATACCGGTATGTGGTTAGAAAAAATATTGGGCGAACAAGTCGATTTTAAACCTGACCTTTTTTTACTAGGCATTTTGCCTGAAAAGACTAATAAGCAGAAATTATATTTAATTTTACACATTACTACAGCAGCGAGAATAATTTTTGCACAATACTGGAAGAATGAAGGACTGCCATCAGAGGAAGAAATAATCAGGAAAATATTGGAATGTGCAGAGATGGACAGATTAACTATGAGGTTGAAAGACAAATACAGACTACTATCAAATTTGGAATTTATTTTATTCTTGGTTAGAGAAAAGAATGAAGGATTAGGAATTGGACATGTATTAGCATAGCAAACTCCAGACAACTTTTTGATTGGAAAAATTAACATATGTTGATGAATATATATATATATGTTTTTATTTAAATTGCTAACAAAGATTCAAACCTGGGCAGTCTGCATGTTAGGCAGTTGTATTAACCTCTAGGCCACAGGCTCTGTCTCACTTTGTTAGTAGTCAGGGAGGGAAGAGATGTATATCGAGTGTTTCTTTTTTAAATTGCACCCTGTAAACCCAAATATGGGAGAAAGAAATCTTTCTTTCTTTTACCTGTTTCAGCTCAACCCAGAGCCATCCGCAGGAACAAATATATATATATGTTTTTATTTAAATTGCTAACAAAGAATAAGGGAGAACTTGTATAGCTATTTCGAGTTTCTTAACTCTCTTCAGCCAGAACTTACCCTTCTGAGATTCGAACCTGGGCAGTCTGCATGTTAGGCAGTTGTATTAATATTATATATATATTCATCAACATATGTTAGTTTTTTATATATATATATATAAAAAATAAAAAATAAACATGGACCGGGACTAGGACTAGGACTAGGACTGTTCAGGGCTTGGGGACATCCAGCACCCAAAACACAGCCTCTGTTGCTTTCAGCTGGGGCAGACAGTTGCTGCCTTTTGCAGATGATGTGCAAATTTCCCTGGCGCTGTAGAAAATATCAATGCTCGTTTTATTGTTTTAAAAGCAGATTCTTCTTTCCAGAAGCCAAGGGATCCTCTTTAAATGCAAAATAATGCCTTTAAACGGGATGCTGCTGCTGCTGCTTAGGTTGCAAGGGTTCCAGGCTTCCCTATCATCCCACAAATTAGGATTTATATCTCAGGTCATTTCAAGCGTCTCTCGGCAGAGAAGAAAAATCCAGGAAAGAGGCTTTTCACTTTGGAAACTGGCCGTCCCTATAAATGGCACAAGCCTGTGCTTGGTCATGCTGTTGTGATGTTGCATTCCTTCCTGCCCAGAAAATATTCGTGGCTGCCATCTGATAAAGCAAACCCACTTCATCATGGATCGCTTTGTTGTGACAGCGTGAAGCTGATGGTCTCCAGATCCTCGGGCAGACTTATTTTAGCCAGCAAAGTTTCTAGCAAATGGTTATATCCCTCTCTTTTCTTTGAGGCCTCATTAAAGGTGAAATCTCCACTGTTGTAGGGTTCATTTCTTAGGGCAGGGGTCCTCAAACTATTCTGGGAGTTGAAGTCCACAAGCCTTAATGTGGCCAAGTTTGAGCATCCCTGTATTGGGGCCTTGAGAGAACCACCCAGGCAGTTTTTCTTGGCAACACTTCAGGAAGTCATTAAAAAAGAAAATCCTTTCTTCTGGGATTTTATTTTATTTTATTTTTTAAATTGCCATCGGACCTTAAGTCTTTCTAGTACAGGTAGGCCTCGGTTTATGACTGCAACTGAGCACCAATATTACAGTTGCTGAGACATTAGTTAAGTGGGTTTGGCCCCATTTTACGACTTTTCTGGCCATGCTTGTCAAATGAATCACTGCGGATTGTTAAATCAGCAACAGGGCAGTTGTGAAGGGAATCCGGCTTCCCCATTGGCTTGTCTTGTCAGAAAGTCGCCAAAGGGGATCACGTGACCTTGGGACCCAGCAGCGGTCATAAATATGAACCAGTTTGCCAAGCCTGTGAGTATAAATCAGGTGGGGAAAGTGCAACGGTCACGAGTGTAAGAAACGGTCATGTCACTGTTTTCAGTGCAGTGGTAACTTCGAAGAGTGGCTAAAACCAAGACAAACAGGCTGAAAAATAGTTTTTATCCCAGAGCTGTAACCATATTAAATACAACTGTATAGAGCAACATTGAAGTGCAATATTAGGGGCAGCGCAGTGGTGAGTAGAATGTGAAGGATGTGTGTATATATGTTTACTTGTGGTTTTTACTTGAGTGCAGGGCTTTTTTTCTCATAGAATGCCCAGAATGGAGTTCCGGCACCTTTTTTGGATGGAACCTTGTAAGGTAGGCAAGGCGGGTTGTATGACGTGTGAGTTCTGGCACCTTTTTTTTATAGAAAAAAAGCACTGCTTTTGTGTAGTGTGCACTATGGACAGCACTTAATTTTGTTGTGAGTTACACAATGGCAATAAAGCTATTCTATTTATTCTATCTATTCTATTTCTATTCTATTCTATAATCTATATTCCATTCTATTCTATTCTATTCATATTCTATTCTATTCTATTCTATTTTCTATTCTGTTCTATTTTCTATTCTGTTCTATTTTCTATTCTAATTCTATTCTATTCTATTCTATTCATATTCTATATTCTATTCTATTCTATTCATATTCTATATTCTATTCTATTCTATTCTATTTTCTATTCTGTTCTATTTTCTATATTCTATTCTATTCTGTTTTGTTGTCTGTTGTCTCCTATCCTTTTTACTAACAAGATTGCTTAGACTCCAAACTCAGAAATTATCAACCAAGCATTCCTAATACTAGAGGTTTTACACTTTACTGCCACTTCCCAGGCAAAAGTCAATGCAGACATAGATTGCAGTCCTGGTCCAGATATGCCAGCCTAGCCTCTGTAGCAGTGATGATGAACCTTAAGCCCTCAGTGTGTCAAAAATTCAGAAAACGTCTACTTTGATTCTGCTGGTGTCTCTCTCTCTCTCTCTCACCCATGTACAACGCAAACAAGAGAGAAACAATTCTTTACTTATTCATTTATGTTTAAATAATACAAATCGAGGCAGCTCCAAGTCGTACAATTCCTTCATTCTTGAAGCGGCTTTGGGGAATGCTTTCTACAGCCTCCGAAAACTGTGCAAAAGCACACTCAGCTCTTGCACAATTTTCGGAGGCTCTGGACCCTGTGCAAGAGCAGAGATAGCTCTCTCCCATAACTTTCAAGAGGGTCTGGAGGCTGCGCGTGCCAGAGCATATCCCATTCTCCCGCAGCCTTGGAAAATTGTGCGAGAAAAGGGTATGTTTCTAAGAACAGCCATTGGTGATCGTGTAGCCCAAAACATTGTGGTGTGTCACTTTTGACAGGTGTGTCTAGGTTCGCCATCACCGGCCTGCAGACTTCATTCCACACTCCAGCGTCAATGCTCGCCATCTGCAGCCAAGAACCCCTGAGGGATGGAGATTCGACAGGAATGGAACATTCATTTTGCTTGGAATGGATTTAACTTGGTCCTTGTTGCAACCCGAGCTGATCCTGGTTTGAGGGACCCCCCCCTGAAGTGATGCCTGCCAGCGGGCTCACCTAGAGAGGGTGGCATTGCTTTGTCAGACTCTGATGCTGCTGTTTTTTCTAATAGTCACCAAACCATTCAAAGGCAACAGCCAAAAAAGATAGAAGCATTTCATCGTATGCTTATGGACTACTCAAGGAAGGGATTTCTGTTCTGGGGCCAAGACAAAGTGGCTTCACAAGTCAGCACCGTAGAAAAGTAAATTTTGTACCAGGCACAACTGCCATGTTCTGCGCAAGCCGAGCAAACTACGGCTGGTGAAATCATCCATAACTTAGCACAATGTGTGCACTGAAGCATCTGGGGGACAACCAACCTTCCACAGCATCTTTCTCAGAAAGGCCCCCCCCCGCCCTCAGTTTGAGATGTTCTGCTCCAAGATCTGTGTTTGTTTGTTTTTTTCAAACTTGGCCACTTGAAGAGGTGTGGGCTTCAGCTCCAGGAATTCCCCAGCCAACCTGCTGGGAGTTGAAATCTACACCTCTTAAAATGGTCAGCTTTGAAAAGATTGATCAACCGGACTGTCTTTACTGGCATCCTCAGAGGAGTAGATCTATTTTAGACAGATGTTAGCACTCCCTTTTTGCAAAACAAAGAAGAGAGATCTCTAAACCCTGCAGAGTTAATTTGCCACAAAGAAACCCCCAGGAAAAAAAAGATTGTTAACTCCAAATTTTAACTAAATAAAAGCCATGCAACTTGGAGACATTTTTTATATTTATGAATAGAATAGAATAGACTTTAGAATAGAATATCCAATATAGAATAGAATAGTGAATTTAGAATAGAATAGACTTTAGAATAGAGAATAGAGAATAGAATAGAGAATTTAGAATAGAATACAGAATAGAATACAGAATTTAGAATTGAATTGAATTTAGAATAGAATTTAGAATAGAAAATAGAATAGAATAGAATAGAATCAAACAGCTTGTAGAATAGAATAGAATGGAATAGAATAGAATAGAATAGAATAGAATAGAATCAAACAGCTTGTAGAATAGAATGGAATAGAATAGGAATAGAATAGAATAGAATAGAATAGAATAGAATAGAATAGAATAGAACAGAATAGCAGCTGGGGTTGAACCCTGATCTCCCACATGACCCTGGGAGAAACGAGGGGAGTGGTCATCAGAACTTTGGAACTGGGTCGTACGTATCTTTTTGTGTGTGTGTGTGTGTGTGTGTTTGTGCATTGTAACTTTGAACAGTTGCTAAGTGACCGGTTTTAAGTCAAAAGAAAACCTGTACTCCACCAGATATAAAATTAAGAAAGTTCTCAATGTACAACTTGTTAACATTTAGCCTACAGCTTGTTCAGTCAATCAGGTGCTTCGTCTCACCTGGATTCAGCCGAGAATGATTAGAACTTTTTTTTTGACAAAACCCATCTTATGTTCCTACATTCAACTTTTTTTAACACCCCTACCCCCCCCCCAGTTCATTATGTCATATTTTTAATTTTGTCCATATCAGTTAGTTTGCCTATCTATCCTCTAATGGCCAAGTCACAGGTAGAATTCAACAGGTGGTGCCTTTCCCAGCATCTAGGTATAGAACTGTCTGAATGGAGAGGTCCAAAGAAGTATGATTTGGAAGACCCTGGCAAGTTACTACCTGATTTATGGACTTCTGCTTTCTCTGTTTGTTCCCAGCAAGCTATTTTAAAAAGCAGGCAGAGATGGGTTGAGTGTTTGGAGTAAGATTTGCCTTAAATAGTCAAAGCAAGAGGGAGCAGCCCAGAGGAAGGAGGGGGTCTGCTTGAGGGGGCTCGCAGACCACACCAGCTCCCTAATAGGTTGGGAAGAGAGTTAATCCAGTTTAACCCTTTAGGATTGGGTTGGGAAGATTGCAAGACATTCGGCTTTAAGAGGGAACCAGGCCTCTTCACTTAGTTTATTGAAGGCCTTACAGATGAATTTAACGTCAGTTCTGGCAACCAGGCAGCTTCCTGGCACAGACACTCTCCTGGACCTTGGGAGTTTGATTCACACAACCGGCAAAGTTAACCATATTTTATTGAATGAGCCCAATGCCTGCTGGAGTCACTCAGGAGGCACAGAATTAGCAAGCCAGCCATGTGTGGTGTGTGGCGAGATCCCACCGTTCTGCAAAGATTTGCAAAGGATCTCCTTTCCCAAGTTGGAACTGAGATCCCGCTCGCACGTCATCGGCAACATGGACTGCCAACGGGATAGAACAGGAGTCTTCAAACTTGGCCCTTTGATGACTTGTGGACTTCAACTCCCAGAATTCCTCAGCCAGGCATGCAGGGGTCTTCAAACTTGGCCCTTTGATGACTTGTAGACATCAACTCCCAGAATTCCTCAGCCAGGCATGCGTGCCTGGCTGAGGAATTCTGGGAGTTGAAGTCCACAAGTCATCAAAGGGCCAAGTTTGAAGACCCCTGCGATAGAACTTGGCTTTCCTGTAAGTGAATTACTACTGAGTAAAGGCCGCATCTAAAATAAAGCAAAATTCTAGTCCTCGTGGTTCTGGTTAAAGGTCTGATTTAAATAAGAACAGAGGAAGTTACTAAACTCTAAAGCGTCCCCCTTCTGTTATATGTTCAAGATGGGCAGTGATGAATATTTATATCTTACCTATATGTAAGGATGTAGGTCTATACATATGTTGCATATGGTATGCTTAAATATGTGTTATGTATGTGTACGCTTTGAGAGCAAGCAACTAAATTTCATTTTTAATGTGTGCCATTGTGCCCATGGTAAAAAATGACAATAAAGATCTATCTATCTGTCTATCTATCTATCTATCTATCTATCTATCTATCTATCTATCTATCTATCTATCTATCTACCTACCTACCTACCTACCTACCTACCTACCTATCTATCTATCCAGTGCTTTTTTTGTAAAAAAAAAAATGGTGCCGGAACTCACACATGTCATACAACCTGCCTTGCCTACCCTACAAGGTTCCATCCAAAAAAGGTGCTGGAACTCCGTTCTGGGCATTCTATGAGAAAAAAAGCCATCTATCTATCTATCTATCTATCTATCTATCTATCTATCTATCTATCTATCTATCTATCTACCTACCTACCTACCTACCTACCTACCTACTTATCTACCTACCTGAATCTCATACCATCCCAGTCAAATGGTTGTCCAGCCTGTTTTGGAAAATCTCTAGTGATCGGTCACTTACAACCGAGGCAAGCTATTCTATTGATTGATTAATTAATTAATCCTTAGTTAGGTCTGTATCAGGTTCCTTTAACCCAAGTGTTTCTCAACCTCAGCCACTTTAAGACATGTGGACTTCAGTTCCCAGAATTCCCCAGCCAGCTTGCTGATTGGAATTCTGGGAACTGGAGTCCACACACATTGCTAAAATTGAGAAACACCATTGAAGTCAATATTGTTCCCACTAGACTGGCGGAAATTCTCCTGGGTTTTGGCATCCTTCCTTCCTTTCTTCCTGGGATGCCAAGGGATGCAGCTGGACTCTTCTTGCAGTACAAAACAGCTGTTCTGTCCCATTGCATTGGTCCTTCTCTCACCCCCCCAACACCCCAATTATTTCGGGCACCTGAAAGAATTGCCAACAGACACTTAGCCATTTATTTCATGAGTTACAGCCTTTTTTATCTGACTGAGCAGCTTTTCCTGCCAGAGTAATATTCCCGAGATTCCGTTTGCGTGCAAAACCAGCAAAGGAAATCAGGTAAGGAGAGTGTCGTTGTCATACCTGGTCAGTGGGCGCAGATGGTGATTTTTCAGAGAGCATCTGTACCTTTAAGGTCGCCTGGAGGGCAATTTTATTTTACTTTTTTTATAAGATCTCGATTTTCCATTGCAGGGACCGGGCAAAACATACGGGAGAGATTTTCCTCCCATGTGCCTTCCTAAAAAATAAACAAGGGGCCCACTGCCAATTTGGGAGGCTTGTTTTCTCTGAGAAGCAGCCAAAGATTCAAGCCTCTAAAACTGAGCAAAACTTTCCCACCCAAGCCAGAGGCTGGGTTCACACGTTGCCCTGAGCTGCAGTTAGTTAACCAGGTTCACTGGCTCAACCACCATTGTCTCGCTTTGCTTAGTGTAAGTAAACAGCAACAAATCGTGCTGTAGCTTCTGTGCAGGGAGGGCAACCCACGGACTTAACTGAGCCCTGTGGCCGATTTGACGTAGTGTGTTGTCAAGTAGGGTTTGTGAATGAATCGGGGTTTGCTTTAGGTAGTGAGTACCACTGAAAATCTGTGTTGTTTTTGCTTTTTGCTTGGAAGTGTGTCTCAGCGGGACATATCCGAGGAGCCAAGAGTTTTGGACTGTTTTATGGAATGGAGGAGGAGGAGGAGGAGGAGAAGGGAAGAGGAGAAGGAGGAGGAGGAGATGGAGGAGGAGAAAGAGGAGGGATGAAGTATAAGAGGAGGAGAATGGAGGAGGTGAAGGTGGAGAAGGAGGAAGAGGAGGAGGGATGAGGGATAAGGAGGAGATGGAGGAAAAAGAGGAGGGATAAGGATGAGGATGAGGAGAAGAGGAAGAGGAAGAGGAAGAGGAGACAGAGAAAGGAGGAGGAGGTGAAGGTGGAGGAGGAAGAGGAGGGATAAGGAGGAGGAATAAGGATGATAATAAGGGGAAGAGGAAGAGGAGGGATGAGGAAGAGGAGGAGAACCGGAGCAGGAGGTGAAGGTGGAGAAGAAGGAAGAGGAGGAGGGATGAGGGATGAGGAGGAGGAAGGATAAAGATGAGGAGAAGGGGGAAGAGGAAGAAGAGGGATAAGGAGGAGGAGACGGAGGAGGAGAAAGGAGAAGGTGAAGGAGAAATAGATTGATCTACAAATATACTGATCTATTTAACTGAGAGGACCTCAACTGGGTTTTCAAATAAAGATGTAGAATAATGCTTTGCGGGGGTCTCCTAGCTGTAGCCCCTCAGACCTGGCCTGGCGCTCCATCCATGGGAAACCTGCTCAAGTTGTGTCTCCCGCTTGGCTTTGCCTCCTTGCCTAACGAGGGAGCCAAGATGAGCGAGCAGAACTCATAGCCGTCCCCTTTGGGCGCCCAAAGGCGCAGCAGCTGTGGTTCTACTCCCTGGAGGAAGTTGGGTGGGAGAGATAAAGACACTTGCAGGGCCCTCACTTCCATAAAAGGCTTGGCCTGTCACATCATCCAGGCCTGGGTTGTCTCAGCTCCCTCCCCTGACGTGTGTGGGGGGGAACTCCCCCTCCCCTCAACAGTGCTGGTGGCTCTGGATCCCTTGCTCCTCCCCAAAGGAGAGGAGGAAGGGGCAGCCGTGGGGAGTACAAGGGGGTGAAGGCTGCTGCTGCCAGCTCTGCCTAATCAGTTGTGTGATTTTTTGGGGGGGGGGGAGGCAAACTGGAGCCGAAGACAACTGCTGTGAAATGTCTGGTCCATGACATGAGATCCGGCTTATCTCAGCTTGCTGCCTCCGTCCTGCCCACCTGCCTCCACTTTCTGCAACCTGGATGCTTTCCAGAGAGGTGCCTTCATCTCCCAGAATGCTCAGCGATTCTCAGGTAGGCAGGCAATTCTGGGACTTGAAGTCTGAACTAGGGCGCTCCATCCATCTTCTAGAGCAGGGGTCTCCAACCTTGGCAACTTTTAAGACTTGTGGACTTCAATGCCCAGAATTCCTGTCTAGCTGAGGAATTCTGGACGTTGAAGTCCACAAGTCTTAAAATTGCCACGGTTGGAGACTCCCGCCCTAGAGACCTTTTCCCGAGATGTCCATCCTCCAAAATTATCTTGGCTGCATTTATACAACCCTCAAACCATAATTGGCAACCTCAGCCACAACCGGTTGAGCCCATCCCCAGCCTGAGCTACAATACGCAGTCCCTGCCAGAGCAGGCTTCACACAACACACCAACTGCTGCGTTTGGGGTGTGGTGGGAATCCCATCCTAGAACAGGCTGAGCAAACAGCACAGGCATCTGGTGGCAACAGCATCCATCCTTGAGGAAGAGAAAAGGGAGCAGGTGCCTGCAGGATTGCGCCGGAGACCCCACCTTCTGCAGTTTGGGAGGGTCACCTCTCCCCCACCCCATCCCCAAGGCAGCAGCTGAGTGGAGTCTCCACCTGCACGCCTGGCTGCAGCCATCACATCCGATCAATATCCAGCAGCCACAAAGCACTTAGAGGGAGGCTCCTTCGCCTCAGTGAGCAAACGCTGCATTCCTAGAGGCTGGAATTTTCTCCAGCTGGTACAGTTAAAGAAACAGAGTTCACTAACAGATTTTATTTTTTTTCCCAGGCGTATGTTTCTGTTCCGGCCTGCCAGCTCCAAAACCTTTCCCCCTGTAAAGCTTGGCAGGGTCGTTCTCCGGGATGTGGTCCAAATACCCCATCAAGATATGGTCAAGATGGCAGCTACATCGGTGGGATGGAAGCTTCCTTCTCTCCCTCTTCCTCCTCCTCCTCCTCCTTCTGCTTTGGATGTTGAGGGAGATGCAAATTCATGGTGCTTACTCTCCTGGCAGCCTCCATCATTGTTAACTGATGCTGCTTTTGTAGTGTGTCTATGATGTTCTCCATGTTCTTCTGGATCTGCCTCGTGTTCTTGGGCCTTCTCCTTTTTTTCCCAATTCAATTCAGAATAGAGCTGGAGGAGACCTTGGGGGTCTTCTAGACAATCCCTTGCTCAAGCAGGAGACCCTAGACCAGAGGCCTCCAATCTTTGGGGTAGCAGGAACCGGTTCTATAGAGATTTTTTTTGCGGACCAGAAGGGGCAATGGTTTTGTGTGCTGCCTGGACTGCACGGATGGGGCTTCGCTTGTTTGCACGGCCCGGTTGCCGGCATGCTGTGGCCCGGTGCCGGTCCACGGACCAGGGGTTGGGGACTCCTGCTCTAGACCATTTCAGAAGTGGCGGTCCAATTTTTTCTTAATAATCTTTAGTGATGAAGCACCCGTAACTTCTGAAGGCAAAATGTTCCTTTGGTTAATTGTTCTCACTGTTAGGAAGTTTCTCCTTAATTCCAGGTTGCGTCTCTCCTTAGGGACTTTAAAACCGGTGGCGTTCAACTCCCAGAATTCCCCAGCCAGCACGAAGAAGGAGAAGAGGTCCTTCTCCTAGTACAGGGGTCCTCAAACTTGGCCCTTTTATGATTTGTGGACGTCGTCAACTCCCACGCTGGCTGAGGAATTCTGGGAGTTGAAGTCCACAAGTCATAAAAGGGCCAAGTTTGAAGATCCCTGTCCTAGTAACTTAGAGCAGTGTTTCTCAGCCTTAGGGACTTTAAGACGGGGGGACTTCAACTCCCAGAATTTAAGTCCCCCGTCTTAAAGTCCCCAAGTTTGCAAAACACTGATTTAGAGAGACATCCCACTCTTCCCACTGCATCTGTTGGGGCTTCTGCTCTTCATTCTTCTCTTGCTAAGGCATGCCAAAGCAAGCCAGGCAGAGTGGTGGCGTTCTACAAGCCACCAGGGGACAACCATGATAAAATATTGAGCAACATCTCCACTCTCTGCGCAAGTTGAGATGATGGGAGCTGACGCAGTGTGCAAAGGAGGCAGGGGGTGAGTGGGTGAGGAGACGGGAGAGAGGAGGATGAGAAGCTTTGCTGCTCTTCCAAAGAGAAATCCTCTAAAGCAGCTCTCGGTCTTGGAGATGTCGGCGTTTCTTGGAGGAGCCATGATCAGACATGGAGAATGAAGAGTGGGCTGAGGGAAAAGTGGCATCTGGAACCGAGAAGCGTTCTGCAAATGCAAGCCATCTGGATAGGCAACTGAAGTGACCAACACGGGTGATGTGTCCTCTACTGGGCCTGAGAACAGTATGGTGGACGAGTGATCCACACGGTGAGGTCCTCCAGAACATCTCCAGAACTTGGGTTGCTGCTTTGCTGCTCACTTATTCAGGGCCTGCCCCAGTTGTCCTCTCTATGATATAATGTGGTAAGGGGATTAAGAGAAATTGTCTCAGCAGTTACTGCCCAGGGTACCAAATGGGGAAGATGTCAACAGTGGGATGATGGGATTTTACCATCTCCCCTCCTTGCCCCTGTTGCTGGAAGGGACCACCGCTTCCTAAGAGTAGAGCTGGCCCTGGAAATAGTGCCAAGAGTATAAATGTTGCTAAAATGCTAACAAGCTTGAACAATCTTCTTCATAGTTGACTGAAGCCCATCATGTTACAAGAGGCGGAAAATAGTCCGGTCAACTGTTGATGGATTTGCCCTGTCCACTTTTCATGACTTCTCAGGGTTATTCTTTCTTTAATCTTCTGAGTCTGAAAGCTTGAATTCTGAGTTCACAAAATCATGCAGCGGTATGGGAGAATAAACCACAGTGGGATGGGCTTGGGTTAAACTACCATACTCAGCTTCCCTGCCAGGCCAGAATGATGGCAGCAAAGGACATTACACAGTTAGTTAAAAACAAACTTATTCCCGCTTTTTTTAGACAGAAGTGCCATTGAACCCAACTTGTTCTACTTTTTATTCACAATAAGCTCCGGTCAGTTTTACTCTGCAGGAGTACAAAGCCGAGCATTCTAATTTGAAAGTGGGTTCCACTGAAAAAAAATTGTGCATTTGCCACCAAGTAAACCTGATTACACTTGATTCACAAAAATGCAACACAAAAATGCCTGATATTTAGAATGGGGAGGTTAGTTGAAGAATGGAGCCTCTGGAGCTTTCAGAAGAAAAAGTTAAGATACTCAGTTGTAAAATATGCATACCCCAAATGCAAAGTGCAATAATAGGGTCTAGGAAAGTTCTACGTTATTGCTGATTGAAACTTTTATGGGATTAAATACCATTTTAATTCACTACTTCAACTTTCCAGTCCTTAGTGTGACCTCAAAATTTCCTGGTGGTCTCCTCTCCAAGTATGAACAAGACCCAATATTAATGTTTTTGTTTTTAAATAATGCAGATGAATCAATGCAGTTGCTAGCTGTTATACTTTAGAGCAGGGGTCTGCAACCTTGACAACTTTAAGACTTGTGGACTTCAGCTCCCAGAATTCCTCAGCCAGCCACAAGTCTTAAAGTTGTCAAGGTTGCAGACCCCTGCTTTAGAGCAGGCCTAATGGAACAAGTGTTAGGTTCGAGGGGACATGAGGCACAGAGGCCAAAGTTACATTAGATTAAAACTGCCTTCCCCACCTTGGGGGATTCCAGATGTGCTGGAGTCCAGCTGCCACTCTGGCTGGGACAATCCATCACAATCTGAAGTCATGAGGTTGATTGATGCATCTAAAGGGGAAAAGAGGAAAGGAACAGTGGGAAAGGGATTCTGTGAGAGACTATCCATCCTCTGGACAAAGGGGAGAAATTGTGCGCTCTTCAGCAACAAAAGCTGTAAGGTGCATTTGTGCTTTTCATTCCAGTCCTTCAGTTCCAGCTGCAAATTCTATTGAGGTTCCTCTTTTAAAGGCTACACTGCCATCTACTGGTGGAGGAGGCTAAAGGCCACCCAGCCAGCCTCCCCCCCCTTTCTAAAATTTATTTATTTATTTATTTATTTCCTAAATTTCTATACCGCCCTTCTCCAGTAGGACTCGGGGCGGTTTACAGCCCAATTAAAACAGATAATAATAATAAATATTTAAAAATAAATTAAATTAATACATGGCTGTTACTAAAACCTGTTAAAATCCCAATTCTAAAACCCAAACAACCTTGTTTAAAAATTTTACATAAAGATTTACATAAAAGCCCAAGGAGGTCTAGGCCAGGCCGGCTTGATTGAAGAGATGAGTCTTCAATTAAGCATTTCACAGCATCACAAGTCTGACTTTCTTTTAACAGAAGGCCACAACGTTTTCTCAGATCAGGGCACTACTCGCTTTATCTGGCAGTGGAGTAAAATAAAATATCAGACTGGTTGGGAGCATTATTGCCTGAACAAATGGAAGGCTGCCAATCTTCTTTCTTGCTTGAACAAACCTGCTATCATCATCGTCATCATCATCAACTTGGAAGGGACTTAGAGGTCATCAAGTCCAACCCCCTGCTCAGGCAGGTAACCCTATACCATTTCAGACAAGTGGCTGTCCAGTTTCTTCTTAAAAACTTCCAGTGTTGGAGCATTCACGACCTATAACAGTGGTGGCGAACCTATGGCACACGCGCCAGAGGCAGCACTCAGAGACCTCTCTGTGGGCACGTGCACCGTTGCCCCAGCCCCGCCTCCCTGTGGCCCCCTCCTCACCAACAGCCCCGCCCGGAGGAGAGTTGTCCCTGGGCATGGCCCATGCAGAGCAGCGCAGCGCAGCCAAAGACATGTCATCCAGGCAGCAGAGACAAAACTCCACCTCGCGCCCCATCGCACACAGATGATGCTTCAGGGTGCAGGTGGAGGGTGTGGCTGCCATGGTGCTGAAGAGCCGCCTGGGCGATCTGCTGCGGCAGGCCGTGGAGGTGGTAGGTGGCCCTGTGGGCAGGTGGGACAGGGGTGGAGTGGGTGGGGCGGTTTTTGGGCACTCAGTGTCTAAAAGGTTCGCCATCACTGACCTATAACAAGGTACCTTTTTGTGGGATTTGTGTGTATTACTGTGTGTTAGTATGGAAAAAGCTTAAAAACATTAAAAGGTGTTAATGCACCTGGGAAGAGGCAGGAGACGGCAGAGAAAGTCACATTGTTCACCAGAGCACCAGAGGGAAGGATGAGAAACAATGGTTGGAAGCTGATCAAAGAGAGAAGCAACTTGGAATTAAGGAGAAACTTCCTGACAGGGAGGACAATTAACCAGTGGAACAGAAGTTGCCTCCAGAAATCGTGGGCGCCCCATCCCTGGAGGTTTTCAAGAAGAGGCTAGACCAGGGGTAGGCAACCTTGGCTCTTTTATGACTTGTGGACTTCATTACACAGAATTCCTGAACCAGCCATGCTGACTGAGGAATTCTGGGAGTTGAAGTCCACAAGTCATAAAAGAGCCCAAGGTTGCCCACCCCTGCATAATACACAGATAGTCCTCATGTAGCAGCTGCCTTGTTTAGCAACTGTTTGTAGCTACAACCTTGATGAGAAAGTGATTTTGCAACCAATTCTGGGATTTTCGCAGAATTCTAAGCCTGAGCACAAAGATAGTGGGATCAAGAAGCCATGTTTGCAGTCGTGCCTCAGGCTCAACCATCATGTGATCTGTTTACTTTTGGCTTAGTGCAGAGATGCACTTCTGTTAGCTCAAGGACAGCGGAGATTCCATTCCCAAAGCAGACTCTGAATCGTTGCCAAATCCATTTCCTTTCCCTCCCCCTGCGAGACAGGGGAGGCTGGGACACCCGTCCACTGCGTGGGCTGTATCTGTCACACTCCTGGCTTAGGAGTTGTTTGCACAGCAAGCTCCTCTTTGGCTTGCTTAAGCGTAGGCTGTTGAATTAAGCTACAAGTTGTCCTCGGCTTATGATGACAACGGAGCCCAAAATTGATGTTGCTGAGTGAGAAGTTGGTTAAGCAGCTTGTGCCCCCATTTTACGACTTTCCCTGCCACATTTTGTGAAGTGAATCCTTGCAGGTGTTAAGTGATTCTGGTTTCTCTCCCCCCCCCATTGACTTTGCTTGTCAGAAGGTTGCAAAAGGGGATCACGTGACCCCCCCAGGGGATACAGCGACCGTCATCAATTCCCAGAATTCCTCGGCAAGCATGTTGGCGGAGGAATTCTGGGAGTCAAAGTCCACGGGGGTTAAAGTGGCTGAGGTTGAAAAACACTGGTGTACATCGTTGATCTGTTCTAGGCTAAATGGGGAGAGGGTTGGTAAATGGGGCAGCCTTGCTTTTTTCAACCCCTTCCTCATAAATGCCCCCACCTCATTTGGGGGCAGAAAGCCCAGAGACACTCCGCCACATGAAAAAACAAAACGGAGCACAAGGTAATCCAAAAACAGCAGTCTAACGTAGCCCATTTGGATCCCAGGGAATCCGTGTAGGCCAGGGGTAGGCAAGCTTGGCTCTTTTATGACTGGTGGACTTCAACTCCCAGAATTCCTCAGCCAGCATGGCTCAGCTTGGAAACCTCTCCCTTTCCCCTCAGCGTGGCTGGCTCAGGAATTCTGGGAGTTGAAGTCCACGAGTCATAAAAGAGCCAAGGTTGCCTACCTCTGGCCTAGGCCTAGGCTGCTTTATGAGTCGTGGACTTCAACTCCCAGAATTCCTGAGCCAGCATGGCTCAGCTTGGAAACCTCTCCCTTTCCCTTCAGCATGGCTGGCTCAGGAATTCTGGGAGTTGAAGTCCACGAGTCATAAAAGAGCCAAGCTTGCCTACACCTGGTGTAGGCCTCTCCCAGAAGACCCCCAACTCTCCAATCTGAATGAAACTCACCTATTGGCTTCCCTGGGGCTGCCCCATCAGAGCCCAGGACATCCCTTGGGAGCAGCAGACGGGCTGGGCGGGGGGGGGGGAGGTAGCCTGTTTGTGCGTGACACCTCAGGTGCACCACACACCCATTATTTGTGCCTGTTTGGGCTGCCGGCATTTGGCTGGGGACTGGCATATTGTCCCCGACTTCTGTGCCAAACACAGCCAGGGAGGGGAAGCAGCTGCCTTGAGCCCGGCAGGGAGCTGTCGCCGAAAACCGGTTCCCACGGCCTCCTGTCCTTCCTGTTTCTGCTGCTCTTGGAGCCGGGCCAGGCGTCCATTGGAGGAGGTTTGGAAATGGTGGGAGGCTGCGGCACTTGTGCTGTAACAACATCCTCAAGACAGCTTTCCACTCATGCCAGCCTCTCTTCCTCAGCGACTGGACAATCCCTGGTCTTGCCAGGCTGCAGCTGAAGGTTTCCAAGGTTCCCATGCCTGACTAGCTTTTTTCCCTTCCCTTCCACTCTGGGAAGAGACAGGAGACGGCAGAGAAGGTCACGTTGTTCACCAGAGCACCAGAGGGAAGGATGAGAAACAATGGTTGGAAGCTGATCAAAGAGAGAAGCAACCTGGAATTAAGGAGAAACTTCCTGACAGGGAGGACAATTAACCAGTGGAACAGCTTGCCACCAGAAATTGTGGGCGCTCCATCCCTGGAGGTTTTCAAGAAGAGGCTAGACCAGGGGTAGGCAACCTTGGCTCTTTTATGACTCGTGGACTTCAACTCCCAAAATTCCTGAGCCAGCCATGCTGAGGGGAAAGGGAGAGGTTTCCAAGCTCAGCCATGCTGGCTCAGGAATTCTGGGAGTTGGAAGTCCACGAGTCCTAAAAGAGCCAAGGTTGCCTACCCCTGGGCTAAACAGTCACTTATCTGATATGGTATAGGTCATGGGTAGGCAACCTTGGCTCTTTTATGACTCATGGACTTCAACTCCCAGAATTCCTGAGCCAGCATGGCTGAGCTTGGAAACCTCTCCCTTTCCCCTCAGCATGGCTGGCTCAGGAATTCTGGGAGTTGAAGTCCATGAGTCATAAAAGAGCCCAGGTTGACTACCCCTGGTATAGGTTCTCCTGCTTGAGCAGGGGGCTGGACTAGAAGACCTCCAAGGTCCCTTCCAGCTCTATTCTATTCTATTAAGAAGGGCTGGCTGAGATCCAGGCCCAGTCCCTCGTCTCTGTGGCCACCTGCAGCTGACTTTTTGCAATTACAGGTAGTCCTCAACTTACGACCACAACTGAGCTCAAAATTAATGTTGTTAAATGAGAAATTTGTTAAGTGAGTTTTGCTCCATTTTACGACTTTTCTTGCCACATTTGTTAAGTGAATCGCTACAGTTTTTAAATTAGGAACACGGTTATTAAATGAATCTGGCTTCCCCATTGACTTCGCTTGACAGAATGTCGCAAAAGGGGATCATGTGACCCCGGGACGTGGCAACCGTCATAAATACCTGCCAGTTGCCAAGCACCTGAATTTTGATCACGCGACCCCGGGGATGCTGCAACGGTCCTGTGAGAAATGGTGATAATTCACTTTTTTTCCTGCGCTGTTCTAACTTCAAATAGTCACTAAGCGAACTGTGATTAAGTCGAGGTCTATCTGTACAGGGAGTCCTTGACATACGACAACGGAGCTCGGAATTTATGTTTCAAAGCGAGAAATTTATGAAGCGAGTTTCATCCCATTTTACGACTTTTCTGGCCACATTTGTTAAGCGAATCACGGCATTGATTAAACAAGTAAGACGGTCGCTAAGTGAATCTGGCTTCCTCACTGACTTGGCTCATCAGAAGATCGCAAAAGGGGATCACATCACCCCGGAACTCTGCGACTGTCGTAAATATGAGTCAGTTGCCAAGCATTTGGATGTAAATCACGTGACCACCGGGGAGGCTGCAATGGTCGTAATTGTGAAAAACGATCACAAGTCACTTTCTTCAGTAATTTTGAACGGTCAGTAAATGAACTGTTATAACTTGAGGACTAACTCTATTTCTCTTTGTCTGGCTGCTATGTATCTCTCAAATAGCCCCCCTGCAAAATATGAGACTCAACTGGAATAAAAAATGTAAAAAGAAATCTGGCCTGATAATGTTCCATAGCATTGGAAGTGAGGCAATACTCTTGCTCCCCGTCCTTTTCCCACGTGAATCCTAATAATAACATAAAGCACATTCCAGCTTCCTCTAGCAACAATTGACCGGCAGACCAGCCTCTGTGAGAAAGGCCAGTTTTGTTTGTCCTGAGGCATATAAATAGAACTTTCCCTCAAATATGGGATGTTGAATCAGAAATGGGGAGGGGAGGGGGAAATGACAGCAATTGGCTCCATTTGAACTCGGGTCGCAAATTGAATTCTCTACCCCCCACCCCCCCAAGCGAGCTGAGTTTGGTTGAGGGAAAGTCACAGCAAAGTATCGCTGCCATACCAATTGATGGCTGGGCTTCCCGTGTAACCCACAGTTGAACAAGCCATGATGTCATGTGTGAATGCAGCCACACAGCCTACTAAGATGAAGTATGGTTGATTGGGTGTAATGGTGAGGGGGCTGGCTTAGAAGCCAGGAGAGTTCTAGGAGGCTGTGAGTTCTAGTCCCACCTCAGGTACGAAAGCCAGTTGGGCAAAATTGGGCCAGTCCCTTTTCAGCCCAACCTACCGCATTGGGTTGTTATTGTAGGGCAGGGGTCTTCAAACGTGGCCCTTTTATGACTTGTGGACTTCAACTCCCAGAATTCCTCAGCCAGCAAAGTCCACAAGTCATAAAATGGGCCACGTTTGAAGACCCCTGTTGTAGGGAAAAAAAGGAGGCAGGAGTATTAGAATGCTTGGCCCGAGTTTCATATAAAAAGCAGAATAATAATCTAACATCTTGGCTTATCAGATCTGTGAAAGATGACGATCCAAGATGTCAGGAAATGAGCACCATATTTGCTGCCATTTATTGGCCACAGTGGATTGAAATCCTAATGTATGACTCAGTATACTGGGTGAACCCATACACATTGGCATGGACTTCGTCCCGCATAAACAAGCTGAATGCTCAAGGATACATACAGCACTAATTCCCCTTTTGGCACCACACATAAGAAAACACACAGACCTTCGATGCTGACCAGCCAGTTGGCTAGGGAATTCTGGGAGTTGAAGTCCACACAACTTAAAGTTGACAAAGGTTGAGAAACGCTCCTCTATAAACAACTCAGTTTCTAAGGATGGAAAAAGACCACCAAAATTAACAAATGAAATCTTTAATAAAGGTGATCCTTATTTAGCAACAGCCTTATTTAGCGACCATTTGCGGTTACAGCGGTAAAGAAAAGCTAATTTAACCTCGCATTTAAAACCTTTGCAGGTCTATAGCTATATATAAACACACACACACACACACACACACATATAGCATATATATATGTAGTTCTTTGGTTATTCGGGTTTTCTCCCGCGGAAAATTGGAAGTGTCTTGGCGACGTTTCGACGAAGTCCCATTCGTCATCTTCAGGCTGGTGTTTTTGGCTTCGTGCTTCTAGGAGCAATGCGTGATCATAGCTGTTTCTTCCTTTTAACTATGATCACACTTTGCTCCTAGGACAGTGCTTCTCAACCTTGACAATTTTAAGGCATGTGGACTTCAACTCTCAGAATTCCACAGCCAGCATTGCTGGCTGTGGAATTCTGGGGGTTGAAGTCCACATGCCTTAAAATTTTCAAGGTTGAGAAACACTGTCCTAGAAGCACAAAGCCGAAAGCACCAGCCTGAAGATGACGAATGGGACTTCGTGGAAAGGTCTCCAAGACCCTTCCAATTTTACGCGAGAGAAAACCTGAATAACCAAAGACCTACATACAAACACCCGCAAAAACCTCAGAAAACACACACACACACACACACATATATACAGCTATCTTTCTTTTGTTTGTATTTATATATACACACACACACACACACACAAAGTTACACATATATATGTACAGTATAAACGCACGAACATACATACACACAAAACAGAAACACAGACACAAAACACACACGTATAAAAACACAACCGCACCAGCCCAGCCCAGAGAAGATTCGGTCCTTCCCCGAGGGCGCCCCACGTGCCTTCCCCGGCCAGCGCTCCCCGCGGCGCCTGCGCACCACGCTCGGGAGGCAGAGTCTCCGCCGGGCCCGCGCCGCGTCCCTCCCCCCGCGTCTTTGTTTCGAGCCGCCTGTTTCCCAGGCAGCCTGGCGGCCGAGGGGGCGTGGCCATGCAAATGAGTAACGGGGCGGGCGGCGGCGGCGGCATCGGCTCTCGCTCTCGCTTCGTTCGCAGCGCGGTCGGTCGGAGCTCGGCGCTCGCCCACGGAGGAGCTGCTGTGAGGGCTGAGCGCGAGCGCCTCCCCGCGACCCCCGAGGATGATAAACACCCAGGACAGGTACGCGGGGGGGGAAGGACTGGGCGGGCGGGGCGCGGGGCCCAGGCCCGGGCCTTCTTCCCCCCCCGCCAAGCCTTTCTTGCGGTGGGAGGGTCTCCCCAAGCAGCCCCCCCACGCTGGCAAGCGTGGATCAGGAGGGGGGAAGAGGAAGGGCGGCGAAGAGGGGGGCCTCCAAAGAAGGGAGGGGGGTCGCTGCAGGGTTGCGGGGGGAGGAAGAAGGGGGCTCCTTGCCCCCTCCCCTCCTTCGGCCTTTGTTCCCCCCCACCACCCGGGGGAGGGGGCTTTTTGCACGGAGCCAAAGCGGGGAAAGAAAAGTGGGGGGGGGAGAAGAAGAGGAAACAAAAACAACAGCAGCAGCAGCAGCAGCAGCAGGCCGGAGGGGGCGGGGCGGCGCTGCTGCTCCTCTGCACGTCCACACCGCCCGTGGGAGTGGGGGGGGCGGGTCGGCGGAGAGGGTGGGGGGATCCCCTCCACCTCCTTGGACCCGGAAGCTGGGAAAGGGGGGGCCGCTCCCCCGCTTTTGGCCGCGTTTGCACGCACCCAGGCAGGCAGGCAGGCAGGCACAACACACACGTTGCCCCCCCCCCGTGTTCCAAAGCTTTCGCTCTTTAGGTCCCCCCTCCCCCCCAGGGTGGTCGCCCAGGGATTCCCCCCCCCATTGGCTTCCTGGGTTGCAAGACTGGCCGGAGGTCTTCTAGCCAGCGGAGGGAGGGAGGGAGGGACTGGTTGGGAGGCAAGGTTGGGTTTCAGGTCTGTTTGGTTTCAGGGAAGCCTCAGGTGTTCTCCGGGAAGCGAGGCGGTGGGTGGGGGCGAAGTCCTGGTTTCGCTTAACAAAGAAACACATCTGGGGCAAAGAGGGGGGGACCCCCTTTGGGGAAGGTCCAGACAGCAGGGCAGGGCAGGGCAGGGCAGGGTCGGGTTGCAGAAAAGTGACCAGGGAGCCTTGGACAAGAGGTGGACATCGGCAGGTGAACTAAGGGCCTTGGACTACCTGGCTGAGGTCCAGAACTTGCTCTCTCTGTATTGGGAAAGGTCTTGTTTGTCTGGTGAAACAATTGGAGAGTCTTATTGTGACTCAGCTTGGGATGGAGGAGTATGTTCTGGTCCACCTTTTTTCCGGGAAGTTACTGGTCTTTTCTTGACAGGTGCCTTTGGAAGTCTTGCCAAGAGCAGTGAAGTCCCCGTTTGGGCTTGACGGAAACAAGGTTTCCTCAGGGTGGGATAAATAGCAATAGCAATAACACTTAAGACTTATATACCGCTTCACAGTGCTTTACAGCCCTCTGTAAGCGGTTTACAGGGTCCACATATTGCCCCCAACAATCTGGGTCCTCATTTTACCGACCCTGGAAGGATGGAAGGCTGAGATGATATGCTGCCCCTATTGCAAAAAGAATCCCCAGTGTTGGGATCCTATATTGGCCTGGATAATAACTGGTGTACAGGAGCCTGTCTTTTGGGCTAGGGAAATAAAAGCTTGTATTTTGAAGTTGGCTGTGTTTTCTAGGAGAATGGCTCTTTTCCCCAATCTTTTTCCTCCGATAAAAGCAGTCATAGCTACACCCAAGATTGTACATGCAGTTACTTCTGTTCCCAGAAGTGAGTTGGCCTTTCACACCAAACTCTGGATGGAAAGTCGCCATTATATTGGGGACAAATGGAAAGGAGCTATCACCTAGATCAGGGGTCCTCAACCGTGGCAACTTTAAGACTTGTGGACTTCAATTCCCAATTCCCAAAGCTGGCTGAGGAATTCTGGGAGTTGAAGTTCACAAGTCTTAAAGTTGCCACGGTTGAGGACCCCTGACCTAGATGGAGAAAGAGATCAATCAAGTACACCTCTGGCCTGTTTTATTCCCTGTACACTCCTGCAACATTTGCAGTTGAAATGAGGTTTGCAAAGTAGTTTGAATTCCAGCAAGCCTAGCAGTTTCATGCTATGGTGATTAGCCTTCTTCCAACATGATAATTCGCACTTTGTGGGGTTTTATATTATATAGTAGTTTGCATTGGACAGAAGCCAGTAATTATTTTTGGAAGGTGTTGCATATATTTTCCTTGCATCGGTAGGTTTCCTAGAAGTGTTTATCTGAAGACAGTTTGGGAGTGGAGGGAAAGTTGTGTCTGCTTAAAGTAGTTTCCTAATTGTTACTGAAGGAACAGAATTCTGTCTGCAGGAGTTGAAGGATTTGAAGTGATAAATGCTATTTTAACGAGGAAAGGAGCGTCTTCAAGCTCAGAGTTGAAATTTAAGGATCAGACTCCCTCAAGTGCTTTTAGCAACAACCTTTCAGAAATGCAGCTCCCTTCCTTTCAGAACAAAATGTTAATATCTGTTTAGGAATAGGGTGGTGGTGAAAGTTTTATCTTATTCATAAATGTTTGCAAAGTTAAGCTTTCACTTTAATGGCAAGCAACGTGTGATTGAAATGGCTTGCAAAACAGGAAGGCTGTTTATTTACAGTTACTGCAAGGCAGGACTTCTTTATTTTATCCAGGCCATGAGTAATTGGTGAACTTTAAAAATAAAAGTCCAAAGCGCTCGTGGGTCTGGTCCTAAATTTATCTGAATATATGGTTAATGGTTAAATCTGGGTGCTGCCTACCCATAAAGCTCTCATCAGGGAGGATTTTTTAATCTACTTAAGACCTTTGGTGTTACGTAAACGGTGAAGTAATTCCATCTCCCCAGAGACCTACCAATCAGCTCAGGGATAGGACTGGGAATGATCCTTTTAACTATACTGTTTACAAACTCCACATAAACTTCCTTGCAAGTGTCCTTCCCTCTTCAAAGTGTCAGATCCAACTAATCTTAGATTTGTTCCTGCTAATATGTTGGCTGAAAAAAACATCAGGTTTGGCATAGCAACTATAAAATGTGTTTTTCATTGTAAAATGTGTTTTCCTTTGGAGTATCTGCTGGATAACCAGATTTCTTTTATCCCTATCTGCAAAATGCTTGTTTTTCTATCTTGAGTTTTTCCTCTGCTTGAAAATAAAGCGCTGAAGGAGTTGGAACTATAGAGGAAGCTTGGCCTTGTAGTTTAACATCCACTCTGTTTAGTGAGTTATATACAACCCTTTGTATTTATCAGTCTGTTTCCCACGCTGGGCATGTGTCTGCCAGGAAATGTTTATAATTCATACACTCGACATTCAAAAGACTGCACCTTTGTTCTCAGTTCAAAACAGGAAAATGTAGGCCAGCCAGTACGATGCATTAAGTTGGTTAGTGTGTTGATAATTCAGATTTTTTTACACCTCTTTTCTCAGTTTGGTACCTTCTGTAATTGGGACCACAGCATTTGGAATTGGCCTCCAACAAAGTTATTCTCCTGTTTTTTGTTGGTTTGTTTGTTTTGGTGCTTTTGAGTCAGTGTTGATTCCTGGTGACTGCCTGGACAAATCAATGCAATTTTCTTGGCAAGGTTTTTCAGAAGTGGATTGCCCTTACTTGCTCCTGAGAAAGCGCAACTGGCCAAAGGTCATCCAGCTGGCTTTGTGCCCAAGGCAAAACTAGAACTCCTAGTCTCCCAGTTTCTAGCCTGATGCCTTAACCCAGCGGTTCTCAATCTGTGGGCCGCGACCCCATTTGGGGTCGAACGACCATTTCACGGGGGTCACCAAGCACCGCAGTCCGCCATTTTTTATTTTGGTCGGCCATTTTCATTTTTTTTCCCTATCGCGATGCGGGCCGTCGTGCCACGCATGCGCGGTGCGGGCCCGCCTTTTTTTTTTTGCACGATGCGGGCCGGGGTCGAGCCCCGGAAAAGGTTGAGAACCGCTGCCTTAACCACTACATGAAACCCTGCTAGTTGGGAATTTACCATTCATAATTCATTTAGAAAGGAACAGGATGAGGAAACCTGCTCTTTATTATGCATAAATACAATGTTACTTCTTTTTAAAAAAAATATTATGCAAAGCAAGAGTCTGGATGCGGCCCGTACTAGGACAAATTCTGCGACATTCACAGATAATCAGTGGAATTGACTTGGTAAACTGTTGCTGCTGTGGCAGAACGGAATCAGATGCATCCTGAGAGGGTTTTTATCCTTGTCAGATGAGTTACGATAGGATTAGTCTATAGATCAGGGATGTCCAACGTTGGCAACTTATAAGACTGGCGGGGGGGATTCTGGGAGTTGAAATCCACAAGTTTTAAAGTTGCCAACGTTGTACATCCCTGCTTTAGGGCCTTGGTCTGGAAGAATGAACTGCTTCCTACTGGGATCTTAATTTTCATGGCTATATTTGATTATTCAAGCTTCCTCTGAGCAACAATAATGCTGTATTGTTGAGTGGAGAAAACAAGCACATCTGCCAGCTGTATTGGAGGCTACGGTGGGGAGGGGTGGACAAAAAAAAAAAACATAGTCTAGCATTATGCTTTACCAGTCTCCGCCAGACACCAGCCTGACAGAAGAGCTGTTTTTCAGTCAATTATTGCAGTGAATGTGGGTGATGAAGAGAGCTAGGCCAAGTCGGTGTATGCAGACTCCCTTCCTAGCAACCTCAGTTGCAGCGGCTTTGTGTCACTAAATGGGCAGAGCGAATTTGGGATTAAAAAGAAATGATTTTTTTTTTTTTAGTTGGGAACAAGCTGCTTGACTTCCAATTTAGCACTCGGTTGGGTCCTGCTGTCTAACTTTAATTGTATTCCATTCAAGGTAGTTGAGTCTGTTGTACAAGAACAGGCCAGCTTCAAGGATTAGGATTAGCCCACTCGCCAAGGACGTGCTGGAGGAGCCAGGTGTCCTGTTTAGGCAGCAGAGTATACAACTACCATTTCTCTGGTTAAGTGAGATTTGTTAAGTGAGTTTTGCCCCATTTTACAACCTTTCTTGCTGCAGCCATTAAACAAATCACTGGGGTTGATAAGTTAGCAACCCGGTTGTTAAGTGAATCTGCCTCCCCCCCATTGACTTTGCTTGTCAGAAGGTCATAAATATGAACCAGTTTGCAAGCCTTTGAATTCTGATCACACAATCCTGGGTCTGCTGTGAAAAACGGTGACACACCCTATTTTTCAGTGCCGTTGTGCCGTTTGAACAGTCACTAAATGAACTGTTGTAAGTTGTATGTGCAACTGGCTTCAGCCTGTGTGTGAACTGGTTTGGGGAGCTGTCAGAAAGAGGCTACGAAACGATACCAGAAAGAGACCCCAAATTGATACCACTTTCATCTGAGATTCTGCTTGTTTTGTGTACGAAGTTTAGAAAATATAGGCTGAGTTTGCAGGTGTCTTCTTAGAATGTCTTCAAATACATTCCTAGCTCCGAGCGAAAGGGACGATAACACACAAAACCCTGATATGAAGCATGCAATGTTGTGCATCTTGGGTTACAGCTAGGCCTGTTGGGGAAAATGGGAATTACAGCGTCTGTTTTTACAAAACCTCAGCAGAGCCGAGAGTGTGTGTCTCTACACCAGTACAAAGGATATTGCAGCCAGCTGCACCTGTGCAGGTGTTATATGGAGTTTATTAGATCGAGATAAGGGTGTGGTATGGGAAGGACGCTGTTAATACCTATTGTATCTTTCCTGCCAGATTGAGATTTCACCTTAAACCAGTATAAGGCTATGATCAAAAGATGAATGCTGTATAGCAGTATTTCTCAAGCTTGGCCACTTTTTTTTAAGGTGGGCAGATTAATTAATTTAATTATTTATTACTTAAACTTATATGCCGCCCTTCTCCTAGGACCCAGGGCGGCTTACAAAAATTCCGCTCCCAGAATTCCCCAGCCAGCCTGAGAATTGAAGTCCGCCCATCTTAAAGTGGCTGTTGAGAAACACTGCAATGTTGGACACAAAGCATAAACATTCTTCGCTGGGCAGCTACGTGGGTGGCGCATTGCCTAAATATTAAAATAATACATTGCAAGGTTGAACACAACAGCCTTAGCTTGCTTCTGGAAAACATGTAACCTCCCCCCCCCCTTTGAAAGGCCTGGTCGCTCTGTCATTTGTTGAAAAAATGTGGTTTAATCCTGCTCTTCTGGTCATTTGGCCAGTAGAAAAATGGGATTGTTCAGACTGTCCCGTGGCTGTCTTTATCTCGATAATGGCTGTTTTACTCTTGAGTTTTGTTTGGATCCTGCAGGGGTTTGTGGTCCTCACCTTGTGCTCTTTTTCTTCCAGGAGTATCTTACCTTTGAGTAACTGCCCCCAACTACCGTGCTGCAGGCACATTGTTCCAGGGCCTCTGTGGTGCTCCTGATGCCCCTCACCCACTGACGAAGATCCCCGGTGGGCGAGGGGGTGGCAGGGATCCTTCTCTTTCAGCTTTGATATATAAGGTGAGCCTAATTCCGCCTCTCCTGGGCTTTTGCTGCGAGACAAGAAGCTTTTTTTGCTCCATAGAACTCCAAGGACCCTCTTGAGTATTTTTCATTTCTGTGTCCCCCAGTTCACAAACCCTGTGTAAATTCAAGCTTGCTGCTTCTGGAAGCTCATTATTTTGGGGGCTGGTTGCCTTGGAGATCTTTTTAAATAAGTGACTTCTGATACTTTTTCTAGCACCTCGGGGTGTTAATTGCTTTGTTACTTTTTTTTTTTTTTAAGAATCCAACATGTGAGAAAATATAATGAAACCCTGCTCTGCGTCAGGTCAGTTAGATTTTGAGTTCATGAAAAGAAGAAAACAAGGACAGTTTCCAATTCTCTCCCTAGGGTGACGCTTCGGTAATCATCCAACTGTTCTTCTCCCTGGAGCTGTTTCCATAACACTTACAAAGCTCATACTGAAGCGTAGGCACCTAAATCTCTTAGAACTGGGAAGCAAAAATAATGGGACAAATGAGGAACTTTACAATGATGACATTTCTGGGCAGTGTAGAACTACTACCTAGGGCGAAGGTAGTAGTGGCGAACCTATGGCACGGGTGCCAGAGGCGGCACTCGGAGCCCTCTCTCTGGGCACACATGCCATTGCCCTAGCCTCGCCTCCCCCCATGACCCCCTCCTCTCCAGCAGCCCCCCTGAAGGCGACTCGCCCTCGAGCGTGGCCCACACGGAGCAGCGCAGCCAAGGACATGGCAGCCAGGCAGTGCAGACAAGACTCTGCCCTCACACCCCATAATGCAGTTGATGCTGCAGGGCGCGGGCAGAGGCCGTGGCCACCATGGCGCTGCTGGCCTGCCTGGGCAATCTGCGGCGGGCCCTGGAGGTGGTGAGTGGTCCTGTGGGTAGGCGGGGTGGGGTATGGGGGGCAGAACGGAGGCGGGCAGGGAGTGGAATGGGGGCAGGGCCAGTTTTTGGGCACTCAGTCTCTAAAAGGTTTGCCATCACTGATCTAGGGACAACTTTATAGGTATTAAACCTATCTTAATTATAGGTTTCCTCTTGTGTTAGCAAGGAGAAAAGGGTCTTTTCTGATCCTGAAGCATCAATACAAGACTCGGCTACCCCATCAAAAGGAACATTTTCACGAAGCTTAGAGATGGATGGTATTCTGGATTCTTAGAAGCGGATAGTATTCTGGATTGGTAGAATCAAAAGTAATGCAAAGGCCAGGTTTTTTTTTTCCCCTTGTTTTTCTAAAGCTGCTTTACAGTCGGTTCCCAATTTATGTCTTGCATAAAGTGTAAGATGGAGCAGCTATCAAGCAACCACAGTTGTAATATAGCGACACAATTCGGTGGCTGCCAAGGCTAGTTTTTCTAAGACCATTTCTGCTAGCACAATCCGTTTTTGAAAATGGGTGAATTTTGTGCATTTCTCTGAATGAATCGGGGTACCTTTTGGAGATTGCTCAGGAGATAAGACTTTGATTTATTAAATGTACTCAGTTGGGTCATGGAGGACAGCGGGCTGAAGTTTCATGCTTGTTTTTTTAAAAAGCAGAAGCACGGGTTGGTGTCAGTTCCTATAACAATGAGGAATCGGGGAACTTAACTGCTGTTTACTTGTTCTTCCTGTGGTTCTAACCCTTGAAAAATGTTTTTCCCCCCCTTCTTAAAAAGGATGAGAAGCTCACTGTTAACCAAGATCTTCCAGTGCACGATGGGAAACCACATATTGTCCACTTCCAATACAAAGTTACGGAAGTAAAGATCTCCTCCTGGGATGCAGTGCTATCCAATCAGAGTCTTTTTGTGGAAATTCCTGATGGCTTATTAGCTGATGGGAGCAAAGAAGGGTAAGATATGCACAAGTCTCCCACAGATTATACCCCAAGGAACATAGTCGTCACCAGTAGGAAGGAACAGGTTGTGCGTTCCTGACTTCTACAAGTTGCTGGGCATAGATTTATCTCTCTTTAAGCTCCTGGTATTTTGAAGATTGTGTGTGTGTGTGTGTGAGAGAGAGAGAGGGGGGGGGGAGGGAGGGAGTCATCAGTCCTGCCCATGCATACTGATTTGCGATGCAAAGCAGCTCATGCTGTTACATTTTCCCTTTGGATTAAGCTGGCTTGAGTCTTCCATTTATAAAAATGCTTCAGCTAGTTTATTCTTTCCTTTTGCAATAATTCTTTGGTCCCGGCATTTCCCCTGTCAAAATGCTTTAAGTACAATTGCATAACTGATTAATTACAGCCAGCTAAAATAAGCAGCTTGGAAGATATAATTAAAATGGATGTTAACAAAATCCCTTCTAAGTTAAAATCACTGCTGCTTTCCGCCTCCGATTAAAACCTGGTTGATCCGCTACTTGCTTGATCAGTATGCAAGATACCCTCCTCGGCCAGGCAATTTTTATAAGGCTATTAAATAGGTAACTCAAAAACCATCTGCAATGTGACACTATTCCCTAGCCCATGCAGTACAGAGGATTGTTACAGCTTAATATTTGTTTATAACTCTAGCTGCAAAAAAAAAAAAAAGTTATGCATAGCCCACTGCCTGTGAGTTGGATGCAGCTTGCAGAAATTGGTCTGAAGTAGCAGACCACCAGGCCTCCCCCAGCACACAGCTTCCATAGGAAGTCTCTTGTGATAACAGTCTCCTGGTGTTCAAATGAAATTCGTTAATTTTTCAGACCTCAGTGCTTGAAATCTTCCTGCCTGAGCAGGGGGTTGGGACTAGAAGACCTTTAACTCTGCTAGTGTTATTTTGTCTCCACTTCCTTTGTTCTGCACAGCTGTGCTCTCTTGCTGTGCAAATAACCACTCATGCTTGGTTAGTGTCTTGACCACCTTCCGTTTCCCTCCCCAAATTCTGCGCAGCTAGTTTTCCTCCACACGCTTTCTTGCCCAAGTATGTGTGCGCAACATGGGGGGGGGATGAGCTGAGTGTAACCTTCTGTTTTTTCCCCACCTGCCAGATTATTAGCGCTGTTAGAATTTGCTGAAGAGAAAATGAAAGCAAGTTACGTCTTCATTTGCTTTCGAAAAAGCAGAGAAGACAGAGGTAAGTGCTTCCACCCCCTCCTTTCGCGGAAAGAACCTGCCTCATTCAGAACATTTTATGGGTGTGGCATTTCTCCTTCCAGTTGAGTAATGACCCAGGTATAATTGCTACCAATAGATACCTTAAAATTGTTGGCACAATTTTCTCTTTCCTGTAAATTTCTGAGATCAAGTCGGATTTCCAGGTCGGAAGGTCTGCTGAATGACAAGACCAAGCAGTGTTCCACGGTCTTGAGGTGCTGCGCGTGGTTTGGGCCATTTGCAGCCTTCACCACGAGCAGAGCAAACTCACCTTTGTTCAGAATACGATTTGGAGGAATTGATGGGACAGCAGACAAACACCGAAGTTATAGCGGTGTTAAAAGTGACTGATGACAGTTTTTCAGACGTAACGACTGTTGCAGCGTCCCTGTGGTCCCGTGATCAAAATCCAGCCACTTGGCAGGCTGGTTTCAGAAACCTCAGCGGAATGGAACAATTCAGCGATGCCCGATGTATACAGAAATCCAGAGCATTTGCTTTAAGTATAAAACCGGCCCATGTCTTGTTGATCTGATCGTGTTCCTTTTCTTCTTTGCAGCTCCGTTACTGAAGACATTCAGTTTTCTGGGTTTTGAAATTGTGAGGCCTGGTCATCCCTGTGTCCCATCGCGGCCAGATGTGTTGTTCATGGTGTACCCCCTGGATCAGGTCTCTTCTGATGACGACGACGACAATTAGACCTAGTGCAGCGTTTCAATGGGGCCTGGACATGCGTCGAGCACGAGAGGGGGCTCCAATGCCTCTTCTGAGGAAAGGGAAAACAAAATTCTTCTGGACTGAAACTGCATTTCTTATTGTTAGAGTGGCCTGTATATCTTCTGAGTTGACTTTTCCATTGAAATGTGTTACCTAGCGAATAATATAAAGTCTGCACATGTAATTGCACAATAGTAAATGGAAGGTAAATGGAGCTCTGAGGGGGCCCCCCCGCTGTTAAAGCCTAGTGAAGACATCCTGTCCAGCCACACGGTGGCTAAGGAGCCCACAGATGATGGAGAGAGAGAGAGAGAGAGAGAGAGAGAGAGAGAGAGGAAAGCCTCAATTACTCGTTACATACATGTTGGGCTACCTATTAGTTTGGGTATTTGGCTTTCATTTTAAATGCATATTTATATGTTCACTCAGACTCTTAAGCAGGGGGGATGTTTTGAGCGTGGAAATATGAGGAATGGTAGCTTTTTTTTTTTTTTTTTGCAAATAGATGATTTGCACCACTGGGTTAATCGATATTCTGGGGTTCTGACAAACTCTATCCTCTTTCCGGCTTTTATTAGGTTAGCATTAACTCTAGCGCTGCTTCATTTAGAAGGGGGGGGGAGCGAACGGAAAGTGTGAAGCTGCCCTTGCTTCCAAAGGGCATCGCCATCCCTTTCGAGAGGATCAGGGCAGTCTTGTGTTCCACTGTGGAATTGGAGAAAGAATCAAGTCAAATCAAGCTTTCCCTTCCTTTGGAAGAATGTCTGGCCCACACTGAAGTCTGTGGATTCTGGAATTGTGACTGGCAACTTGATTCGTCTCTTGATTAGGACTCAGTCCTACGCGTCTTCAAAATGCATTTGGAAACTTTTACCTAAAAGTAGTTCTTGTAGTTGACGTTTCGTGTCCCCATCCTTCCTTCAAAATGCCCCCTTGGAATATGAGATGACTGCTATCATGCTTACTTTTCCTTAAAACAGCCAGTTCCTTCAAACGTCATTCACAATATACAATTCTAAAACGGTTCTTGTCTATTTACTTGTGTTACCCAACGCACTTTTCACTTCTCAGGCGTTTATCTTGTGCAAAGTGGGAGCCATCTGGCTATCACAGAAGGGAAACTCTTAAAAAACCTAGGGGTGCACAATAATCTGCCTCTTTGGAGGAAATTCTGCTTAGTATTCCGTTATCGTCTGGGAGTGTCTTGATTTGCCTCACTGCTTTTTAGGGCAGCAATAAGTTATTTTTCAGGCTTACTGGTTGGAGGGGAGTATGTCTTTGGCCGGTTTTAGGGGAGGGAGGGAACAATATATGATTTGATATCATGGGGATAAAACAAAACTATCTGTATCCTTTCCATTTTTGCTTGTAAAAGGCTGGATCTCGCAACTATAGGCTTTAATATTAGCCAAAACCCGAAAATTTAGTGGAGTAACCTGTTGATAAGGGAAGGAAAAATAGATAATAGAATAGGTAGGCAATGGAAGATATTCCTTCATATAGATCAGGGGTAGGCAACCTTGGCTCTTTTATGACTCGTGGACTTCAACTCCCAGAATTCCTGAGCCAGCCATGCTGAGGGGAAAGGGAGAGGTTTCCAAGCTGAGCCATGCTGGTTCAGGAATTCTGGGAGTTGGAAGTCCATGAGTCATAAAAGCCAAGGTTGCCTACCCCTGATATAGGTTTATCATTTAGGGTTACCTGGTTATTTGATAAGCAATTCAATCTGTGCTGTCCAGTCCAATGTGACATCAGGAAACCCAACAACTCATTGACCCAAGAACTGCACGCCAGTTGGACAGACTACCACCTGGTCAAGTTGGCTTCTACATTCACCACGCTTTTTATAACCTAGACTGATGAGGCTATTTATATTTCTTAAACGGTATTTAGACAATTCTTGAATATATTGCCCTTGCAAATTAGGACATCTTAGATGAAGCCTACTCTTTGAAGTGAATTCTGCTTGCCTTCCTGGCTGTGCTTTGTCTTCTTTGGTTGAGCGATACTTAAAACCAACAGTATAGTATGACTGCTGTTTGCGGAAACAAGCATAGGCCAGCTAGACCCTAAACTACATTGGCCTCTTAATCTTTAAAATATTTGTGCCTACTGTTTTTCCAGATTTCTAGCCTATATAAAAGACATGTCACTCTTTAAATTCAAGCTTCCTAATGTCCCCATTTTTTTTTGCTTCTATGTGTTACAAGAACAAGTAGTTCCTGTCATTCATCTTTGAGTTAGCAGAAAGATCTAAATCAAATTTAAAGACATTTCTACCAAACCCAGGAAATAATCAATCCAATAAAATTCAGAGTCTTTGATCAAGGGCTATTCAAAATACAATTTTTGAGGGAAAGGGAAAAATTCAAAATTCATTCTTCTCTCCGTTGTTACATTTACAAATGAGTGTGTTCTATTTAGGAAGGTACGTATTTGGAAGAGAATAAAAATATTCCCTAGTACTGCCAAATTTTCTTCCCCTCATTTGTTACTACATCCTGAGTGTAGGAAAAAAAAAAAGCTCATTTAGTTGGACTTTTGCTCAATTTACATTTCAGCCATAATGATACCCAGTTTGCAGAATAGGATTTGTTACTCAAGAATATTCCCAGCTTCTTATGACTTCTTTGCAGTTGATATTAGATGGGCCAATAAAATACCCTGTAGTGTCTTGATTCAAAAGCCTTTTTGGGTGGGTTTGGATACATATATATCTCCCATGAGTCTAGCTTTTTTGCCCTTTGCTTACAACCTATGTTAAAAGCCATATGGCAACTTAAGTCTTGGCATTAAAGGTGAAAAAAACATGGCTGCTTATTCAGTTCTCGGATTGAGTTGTTACCCAAAGTACTGAACCAACATCCTTTGTGCCTATCCACATCTGCGGTCCTACATATCTGTGGAATACCATATTGGAAAGGGCAAAGCATTAAATCAATTTGCTTTGTGAAATACCAAAATTTGAGAGAGTAGTGTGAAATGTTTCCACACCATTTCCACTCCTGTTTTGTTTTTGTTTTTTACATTGACTTAACGATTTCCTCTAGACTATATCTTTGGTTTTTAATTCTTCACTCAGGAAGTTCTGCAAAGCAGGAAAAAACAAACAAACCTAGTGAACAGTAGACTGCAAAAAACTGTCTACTTACTAGACCAGCGATGGCGAACCTTTTAGAGACCGAGTGCCCAAACTGCAACCCAAAACCCACTTATGCATCGTCAGGTGCCAGATGGGTGTGGCCCATTGGATGGCCGTGGCTGCGGTGGTAATGGCAGACTGGGTGGGACTAAAAATTCCAACTTTGCAAGATCTTTTTTTCCCCCCAGAGAAATTGAAATTGACTGACTGAACCTTTTTTTTTTTGGCGGAGGCCTCAAGTGAAAAGGTTTTGTAAAACCCAGCTGAAGGCCTAGGACTGGGGCGACGGCGCCCGTGCCCACAGAGAGGGCTCCGAGTGCCGTCTCTGGCACCCGTGCCATAGGTTCGCCATCACTGTACTAGACTGATCCAGCTGCTCAGGCCAGAATGCTCAACCTCTATGTAACCTGCACAACTACAGAAGCAACTTGGAACCTGAAAATGTATTTCTAGCCCTTACACAAGTTGGGGAGGTGGGCTAATGTCAAGTTAAATAATTTTTTTTTTACACAAATATGACTATCTGTATTTTTTTTAAAAAAAAAAAAACAGCAATACACCAATACAAACAAAAGGCCAAAGCTTTGCATGCACCCAAGAGGGCAAGGATCCTGCTGCTGAGGTAGGGCCTTTCTTATACAAATACCTTACCTAGTAAGATCAGAAGCATAAAGTCAGGCCCAGAAGAGAACTCCAGTCATTTCCCCCCCCCCCTTTTAACAAGAGCTTGCTACAACACGGTGCTTCTGTAAAGGCTCCCCCTCAAAGTAGGTAACCCTGAGGTTTACTCGCTGACACTACATCTCTCTCGCCTTGTCAGGAGTCGCACAGCTCGCATTTTGTGGCTGTTGCATTTTGTGGCTACCGTACCTGAGTCATGAATGCATAAAACCGTTATCAGGTGGTGAGCGCTCTACCATTGAATGTTCTTACAGGACTGTGCTGGTCTGAAAAGGCTTGCAGCCTCTAACTTTTTTGCCTTTGAGGTCCTCTTGTTTGGGTGAGAGGTCCTAGGTCGGGGTAGGCAACCTCGGCTCTTTTATGACTCGTGGACTTCAACTCCCAGAATTCCTGAGCCAGCTATGCTGAGGGGAAAGGGAGAGGTTTCCATGCTGAGCCATGCTGGCTCAGGAATTCTGGGAGTTGAAGTCCACGAGTCATAAAAGAGCCAAGGTTCCCCACCCCTGTCCTAGGTAATAGTTCTAAGGCCACCATTGGAAGCTCTCCCTACAGAAGACCTTGAAGGGCAAGTGCCAAAAAGGCAGAGAGGATGCTGCAGCACACTTCCTAGTGTGCTTTGAGACGGTGGGAGTTGCTGCCAAACGAGACTGCCCCAGGTACTTTGATGAAAGCTAGGTGAGGACTGCCCCCCCTCCCCCAGGTACTTTGATGAAAGCTAGGTGAGGACTCCAGCTGGGAAAGGAAAAAAGAAACCCCGACAAATTTCAAACAATTCCTTTTTACAGTATATACAAAGTCCAAGAGGCAGTGGCGTGGCCTCGCGCAACATACAGACAGGAACAGAAAGACAGAGCTGGGAACTTGCACTGCTCAGACAGACAGACAGACAGCGCCCATTCCTGAAGAGTCAGCTTGGGAGGGCGGGACTTGGGCCCCTTACCATTCCAAATGATAGGTCTGCAGGAACCGGGGGTCAGATGGGTCCGTCAAGGACAGTGGCAAGGGGGTAGGGAATGAGAGACAGCCAGGCAGAGGTCCGGCAATGCACGGGGGGAGGGGGGGAATTTAGCAGGAGGGAACTGCTTCTTGCCTGCTTACCCGTGTAGAAGCTGCAACCGCAGCAGGGCTTTGCAGGGAGGTGGCTGGTGGCTCAATGTGCCCTCGTGTCGTCTCAGCAAGGTCAAGCGTGGTTATTTTCGAAACCGCAGGGCACAGCCAGCCCTCGCTTCATTCCTTGCCGAGAAGGGAGGGTTTCCCAGGTGTGGGGAAGGCCTGAAAAATCAAGCAGCTCTGCCCAGACCACCAGGCCATGGCAGCAAGGCTTCCTTCCTCTGTGGAAAGGGCTGGGGAAGACAGGAGCGACAGGCACCCTTCAAGCAGAGAGGAGCGACTTGACTTTTGGGCCACGGTGGGGGCCCCGACAGAAGCAGGACCAGCCTGCCCGAAGGCCATGTGATCGGCAGTGCTGAGAGGCTGTTTTGTGCTGGGGAGCAAAGTTGCTGCTGCCTCACAACACACAAGTCCCGCCAGCAGGGAGAGGGCTTAGAAAAACGGCTGGTGGGATGGCCTTTCCGAGAGCAGCAGGCCCCAAGGCAAAGTGCTACAGAGAAGTCCGGTAACCGTTTCCTGACTGGGAAAGGTACGGCTGGCTGGGGCTCGTGGCAGGCCTGGTGGCCTCCCTGCTTCCTCCCCGTTTCCCAGGCCAGCGTCGAGGCAGGAGAGCCTCGTGTTTCCGGTGCTCATTGCGAGAGTCCACCTACCTGCTTGTGCCACGTGACTACTTCTCACCAATGAAAAGAATGGAGAAAGAGAACCCCAAACCCACCATCTGGGCTTTCTCTTCAGCCAACTCTGGAATGGCTTTCTCGGCTGCAGCCCAGGAACCAGGGAGCTGCTGTGGGGGTGGAAGTCGCAGCTCGCGCGCGCCTCCTCCCCAACGTTTTTTCCAAAGGTCCTGCGATGTCACGCTGCCTCTTTCCCAGAAGAGTCCTGGAAAACGGCCAGTCACCCCAAGTCAGATGAATAAATATTTCGGCAAGTCCCAGCTCCGTAACGCACTCATACGGGGCTCAGCGTGTGCTCAGTGGGGGAGGGGCAGAGTCTGCATCACACTGTGGCAGGACCGTCAGGCAGAACAATCAACGCCATTCAACTGATGTCTAATGCAGTTTCCAGCGCTTCCTCATGTGAGCCAGTCACATGTCTTGGTACAGCCCGGGTTACCTTATCGGTCGTGTCCTGTTGGAAAGAGAAGAGAGAGGTCAGCAATCTCCATCTCGGCCACAGGGTGGAGCCAGAGTCACAGCGGCCCAGAAGGTGGACCTGGCAATCTCGCCTTCCCAACAGGAGAGGCAGGCGGGCTTAGAACAGACATGTCAAACACAAGGGGGGGGGGGAGTGGTTTCATGTGGCCTGCGAAGCCATCCTGGAAACAGTGAGGGAACGGCCCCTGCTGCCTTGGCCCTGGCCCAGGCCGGCCGGGAGCCAATGTACAATTTTGTGGTGGCCATCTATGCTGAAACGCATTCGGTCTTAGCTCCACAAGACTGTCTGGAAACAGTGAGGAACCAGCCCCTGCCGTGTCGGCCCCGCCCCCTGGGTGCATGCTGGGAAGGTGTCCCCCTTTGTGAGGAATGAAGAAATGGACCATGCCTTGGCGCTTGCCCAGGCCCCCCCTTCTGCCAGAGACCCCCAGTTCTGTCCCACTCCTGCCCAGGCCCCCACAGGCACCCTGGACGCGAACGATGTAGAGGTGGCCACGCCCACCCAGTAGGCCACACCCACTCCATCCATGCCCACCCAGTAGGCCACGCCCACCCAGTAGGCCACACACCCCCTGGCCCCCTCCCCAAGGGCAACCGCAATGCTGATGCGGCCCTCAATGAAACTGAGTTTGACACCCCTGGCTTAGAACTAGGAAGTGGGCAGTTTCCCTGGTACAAAAAACACGACAAGCAATGCTAGCTAGTCTTACACATCCATTGCCCAACTTCTAATTTTCATCAGAACCTCAGAATAGGAAAGCAGTCCCAAAGGTGCTTTTTCAAAGGGCAACTGGACTTTTTTTTTTTTTTTCCTCCTTCCCCTCCTTGAAAACCCTTTTGCTCTCACCCAAGAACCTTCTTCAGTTCTGGTCAAGTTCTAGAAAGAAAGAAAGAAAAAAAAAACTCCAAAGAAGTCCAGCAGCCTCTTTGTTCCTCCCCACAGCCACTAAGGCGGGTGTGTTGGGGTGTCCTTACCATTTTCACCTTCGGGGCGGGGGGTACAGGGAAGGAGCGGAACCTTGCGGACTGGCAACAATGGCTGTCGATGAAAGACCTGTAGAGGAACAGCAAAGATATTCCCCAAGACCATTAAAATCGCAAATGTGGGATGGGCGGCTATGTAAACCGAATCAATCCATCGAAATAAATACTGAATTTGGAATCCTGAGCCTCCCCCCAAAATAACACCCCTCTACAGAAGTACCCCATCTGTTCTCACCTGTGGCATAGGGCAGGTTATACTGGGCTGGGAGCAAGGAGTAGCCCAAGTGGTGATGATGGTGATGCGTAGACATCAGACGCTGTGAAGGGGAGGAGCGGGGCCGGTCCACACTTCTCTCTGCCCCACTGGCTCCCCCTACACTACTGCAGCCTGCGCTGTTTCCTCCTATCCCACAGCCGCTGCGCTCCTTCTCGCTTATCTGCACAGTAAGCAGAAAAACAGAGTTTCAAGCCCAAGTGTTAAGGAAGGGCAGGTTGCTGCCCTGCAACTGTTGGTTGGCTTTCTCCAAACTCCAACCACCAGGCACGACAAGTATCATATGCTCCAATCATGGCAGGATCCACGAGAGAAGAGCCACAAGCTCTGCTCCAATCATGGCAGGATCCACGAGAGAAGAACCACAAGCTCTGCTCCAATCATGGCAGGATCCACGAGAGAAGAGCCTATGTTTTGAGCCAGCCTCAACCAAAAGGCCCGGCGTTGAGAATTGGTTAGTGCAGCACCCCCACCAGCACTCACCGTTGGCGATTTGCTCTTGTAGTGGCTGGCGTGCTGCTGCAGGATGTCCAGGGCCTTGGATTCAGAGCTGGATTTACAGCCAATAATAGGACTAGCTCGGGATTTTTCGCTTTCCTCGCTTCCAGAGGATTTACTGCCGTAGGGGGAGAATGAGTAGCTGGAGGGTAGGTAAGAGCCTGTGGGAAAGACACCAGTCAGCATTTCTGCCCTGGGTTGGTCAGAAGAGCCAGCCTCCCAAAGGAACCAACTGACATCACACATTCTACAGGAAAAAGATGAGAAAAGGAAAGGGACTGACTCAAGGGTGGCAGCAGGAGAGGCTTTAGGAGATGGCATTCCTCCCAGACTTTTTCAGGTTTCATATTCTCAGAACCTAGATCATCAGCCGCTAAGGCAAAATTACCCAACTTTGAATGCTTGGGGCACATGGGTTAAGAGAGCCCACAGAAACAGAAGCTCTTTTGGGGTCCTCCATCATTTTTTAAAATGAGCAGGGGACCCGAGGAAAAGACAAGTTTAAGAAATGCTGCCATAAGCAAAGTAAAGGGGATTCCCTCTTCTCTGCCACTGTGATGGAATCGGGTCTGGATTCCCAACAGGGAGGGGGTGCATCCCAGAGGAGCTGGATGGAAATAAATAGGGCCTCAGATCTACGAAAAGGCTCCGTGTGCTTCATGTATCGCCTCAGTGCCCTGCCGATGTCCAATGTGTGCCACTGCCGCTCCAAGTCATGGGAAGGATTGGGGCAAAAAATTGGCAAAATAACTTCCTGCGCCCTATGGAACAGCGAGTTGACCTTGGGCACGAAGGCGGGGTCCAGACGAAGGAGCACCCAATCGTTGTGAAAGATACAGAGGTCATTCTTGACCGAGAGAGGGGAAGGTTGTCGAGAAGGTGGTGGCGCATCAGCTCCAGCGGTCTCTGGAGGAAGCCAATTATCTGGGCCCTCTGCAGTCGGGATTCAGGCCCGGCTACAGCACCGAAACTGCTTTGGTCGCTCTGATGGATGATCTCTAGCGAGCCCGGGATAGAGGCCAGTCCTCTGTCCTGGTGCTTCTTGACCTCTCAGCGGCGTTCAATACCATTGACCACGGTATCCTTCTGCGCCGGCTGGAGGGATTGGGAGTGGGGGACACCGTATTGCGGTGGTTCTCCTCCTATCTCACTGGTCGGTCGCAGTCGGTGTTTGTGGGGGATCGAAGGTCCACCTCTAGGTTACTCCCATGTGGGGTGCCTCAGGGGTCGGTTCTCTCCCCCCTACTTTTTAACATTTACATGAAGCCACTGGGTGAGATCATCCACTGCCACGGAGTGAGATACCATCAGTACGCTGATGATACTCAGCTGTACATTTCCACTCCTGGCCATTTCAGTGAAGCGGTTGAGGTGATGTGCCGGTGTCTGGAGGCTGTGAGGGTCTGGATGGGCGTTAACAGATTAAGGTTCAACCCTGACAAGACAGAGTGGCTGTGGGTGATGCCTCCCAAGGACACTTCTATCTGTCCTTCGATTACCCTGGGGGGTGAATCTATAAACCCCTCAGAGAAGGTTCACAACTTGGGAGTCCTCCTCGATCCACAGCTGACATTGGATCATCATTTGTCGGCAGTGGCGAGGGGGGCATTTGCCCAGGTTCGCCTGGTGCACCAGTTGCGTCCTTACTTGGATCGGGAGTCACTCCTCACAGTCACACATGCCCTTGTCACCTCGAGGATCGACTACTGCAACGCTCTCTACATGGGGCTACCCTTGAAGAGTGTTCGGAGACTACAATTAGTGCAAAATGCAGCTGCGCGAGCGGTTGTGGGTCTTCCTTGTTGTGCCCACATTTCATCAACTCTCCGCACGCTGCATTGGTTGCCTATTGGTCTCCGAGCCCAATTCAAGGTGTTGCTTATTACCTATAAAGCCCTTCATGGCTTGGGACCAGGATACTTACGGGACCGCCTTCTGCCACATACTTCTCTACGACCGGTGAGAGCGCACAGGGTCGGCCTCCTCCAGGTCCCGTCAACGAAACAATGTCGTCTGGCGGGCCCTAGGGGGAGGGCTTTCTCTGTTGCGGCGCCCACCCTCTGGAACCAACTACCTCCTGAAGTCCGCGTTTCTCCGACCCTCCTGGCCTTCCGAAAGAATTTAAAAACCTACCTCTGCCAGCAGGCCTGGGGATGATTGTTGATTGTGGTGTGATTGATGAGTATGTATGGGGTTTGTATTTTTAATGTTGTTCGGATTTGTTCAATTGTTTATATATATATGTTGTAAGCCGCTCCGAGTCTTCGGAGAGGAGCGGCATACAAATCCGAATAAATAATAAAAATAAATAACTCAGAGATACGTCTGGCTGACATGATGGCGATTAAAAACGCAACCTTAGGTGGCCAGTCAAGGTGCACCAGAAAAGGTCAAAAACTCCCAATGCAGGGCGCAGAGGGCCTGAGACAAGGTCTGGCAAGAAAGGATCAATTCAAATGGCGACTGGTCAATAAGGGTGGTGGTGGCCTGAGGATCTGGCCTGGCCTGTGAATCTCTGTGGTATGTAGTGAGGCCTGCAGACATTCACTGGGGCAGGGCTCCAATGTGGCCTAGACAGAGGACCGCGTGGCATTCCAAAATGGTGGCTGCGGTGGGTCCGTGAAATCGTTATTAAATTAACGTGTGGTGGAACCGAAGGACCCTGACCCCCAAACCACCAGAGGCCTGTTCAAGGAATCTGGAGAAGCCCCCAAACGAATTGAAAAAGGAGAGTGTTTGGCTTCGTTCCCCTGGGGGGGCGGCCCCAAAATGGCGGCCGCAACTTGCTCTGCGTTGGGAACGGCACCGGAGGCTTCGAAAAGAAGATCAGAGGTGCTGGGGCCGGATGCGATATCAGCGCAAAGTGCTGCGCAGAAAATGAACACAGCATGATTGCCTCCAGACAGCAGGCAAAAAACCGGTCTGATCTAGATTTCGTTGCCTTTGACGGCAACCAAAATGGCGTCCGTGTGTATTCCCGGCTGCCAGAGATGATCCGGAGACCCCGACTTTAACAGAAAATCTCAAGCCTGCAGCACGAGATTCTGCCGGTCGTTTGGAGAAATGGGAGGGGGGGGGAGATTGAGGTAAATCTAAGGCAAAGCTTGTCAGAAAGGTTTCCCCAGAAATTGGAAAGAAAAGCTACAAAAGCTCCCCCACCACCACCTCCCACTCCTCAAATTTGATTTAAGGTAGCGGGGAAAATTTGATTTAATGTAGCACTGATCCCAGTGCTACGGGAAAATTTAAGGGAGGATTCCAAATGAGTATTTAGTCAATTTTATAGGGAAAAGGAGAATTCACCAATGGATTTCTAACCTGCTATCTGATGAGAGCCAAACCTGATACGTCTTCAAGAGCTTGAGACCAAGTTAAGACTGGATCTCCTAGCAAGAGGGGGCATGTCAAGTCAGTCTATCTGAGCTCAATCCCCTTATTTTATTCTGAAGACTTAGAGCCTTCCCTCTTGATCCATGATAGAAATCACTTGTAACCAACCACAGGGTTCCCTTTCAATTCCCCCTACCTGGATAGTTCTGCATCATGACGGTTGGCATGCCACGATAACTGGAGTGGCTGGGGTCGTACGACTGACTGTAGGAGTAGCCGTGCATGTAGGGGATGTAGGACTGGTGTTGGCTGAGGGGGGAGGACACGGGCACGTGGGTGCCGGATCTGGCTTCTTTCCCCACTAAGCGTGAGTCCTCGCTGGAAGGCATTTTGCAGTCAGAGTTGGTGCTCTCTTTCCCATCGTCCTTCACGATGGATTCTTTGCCACGGCTCCTCTCCTCCTTTAACTTTCGCTCTCTTTCTTCCTTCCACCGCTCATCCTCCATTTTGATGTCAGGGTATTTAGCGGGGTAAACGTAGGTCCACATGCGGGGTTCGGCCTCCTGCAGCAACATAGGGTTGAGTCAGTCAGGCGACTAGCAATTCCACAGCCCAGAACTTGCCATATTGGAAGCTGAGGGAAGCTCAGGTGGAGTATTTGAAAAATAAGAGTCCATGGAAGCAATTCTGTATTCACACAGATCCCTCCCACCTTGTAAAAGTTGTACCTTTGGGCTTTGGGGGTTTTCACCTACCATTCAAATCCCTCTCTGAAGCATCGCATAACATTCACCCAAATTCTTAAATTCTAGTTACATTAACAAGCAGAAGTAAATATATATTATAAATTGTTCATTCCTATGGATTAGTGTTACTTCATTTATTACCACTGGCCTACTTTATTAAGACCGATCAGCAAGCTAAACACATCTCATTCACAGTGAGCTGGCCCAGCTTTCAAAGCACTGATCGAAGTAAGACAAAAGCTACCCAGTTCTTGTGCCTTTTCTGCTGTGTGCATCCCTGAACAGCCCCCTTTCATCTGTTTGGCTGTCCAAAAATTAAACAGTAATGTGGGTGGGGTGGGGGAGAGTGATTAAATACCATCCAGGGTGAATTAAATACCAACAAATCTGAACCAACCAACTATAGTTGCTCTAGCCGTACTTATTTTGGCAGAGATTCCAAGATCCATAACTCGGGAAACCAAACAAGCTTCCACATTAATGTTCTTCTCACTTCCTCTCCGTGTAGTTTTCTGGACCCAGAAATCAGCCATTTTGACAACAGCCCTCCCAGTTCAACCACCCAGCATCCTCCTCCTCCTCGTTTACCTGTCTGTACCAAAGCACTGGGTCCACCTCAGCCTGACGACCGCAGTCCAAACCCGCCTTGGAGTCTGCCGTCTCTTTGCCAAGATGGCTTTCATTTAATTTCCCCTTCAGACCTTCTATTGTCTGGCCTTGGAGTTTTGTGGAGTCCTCTAATTTGGGGATAATGACCGACTTGGCTACATCACTTCCCTGATCCTTGGCCTTATTGAGTCCAGGTTTTACCAGGTCAGTTAAGCTGGGTGCTTTGGTCAGAGTGGGTGGGAGAGAAGTCTTCTGCTTCCACTCCTCCTTGAGGACCACCTCTCTTTCCTTCAGTCCCAGATCCAACTTCTTCTCCAGCCCGCGCTGCTGCTGCTCCAGACTCTGGCGCTGCTTCTGCTGATCTTCATACTGCTGCCGATAGGCTGGGTTAGTGCTGAGCAGGTGCGCGTGATAGCCTTGCTCACTGTAGCCATAGGGAGGCACGTAGGCATATTGGTTGTAATAGAGAGATTGCATGTACATGTTGGACCTCTGCTGTATGACGGACGGCTGCTGGCTTGAGGGACCCAGCTCTGCCTTCTTCTCCTCACAAGCCTCATTCTTCACCTTCACCTCTGGGCTCGGTGGCTCTTCATCTTTCTTCAGCTTCAGCGCCTGGCTGTCTAGGGACGTTTGGTTGATGGGATTAATGGGGCTGGGACTTGACTGGGCATAACCTGGTGAATAGTAGGCCTCAAAACCTTGATAGTAAGGAGATTCCTTGTTCTGAGGCTGAGAAGGAAAGAGGGCTTTCTTGGCCCCTTCCTTGGCCATTTGATCCGGGTCCTTGACCTTCATGCTCTCCATCTTCCCTTCCCCATCCTCCCCCGCATCTGAGATGTCAGAGTAGGCCGGGCTATTGGTTTTCACAGAGCTGGCTTCAGCCCCGTTCTGGGTGACCACATGAAGTGGAGTCATGGGCTGTGGGGGTGCCGTGCTATCTAGCCGGCTGGCCCCCCCGATGGATGGGCTTGGGGCATTGTCAGTGAAGCTGTAGATTTTATCCGCCTCAGCTTTGATGCTGGCCAGGCGGCTCTGGTGGGGGTCAGAGGAGCCATTGAGAAGGCTCTCTCCCTTCGCCCCGGGATCACTGGGCTCCCCGCGGAAGGGACTCCTGCCTTCCTCAGCCCGACCCCCTTTCCCAGGAGTCAAGGGGCTCTCCGCTTCCTTGGGCTCTTTTTTTTTCTTGTCCTTCTTTTTCTTGTCCTTGACAGGGGTCAGCGTTGGGCTGACTGTGAAAGGCTCACCCATTACCGTTGGCTTAGGCTGAATCGGCTTCAACTGGGGGCTGTTTGGCATGGCCTGAACCACAGTTGTGGTGAGACCTGTGGAGGAGCCAGGGCTAGCAGCAGTGAACGTGGCTGCCTGAAAAGTGTAGATCTGGGGTGGAATGGCTGGGGCTATGGGCCGGGCAGACTTGATGCTCTTCGACGTGATCTTCTCCGGCTTGATGCTAACCAGTTTTTTCGTTTTTTCCTTGTCACTGGTCCTCTTTTCTACGGAGTCAAAGCCGTCATTGCTCATCTCATCAGGTATCAAAGGACCGTCCTCAGAACCATCGTTAGAAAGAGCACCGGAATCAGGATCTCCTTCGGCACCTAATTTCTTCTTGCAAGTAGCTTTGAGGTTGAACTTGTTGGAGGATGAGGGACTGTGTGGTTCTATCAGCCGCACTTTAGGAGTAGTCGAACGGGCCGGCGAAAGAGAGCCCTTCTGGCTACCGGAAGCACCATTGCAGTTGCTCAAGTCAGCTGGGAGAGAGGATTCCTCGCCATACTCACTATCCCCATCAGCCTCGGGCTTGCTGTCATCATCCGTGTGTGCGTGGGCCTGGTGATACTTGAGTCCATTAATGTGCTTGTATTTTTTGCTGCAGTTAGGATGGGGGCAGTCAATGAGGATAGGAGAGGGGCAGTTCCTATCCAAAATGGCAGGCTCCACTTTGATGGTTGTGGTGGTGGCGGCGGCTGCAGCCGCTGCCGCCACAACTAAAGGTGTCGCCGTTGAGCCCATGGAGTTTGTGCGAACACGTTTGCTTCCCTTTGAGTCCTCAGAACTGGAATTCACTTCCATATCAGAAAGAGGCTTGCTCTTTCGCTTGGTCACGGATGAAGGACTGGCCTTGACCTCTTCCGAAGTGCCACTGGGGGGGAGGCGGTGCTCCGAGGAGTTCTGGCTGCCTCGGCGTCCTTTGCTGTTGGTCCCTGCCCGAGTCTTGCTACTATTGCTGGAGCCTTTGGTATCTGAGACTGTTGTGCTTTCGGTCATTGGTGGGTTGCTACTGGGACGCACACGCTTGCCTCTCCCTCGGCCGTTCCGCATCTCCAGGTCACTGGTGGGAGAATCACAGAATCTAGGAGGTAGGAGAGCAGAAGTTAAGAATAAGCTTTGAGCTTAGCCCTTGAGCCATTCTGTGACTCCCTATCTCCCAAAGCTAAAGTGTTAGTGCCAAGGCAGTGGTGGCATCCTAGGCAAGCTCAGACTGGACTTTTCCAGCTTTTAGTACCTTATCTCTAGCATTCAGAGACAAAAAGAGGTTTCAGAATAAGTTCTGACAGTCTTGAACAATCCATTATCTAACCTTTCCCAATTCCTCTTAGTAGTTCAACAAAAAGTAACACAACAGTTCAACTGTCTCCGCTGAGATACAGTACTGATTGGTTTTCTAGGTAGACGTTGCCTTACCAGCTTTCTACGAAAAAAAATGCGAAGGTTGATTACCCAAGGTATGTTTTCTTCAAAACCTGTAGCTGCCTGAGTTCTTATGTCACATTGTTTAAAAAAAGTGCTGCAAGAGGAAGAAAATGCACAGGCTGAGAGTTTCTCAATATTCCCTAAAATTAGAGTATTTCCCTGAGCAGACTCTCCTCTCACCCCGCCTACAGCTCCTGAATGAGCACATAATATCAGCACACAGCAAAGAGAGTCTCTTCCTCTGGTTATTTTACCTGGGTGGTGCCCAGTCATGTTGTGTGCAATCCAGCAGTGTACCCACATATGTCTTATTCCTCCAGGTAACATTCACCACCAGCATGCCTGTGAGGAGGAAGAAGAGGAGGGTGAGTGCCCGGTTCTTTGGGGACAGCAACATTTTCCCACCTTTTTCCATCGTTCTCAACCACAGTACAAAAATATCCTGCCAAACAAGTCAGAACAAGTGTGGGTGGTGACTAAAATTCTATGCAGCTACTAAAATCTATTCTGTGTAGCTAAGTCAGCAGGAGAACCTAGACCAGGGGTGTCAAACTCAATTTCACTGAGGGCCGCATCAGCATTGCGGTTGCCCTTGGGGGGGGGGGCAGGTGGGTGCGGCCAGGGTGGGGGTGGATGGAGTGGGTGTGGCCTGCTGGGTGGGCACCAGCTCTACATCATTCGCATCAAGGGTGCCTGTGGGGAGCCTGGGCAGGAGTGGGACAGATCTGAGGGTCTCTGGCAGAAGGGGGTGGGACCAGGGCAAGTGCCAAGGCATGGTCCACTGGAGGAGCCTCACTGTTCCTCTCAGGCCATGCGGGGGGGGGGGGGCTGGATAGTGGCGCGGGCTGCCCGGAGCCCTGGGCAGCAGAGGTCAAACGCCCAGCCTGGCCCTCGAGCATCCACAGCACCAAGCCCAGCCCCACTTGCCCAAGGGGGTGCCCAGCTGCTCTTACCTCCTCCTCAAGGCTGCTGCTGCTGTGCTTGCTCTCCTTAGCCAGATTGCTCATGATGGGTACAAGGGCAAAGTCAGAGGGAGACCCATTCCCTCTCCATGGGAGGAGACCTGGCTTTGTATCCAAAGCTTCCTTAGCAATAGGATGGGAGACCCCCAGGATAGGCCAGGAGGAGGGGGCAAGGGGATGGTAAAAGGGCAGCAGGGCAGGACTTCCCTCAGACCCTCCCCTCTCCTTCTTTCCTAAGTATAGAGTGGTGGGAAAATATTTGAGATGAGGGAGGAAGAAAAACAGGCAAGAAACACAGCTGGGGAGGTGTCACCCTTCCTGAGGAATGCAGAAATGCACCATCGCCAGCGCGATGGTGCATTTCTTCATTCCTCACAAAGGGAGACCCCTCCCCAGCATGCACCCAGGGGGCTGGTTCCTCGCTGTTTCCAGACAGCCTTGTGGAGCTAAGACTGAATGTGTTTCAACATAGATGGCCACCACAAAATTGTACATGGGCTCCCAGCCAGCCTGGGCCAGGGCCAAGGCAGCGGGGGCCGTTCCCTCACTGTTTCCAGGATGGCTTCGGGCCACATGAAACCACTTCACGGGCCTCATCCGGCCCCCGGGCCTTGTGTTTGACATGTCTGACCTAGACAATATTTGTGCTTTGGGCTTCATAACTACTTATTTCTTTCATAGAGGAAGATCCTCCCCACTCTAAAAGCTACTGGCTGCAAAAACTACAGACCAGACTCATAATGTTGTTGAGCTTGGATAAACATAAGACACTTCGGCAATAATGTCAAGAAAATGGCAAGGATACGGTCACGCGGAATCAATTCTGACTCAAAAAGCAGTTTTACCCATCAACCTTGATGGGGTGGGTTTGTTTTTTTAACATAAATAAGAGATATTTTTGTTCAAGCCAAAAGCCAAGCTAGTTCAGCAATTATTTCCCATCATGTTCAATCAAGTGCACCTTTGGAAGTTTTTAGAACACAATAGCATCTTTTTACAATAATGCAACCGGTAGTGAGGAACACTATCAAGACGTTAGATAGCCACCATATCTATTAATTGTAGTGAGTTTTGCAGATAGCTTCTCCTGGTACAGACTTCAATGATCACTTAGATTATCTTGGGATACCTGCTTTCTGGATTACTCTCCAACAGAATTGGAGACCCTAACCGATCCCTTATCCATAAACAAACCCACAAATCGTCCATTTTTAATCTTGGTGTATTGATATAATTATTTTCAAGATCTTACAGTAGAAGTCCAAATAGTCCTAATTTGTCTAGTTCTTTAATTAGTTTATAATTTTCTTGGATCAGAGTTAGACTGGGAAAGTGGTTATCATGCATGACTCTGCTTTTCTTCTTCAGATCCTAGCAACCACAGTGAGTCAAACCAGTTCTTCAAGGTAATATGATGATTAATCCTGTTTACAGTAGACTACTTACATTTCTCTTATGGTTTGCCATTCTAGGATAACTGCCTTTGGGGGTGGTGCTCTCTGCTGAAGTGGATCAGCAAAATCTGCCTTGATTGCTCACATATTACCAGATCATTTTGAGCTGTCCCAAGTTAGCATCCCTCCATCCTGAGAAACAATGATAGTCTCCTTTTCCTATTATTTGACTAGCTACTGTTCATAAAAGGGCCTGAAGAGGCTAATGGGAGAGATAATATGACCTCCTTCCATAAATAGGTTCCTATGTTCTTTTGGTGCAAGTATACAAACAACAGCTACATGTGGCACTCATCTACTCTCTATATTGCCAGCCTTTCCTAAATTACTGTTCAAAAAAATCAGAACTAGTGAGGTCTCATAATGAAAGACAAAGCATCTCCAGCGTCAAGTTTCCTGTTATCAAAAAAACAAAGCCCTCCACTGAATCCTAGTTCATATGTTACCTATATGTTAAGATCCATATACTGGAAACTAATTTTCACCTGAGCAATTTCTTATGAAATAAATACACATCTGTTTACCAGTACCAGTCACAGAATTTGGATTTCTATCCTGAAGATTTTGAACAGGGTCTTTGTCAGAAAATGACTGCATCCTATAATATCAGGCGTTAGCAGAATTTAATTCAAACAGATGTTCCTTCCAATGACTACCTGCCCTGATTTTATCACAAAATCGCAGGTGTGCTCATGCAAGAATCTGGGAAAGCAATGTGGGCAAATCTCTAACCCTTTGGGGAGATTAGAGAGAACTATTCAGAATGGGAAGAATGCAAAACAATATAGAGCAGTAAGATCAGCAGCACCCGCTTCAGTCATAACCTCTATTTTTTCAGAAATTAACCATGTTATTAAAAAAACTAGTATCTCTCTCTCAAGCCAAATCTTAGTCTACACTACAGAATTCTTTTTCTTTGGACAAAAATCTTCCAAGATACAGAAAACTGATAGTAGCATGTTCTAATATTAGCCAGAATAGTACAGAAAGGAAACAATACGAACCACAGCAACTTCCAGGAAATAAAGTAAAACAAAAGCAGGTTGGACCACATTTGAAATACAAAAGAATACTTTTCTTTTAAATTAATATTAACGAGCAAAAGTGGTTTTGTATGCTTTCAAACATTTAGAAAATGTCTCTCTTCCACCAAAAATCATCCTGTTTTGTTAACTCACACTCGTTCATATATTCATAGGAAATTACTGTGTCTGTTCAGCAGTTAATGATTTACAGACCTCATTAGCCCAATAAGAGTGGCCGATTACTAGAAATGACAAAAAGGTTATCTCAACATGGCTGTAGCTTCAATCACACTGCCCTCTGCTTCAGCTTCTGTAGATATTTCACCCTGAAAACCTTCCTTAAGTTTTGACGTATTGAACTGGGAAGATAATGGAAAATTATTCCTTCGCCATGAAGCAAAGGACATGTGGGTATACATTCTGGGTGTTTGTGCTTTATGCAGAAAGCAAGCTGGCAATTATGTGGTGTTGCAAGCACTCAAGTGTGCTGTGTAACACATACCGGACGACTTTGGGCCAGTCGCTCTCTCTCAGCCCAATCCACCTCACAGGAGTGTTGTTGTGGGGAAAATAGGAAGGAGGAGTATTGTGGGTGTTCACCGCCTTCTTGAGTTTTTTTTGTAAAAAATAATAAAGGCGGGATATAAATAAGATCAATAAATAAAATTCTCTCCAATAAAATTCTCGGGCAGAATTACTGTATTACTCGAGTGGGAAATACAGCAGAGAAAAAAGGAGACAGATTTGGATAATGGGCAGATGGACTTGGAGACTTAAGTTCTATAATACCAGGATGGATTTGGGGATGCAGGGGAGAGATCAAGGGGGCAAATCTTATTTTTGCTCTGGAAGTGGCTTAGAGGGAGGGAGGGAGAGAGGGAGGGAGGGGGATGAGCAGATTCCTCCTCCTCCCCCTCTCCAGTCCCCTTGCCTTCCTTAGGGAGATCCTCTTGCTAACTCCAGAGCCGCCCAGATGACCTTCCACTCCTCCTAACGCCTTCCTCTCTACTTGGGGAGGGACCTCTCTTCCTGCAGGTGTCAGCATCAAGCAGGAGGCGCCGGCTTTTCAAGGCACGGCAGGCTTTGTACAGTTTCACGCTCGGGCTTCACACACCGCTTTCCTGCAGAGCCTTACAAGTTAATTGTGTGGCAATGCGCCAGCAGCTGCTTCCATCTCAGTGCTGGCAGGTCAGATTAGGAAGGACGTCCTGGCAGCTTGCCCGCTGCCATGATCACAGGAGAAAGATGGAGAGCTCTGTAAAGCAGAGACCTCAATGGTGGTTGAACTCACCCCCCCTCCATTTTGCCTGCTGCTCTGGCAACCAAACAAAGCACAAGACTAATTGTAACTCCTGCCTGACACACCGTGTCCTAGATTTAACCTACCTCAATCAATCATGCACGGGGGGGGGGGGGGGGGTTTTGAAAGAAAACCCTCCTAGCAAATAAATGCAGAATTATTTTATGAAATGGAAGGTGATTTGCAAAGCAGCCTTTTAACCTGTCTGTCGCTGAAGAACCACCACCTTTGCTGGCGAAGAAAAAAAAGCCGAGAGGGAGAAAGGGAAGGGCTATTTCCTGCAAACTCTCCCAATTCAGGGCCAGCGACGACCGCTACATTCGGAATAACGATACGGACGGTTTATTATTTAGAAGCCACTAACTGCTTTTAAAGAGCATTTTGTGAAGCAATAATACAAGATAAAAACTTGATTTTAATAGGGCCAAAAAAGATAGAGCTGTCATCCAGTAGTTCAGCTACTGAGCCAAAATTGTTTTGTGCTGGTATATAGGCTGGTTTAGTCAGATTTTCCAAAGTGCAGCCATTTTGTCACTGGGCAATTCACGGAGAGAAGATTGTACCCATTTGGCATTTCCAAACTCCTTTCCTACATTATCATGGTTACATATCTGTAACTCGGGAACTGCTGTGTGGTGTCCAAATATGATCTGCCAAAGAGACACTTCTCTTAGGAGCATTAATGTCCCCAAAATTCAAAGCTGTGATTTTATTGGGAAAACTTTCATTTCACCTTGTGCTTCTGTTTGTGTTTGCTACCTTGTGACTGCACATGAAAACTAGCATCATTAAGAGAGTCTTAATGAACCAACCCTGCTTTGTCAACATTAGTTCAATGGGGTTTTTACTTCCTTTTTATTTAAAGGGAAAAAAACATTTCCCCTCTCATATAACACACATTCTTTTGTGTTTTTTTAAGTTCGGATTTCACTTGTTTGTTTCAACCATGGCAATTTTGCTGTGCTTTGCACTTGCCGGACAGTCAGCCTAAGTTCAAATTATTTTTAAAGCATCTAGCTCTGAATACATGAACATTGTTTATTCAACTTCAGTACTGGACTGGGTAATTCCTTCTTCCTGTTAATTTTTTTTTTTTTAAGAAAGCCACAGGTCTCTAGTGCTACAAAGAGAAACCAGAAGTGTGAGAAATGTTATTCTTTTTTTTAAGTATCCTCCTTTCACCAATTTTAGTTTCCCACTGCCTATTACCATTAAAGGCTAGGGAGGCTGGGCGGACGTGGATTTTATTTAATAGAAAAGATGTTACGACAGCTCCGGCGATGGCCACTGACGCTTTCAAACTGGCATACACACTGCAATTTGCACACTAGAGCTTCCTCACGAAGTTTCAGCTCTTGCAGCAGTGCTTCTCACCCACCAGATAAAAGGGCAGGAGACAGATTTGGAGGAAGACGATTCTTTCTGATGGTTCCTTTGTGCAGCAGCTGCTGTTGCCATGCAGTGATCCTTGTTGCTATGAAGATCTGTGTGTCAGACAATGGGGTTGTTTTTTTTTTTAACTGCAAGCCCCACTGCTATTGGCTGAGACATTTCCCAGGTGAGGGGCAAGGATACTTCAAGCCTCCGACTTTGAAGGTGGCGGAAACGGGTTTGCCTCCCACCTGGAGCAGGTCTGCAGGCCATCAAATCCCCCCCCTTCCATTACTGGCTCCCCTCCAGATGGCATCCATCACAATTAAGAGGAAATGGGAAGCAGGCGGCTGGCAAGGCTGTGAGTGAGTGGAGAGGGCTGCGTTTTGGTATAATTAAATCCATTAATGATCTCAGCAGATCAGCACTGCGCGTAACTGAATTAGAGAAACTGCTATGATTGCTGTCTTAAGCATCTTTACAATATCCTTGCTGTTATTCAGCATGATGTATGTCTGCACGAGGCAGGTGAACCGAACAAGCAGTACTGTAGTTAGAGAAGTCTGTTTACTCAGCGAAAAGAGCAGATGGCCCTGAAAAAGCTCTCTGTGGAGCCGCAAGGACAAGGGCTACAACTTGCGCAGAGGTCAATCATTTCAGAAGAGACAAATTTAGCCGTTAAGAGCTCTGAGCCAGCGTTGTTTATGCCCACAGGAAACATTTCCACCCCTTTGCCTTTCTGCGTAACCGGGGCATCATTTAGACTCAATTAAGGCAAAAAAAAAATATGACAAAATTCTTAGTTAATTGGCCTGTAATCAGTTCAGATGCAAGAGTTCCAATTTATCAGAGTATCAATGAACTACATGTTTAATGGTACTGGAAACTGTGGCTTCAGCAAAACTTAACAAATGAAGTCTTCATTTTATACTGAAAATAAGCCTGGTGTCTAATATCATGTGTGAACTAAGTTGCTAGGTAAGTAGCTCAAATATGCAAGCAACTGCATAAAAAAATGTTCACTTTGCTGCCCAAACACTGATGTTGTTAGTGGTACTTGGCATCTCAAGGATTTGAGGGAAAGAGAAGAACCAGCATTTTTAAAAAATCTTCTGCTTGCTCACCTAGAAAGGACCTTTGCTTGCCACAGACAGCAAAAGTAAATGAACAAGGATTGTGGGAATCTGTTCCCTGGCTTGGCATCATATATCATATAAGAGAAATGCATTCATCAGGCAAAATTGTATCACCTGAAATCTAAGTACCATTGTTAACTAAGGAGCCACTGTCTTGCCCAATATACAGTTAGAACACACAGCAATATAATAGTCCAAAATTGATCTAAAGGATGCAAAGACTTTGTTGTGAGGGTTATATTATTTCTCTGACAGTACGAACCATGGCACAGCTGGAGCAATGTGGCAGACAAGAACTCTGCGTGTTTACAACGAGTGCAGGCTAAAAATAGTTAAGCGGCAGGAATCACAGAATAACCTCTAGGCAAGATCTGAAATTATAGCTATCCTAGAAAAGGGTAATTCTGCAAATGTTCAAGACAGTAACAAGCAGGAAAGGATGAGTATCGTCATCTCATTTGCCTCCTGAAGTAGTTTTCTCTGAAATACGTGGAAGGTGCTCAGATCCTGATCAGCAGGTAGACCTTCTTGACAATTTTCAGGAGTTCTAGTAGGGTGATGGAGCTTGGGTTTTTTAGGATATAAGTACCAGTGTCAAAACCTGACCAATTTGACAATAGGTTGGCCCCTTCTTTCATCAACAGCTCAGGAACCAATATTTCGAATTGCCACTAACAAGAAATAGAAACATCCACCTAAACGCAACTTGACATCTAACAGAGCTATCAAATGGTGAAAGTAAGAAAACTCTGCACGAGCTTTCTATTTTTGTCTCATCCTGTCTGGCGGGTTCACCTATTCATTAGAATGTTTTTCAGTTATAGAGAAAAAGAAAGCAATCAACAGAAACCCCAAATATACTGAAGACGATAAAGCTGAGGGATGAGATAGTTGGTTCTGATCTTCAGTCAACCAGCTTCACACAAGCTCCTGAGGATACACAAGTGTGTGGGCCAAGTAAGTTTGGAAAGAACATTTGTCGGCATGCCTTTTTGTCTTTCCAAATTATAACCTCTCAGAATCTGTCAATTCCACTCTGACTGGCATCACATCAAAATGGATCAGTAACAGCCAAGGATATGCATTTTGCATCTCAGTAAGATGCTTCTTTGTATCACTCTCTCCAAAGATAATTGACTATCTCCCAATTGTTACTGGCTCCTTGCCAAGGCAAATCATACCTCTTCAGAAGTTTCTAAAGGGGTAGCTGCATTAATCTCTTGCGGCAGAAACAACAAAAAGCGAGTTTTATGGTCTCTTAAAAAGACATTTTTGTGGATCGAAGTCTGCTGAAGATACAGCGGGAAAGCTGGTGGAAGAGGGCATTCTAACTTACCAAACCAAGGAAGGCACTCATTCGTTTTTTGAAATGGAGATCAAAGGTTTCTCTCCAATTTAGAATATTTGCCCATATTACAAACATTTACACTGCGTTCAGAGGTGCAAATATTAAAAGAGCTTAGCTGAACAATGACTTGGAAAGATGGCTTTAGAAAATGCAAGCTTGATGCACGCTTTAAACAAAGAACAGATTCATGAACGAACAAAGCTTCAAATCAATGCATTCATCTTTTTGACTCTAGGACAGGGGTAGGCAACCTTGGCTCTGTTATGACTCGTGGATTTCAACTCCCAGAATTCCTGAGCCTGCTGGCTCAGGAATTCTGGGAGTTGAAGTCCACGAGTCATAAAAAAGCCAAGGTTGCCTACTCCTGCTCTAGGACACAGAGCCACTATATGCATATACACGTGCAAACCTGCAAATTAGAGTGGGGGTATGATCTACTGTATTATATCGATCAAAGTGACTAGCACTGGTCTAAAACAAGTATACTGAAGGACACCTACCGTCTTCTGTCTCCTGCCACACGATGCCTTCCAGATTAACGCTGGTGCCAGGTTCACAGGGGCCCAAGCACTCTGGTTCAGTAGCTAGTGCCACATCACAGGTGTTCACCCCTACAGAGCGAGTGCGTACCATTATCTGTTCACAGGGTGACGAGATATCATTGTTAACAACAGGGACAAGAAGATGCAGTGGTAGCACTGCAGGGGTGGACACAGGAGACTCCATCTGGAAAGACAGAAAACGAAGCAGTCACAACTGAGGCATGACAACGACTGAGGGATCCCTGGGTCCCACCACCACATGCATCTTCCCAAACCTGGGCTACACTTAATCTTACCTTCAGGAGTACCTGTAGTAAGTTCTTATCTAACGTATTTATCGGTGAAGAATTTCAGAGCAAGGGTGTCCAACTCTGGAAACTTTTAAGACCTGTGAACTTCAACTCCCAGAATTTTCTAAGGAATTCTGGGGAGCTGAAATCCACAATGTTAAAGTTGTCAAGATTGGACACCCCCACTGCTTTAGACAGGCTGACTTGGCCATTCTGACCAGCTATGGCAGGGGGGTCAAACTCAATTTCATTGAGGGCCGCATCAGCTTGCTGTTGCCCTTGGGGGGGGGGACAGGTGGGTGTGGCCAGGGTGGGCACGGCCTACTGGGTGGGCATGGATGGAGTGGGTGTGGCCTACTGGGTGGGCGTGGCCAGCTCTACATCATTCGCCTCAAGGGTGCCTGTGGGGGCCTGGGCAGGAGTGGGACAGATCTGGGGGTCTCTGGCAGAAGGGGGTGGGACCGGGGCAAGCGCCAAGGCATGGTGCATTTCTTCATTCCTCACAAAGGGTGACCCCTCCCCAGCATGCACCCAGAGGGCGGGGCCGACACAGGAGGGGCTGGTTCCTCGCTGTTTCTAGACGGCCTTGTGGAGCTAAGACTGAATGCGTTTCAGCATAGATGGCCACCACAAAATTGTTTATGGGCTCCCGGCTGGCCTGGGCCAGGGCCAAGGCAGCGGGGGCCGTTCCCTCACTGTTTCCAGGATGGCTTCGCGGGCCACATGAAACCACTCTGCGGGCCGCATCCGGTCCCCGGGCCTTGTGTTTGACATGTCTGAGCTATGGGAAAAGCTTTAACCTTTCCCCAAGAACACCTCCTCTCAATTCATGACACAATTATATCCATTCTTCAGCAATTGTCTCTCTGCTAGGCTGCCAAACTAATGGATATTCATCTGGAGAGAAAAAGAGGTAAAAATCTAGGCAGACATGTTTATTTACTTGTCTAAAACATTTGTAGAGCTGCCCATCTTCTATCAAAGTGCCTCATGCAAGTTTATGCCTGAATTGTGCCACTTTAGACTTCAGACAGGATTTTCATATGAAACAAATGTTCCTCCTTGATAATAGGATTCTTACAGCAAACTAACATCATAAATGTATACAACTTTCTCCATGACATCTAGGTTTTCCATCTAAGGGTACGTATAAAAGTCCAATCTCTAAGTCTCTGCCTGGTGAAGGACAGGGGTTTCCTATGAAAAGGCATTTGATGCCTGCCATCAAGTGTGTCTATATTGTTATTCACCCAATCCAGAGATCTAACTGTTGCATATAGCAAAACAATCTCACTCTCCTAATTTAAGCATCCACGGGAAAAAGTTAATAGATTTCTAGGCTGAAACATGAGAATGCTGGCTGTTCACCCAGAGCGCACTCCTTCCATAAAACAAGGCTTCTAACTTGGCTATTGTTGTCCCTCGCATCATCAGCTAATTCAAGAACTCCATGACATGTCACTCTGCAGTTAAGTGATGGTCTGAGTGTCTTTTGGTAAGTGCAGACACATCCAGGGAGATAAAAGCCTTCAAGATGTCACTCTGGGAAATCTGCCCGCCTGCGGCAGACTGGAGCTTGGCTTTTTGGTTTCAGATGAGCCCAGAGCTCATCCCCTTTGCCAAAAGATAACCTGCATCCTCTTTCCTGTGAGTATTGGCGACCATAAAATCAGAGGTTATTTATGGAACGTGACTGCCAACAGCCACGCACTCTCATTCAAGCTAATTCTGTTTTTGAACGGTTGCCAGATCCTTGGTTGCTGCAAATTCTCTCTCTCTCTCTCTCTCTCTCTCTCTCTCTCTCTCTCTCTCTCTCTCTCTCTCTCTCTCTCTCTCTCTCTCTCTCTCTCTCTCTCTCTCTCTCTCTCTCTCTCTCTCTCCACACACACACACACACAGGGCTAGCACTGTCTTTTTATGAAGCAATTAAACACGGTGAAATGGAGCAAGCTGAATCTTGCACGCTCAGTGTTGCTTGTCCAGAACATCAGAGGAGCATCTATGTATTTTTTTTTCTTCCTGCAAACATTTTTACAGAAGGGAAGAGTTGCAGCCCTGATTTATTAAACCCCTTCAACTGACAGGTACAGCCATGCCTAGAAGATAGTAGAATTATCTTGAAGCCCGCCAGGGCCTCTGCTGGACCAGGAAGAGAAGGAAACGCTTGTATTTATCCTTCGGTGCACACAATCTCATTAAATCTCCCCCATCACATAAGCAATAACTGAGGGAAACAGCTGTCTACCCTCTGGCAAGGTTCGGTGCCCAAGAATGTAGGCACTGCTGAGTTCTGGGAATGGATTTTCACTTCCAGTCAAGTTAACACAGCAGGAGGGAAAAAAATCACCCTGAGTGTCACTGCCTGCTTGCCTGCATTAGGCTCTTTTCCTTCTGTGTACATGTTTGCTCTGGACAGCTAGCCAAACAAAGCTGATCTTATCTGATCAACATTTAATACTGTCTGCCTTTTTAATCTGTAGTGATCGAGCTGGCTGTGTTTGTCCAGGCAGATAACAGAAGCTATACCCTATTTTTTTTTCTCAAGGGCAGTAAGCCATACCTCAGATGTGCAAGCTGCCTGACGTAACCCCCCATTTGCAGGGCGACTGCGTTCTTAGCATAACACAAATGCCTTTCTCGTTCTCTCTCCTTGAGTTTGTCTATGTGTATTTGTGTCCACAGGGAATGGAGTAACTTACTGTTTTGCTGAACAGGATCCTTGACCCTGTTGAGTACCCTTGTGGAGGCATGCTGATGTAGGTAGCTTTCTGCTCCGCTTAAGGAAGGCACCAAGAATGAAGGATAAACATGATGCCCTGTTTTCGGCTAAGCAGAAATTCTATCTAGGCTTTCCCAGCACAAAAAAACAAGGGCAGTGGGGGCAGCTAGACACCTCACCCAAGTCAGAACATAAGCAACACATTATTACAGCTTTATCACTGCTAAGATTCCGGAAACAGAAGTCAATCAATATTTATTTGACCAATCAGAGCAAAATTTAAAAGAACCAAAACAGAGTGAAGCAAATAAATACAATAATGTATTAACAGTTCATAGATGTGAGGGTTTCCAGGCTAAGGAAGGCTGTATTAATCAAAGATGCCATGCTATTTCCCTTCTTTTTTTAAAAGCAGCTCTGACAATAGTAACCAAAGTAAGTAATTTTTGATTCTAACACTACAAACTGGATTGATTCTCTGCTAAGGGCATAATAGGTGCGGTCCCAACACTGTCAGCTTGAAGGTCAAGGTTTTACCACCAGGTAGAATAAAGTAGAGACTTCTGCCTGCTGTTTGGGAGAGAAGAAAACAAACCTAATCAGCTGCTCCAGAAATCTTTATGCTCTAATCCTGAGCAGATGTTCGTTCCTTCTCATGTATTACAGCAAAGCATTGGCAAAGAACTAGGGACCGTCAATTTGTCTTGGAAGATGGAAATTGGTTCACCACAACACTTCCCTGGAGGCAGAGTTGGGGCACTTCTTGAAGTGTTTAGAGCCAGAAAACTTGTAGGTTTGCAAACTGCTCAGCTGCTCTTCTACTATGAAAGGTAATCAGTACTCAGCAGAAGAACACTAATTGCTACTCCAGCTTTGCTAATTATCATTTGGTCACGTTTGTAATCTGCATTATGCCACAATGCATTATAAGCAGCTTGCTGAGAGCCATCTAATAAGTGAGAAGCCTTTATGGGATTTCATATTTCACTCTGCAGTGGAAGAAATCTTCTGTCATTGATCAGCTGTTGGGGCACAGGAGGAAAAGGGGAGGGCGGCTAGCTCGACCTTCCTCCATTAGCTTTTGAAAAGATGAAAGAAAAGACGAGACAAGGGGGGGGGGGGAGAGAGAGAGAGAGAGAGAGAGAGAGAGAGAGAGAGAGAGAGAGAGAGAGAGAGAGAGAGAGAGAGAGAGAGAGAGAGAGCTCTTAAAGAATTTATGACACAATGCTGCTGACCAACGTATATCTTGAAGGGGAGAAAGGGGAAAGGGTGTTGTTCTTCTATCATTGATCAAGTTTCTGCCTTATCCATGTATGAACTGCAAATGAGAATAGGATGTTTATCTAAACAAGGATATAGGTATTAGTGAGAGAAAGTTTTCAACCTCTTTAGAACTATCTGTAATCCTGCAGTATAACGACCTGTTGCTTTAAGTCCTACCAATAAAGAAGTTCTGATTAAACAAACACCTCAACAATGCACTATGTCATGTCTTTATTGAATACACTCAGCCAGCATTTCCGATCTTTGTTGGGAAAAATACATAATAAAGCTTTAGATTTAGCCTATCGTTAATACTATATTTTAAAAAACTGAGTTTTCTGTACGCATTTTTGTCACTTTCTGTTCCATTTCTTTCCCTCCCTTTTTTGTGTCTTTCCCATGTTCTAGAATGAATAGATAGATAGATAGATAGATAGATAGATAGATAGATAGATAGATAGATAGATAGATAGATAGATAGAAGGTTCACATTAGCATTTGCAAAAGTTCTAGACCAGGGGTAGGCAACCTTGCCTCTTTTATGACTGGTGGACTTCAACTCCCAGAATTCCTGAGACAGCCGTGCTGAGGGGAAAGGGAGAGGTTTCCAGGCTTAGCCATGCTGGCTCAGGAATTCTGGGAGTTGAAGTCCACGGGTCACAAAAGAGCCAAGGTTGTCTACCCCTGTTCTAGACAAATGGTGTTACGGTATCTTTAAGGGGAAATGTCACATGACACGTTTACGAAATGCTGATGCTGAAATCTTTCATGAAGTACATTGGTTGCAGAAGTGTAATGTGCCTTTTTATTAAATTGCAGTTATGGATACAAAATGCAGGCACCTATGGGATTGTAAATTAACTTTAATAATTAGTATATTTTATTTCTTTTGTTCTGTCAAACATTGGTTAGAAATTATGTTGCTAATAATTGGTTATTAACTGCCACTAAATTTCAGTGATGTAATTTGAGGGTGCTCTGGGAATTGCAAAAAAAAAAAGGCGGTTTAGAAGTAGTATAGGCTGGCAGTTATCCAGCTGCTGTTACAGTGTGCTTTAAATAAACACTTTCCACCCTTCTCTTTCTTCCTATTAAATGAAATTTATTTATTTATGTTAGATTTGTCTGTTGCCCATCTCATCTAAATGACATGGGGTTGCAGGACGCAAAATGGAATTGTGACATGTCTAAGTTGTCATATGCATATATCTATAATTTGCATTCTGCTGCAGAATTTTAGATTTTAGATTTCAACTTTAATGTGAGTTATAGTCAACTGAAGAGAGAGAAAGCACAGGGCATTATGATACTATTTGTTCTGTAAGAACGAGATGAAAGCATTTGAAGATTAAGTAAACATCAAAGCACCAGATGTATCTCCAGTGCCAAATATTTACATTGCCTCCTCTGAACCTAGCCCCCTACAGGTATGTGGCATTAATATTCTCATATTAATAATAATGATAAAGTTGGAAGGGACCTTGGAGGTCATCTAGTCCAACCCCCTGCTCAGGCAGGAAATCCTATACCATTTTGGACAAATGGCTGTCCAGTTTCCTCTTAAAAACTTCCAGTGTTGGAGCATTCACTGCTTCTGAAGGCAGGTTGTTCCACTGGTTGATTGTTCTAACTGTCAGGAAGTTTCTCCTTAGTTCTAGGCTGCTTCTCTCCTTGATTAGTTTCCATCCGTTGCTCCTTGTCCTGCCTTCAGGTACTTTGGAGAATAGCTTGACTGCCTCTTCTTTGGGGCAGCCCCTGAGATATTGGAACACAGCTCATCCTTCTCTTCATATTTTTTTCTATTTAATACAACACCAATTTATTAAATCAAAGAACCTGTGACACTTGTGACAATGAGAGTTACCTCATGGAAAGTCTGATGTTTGAACACATTTGGTCTAATCAAAAAGGTATATTTTAGAATGCTAACCCTCATATAATATCGATTTAGTATACTAGCGACATAATGTATATATTATTCCTCGTTAAAGAGAATACAGAACACATTTTGTCATGGATGTTAACAATTCTTACCTTCTGCACCTTTTTTTTAATTCATGAGGTTTAAACATGAAGTTTAAAATATTAGATACAGAAACAAGGCAGTGGAGATACCGAGCAATTCTAAAACAAGCAAGGACAATCAGTCCTTCAGGACAGAATGGAGCATGCAACCTGAACCACTTCAATACTAATACTAGCGAGAAGTAAATGAAAAGCTGATAATTTCATGATGATTACTAAACAATGGAAACCCCCCCCCCGAATCTGCAAGTTTTGGAATCGTGATCAAATCCATGAGAAACTGCAAGGACTCAATAACTTGATTGATAATGTGAACACGAAGTGTATTGCAATGTGAAAAATGTTAATGCTCAAGGCAAAATTTCATGTATCCCCCCCGTTCAATTAAAAGTTAAATGTAGCTCACGAACAGAACATGACGACAAGATCTCTTATCACTCCGGCACCTGTGGGTGGTACAAGAGCCGTGCCTGACTCTGTCACGCAGTGTCTTAAGATGTACATATTCCAACTGTCACTGTCAAGAATGCCTTGTACTATAATTGTGATGTGTGGCAACATCACCTTAACTGTATTACTGTGCAATTTTAAGCATAGTACTATTTTAAAAGGATATGGAATAAAATTTGCCTTTATAGACTTTTTTTTTTGCTGGCAAAGACTTTCTCCCCAAAGCACAAATATGCAACCCTGGACAGTAAAGTTACCATTTTAAAATCTTATTTACAGCAGGCTCTGCGAACATCTCAAGTTGAGATTATGCTTAAGAGGATACATTACTTCCTTCTCATAATAAAGATCGCGAACAAGATGGGAAATTATTCACATCAAAGGTATGTAGTTCTAAATGAAGATTTGTTCATTACAATGACTCCAACGTCATAATACTTGCTACAGAAACTGCTAAAATGGCCAAGCACTTCTCATTTTATTAAATGGCTTGTAAATATTATCTAATAAAAGCAAATGCAATTCGCATTGAGGTGACTGAATCTTGATAATCTATTTTATTCATATTCTAACAGCTGTGTTGAATTAAATATAGTTCAATATACAAACAGTAAAAGGTACCTACGATACTTTTTGTGTAACTACATTGACAAGTAAACGTAAACATATGTGTAGCTTCTTAATTTAAAACTGCTCTTTAGTATTACATAAAACTCCATAATTTAGTTTTAATTAACACAGTCCTATTAATTTTTGACAGATTGTGCAAATCCAAGTTAAATATGGGCACATGAACTGCCAATGTGTGGGTATGTATAGTATGTGTGGATATAGATATAAATGAAAAGCTAATACCTGAATATTGACTGGCTGTATGACAAGATGTCTCTATCACGTTAGACTCTGGAACGACAACACTGAAGAGGTTACAAAAAAAGTTTGCTTTTATTCAAGCCTACAAGATATGGCCTAAATTAGAAAATGATGTCTTTACCACTTTAGCATTACCAACATTCTCCTTAGTTGGTCCATCTACAGATGCTACAAGGAATGTGTCTTGAGAGATCAGCTGTCATATTTATGATTGATAAGGTCATTTCAGGCAACACATTTGGACCAGTCTTCAGTTAATTGGCATGACTAGAGTGTAATCATTTTGCAAACTTTCAGCAAGGCAAAGACTATTTCAACCATCTGTGTGTATCCAGGGTGTGGTCTCCAGATTCTTTTTTAAGCTTGGCTAACAGCAAGGGGGGATTTCTTAGTTGCTGCAACTAAAAGCCACATATGCTTATCAGGAACTAGATCCATCCCTTTCCTCTGTCTTGTGATGAGTTGAAATTGTACACATTTAAAGTGTTAGTTTGGACTTGCCTGGAATGGCTATTATTTTCCTTGAAAATGTGGTTCCTTGTCCTTCTTGCTCATAAGACCTATTGCTTCATAACTGTTGTTTTTAAGACTTAAAGGAACAGTGTGAAAGTACCTGCAGATTTGGAGAACATATATTTTTCAGTGAGGACAGGTTCAATGTTACCGAGAAAATCAAAGAGATGGAGAAATACAGTAAAAACAAAGCAAAATAAACACAAACTACTTCTTTTGGATGCGATTCCTCAAATTGCAGGACAAGTGGGCTGGCTTAATACGTTTTCTCTCACTCTGGCTTTTTAAAGAAATCACCAATAGATTACGAGCAAGGAAAAAAAAATCCAATTTATATTTCAAAAGTGGCTTAACCATTTCAAGCTGAGCTTAGCCCAGCACAAAAGAGAAAATGTGATGAACAGACTGGCCATAAGTGAGTCACACAGACTAATCCACTATGAACATAGGCTCAGGGCTGTTTCTAGGACAGTGGTTCTCAACCTTTTTAATGCCGCGACCCCCAGCCGGTCGTAAGTCGAGGACTTTACCTGCCCGGGAGTACCGCGCATGCGTGATGCCACCCCCTGTGCCAGCCGAGACATAGCTGGCAAGGGCCAGCGACGGCGCAGGGCGATCACTGGCTGGGCCACCAGCTGGCCCAGTCCAAGGGAGGTAAGGCACCTGCCGGGTCCCACACGCGGCAACCCTCCCTGCGCCCGCAGGCCTCCCACCTCCCACCCCTGGCCCTCTTTTACTTACACTTTTAGTAGTTGCTCAGCAGGGAGGGGTGGAAACTTCCAGACAGCTCACCTTCGCTGCAGACAACTTGCAGCACCGTTTGCAGACTGGGACTTTTGGCGGGCTCAGCAGGGCAGAGACAGCCTGGACAATTCCTATTGGCTTTTGAAAGCCAATAGAATTAGACTCTATTCAAGAGAGTCTATTCTATTGGCTTTCAAAAGCCAATAGAGTAAGAGGGAGTAGCACAGCTAAGGAAAAGGGGGGGAAAATGGCGGACTGCGTTGTTTGGCGACCCCCGTGAAATGGTCGTTCGACCCCCCAGGTTGAGAACTGCTGGTATAGGAAGAATCTTCTTTTTCTAGTTCTATGTGATTAACACTTGAAAACTTTATTTTATCATTTGTTCTCCATTAACTACAGGTAGTCCTCGACTTACAATAGTTCATTTAGTGACCATTTGAAGTTACAACAGCACTGGAAAAAAATGACATGAGCGTATTTCACACTTAACGACCGTTGCAGCATCCCCGGGGTCACCTGATTTACGTTTGGATGCTTGACAACCGACTTACATTTATGACGGTTGCAGCATCCTGGAGTCATGTGATCCTTTTTGCGACCTTGTGACAAGGAAAGTCAATGGGGAAACCAGGTTCACTTAACAGTCATGTTGCTACTGTAAGAACTGCAGCAATTCGCTTAACAAATGTGGCAAGAAAAGTCGTAAAATGGGGCAAAACTCACTTAACAAATTTCTCAACGTTGATTTTGGGCTCAGTTGTGATCGTAAGCTGAGGGACTACCTGTACAATGGAGAGTACAAGTGTAGTTTCATGCACTTCTTATTTCTTGTATGTTCCATTTTCTTACCATCAAGTATTTTTGGGGGGGGGAGGGAGAGGACTGTATTCACCTCTCCCATTAATTCATTCTCCAGAAAAGCTTTACACAGCTGGAAGTTTATGCTATATTAGCTAAAAAGATTAGCTATTTTCCACCCTAACATTAAACATAAAACCAGGGTTTCATAAATACGTTTGGCAGGGTGAGAAGGGGCGTTGTCTTACCTGAACGCCTTTTCCCAGCACAGAGATGGAGAATCCACCAATGTGTTCCTGCCCAATCAGATCAAGTCAGCCAACGTTGCCACACCTCTCCTGGGCTAGAGGATCCCAGTCTTGACGCAGGCGAAGCCATGACTGACGGCAAGACGTGTTGGCTCATAAACATAGAGCTAGGCCTAATGACCTACTAGGGTGGGAGTGGAAAGAGGGAAAGTCTGCCGCCTATGGGAGGGACCGCCAGAGAGTCATCTGGAGCGACGGAAAGGGCAGCTGCTCCCACAAAAGGGCCGTTTGCCCTGAAATTGTTGTCTGGGCCTAGAACCCGTTCTGTCCGATTGTCTGTCCTGTCTATCCTGTCTGACAGGAAAGGAGCGGGGAGGATAGGAATAATTGGACCTAGTACCTGTACGAAAGAACTGTCTTCGTGAGTAGGTGTTGGGTCATTTGTCTGGACATTTAATAAGGTGATGGAGGACCTTAGTTTAGCCTTGTTCTCAGTAAGATAAAGATCTAAAGCTTCCCCAAACAGCTTCCCCCCCAGTAAGGGGCTGCTGACAGGCGCCATTTAGACTTGGCGTCAGCATGCCAAAGTTTCAGCCAAAGCATACGGCATCTGGTGATGTTGGAAGCCATGGCCCTGGATGAAAATCTGGCAGCCTGTAGCGTTGCATCAGAAGCATATTCCGTTGCCACCACCATCTTGCTCAGATTCTGGTGAGTGCGGAGATCTTCTGCCGGAATCCTGGCCTGAAGCTGTCTAAGCCAGCGGAGAGCAGACCTATTGAAAAAGGATGCCGAGGTAGCTGCCCTAATAGCCCAAGCCGCAGCTTGGTGTGTCTTGCGGAAAGTGAGCTCAATCTTGTGGTCCTCTGCCTTGAGGGCATCAGACAGGAGCGGCAGTGGGAGTTACCAGGGGCCCCAAGCGTTCATCCACCGAGGGGACCTCCAGAGCATCTGTCAAGTTTTTTATCACTGCTACTCAGGAGGGGAAGTGTACCCGGGGATTCCCATTGTTTCTTTACTGCATTTAGAAACATGGGCGGACAGGGGATACGGTGTTGTGTGATTACAGGTTCAGTAAAGTTGGGATCCGCCTCCGAATCCGGAGCGGCCGTGGATGCCGGTGCAGAGGGGTCGGGCCCAAGATGGGCCGTGGAAGAGGCCTTTCAGAGTAGGGGTACAAAATGAGATGGATTAAAGAGCCCAGCAAAGGATGGCATTTCGGGAGGGTTTTCCTCCTCATCTGACATTGGGATCCCCAATTCCGCATCATACTCACGAGAGGATGAGCCTTTGGAGTAAGAGGACTGATAAGGTGAAGAAGGTGCATAAAAGACCTCAGTAGAGGGCTGGTGAATAGGTAGGGGAGAAACCATAAATGACCTAGGTGCCTGCGATCTGGCCTGAAGAACACGCTCTACCGCCTGTGCAATTAACTCAGTTAGGCGGTCCTCTGTGGGAAGGAGAACCTCTGTTGGTCTGAGGCCAGCCGCAGTAGGGGTGAAGGTGGCTTCCAGGGCCGAATGCTGGGCCCGCATGGTGTCCGGCTGGAAGATGGGGTCCTGGTGAGATGTGTCACCTGGTACAGGGACAGAGATGGTATCCCCTATTGACCAGATCCCCAGAGGTGAAGCAGAGGGTCCCAGTGGCAAATCGAAGGCAGGGAGGGACTTCAGCCTGAGTGGCTTCAGTCCTGGCCTGTCTTTGTGCTTTAGAGAACTCCCTCTCTAATGCCTGGTGCCTCCAACTGGCCTGTTTTTCATCCTTTTTAGAAGTTTTGCCTGCAGATCTGGCCTTGGCCTTGGCCGAAATTTTGCCTGCAGCCTCCTGATTGGAGGATTTATGCCTTTTAGAGACTGATGAAAGTGGTGAAACTCCCTTCTTGGAAGAGCCAGTATCCTCCATCCTCGTAGATGATCACAGGAGCACGATAGGGTACTCCTGGAATCCAGAGACTGCTGTTGTAGCTTATGGATAATCACAGGTGCATGATAGGGTACACCTGGTATCCAAGGACTGTTAATGTTTTGGACAGCACAGGTGCAAGATAGGGTACACCTGGAATCCAAAGATCTTTGAACTGTGGATAAACCCAGGTGCACAAAAAGGTACACCTGGAATCCCAAACACCTCTCTACTGGGAAAGACAAGGACAGACTATGTGTGTACAGCTATGCTGTGCTTGAGAAGGAGACACCAATTCAAGATCTCCAAGTTGGTGATACCAAATTAGTGGACTGCTGGCCTGGTAATCCTGTTCAGGGCAAGAGGATAAGTACAGACCCCAATTAAAGGCTGGCCGATGAAATAGAGAAAGGACTAAGAATTATCAAAATGGCGGCCGTCCCTCCAAAGAGAAACTTTGGTGAGACTGTTTCCCAATTAAGAATGGGGTGTAAGGAGGAACCCCTTCCTCAGGAAGAAGGGGTCCAGATGACAACAGAGTTTAGCGTTCACAAAATGGCGGCCGCGAGTGTGAAATGGCTAATAGGCCACTACACCGTAGGTGCTGCGTGTCCCAATAGTCTCTGAGTCACCGAGCAAAAAAGGCAACGATAGTGATCACCAGGGGGTGTTGTCGCTGCCTTCGAGAGGAGACGGAGCTCATCTGCGCCGCCCGAATTTTTTGCCGCCTCACGGATCCACCAGCCAGCTGATTTTGCCAAAAAACCAATCGGGAAACAGCGCGCGCTTGTTTGTCGACCGGGGATGCAGTCGCAAGCCCCCCAGCAGCCAAGCAAAATGTACGAGCCTCCCGACCTCCGGAGCTGCAATGGTAGCTCCAGCAACTAGAAAAACAGCCGAAATCACGGGGAAGCTTCCCTGACTCGCGCTGAGCCCCAAACTGAAGTTCACGGGCCTGCGCACACCCTAGGACGCCGGGAATGCAGCCGCAACTCCCCGGTCGTCACGAGTTAAGGTTTCTGTCCTCAAGGACTCCGGAACTGCAGTCGCAGTCCCAGTAGCAAGAATCACTAACACAAGCTTCAGGGAAGCCTCCCTGAAGCGTGCTAAACTTCCACCACCCCCTTTGGTCCGTGGGCTTCCTCCCCCCTGGAGCTGCAGCCTCCTGCGAAGAAAGGCACTCAACTCAATATAAAAGCAAAAAACCACAGCTGTTCTTCCTCAGAGATATGAGGAAAGGCTCCCCAGAGTAAAGAAAAATGCACTGATCTCAGCAGAGTTCCAGGAGTAAAGGCTGGGGGGGGGGTGGAAAACGAAACCGAAAGGCAAGGAATGCCAGAAAGGTCTTTGCTAAGCCTCTCTTTAAGCTAAGGGAGGTGGTGGGGGATTGGAAAGAAAAAACAGCAATCCTAACCCAGTGCTGAACCCAGCACTGTTCAGGAAAACTGGTAAATGGCAACGATGGAAAATCCACCAATGGAAATATACCTGCCTAAGAGCCAAACTTGCACGTCTGTCCTGGGCAAGATCAAGTCGAGACTGGGATCCTCTAGCCCAGGAGAGGCGTGGCAACTTTGGCTGACTTGATCTGATTGGGCAGGAACACAATCTAAACCCATTGGTGGATTCTCCATCTCCTGTGCTGGAGAATGAGGCCATACACAGCAACTGTGGCAAGCTCTCTCTACTGTTCTTATTTTCACTTCCCCTTCCCCTTCTCAGCTGTATCCAAAACAACACATCATAGTCCCTGCTTTAAAGTGAAACTGGAGGTTCGCTTCCCATTATGATGCACAGTCCTGTTCCTAACTAAAGGGAAAAGCATGGTTTATTGATCTTGGTGTGATAGCAAACAATGAGGAAAACAAAACCGATGTGCATGAGAAGTGTTCAATTGGCCAGAATACTGAGATATTTAGTCCTCTTTGGAATAAATCCCAATGTTTAGATTACTTAAAACGGGCAAAGGAAAGGTGAAGCTTCCTGCTCCCCACTCCGTGTAGTAGTTTGTACAACTGAGATAGTATGACATATCCTCTCACTTTCCTTAACTAGCCACCCAGAACTATATGTGCGATGAGAAACCAAATAACTGCAGAAAAGGGTTCCAAGGAGAGAAAATTAGAATAACTCCATCCTCCTCTGAAGTATACAACTTGCAAGTACTGGGGCATGCATATCATAACAAGTTGGAAGCTTTAATAATTAATAGACTGAAAGAAGATGTCTTTTCTTGCCTGAGGGATAAACAGCTCTGAAATTATGTTGTCTTGCCTACTTAGAGACTTTAGAGTGCCAAACATCTTTCGCTTCAAAAGTGTACGTTAGGTTATAAATTCTCCTCCAACCTGTACACAGTATGTGGGTTAATATTTGCAACAACACTGCATGCTCATTTGTTCTCTCTGGGTTTCTGCTGGCACAGAAACTTCTACAGGGATACCAAAAGATTTGACACGCATCCCTGTGTCAGGGCTCCCCGGTATGGGTTGAGGAGAGATGGAGCGTTAGCTTACCTGAACGTCTTTTCTCAGCATGATGATGAAGAATCCACCAATGAGTTATTTCAGTCCTCCTGCCCAATCAGACTAAGTTGTCAAGTTGTCACGCCTCCTCATTATCTGGTACCTCCCAGTTTCATCGACGGTGTAGCCAATGACAACAGTTCGACGTGATGACTCTCAAGCAGGTGTTAGGAAAACAATGACAATAACAAGAGTCTGTTTGTCCAAACGGTAGTGTTGGATGAAGGGTGAAGGCGAGGACCACATCGTCGCCTTGCAGATGTCCTCTATGGACGCCTGAGTTGCCCATGCCGCAGTTGTGGCAGCACTGCAGGTTGAGTGAGCAGTCACATGAGCCGGAACTGGCAGGGCAAGAGAGGCGTATGCGCTTGTGATACAGGCCCTGATCCACCTGCCTGTGGTGGAAGCTGACACCTTTTGGCCCATTGAGGAAGGCTGAAAGGAGACAAACAGGGCTTCCGACTTACGGAAGGGTGGCGTGCACTTGATGTAACATCATAAGGCTCTCCTTACGTCAAGAGAGTGCCATTGCCATTCCAAGTCATATGACGGGCGAGGACCAGAAGTCTGGGAGAATGACCTCTTGAGCTCTATGGAATACTGTATTGATTTTTGAGATAAATGAAGGGTCTAGTCTGAGGACCACTCTGTCTTCATGAAATGTGCACAGGTCCTTCCTGATTGATAAGGCAGCCAATTCAGATATGCACCTAGCCGACGTAATTGCAATCAGGAAAGAGACCTTAAGTGATAGATACCGTAAGGAACATGTCCTAAGTGGTTCAAAGGGGGATGAGGTTAGTGCCTGAAGAACCCAGGGAAGGTCCCAAGAAGGATACCTATGAACCACTGGGGGTCTACCGTTGGTGACTCCCTTGAGGAAGGACCGGATGGTAGGGTGACTAGACAAGGAATCTGAAGAGTCCCAGGACAGTACAGAGGAAAGGGCCGCTAGCTGCCTGCGGATAGTGTTGGGTGCCAACCTCTTCTTGACGCCCTGCATTAAATAGTCAAGTACAATGGGAATGGTTACTTGTGACAGACTCACGTGATTCTTGTCACACCAGCGACAGAAATTCCTCCACGTGTGGTCGTAGATGCGGTTAGTCGCCGGTCTCCTGGCAACCTGGATCATATTGATCACCTCTGCCGAATATGACTCCCTGGTCAGTGTGCAGCGTTCAAGTGCCAGGCGGTCAATTGAAGCCATTGGGGATCTGGATGCTGAAGATCCCCCTGCGACAATCGTATCCTGTTGTCTGGAATCCTCCATGGGGCTGAGGCTGAGAGACTCACCAGGTCTGCGAACCATGGTCTTCTGGGCCAATGAGAAGCAATGAATATCACTTCCGCCTGCTCCTCCAGGATCTTCCTGATAACTGCGGGAAGCAGAGGCAATGGGGGGAAAGCATACAATAGGCCTTGTGGCCACCGGCTGCATAAGGCATCCACCCCCTCCGCTCCCTGAGAGGGGAAGCGAGAGAAGAATCTGGGCAGCTGGTTGTTCCCTGGCGAGGCGAACAGGTCCACGATTGGATGACCAAATCTGTCCGAGATCTCCTCAAAGATATCTGGATGTAACATCCACTCCGAGTGGTCCACTATCGACCTGCTGAGAAAATCTGCCTGCCGATTTGCCTCTCCCGAGATATGCTCGGCCCTGATGGAGAGCAGGTGTTTTTCTGCCCAGGAGCTCAATGCTCAAGCCTCTATCATGAGGGACCTGGACCGGCTGCCCCCTTGCCGATTCACGTGGGCCTTTGCGGCCACATTGTCTGTCAGGACTAGCACATGTTGTCCCTTATTTATTTATTTATTTATTTATTTATTTATTTATTTGGATTTGTATGCCGCTCCTCTCCGAAGACTACTGTGTGGAAATGTTTTAGAGCTAGGTGTATCGCTCTGAGCTCCAGCCAATTTATACTGTGTGTCAGGTCTGTCTGTGACCATTGACCCTGAGCCATCTGGGTTTGGAGGTGTGCACCCCAACCGAAGAGACTTGCATCCGTGGTCATGCTGACGCGACTGGGCTCTTTGAATAGGGTCCCCCTGTGAATGGCCGAGGAAGTCCACCAGCCTAGGGAGAGCCACACCTGATGAGGGACGCGCATCAACTGAGTGGATGTACTGGAGTGTTGTTTCTGGTACGGGAGCAAGAACCACTGAAGGGCTCGTGAATGTAGTTGGGCCCATGTCACTATCGCTATACAGGAAATCAACTTCCCCAGGAGCTGGGACAGTGTGGCCAATGACACGTTCCTGCTTCTGCGCACCCTGAGCACTAGATCTCTGATGCTCCTGCGTCTCTCCTCCGACAAATACACATGACAGGAGTCCGTGTCTATTACCGTGCCCAGATGTAGCAGGCGGGTTGAAGGAGTCATCTGATTCTTCTTGAAATTGATCAGGAACCCGTGTTTCTGGAGGGTTTTGATTGTAAGAGCCAAATCCGACTGAGTGGTTGAGGCTGACAGGGACTGGATCAGAATGTCGTCCAGATAACACTGGACCGGTACCGGAACCAGCCTCAAATGAGCCGCCAGCACTGCCAGGATCTTGGTAAAGACCCTGGGGGCTGAGGAGAGTCCGAACGGCAGTTCCCTGTACTGAAAGTGACGGTTGAGATAGCAGAACCGCAGATATCTGCGATGTTCCGGGCATATTGGGATGTGCAGGTATGCTTCTTTCAAATCTATTGAGGTTAGTAAATCCCCTCGCCTGATGCTGCCTGGGATAGAATGTAATGTCTGCATCTTGAACCTCCTGTATTGAAGGTGGAGGTTTGGCCCCTTGAGGTCGAGGATTGCTCTCCATCCCCCTGAAGCCTTTGGGACTACAAATAGGATGGAGTAATATCCCAGTCCCACCTGATTCAGGGGGATCTCCTCTATGGCCTTGATGCTGAGAAGGTACTGGATGGCGTCTTCCATGAGACCTTTTTTTATGGCGTTTCTCATGGCCAGACAAGATACAAAGTGGTCTAATGGCATGGATTTGAACTCCAGGGACAAGCCTTGTTTTATGGTATTCAGAACCCAGGAGTCCGTGGTAGTGTTTTCCCATTGGCGGATGAAGAGAGTAAGTCTTCCGCCAATGGGGGGATTTCCCTCTGAGTCACTTACTGCGACGGAAGGGACGACCCCCTCTGCCGCGAAAGAAAGATTTACTTTGGGGCTGGTATCTGGACTTGTCCCTATAGTTTGTTCTATCAAAGGACCGCTCTGTCTTGGGAGCTGTGGCCCCATAGGAATGGCCTTGTTCCGCAGAGGTTCCAGTTCGAAAGAACTGATGGCAACTATAAGGAAGGAAACGCCTGTTTGCTTTCCTGGTAATATGAGAAATTACCTTTTGCTTTTGCTTGTTCTCAATTAGAAATGGTGTTAATGCTTCCCCAAATAGTCTGCCGCCAGTGAAGGGGGCAGTGGCAGCGCGCCACTTATGTTTGCTCTCAGCCCTCCAGTTTTTGAGCCAGAGCAGCCTCCGAGTGACTACGTTGGAAGCCATTGCCTGGGCTGAGTGTATGGCCGAGTAAAGGGAGACATCTGACATGTATTCTGATGTGGCTATGAGTTTGGTCAGATCCTGATGGATCCTGACCTCCTCCAATGGAATCCTATCCTGTAATTGTCTGAGCCAGGTAATGGATATCCTGGCAAAAAAGGAGGTGGCCGTTGCCGCCTTCGCAGCCCATGCAGATGCCAGGTGAACCTTGTGCAAGGAAAGGTCAGATTTTTTGTCCTCCGTCTTAAGGGCGTTTGAAACATCTGCCGGAAGACTGGCTGTAGAGAAAAGTGGGGCTAATGATTCATTCATTTTAGGCAACTCCAATAGGTCCGACAAATTCTTTGCCATGTCCACAATTTTGCGTTCAGACGCTGCCTGAGAAGGCTGCGCTGCCGGGGATTCCCATTGTCCTTGAATGTTCTTCAGGAATAAGGGGGGACATGGGATTTGGAGGTGCTTGACTACCGGTTCAGCGAACAGGGGATCAGTGTCCTGATCTGAGGAAGGCTGTGGGGTTGGGGCCGCATTGGGTTTGATCTTACCTGCTGTGCAGGCCCTGTACAATAAGGAGGGAAATAGCAATGCATTGAAAAGTTCTGCCATGGATTGAGAGTCATGTGTAGGTTCCTCGCAATCAGACCAGTGGTCCCCACCCTCATCATAGTCCGAGATGTTGGAAGACTCAGAATCTGGGGAATGGGATGGGGAGATTATACCTGAACGATCCAATGGAGGTCGTGCGGAGATAGCCGGTGTGGAGGAAGGTCCCAGAATGGGAGACACCTGATGGTGGCCTGCAGATGCCATGGCCTGTAACACCGCCTGCGATATCCAGGTCTGGAGCTGGTCTGAGAAGGACAGCTCTAGCGGAGGCCGTAACCCCGCAGCCGTTGGTGTGAATGTAGCTGTGAGTGCTGTTGACGGCCCGGGCAAATCAAAGTACTCTACAAACAGGGGTGGCCTCACCTGACCACAGGTCTGAGCCGAGACCTGCTGAAGAACATTCTCAGGCTCCCAAAGTGGACGGAAGATGAGCTCCCGTCTCAGGCGGTGCATAAACCGGGGGTGTACTACAGTGTTCTGCTGACGATCGCTGAGCCCGAGAGAACTGCTTCTCCAGGGCTCTATGCATTTGGTCGGCCTGCCTATTGCTTGCCTTACCAGCCTTTCTGCCATATTTTGACTTGGCTTTAGCCTTACCTTTAGGTGCTTCAGGAATCGGTTCAACTTGGACAGCGATGTCACCTGTGTCCAAAGGCTGTGGCTCAGTGGGTTCTGCCATATCGATTGAGATGGGTCCCAGACGAGGCTCTGGGACAGACTTACTCTGCAGGAGACATTAGGAGGCCGTGCAAGAGGGACTGACTTCACGTGGATCAGCGTTAGCCGGCCCACTGGCAAACCTGGGCTCACACTGGGCACTCAGAGCGCTCGTCACCTAGGCCTAAGGCAATCCGTATGCCTGGCCTGACGTCAATAGGTGACGAAATCACACGTGTCTCACAATAGTGGCAATGGTCAGGATCTTGCAAGCAACCACTAGATGCAGAGAGGCATAGAACCAGGCAAGGTATGGCGAGCAGGGCCCAATAGACCTTCGCTTCAGCAGTGATTCCCCCAACTTGATGCTTTGATGTCTCCAAGTGAGGCAGTAAATTCTGAAACTAAAGCTCAGTAGCAAATTTATAACAAGATATATACGTGAGGTGTATCTATCTATTTGTATATATCTATATATATCTATATACATCTATCTATGTCTATATCTATATAAGCGATTTCTGAGGATTTAATATATATATATACATATACACAAGGTAATTTCAAAGAAATTGAAAATAATTACCTCTAATCTAGCTTAAAATGGCGACCTGTTAGGCCTGGGCATTTCCCAAGGGGAATGATGGCCAGCAAAATAGCGGACGTCAAGGAGTCAAGGGTGGGGTGTGTGTGTGGTGCTAGGGTGGATAGAGAATAAAACTCTGTGACGATTGAAATTTCGCAGCCAAAAGTAATAAAAACTGGAATATTAGAGGTTCAAAAACAATTCCACCAAGAAAGTTGTGCCTCACAGCTGTTAAGCGTGATTTTTGCCTGTCCTAATGAGGCTCCGTTCCATTTAGCGGCTTTTTTCTGGGGCTAAACAATCCTCCAAGCGCTGGCAAGTCCTTAATTAGCCCGGAAAATTCCTCGAAAGTAAATTTGAGGCCTGCGGACCCAAGATGGCGTTTGCTATTCACCAGCACCGACCGGACCCGGTCGGAGAAGAAGCCACGCGGCTTCAAAATGGCGGCCGCGAGCTGAAATGGGAACGAAGAGCACCCCCCACTACTAATTCAGTCGATTAAACTAAACACAGCAGCCTGCTAAGATTGGGAGAAGGTGTCCACCCCTCCCTGCCAAAAAGGGGAATACTGTTCTGTCTCTAAGGGAAGAAAAAGGCTTCAGCCTCCTTAAAGGGTCCTACTCTGCCCCTAAAGGAGAGGAAAGGAAAGAAGGGAACCAAACCTCCCAGAGAGAAACAAGCAGAAACTAATTAAATCTCCTATTTTTCAAAAAGAATCCACCAATGGTTTATAATCATCTAGTCTGACCTACAATCCAATGAAGAGAGTCAAGTTATCACGTCCTCATGGGCAAAAGACTAAGATGAAACTGGGAGATACCAGATAATGAGGCGTGACAACTTGACAACTCAGTCTGATTAGGCAGGAGGACTGAAATAACCCATTGGTGGATTCTTCAGTCATCATGCTGGAGAATTTTATATTCAGTAAATTTTTATTTTTTAAAAAAAAGTAAAGAGATTTTAGCAAGATGGTGGCCTTTTATATTAGGACTATTGAGTTGAAGGACTGGTTTTTCCATTATAAAGAACAAACCATGGGAGAGGAAAGACCAACCCAGTATAGTAAATAATTTTCTCCATTTAATCTGTGTCCACACATTAAAGCTTGCATAATCTGTCCCTTTTTTAAAACAAGTGGTTTTAGTGTCCATCATCCTGGGCTTGGAAATTAATCTGGGCTAAGCCTTAGATTAAATCTATCTTCTACTTTGGATGGAAGTTCAAGGGAGGGTTCCCGGGCTGTGGGAAAGAATGGAACGTTGAAAAAAATAAAGATAATTAAAGAAAGCAATACGACAATGTGGTCACCAAAAAAGCTGTATGAAGATATTCCCACATGATCTCCAGAAGTGGAGTTTGCTTTGAAGAGCATCTATGCCATTTTGCCATCCTAATCTATATACGTGTATGTCATTTTAAACAGAAAAATAGAAAAAAAAATCGGAAAAAAGTAGAAGACTCTCCACTTAGTTTCACTGCTCAGTAAGAATTTGTACCTTGACTCTTTTATCTGCTTTGGTAAATATCGCAGCACTTCAATCAACTTTAGACTCCTGAGTTATTGAGATAAGGATACTGATATCATGGCACCATGAAATCCTGACCTGTACTTGATGAAGCAGTCATTGTGCAGACACTGAAGTCACAGGACCACAAGTTGTAGAACAGTGGTTCTCAACCTTTTTCAGGTTGAGACCCCACTTGCGCCATCCATGCGTGCCGCGACCCCGATTTGGGTGTGTGTGCACGCGCGCACGCGCGCCCAAAAATAAAAAAATAAATAAATAAAAACAAAAACAAAATGGCGGACAGCGACGGGCCGATCTGCACATGCGCGCGTGCGACGGGCCGATCTGCGCGTGCACAGAACTGGCGGGCCGGCCGGCTCCAGACCAGGCCGGCCTCGCCTCCTACCGCTGCCTCAGAGACTCTGGCAGGCACACCGAGGAGCGGTCTGGAGCAGGCGGGCGCAAAGCTGCCTCCTTCCCCTTCTGCTCCGCCACGTCCCAGGCCCGGCCTCCTCCTCGCCCTCCGGCAGCCGGCCAAGCGGTCGGGGTAGCCGGACCTCGAGGCGGGCCCGCACTTCACCGAGATCGGCTCGGCTGTGGCGAGAGGCGCCCAGTGGCCACCTCCGGCCCCCAAGTCTGCGCTCCGGACTGGCGTCCAGGTAACAGCGCTCCGCCTGCCAGGCTTGTCCGGGACTCCCGCGCCTTCCGCAGGGCTGGCAGCGGCCGCAGGTAGGTAGGCGGGTGGCAGGACTGGGGAGCCCGCCCAGGCCAGCTCGCTCTCGGCGCCAGTCCCGCTCGGGTCGGGCTGGCCAGCCGGGCGGGGGGCGTCTGGCCAGGCTCCCCGGCTCGGCCTCCCCCCACACCCGGCTCCCTCCCCGGCTCGGCCTCCCCCCACGCCTGGCTCCCTCCTCGGCTTGGCCTCCCCCCACGCCCGGCTCCCTCCCCGGCTCGGCCTCCCCCCCACGCCCGGCAGGGACTCACCAGGGTAGTTCATCTTGCCGATCCGCTGGCTGGGCGCCTTACCGCCTGCTTCGGCCGCCGCCGCCGAGGGAGGGAGGGAGCAGGACAGAGCCAGAGCCAGAGCCAGGCAGGCAGGCGGCCCCCGGGAGCCCCGCCGCCCCCATTGGCCGCCACGGAGAAAAGGGGGCAGCGTGGCGAGGGCCGGCCGGGGAGGAGGGTGAGGAGAGGAGCGTGGACTTGGGGGCCGGAGGCGGCCGCCGGGCGCCTTTCACTTCTCTCAGGCCGCTGGGTGCCTCTCGCCACAGCCGAGCCGGTCTCGGTGAAGTGCGGGCCCACCTCGAGGTCCGGCTGCCCCGACCGCTTGGCCGGCTGCCGGAGGGCGAGTTGGAGGTCGGGCCTGGGACGTGGCGGAGTGGAGCGGGAAGGAGGCAGCTTTGCACCCGCCTGCTCCGAACCACTCCTCGGTGTGCCTGCCGGAGTCTCTGAGGCAGCGGTGGGAGGCGAGCGGCCCGGTTGCGCTGTGCATGCGCAGTTCGGCCCGTTGTGCTGCGCATGCACGGATCGGGTCGTCGTGCATGCCGCACATGCGTGGTTCGGCCCGTCGCGTACACGCGACGGGCCGAACTGCACATGCGCCGGCCGAAAAAATTGAAAAAAAAATTGAAAAAAAATGAAAAAAAATTGAAAAAAATGGCGGACGGAGGCGTTTGGCAACCCCCGTGAAATGATCGTTCGACCCCAAATGGGGTCGCGACCCATAGGTTGAGAACTGCTGTTGTAGAAGATACATTAGTTTAGGCAAGTCAATGGTTGCTCACTGGACACGAATTTTTATCCATACAAATGCTGCTTGGACACATACTCAATATGGATGTTTCAAAGCTTTGTTATCTCTTAAGATCACATGATGAGCAGATGTTTAAAAAGTGTATTTTCTTTGATTCTGGAGGGTTTGTTTAACCAAAATAAAAGGAAAATATACAGGAAAATGTTTTAAGTTTGGAGAGGCATATTATTTGCAACTTCAGCATATGCAAAGCACCATCTTAATCATTTACAGCAGGTCTGCTCATCCAACACTTTATATAATATGGCTGAGCAATCATTTCACAAACTAATAGTGCAACTCCACTAACTATACAGAACAACCAAGCATAAACATCTCATGTGAGTTGTTTAGTCACAGTGTGTCCAAAACCAATAAAAATAGAGTTGCTTTTCCATATGATCACAAAGCGCTTTGGGGCTCCCACAAGAAAGATGATCTGATTGCCATTCATGGCAGATAGTTTTCCTATCGCTTGTTTGCACTGTGTGACTTTGCCACCCACAAATTCTCTGAGAGTAATGTTTGCACTTCTTATTTGCTTGCAATGCAAACAGGGAATTACATGGATCACAGCAAATTATAGCTTTTGGGGAAGCACGAGCCTTTCTACACATTAACCAATTTTCACTCTCTGTAAGAATGGAAGCCATTTCAAATTTTCAACTATACAAGGCCGCCTATGTGAATCACCATTTCCTCATATTAACGACAATCCCCTTTCGGTATTGAGAGGAAAAGAACATTCCCTAGCAACTGAAAGGTAGAAATCACCATCCTGAAATGTGCATGTTTTTTGTAGTCATCTAAACCAGGGGTCCCCAACCTGTGGGCCATGGCCCACTACTGGGCCGTGGCTTCTTGGCCACTGGGCCACCTGAAGGGATGGCCAGTACACACACGTGTGTGTGTGTGTGTGTGTGTGTGTGTGTGTGTGTGTGCGCACTCATCCCCCACACTTGCAGTAGCGCCACCCCGAGCATCCCGCAGGCACTAGCGCCATCATGAGCATCCCGCCGGTGCTAGCACCGCCCCACCCTGAGCATCCCGCCAGCGCTAGTGCCTCTCTGACCATCTCACCTGCACTAGCGCCATCCCATTTGCAGCACTCGCACGGCCCGTGTGTGCATGTGCTGGTGCGTGGCCCTTTTGCAAGGGCGCATGCGCTCACAGCCCATTTGTGCATGCACACGTGCTCATAAAAGGGCCTGCCTCCCTTTCCGAGCAGCCAAACTAAAAAGGTTGGAGACCTCTGATCTAAACTGAATGCCAGGAAGGATTGAATGGTAGACATTTGCTCCAAGCTGGAAAGAAAAACAAAATATAGACCATTATATCAAGATATAAATTCAGGAGAAAGGAAAAGGGGAAAACAAATTTCAGGACTACATATAGAAGAACCAGAGATGAGGTGAGATGGACCACATTTCATGCAGCACTGCAAAAGCAGCTCTGTTAAATCAGATCGACAGTCTATCTTGTCCAATACCTTGTTTCCCACAATTGTTGGATTCTAAACAAGGAGCCTGGTTCCCACCCAGCTGCCGGTTAGTGCTCAGCCAACAGGTTTATCTTCTCTCATTTGGTCTGATTCTTTATTAAAGCCATTAAAACTAGCATCTACTATCATTTCTCACAGTATGGAATTCAGGAAAATTAAGTATGAAATGAATGACGAAACACACTTTCCTTCTGCCGTCTGCCATCTACGCTCAATCAGTTCCATTCAGCCATTTCATGGGATCCAACTGCAACTTGGTATCCTCTCCTCAAAATTCTCTTCTTTATGACATTCTACCTTGTCAGGGCCTAATTTTGCTTATTCTCCTTCACTTCACCACTATTTGTATTCTTTCAGAAAATGTCAATATAAGTAGAACAGAACGTGGTATCAGCAAATTCATGTAAATTTTCATATAGCAGTCAGCAATTTTAAGCCTCTTATATAAAACAAGCTGTTGCCCAACTATCTATACCAGGGGTCTCCAACCTTGTCCACTTTATGATTTGTGGACTTGTTTAACCACAGGAGCATGATAGGGTACTCCTGGAATCCAGAAACTGCTGTTGTTGTTTATGAATAATCAAGGTGCATGATAGGGTACATCTGGTATCCAAGGACTGTTAATCTTGTGGACAGCACAGATGCACGATAGGGTACACCTGGAATCCAAAGATTTTTAAAACTGTAGTCAAACCCAGGTGCACAAAAGGGTACACCTGGAATCCTACAGGGGAAGCCAAGGACAGAGTATGTGTGTACCACAATGCTGTGTGTTGAGAAGTTAACACTAATTCAAGACCTCCAAGATGGTGATACAAATTTAGTGGACTGCTGGCCTAGTAATCCTGTTCAGGCAAGAGGATTAGTGCAGGCCCCAAATAAAGGCTGGCCGATGAAAGAGAGAAAGAACTAGTGATTCTCAAAATGGTGGCCAGATCCAAAATGATGGCCGTCCCCCCAATGTGAAAATTTGCTGAGACTATTTCCCCAATTAAGATTGGGGTGGAGGGAGGGATCCCTTTCTCAGGATGAGGGGTCCTAGTGCAAAGTTTCTAGTGTCCACAAAATGGCGGCCGCGAGTGTGAAATGGCCAATAGGCCACTACACTGTAGGTGCTGCGTGTTCCTATAGGCTCTGAGATTCACAGGGCAAAAAGGGGACAATCACGATCACCAGGGGGCGCTGTCACCACCTTCGAATGGAGACGGAGCTCGTCTGCGCAGCCCGAATATTTTTGCCGCCTCACGGAGCCGCCAGCCAGCTGATTTCACAAAAAAACCAATCGGGAGACGGTGTGCACTCGTCCGGTGACCGGGGATGCAGCCGCAAGCCCCCCAGCAGCCAGGTAAATTATTTGAGCCGCCCGACCTCTGGAGCTGCAATTGCAGCTCCAGTAACCAGAAAAGCAGCCAAAAACCGCAGGGTAGCCTCCCTGACTTGCGCTGAGGCCCAATTGTTGTTCTTGGGCCTGCACACACAATAGGACGCCGGGAATGCAGCTGCAACCCCCCGGTCATCACTAGTGAAGATCTGTGTCCGCAAGGACTCCGGAACTGCAGCCGCAGTCCCGGCAACAACAATCAGTAACACAAGCCTTAGGGAAAACTCCCTGAAGCACGCTGAACTTTCACCACCTATGGCCTATGCGCGCGATTTCGATCTTCCCCCCCCCCTGGCAAGGGAAGGCACTCAAACAAATATAAAAGAGAAAAACAACTATTGGTGCCTCTGAGGGATGAAATACTCCCCAGAGGAATGACTGATGGGGGGGGGGCGGGTGGAAAACGAAACCGAAAGGTAACAAAATGCAAGAAAGGGCTTTGCTAAGCCTCTCCTTGAAACTAAAGGAGGTGGGGGGGATTGGAAAGAAAAGAACAATCCTAACCCAGCGCTGAATCCAGCACTGATCAGAAAAACTGGTAAATGGCAAAAGATGGAAAATCCACCAATGGAGACTATACCTGCCAAAGAGGCAAACTTGCACGTCTGTCCTGGGCAAGATCAAGTTGAGACTGGGATCCTCTAGCCCAGGAGAGGCGTGGCAACTTTGGCTGACTTGATCTGATTGGGCAGGAACACAGTCTAAACCCATTGGTGGATTCTCCATCTCCTGTGCTGGAGAAACCATGTTTTTCTAATAAAGGAGTTGCTGCTCCCAAATACAATGATTCGTGCAAGACAGAAGCTTGTATTTTGCAGTTGTGAAGAGAGCTTTCTTGATCGATCACATTTCACTACAGACACAAAAAGCTACATGTTGCTAGAATTCTTTTTAACCCAGACGGTCTTATCCATGAAAAAGAACTCTACTCCTAAATGGCAGTGAGTTCATTCCAAAGTGCACAAAAAAGAAAAAAGAAAAGAGAGTACAGTAGCTTCCATCTGTTCAACAGATGTGAAGGGATGATTCCATGCACAAAGAGCAGAAACTAAGCATGCAGTTCATGGTTATTATAGCAAGTTGTTGCTCTCATTCTTATCCACAGGATATTCGGATTTTGCCATTATAGGAGAGCAACAAAGCAAAATGCAATTCCTTTCCAATCTGAAGAATCCATATCCTCTCAGCTATGTGCCGACTGTATAACATATCCAGTCAACTCCAGAATTCTGACTGCATCATATTGTTTGTAAGAGCTTTGACCTACCATTGTTGAAAAAGTTTTAAAATGATTAACAATAAAGCTCTAGTATTTCTCAGAACAATTATGTGATTTGCAAACTAGACTAAGGAGTGAAAAAAGAATAGAGTTTTAACAAGTGATAGGTATTAAAATAGTAACAAGTCTTTGTAGGCCACCATGCTGAACGAATGGGGTGGAATGAATAGGGTGACAGGAGAAAGACTGAATAGATTGGAGATATCAAAGGATTAAACAGACGATTGAGATCTGAGACTGCATTCACAATGTCAAGCCAAGATTTTAAACTACAGTCTACTGAACAAGCCAGAGTTGCATGGCTATACATAATACTACACGATAATTTTATATCTTACTAAACCAAACAAAAAGTCATATTATGGCTAGGTACATGCAAATCAAGATATTTTTACAATTAAGAGAGATCAGCACTTATTGGCATGTTCACAACAGCACACTGCGCAACATACAGCACTGTGCATATTGTCTGCAATCCTTCGCAGCACATCAGTGGAAAGGAAAATAGTTTAGGAAAATATTCATTCCATTCCAAATTATTTAACCAATAGAGGATATATAGCAGAGATGAGTAAGTCACATGGAAATAAATGATACTTATATGCAGCCTGAACAGTAACTCACATCTTCAGAGTATTCTAAAATAAAGTTCAATGAAAATACCAAGGATAAGGTATGCACTTAAAACCATACCTATATGATTGCACCGTTCAGGATATGTATTTAATACAATTAATAGAATTTACTTTCAAGTAAAATGTGATAAATCAAATCCATCATGTTGACTACAACAAGTATCTTCCATGAAATATGGGTGGCATTAGCAATATTTGTAGCAGTGTACAACATAAGAAAACTATTGCACTTTTTCTATTTAATTGTTATAATTTAATTTGCATTTTCTAAAGAAACTTTTAGATATACAGCATAAGGAGTATGCGTTAAGATGAATATATGCTTCTAAAATTGCCTTCTCCAATGTAATGTGCTTCAACTGTAGATTAGAATTCCCAGAAATCCTGAATAGCAAGTTTATTTGAGGGGAAGGATTCTTTATAACATCCAAGATGAATCCCGATAATAGCTCCTGACACTCCATCAAGCATGTTATACACACTGGCTGTAATAAAAATATGGGAAACATCAGAAAAAGTTTACAAAAACGCACAGATAATTTATTTATTGAATGTCAGTGGACACCCAACTTCTCTTTGGTTTTCACTGGCTTCAACTGAGAAAACCTTAACCTTCTAAAGGTTGGATGTATTCAGCTAACTCAATACAAGATTCATTCAGCAATTGTTACTTGAGGCAAAAATGCCAGGAATGTTTCTGCATTGCAAAATCTATCACATTGGCAGACAAAAAGGAACATCAGTTGGCAGGACCACTGATGGGAGCATACATAGCTATCTGGACAATATGTTTAGGAAGTATTTACCTGTTGGACACAGAGATTCGCAGAACCCAATTTCAGCATTTTTTACATGAAACTAATTTGGTTTAAATCCTATTTCAAACAAACCCACATTCAGCATACCTAATAGAGAATGAGCCCAAAGTCATTCAGCAGAGCTGTTTTCACTTCTGCAGCTGCAAAAGGAAAACCTGCTTTTGTATGTTAATACTTGCAGCATTATTATATCTGAATACAACAGAAGATGCAGATAACGGTGATAAGGTAGAAGGGACCTGATTAAAATCGTTATTTTTCATTTAACATTTCTTTCTTTAAAAAAGCAAAACTGCATCCATCTACCTCCCCTTGTTCATTTCCAGTAGACCCAGTAGTAGTTTTATGGCCAATGTTCTGTTAGGGTATCTTTCAGGGTATTACAGTGGATGGATGGAGGCACAATCATGGAACACAGAATCAAAGGTTCCCTATGAATAACAGAAAAACCTCTATGTAGTTGTCTGTATTATGTTCCTGTATTATGTTCCTGCTATTATTCCCCTGCTCAGGAACCCAATGACTTGCCAGAGCTTTTCAGCTGCAGCACTTAGTTTCTATGAATTTGCTGCTTTTGCTGCCAACCTAAGTGTGATTCCAGTGCTGGCCCATTTCCCAGGCATGGGCAAAGGCACCAGTTTTCCCCTTCCATTTGCTGACATATCAAATCCTTCAAAAATTATCTCCTCTGGCAAGCGGACCTGAAAAGCAGAACAAAAGCCATCTGCCATAATGCCTGCTAGGAGAGTCCAGAGGCTCTAAATCAACCATGCAATACCTTTAGGGGCTTACTAATACGAGATGCAGATGGGTCCTGAACCAGGCTAACGAATCTGGAAAGCACAAAACAGGAAAAAGATTTAAAAAAATGTTGTTTTGTGGAAATATAACAGGGTTTCAAGCTATCACTAAATATATCCCATCTTAAATAATAGTCGTTTCAGATGCAGAGGACTTTGACTCAGCACACACCTTTCCCTTTCCAAGGTTCTCTCCCAGGAAAACTACAATGAACCATACCTGATCACAGTACTTATTCCTTAAGACACAGTGGTCACGCTAAGTCCAATATGAGACCCAAGGGCTGTTCCTCTATCTCAAGAACCCAACATATGTCACATAGACAGCTAAAGAAATGAGGATCCTGCTATTAAGAACTGAGAAGGGGCGTTGTCTTACCTGAACGCCTTTTCTCAGCATGATGATGTAGAATCCACCGGTGGGTAATTTCAGCCTTCCTGCTCAGATGAGACTAAGTCAGAACTTTAGCCACGCCTCTCTCTGGGTGTGTCTTCCCAGTTTTTGATGAGGCAAAGTATGCATGACGAAGTCTGGCGCAATGGCTCCAATAAACAATACACTTGCCTAGACTACCCTAACGGGAGGGTGTGGATGCTACATCATCATGCTGAGAAAAGGCGTTCAGGTAAGACAATGCCCCTTCTCCACATGATGAGTGTAGAATCCACCGGTGGGACATACCAAAGCCACTCATGTCCCTACGGGAAGGGAAAAGTCTAGGCTTGTGTCTCTCGAGAAGATACTACCTGCTGTAGAACCCGTCTACCAAAAGCGGCGTCTGCCGCTGCAAACGTATCAATTTTGTAATGTGTGACAAAAGAGGATGGGGATGACCACATCGCCGCCCTACATATCTCCTCGACTGAAGCCTGGGTGGACCAGGCCGCTGATGCCGCTGCGCTACACGTTGAGTGAGCCGTGATGTGCGCAGGAACTGGAAGTGACTGAGAAAGATAGGCCCAAGCAATGCAAGCTCTGATCCACCTACCAATGGTCGAAGAGGAGACTTTTCGACCCATGGCGAAGGGTTGAAAGGACACGAACAAGGCCTCTGACTTGCGAAAGACCGAGGTTCACTTGATATAGTAGCGCAGAGCCCTGCGCACATTGAACTTATGCCACTGTCTTTCCAGACGATGTGAAGGGTTAGGACAGAAGCTTGGAAGAACCAGATCCTGGGACCTATGAAACCATGTATTAACCTTTGGAATGAAGGAGGGGTCCAATCTAAGGACCACCCTATCCTCAAAAAACGTACATAGATCACTCCTGACTGAGAGTGCGGCTAATTCTGAAATCCTCCTGGCTGACGTGATAGCTACTAGGAATGTCACTTTCAAAGAAAGAAAATGAAGAGAACAAGATCCGAACAGAGGAGAGGTTAAAGCCTGTAACACCCTAGGCAAGTCCCAAGATGGATAGTGATGCACCGTCGGAGGACTAGAGTTAACCGCCCCTTTCAGAAAGGCACTAACAGCCGGGTGTTGTGATAGCAGAACCAAGTTGTCACAGGTAAGAACCGTTGACAAGGCCGCAACCTGCCTGCGGATGGTGCTGGGTGATAAACCCTTATTTAAACCTTCCAGCAGATATTCCAATATGTCGGGAATGGTGACCGAAAGCAGCCTGAGTTGTTGCTTAGTGCACCATGTACAGAAATTCCTCCATGCGGCGTCATAAATCCTATTAGTTGAGGGGCGCTTTGATACTTGAATCATCGAGATCACCCCGGATGAATAGGATTGTTTAGTTCAGTGGTTCTCAACCTATGGGTCGCGACCCCATTTGGGGTCGAACGACCGTTTCGCAGGGGTCGCCGGACACCGCGGTCCGCCATTTTGTTTTTTGTTTTTGTCGTGTTTTTCATCGCGCGCGCCGCGCATGCGCGGATCGGCCCGTCGCAGTCCGCCATTTTGTTTTTTCCGTTGCGCGCGCTGCGTGTGTGCAGTTTGGGCCACCGCGCGCGCGCCGCGCATGCACGGATCGGCCCGTTGCGGTCCGCCATTTTGTTTTTTTTGTCGTGCGCACACCATGCATGCACGGTTCGGGCCGTCGCGCACGCCGTGCATGCGCGGTTCAGGCCGTCGCGCGTGCGCCGTGCATGCACAGTTCGGGCCGTCGCGCACGCACCACGCATGCACGATTCGGGCCATCACGCGCGCACCACGCATGCGCGGATTGGTCCATCACGCGCGCGGCGCACGCGCGAATAGGGCCGTCACGCGCGCGCCGCGCATATCGGGCCGTCGCAGTCCGCCATTTTGTTTTTTGTGGCGCCTGCGCGCCACGCATGCGCAGTTCGGGCCGTCTCGCGCGCCGTGCATGCGCGGATCAGCCATTTTGGTTTTTTTAAAAAATTTTTTATTTTTTGTCCACAACAGGCACCTCTAGGAGGGAAGCAAAAGAAGAAGAAATGTTGTAAAGTTTCTTTTCTGTACTATTGGGAGAAGGCGATGTGGCCAGAGATGACCACTGTTTCTCTACCGTAGTACGAAAGACAAGTGGACAAGGAATCTGCTTCTCCTCCACAATCTGCTCTGCAAACAAAGCGTTAGACTCTTGACTAGTGGAGGTGGAAGGTTTGTCTTCCTCTGCCGAAGTAAGGTTAGCCGCGGTACAAGCCTTCATAAGAAGAGTTCTGAAAAGGGAAGGATCAAAGAGACCCGAAGTTGACGCCTGTTCAGGCGCTGCCTCATCCTCTGACATCAACTATCTCCAGGTCCACTGACCCCTCCTCGCCTAGCTGGAAGTCTCAGAAACGCCAGAACCGGGGACTGTAACACATCCTTTCGTAAACTACTAAAGACCCATCTCTGCCGGCAGGCCTGGGGCGGTTGAATTCTTGCCCCTAGCCAGTGTATGTCTGTGTGTATGTTTGCTGAATGAATGGTTCTTAATTTAGGGGTTCTTCTTTTTATATATTTATTTTTATAAATGTACTATTTAGTTTGTATTGGATTTCTATTTATGCTGTAAGCCGCCCTGAGTTCCCGGAATAGGGCGGCATAGAAATTTAATAAATAATAATAATAATAATCCTGCTTGAGAAGGAGGAATGGATGGAGGAGGTGGTGGTTGCAAGGATCCCTGTTGATTCCCAGAGGATGCCATAAATTGCCTAAATGCATGGTGCATGAATGCCTGAAATTGCCTTTCAGACCACATATCTCTTTGTTCTATAGAGCTAACCCCAACCTCCGTTGTATGGAAGAAGAAGAGGAGTGAGGGGGACCAATCTGTTCAGTTTCCCCCTGAGGAGACCATGCCCAAGGGGCATCATGAGAAGTTGCAAATGGAGGCTCAAATGGAGAAGTGTCCAATGGAACGGGAGGAACCACTTCAGTTTCACTGGACATGAGCCTTTGGGCTTTGGAGAATTCCCTCTCCAGCGCCAGATGTCTTCTCGAGGCCTCTCGCTCGGCTGCCTTGGAGGTCTCTTTGGTGGAAAGGTGTTTTGTCTTGGCTTTTTTCTTTCCCCCCCACGTCCAATTCAGTTGATCCACGCTTTGTTTGTGCGGGGGGAACACCAGAGCCTTGTGATGCCTGGGGCGAGGAACTGTCTGCCATTGCAATCTAGATAATCCGGGTAAGGGATATCCAGAAGTGGGGGGAACCCAAGCACGCAGATCAAGTTGTCAGAGATGGAAAACCGATCCTCGCTCTGAACAACAGCAATGGCAAGGACAGCCAGACAGTTTCCTAGAACTGCCTGTCTGGGCCTTGTGGCAAAAGGCCACAGACTAATCGGAACAGGTGGTTCTGAAATAAATTCCCCTTCGCTCCACTCACACAGTATAAAGGAAATGCAACCTGGACCCAATGAGTAGTTAGAACAATAATGCGAGTACAGTGAGGCAATCCCTCATGAATCTTCAGATAACACACCAATTTATCCTGCTGATATTGAAATGTTTTCCCCCTGGTGCAGGCCTGACACAGCAGGCCAAAGCAAAGTCAAAGCAGGCCCCAATATATCTCTGAGGAACACAATATGGTGTCCGTGCCTGTGGGCCTCTCAAAATGGCAGCCGCGTAGCGGCCACGCTCTTTCAGTGCCTCCTGAGAGTGACGATTAGGCCGAAAAAAGGGGCAGAAGGTAACTAAGCCCTTGCTAGGGGAAAGGTTTTAATAATCTGCCAAGTAAAGCAAAGCCCTCTTCCCCCCATTCGCAAACGGCACTTGCTGTTTGTTGCGCAGCCTCCGCGAAGGTCGTAAAGAAGGAAACCTTCCGATCAATCTGAGCTCCGAAAGGACTCCGTTTGCCGCTAGCCAGCTGGCCGGCTGAACCGCGCTCCCCTACTTCGCTCAATCGGGGTTGAAAAGCCCCACCCGAGAAATGGCCTGCAGCCTTCACACAGGAGCCTGTTAGGCTCAAAGCCAAAAGGTCTGATAAATTTTTCCTATCAAATTTAGCCAAATTGAATCCAAATCTGACAAGGAATAAATTACTTCAATTTAGAAACTTTTTAAAAGTTAAATCCAATTAGATAATCAATTAACCTAGTCTAACTAAGGAGCCAAAAGATTTGCGCCCTACTGAGCTGAGACTAAGTCAAAAACTGGGAAGACACACCCATAGGAAGATGTGGCTAAAGTTCTGACTTAGTCTCATCTGAGCAGGAAGGCTGAAATTACCCACCGGTGGATTCTACACTCATCATGCTAGAGAACTGTTAGGAGTGGGGCATCTTTGGTATCAACTACATCAGGGAGAATATACATATTTTTAATTATCAGATGCTCTATTACAGAGGCCCCCAACCTTTTAGGCACCAGGGACCGGTTCTGTGGGAAGAGATTTTTCCACGGACCGGAGGGGGCGTGGTTTTGTGTGCTGCCTGCATCCCATGGATGGAGCTTCAGTTGTTTGCACAGCCCGGATTCTGGCATGCTGAGGCCTGGTGCCGATCCACGGACCGGGGGTTGGGGACCTCTGCTCTATTACATCATGGAGGGTTGTTGTTTTTTAAGAGAAGCATAAAAGCATATTAGGAAACCTTATTTTGAACAAGTATTCTTGTGAGCATGCTGCATTAAACCTTTCCTTGACCATTAATATGTTAGGCTCACATTAAACCATAAACAACCGTTTTAATAGCTTAATGTACTCTATGAACCAAGTAATCACAATAAGTCATAATGCTTTTTTTTTGTTAGTGTGCTGTGTAAGCTACTGTAGTTTACCATATTTGATGTTTTAGCATCCATAATAACCAATGCCCAAATGTGATTTAGAGAAAAAATAATTACAAAAATGTCAAATGTTTTAGTTTTTTCCTATAAACATAGTGGTAATCTTATAGGCACCACTGCATTTGTCATTTGGCCTAATGAAGATTTAGAAAATGGAATAAGCTATAATGTGTTTGGCTAATGTTACTGCCTAAGCCAAAATAATTATCTCATAGGTTGAGTGATGTTTGAACAGTCAACAAGGAAACAGAAGGCAAAATAAAACCATTGGAAAGACTTCTTCAGAGCACTATTCTTTTGCTAGGACGCTAACAGTGGCACTGCAGATGCGAAGCACAAAGCAACAACTCACTGCACAGCTCATAGGTGCTTTCACAACTCCGAAAATGTTGGAGTGCTGTGAAAAAGAAATGGTGGTGATGCTTACCTAGGATCATAATAAAGATCTGATTTGATGAAATGGTGATCTCAGGTTGATTGAAGCAGTGAGTATGTAAGCATGTATGTCTTCAAAGGAAAGCAGAATAAAAATGAAACAAATCATTAATGTGTGTGTGTGTATGCGTTACTGAACAAGAACAGTGTATTTCTCAATTACAATACGTCTCCAGAAAAAAAGCAACTCATCTCAAACCTATGGCATCTCAGGGTTAATGGTACATGCCTTTATATACATACTGGATACCAAATTAGAAGCCAATGCACCAGATTTTGGCCTGGTTTCTAAAACAGGGAAGGGGGGGGAGTAAAGAAATAAACCTTCATTTGCAAGTCCTCCAAAGGCAGCCCAGTCAGCAGCTAATCAGGGAGCACAGCAAAAGGGGCGTTGTCTTACCTGAACGCCTTTTCTCAGCATGGTAGTGTAGAATCCACTGATTGGGTTATTTCAGCCTTCCTGCTCAGAAAGACTAAGTCAGAGCTTTAGTCACACCTCCCTTTGGGTGTGTCTTACCAGTTTTGACGAGGCGAAGGATCCTGACAAAGTCTGACGCAATGACTCCAAAATACCAAAAAAAATTGACAATACACAAGCCTAGACATCTATCCAAGGGAGGGTGTGGATTCTATACCACCATGCTGAGAAAAGGCGTTCAGGTAAGACAACGCCCCTTCTCCAGCATGGTGGATGTAGAATCCACTGATTGGGACATACCAAAGCCCCCCCATGTCCCTTAGGGGGACGAGACCGCCTGCTGCCTCACGAAACCCAGCGACCGGTTAGGGCCCACAGAGTCGGCCTTCTCCAGGTCCCGTCGGCTAGACAGTGTCGCCTGGCGGGGCCTAGGGGAAGGGCCTTTTCTGTTGCGGCCCCGGCCCTCTGGAATCAACTCCCCCCGGAGATCCGTATCGCCCCCACCCTCTCCGCCTTTCGTAAACTACTAAAGACCCATCTCTGCCGGCAGGCCTGGGGCGGTTGAAATCTTGCCCCTAGCCAGTGTATGTCTGTGTGTATGTTTGCTGAATGAATGGTTCTTAATTTAGGGGTTCTTCTTTTTATATATTTATTTTTATAAATGTACTATTTAGTTTGTATTGGATTTCTATTTATGCTGTAAGCCGCCCTGAGTTCCCGGAATAGGGCGGCATAGAAATTTAATAAATAAATAATAAATAAATAAATAAATAAATAATAAGGTCTAGGCTGGTGTCTCCCTGGAGGAAACGACCTGTTGAAGAACCCGTCTGCCAAATGCGGCATCCGCCGCGGCAAACCTATCAATCTTGTAGTGTGTAATGAAAGAAGATGGAGATGACCAAGATGCCGCCCGGCAAATCTCCTCTACAGAAGCCTGGGTAGACCAGGCCGCAGAGGTCACTGCGCTGCGCGTGGAATGAGCTGTGATACGAGCTGGGACCGGACGTGACTGGGAAGCGTAGGCTCTAGCAATGTAAGCCCTGATCCACCTGCCAATGGTGGAAGAGGAGACAAACAAGGCCTCCGACTTGCGAAAGGACCCAGTATGCTTGATGTAGAGGCGCAGAGCCCTGCGTACATCCAGCTTGTGCCACTGGCATTCTAGCCAGTGAGAAGGATTTGGACAGAAACTTGGCAAAACTAAATCCAATGACCTATGAAAACCGGTGTTCACCTCGGGAATAAAGGAGGGGTCTAATCTAAGGACCATTCTGTCCTCATGGAAGATACAGAGATCCTCCCTGACTGAGAGGGAGGCCAATTCCGAAATCCTTCTGGCCGAAGTGATTGCAACTAAAAAAGCCACCTTCAAGGAGAGAAAATGCAGAGAGCAAGACTGGAGAGGCTCGAAAGGAGCAGTGGTTAAGGCCTGCAACACAGTAGGTAAATCCCAAGATGGGTATCTATGTACTGTGGGAGGACCAGAATTGGCCGCCCCTTTAAGAAAGGCGGAGATAGCTGGGTGGTGAGAAAGTGGACCCAGAGTATCACAGGTGAGGACCGTGGACAAGGCCGCAACTTGCCTACGGATGGTGTTAGTGGACAGGCCCTTGGAAATGCCCTCCAGCAGATAATCTAAAATGTTAGGGACTGTAACTGAAAGAGGGTCCAATTTGTGTGAGATGCACCACTGGCAGAAATTTGTCCACGTGGCGTCATAGATCCGGTTCGTCGAGGGGCATCTAGAGGCCTGGATCATAGAGATCACCCCCGAGGAATAGGCCTGCTTAGCTAGACTCTCCCGCTCAAGTGCCAAGCAACTAATTGAAGCCACTGAGGGTCCGGATGCTGGAGCTCCCCCTGGTTGAGAGCTACTCGGTCTGGGGGGAACCTCTATGGAGGAGACAGAGGCAGATCCACTAGGTCTGCAAACCATGGGCGTCGAGGCCAATATGGAGCAACCAATATTACTTCCCCCTGTTCCAATATCAGCCTGCGAAAGGTGGCTTGTAATAGCGGAAGGGGAGGGAAGGCGTAAAGCAGACCCTCCGGCCACTTGCACCGAAGGGCATCCGTCCCCTCGGCCCCCCTTGTCGGGAATTTGGTGAAGAATCTGGGGAGTTGGGCATTGGACGGGGAGGAAAACAGATCCAGGCATGGCCTGCCGAACCTGCTCGCGATCATATCAAAGGCGCCACTCCGAGTGGTCCACAGTCACCCTGCTCAGGGAATCTGCCTGTCGGTTTGCCTCCCCCAAAATGTGTTCCGCTCTGATTGAGCCCAAGTTGGCCTCTGCCCACAACCCTAGCTCCATGGCTTCCTGTAGGAGAGCCCAGGAATGTGTCCCTCCCTGTTTGTTGACGTGAGCCTTGGCTGCCACATTGTCTGTCAGGATCAACACATGTTTGCCTGACACTAGGGAGGAGAAATGGAGGAGAGCTAAATGAATCGCCCTGAGTTCCAGCCAATTTATATTTTGTTTGAGGTCCGCCATGGACCATCGCCCCTGGGCCAAATGGGTCTGGAGGTGAGCCCCCCAACCGAATAGACTGGCATCTGTGGTCAGGACGAGTCTGAGGGGCTCCTTGAATATGGTCCCCTTGGACATGGCTGCGGAAGACCACCACTGGAGGGATGAGAGTATGTGGAATGGGACCTGGACCTTCCTGGTGGAGGCGCTGAGGTTCCGCTTCTGAAAAGGGAGGAGGAACCACTGTGACTGACCCCTGGCTCCGGTGTTCGGGCGGTCCTGTTGTCGATCCTGCCTCTGGGGGAAGGATCGCGAACCTCTGAGCCAATCCCAGGACTGCCCTGCTCAAAAAGGCTGTCGCCACTCCCAAGAGCCCAAGGGACAGAAGGACTGCCTACGGAATTCCTGCTGTGGCCACCTGTCAGACTTCTTGGAGGGGTGTACCAGAACCTTGCGCTTGTCCTTACCCTCGACCACGTGTGGATCGAGAATAGGGCCAAACAGATCTTTTCCGGCGTACTTGGCTGTGGAGAGATGCTATTTGGCCTTTAGATCCGTTCTCCACTGCTTCAACCACAGTAGCCTACGAGAGGCCACTGTGGCGGTGATGGATCTGGCCGAGCACTTGGCTGAATGGAGAGAGGCGTCAGCCATGTATTGTGAGGCTGCCACCAGCTTGACAAGTGCTGGTGTACTCTGACCTGATCAGGGGGAACCAGGGTCTGAAGATCACGGAGCCACATGATGGCCACTCTGGTGAAGAAGGAAGCAGAAGTTGCGGCCTTTATGGCCAACCCCGAAGCCTGATGAGCTCTTCTGCAGGAGAACTCAAACTTCTTGTCCTCCGCCTTCAGAACCTCTGCCATGTCACTTGAGACGGCGGAATTAGAAAACAAAGAAATTAAGGCTCAACCGTTGGGACCGCTAGTATGGAGGCGAATGAAGGAGAAACGTTGTACAGTTTCTTCTCCATACTACTTTCTTTGGGGGTAGTGGCCAGGGATGACCACTGGGCCTCAACCGCATCCCAAAACACAAAGGGGCAAGGAATTTGCTTTTGGTCCACAACCTTCACCGCAAATAAAGGATTGGACTCCTGATCTGCGGAGGTAGAAGGTTTTTCCTCCTGAACTGAGGTCAGGTTACTGGTAGCACAGGCCTTCAAAAGAAGGGATTTAAAGACGGATGGGTCAAAAAGACTCGAGGCAGATGCCTGTTCGGGCGTTGCCTCCTCATCCTCTGACACGGGAGTGTCAGCTATAGCCAAATCCACGGACTCCCCCTCTCCTACTTGAGAGGAAGTTTCAGAGATATCTGAACCCGGCGCCGTGGTGCATCCTGGCAGAAAAGAGGGACTTGTAGGGGGAGGCAGAGGTTGGGAGGGGACCTGCGAACTCCTGGAGGAGGACATAAATTGAAGAAAGGCATGGTGCATGAATGCCTGAAATTGGCTTTGAGACCACATATCCCCTTGGTCCCCAGGGATAGCCCCAACCACCGTTGGAGCATGAACAACTTCGGGGCCCTGCTGTAAGGAGGGGAAGGAGTGAGAGGGACCTGCCTGTTCGGTTGCCCCCAGAGGAGAACTGATCCAGGTGGCTTCTTGCACAGGCGCCAAAGGAGGCTCCAAGGTAGCAGTATCCAGTGGGGCGGGGGGAACCGGTTCGGCCCCACTGGATAGGAGCCGCTGTGCTTTGGAGAATTCCCTCTCCAGTGCCTGGTGCCTCCTCGAGGCCTCTCGCTCGGCTGTCTTGGAAGTCTCTTTAGTAGACAAATGCTTGGTTTTGGCTTTTTTCTTCCCCCCTGCTTCCAATTCAATAGATCTGCGCTTTGACTGCGCAGGGGGTGCACCAGAGACTTGTGTTGCCTGGGGCGAGGAACTGTCTGCCATTGCAACTAGATAGGGCCTATTGAGGATATCTAGCGAAAAGGGAACCAAGGACGCAGATCAATAGTCAGAGATGGAACGCAACCGTTCCTCACACTGAACAAAAATGCAAGGACAGAACAGTCAGACAGGTCTGTAGGCCTCTCCGATTAGGCCTGGTGACTAAAGGCCACTACTATCAGTAACAGGCGGTCAGAAGAAACCCTCACTCCAGAACAGGGCCGAGGGCAATATCGAGCCCATTGTGTGCCATATTATTTCTCCTGATATTGTATTTATTTATAACAGCCTCCTATATTTAATTTTTTTATTAATAATATATATATATATATATTTTAAAGGAACAGACAGAAAAAACCCCCTGAATATATACGATTGCCTCCTTTTAGGCCTGCCAACACAGCCCCGGATAACCACTGGAGGTCCGGCCTAGCTGGCACAAATCGGTCTGGAGGTCAAAATGGCGTCCGCCTATGGACCTCACGAACTGCTAGAATACAACCCGCAATTTGTTCCCCTGCTCGGACCTGTCAGCACAGGTCAAGGCGACAGTTTCTCCAAAGAGCGGCCTAGCAGGCCCTGACTACTAAAATCCAAAATGGCGGCAGTCAGTGGGAGTCTGTAATGGCGACCGCCTGGCGACCACGTGGTCAAAATGGCGGCCGCAACTCCTCGTATCTCTAATGAGGGAGACGAGCCAAACAACAAGGGGAAACGAAGAGCAACGTGAGCCAGGGCTTCCCGCTCCCCTCCCCGTCTTGGACCCTGCGGTTTAGGGAGGGGAAAGTCCGCGGTGAATCCGATGCCGGAGCCTCGTGCGCCTGGTGCTCAGATCGAAATCCGCCGGCTGTGTAGGTCCACTCGCCGTTCAGGGAGCGCTGAAAAACAGGTGGAAGACTACCCGAGAGTCCTGCTTCGAGGGAAGCCCAAAGGCCTCGAGGGGAGCAGAAGAGCCCTGCCGGAGCCCAAGAGGCTCAAGGCTCGAGGAAGGACAGAGTCCTTAAGAAATTAGCCAAAACCCAGCTTATAAATTTAGGAATTTAGAATAAATTTAGAGAGAAAAAAGCGAATTAAACTGATCAAAGGAAAATATTCCTATGGAGCCAATAAGCCTGCATGCTGCTGAGCCTAAGACTAAGTCAAAACTGGGAAGACACACCCAAAGGGAAGCGTGACTAAAGCTCTGACTTAGTCTCTCTGAGCAGGAAGGCTGAAATAACCCAATCAGTGGATTCTACATCCACCATGCTGGAGAAGGAGCAGAGTTTGAGCAGCAACTGGAAGCTCTAATAAGAGAGGACCACCTTTTGGTGCATTCCAGAAATATTTAGGTCAGAAAGCAAAGGAGGTAACACATCACAATAAATAAGTGGAAATTTGAATGCAATAGTTCGTTGGTGGCGAACCTATGGCACCGGTGCCAGAGGCAGCACTCAGAGCCCACTCTGTTGGCACGTGCGCCACCGCCACCAGCAGCAGGTCCATCAGGCTGCCACCGCCGCCTGGAACAGGAGCCCCACCCAGCACAAAGGAGGCAAAGCGGCCGACTAGCAAGCTCAAGTAGAGGTGGTAGAGCAGAGGTCACCAACCATTGTCGATAGGTGGAGTGGAAGAAAAGGGAGGGGAAGCATTTTACATGTGTGCATGCGCACACGGGGCCGCGAGCACGCACATGCTGCAAATGGGGCGGGGCTAGTGCCTGTGTGATACTCACTAGCCCTGCCCCGTTCTTGTGTGGTGCAGCGCCTTGTATCTGCACCCTGCGATGCAGTGGCACCCATTTTTGCGCCTTGCAGAACAGTGGCCCATTTTTGCGCCCCTGGTTTTTCCATACCAAAGGCGGCACTCAGAGGCACCTCCTTCCCCCCCCCAGGCACCACAATGCTGATGCGGCCCTGGCACTTTGTAATAAATAAGTGGGTTTTGGGTTGCAGTTTGGGCACTCGGTCTCTAAAAGCTTCGCCATCACTGCAATAGTTAATAGATGGTATCTCCACTCCTAGAACGGAAAATAAAAATCAGTGCAACTACCATAACACCACAGATAATTCCTGGCCTCTTTGCAAACCTACTGGCCTCAAAATATATCGGGTGCATTGGGAATTCTACCGTAGCTACGAATAAATAGCCTTTTGGACTGATAGGTGGAAGGGAAAAAGTAAACGTGAATAGCAACAGCAGTCAAGACTTCAGTGTACTATCTGCTTGGCTACAAACTGCTTTTAGTAGGAATGGGTATATTTACTGCTGCTGGCATTTTTAGAATCACAGCAACTGACTGGCACCACTTAACGGGAATGATAAGCATGCCTCTACTCTAGCTCACTGGCCTTCAGCCCTTGTCATCGGGAGCAGTTGCTGGCTTAGAAGGAAGGAAATTGATGGCTTGGGAAATTGTCTCTGACAGAGCCGCTGCCCTTTTTGTCACATCTCCAGGAGAAAAGGGGATCAAAAGCTTGTGGCTATACTTAGCTCAGCATTTTTTTTTTTCACACCGAAGTGCTTATGGTGAGGGCTTTGCCCATTATTTTTCCAACAATCCCATAAACACCGTATCCCTCCACTGACAAATGTGTGAGAAGCCCTCCAAATGTCAGCTCCCTTAGTTATTTTGAGTGTTGTTATGTTACTTTTCTAACAGCCCTGCTGTACTTCCTAATTGCTTTTGTGTCCAAACCACTGAAGAATTACTTTAGAAATTTTAACAATTCAAAGTTTGCATAAATGAGAGGAAAGGGATTCAGAAGGCACAAGCTTTGAAAGTCATCCCTCCTCCAATCTAGACAGAAGCCCAGATTATTATTACTGTTCATTCCAGCCAGATGTTTGGACTGGACTTAGCATTTTCACCCATCTATTGAATCCTTCCCAAGGACCTGGGATGGTGTTAAAAGGTATCCTGGCAGGATGTAAGCTGTTCCAAGTAAAGCTGCCATTTGCAATTAAGTGATGGTGATTCTGTCAATGCCATATTATTATTATAAACATCTGCCTACTTCAGGTCCTTGGGAAGGGCTCAATAGGTGGATAAAAATGCCAAGTGCAACATAATTCCCCTTCAAGATTAAGAGGACATGCTATCAGTTAATCTGCAAGCTCAGGCATAACTATTTTGCTTAAAGAAATATTTAAAGGTAACAAATCCCCTCTAAGTAAATAACCAGTAGAAGCTCTAGGAATTTAAGGAAAAGAACAGATAGAAGCTTATCTAATCATAATAGTTTCAGCATAATAAAAAGATTTGTTTTGAACTTAAGCTCCCAGGATTGTACACCACACCATCCATTAGAAGTATTTATTTGACTTTAAATATGTAATCTATCAACTCTCAAGTTACAGAGTGTGTGTGTGTGTCCAACCTTTTGGTTTGCTTGTGCTGCATTGGGTGAAGAGGAATTGTCTTGGGCTGCCTATAAAATATACAATATAGTTAGTGTGCGGCATACAAATCAGATAGACCTTATGACCATTTTCACACTTACGACCGTTGCAGCAGCCCCGGGGTCACATGATCAAAATTCAGAGACCTTCTGACAAGCAAAGTCAATGGGGAAGAGAGATTTGCCTATTAACTGTGTTACTGACTTAACAACTCCAGTGATACCCTTAGCAAATACGGCAGGAGAGGTCGTAAAATGGGCCAAAATTCACTTAAGAAACATTTCACTTAGTAACAGAAATTTTGGGCTCAATTGTGGTCATAAGTGGAAGAGTTACCTATACTAGCAGACCAGAGCTACATACAGCTTGTGGGCCATGAATTGGACACGTTAGACAGAGGCTCTTGTGAAGGTCAAATTAAATTGATACCACATTTGCAGATAAAAGCAATGCAGAAAACCACTTTTATATGCTGTATAAACTCAGTGCACGCTTTCTCTAGAAATCTGTATTTTTGAGTTAATTTGAGAAAGTTCTATTTTGAGTTAACCGTTTCATGAGGAAGCAGACAAATAAATTAAAAAAGGAGAGCTGAAGTACGTTAACTTCTAAAGTCTTACTGAAGTGTGTTAACTTTTAAAGTCTTTATCAACCCTTTCACCTCAGAAGCAGACAGCTCTGAACAAAGCTCCAGAAGGATACCCCAGCAGTCAGCTGAATTTATTTAAAACTGGCAAAATCAAACAAGTTTTATCTTGCTATTAATTATGACTTATTATGAGCCATATTTCCAAAATCTCTAAATACATATATATCCATCAGAAAAAAAGTCACGTAATGCAAAATACAAAATAAGCAGTTTAAAAGGTCAGGATATTTGGGGGGAAAAGAAATTAATTAAATTTCATTTTCACCAACATTATTAAATGTGAGGTGCAAGTAACCAGGAACAGGAGTTCAAAGCACTATAAGTTTATTACAGGCTACCTATGCACAAGACTCTATTTTACTAACCGTCAAGGCAAGTTGGCAGTAGATAAGAGTCAACAGAATTCATAGAGAGCTGGACTTAAGTCTCTTGTGGCTGCATCAGGATTCCAAACCGATGACGCCTTTGACCCCACCTTTGGACTCCACCTGGTCATCTCCCACATTCACTATACTTCTCCATGCCTTTCAATCCTATGTTGCTCTGTGACCACAATAAAATTTGATTTGATCCTTGCAAACTATATATGCTTTAATAGTTTTTAATTAAGTGAGAGCTGTTTTATAATATACCATTGTGTGAAGCGCTAAGGACTAAGTCCAGATTTCTACATTAGTCTGTGACATGTAGATTTAGTGATTGTACAATTTAAAAATATCAAATTCCTAAGGCTTCCCCAATTCATACAGAAACAAGCAATTCTTGAACTCTTTACCTGAACAAGGAAGGAAGGAAGGACATACAATTCTCCCTTAGCAGCCATAATTTGGGAACAGGTTTTGCAATAGTTTCAAAACTGCCATTAGCAGGAGAGAAGGTAAAAATGATGATTGAAAATAATCAGTATTATTTAATCAGTATTAAATATTTACTGTATTTCACTTTCTTATCTATTTATCTGAAGGTCCTTCATGTTTAGCTGTTTAAAAAAACCCAACTCTATTTTCACTAGGCTAACTCTGTGCCAACTGAAATGCAAATGAAACTATAAATATTTGTTGATAAGACTTCTTTAAAAAAAAATCAGGTCCATTGTTAGCAATTCAATATGATTGCTGTGATTCAAGTCTTTATTTCCAGAACAGATAACTCTTACCTGTTACCTGTTATCTTTTACCTAGTTTCCATTGGTGGGAAGGTGTTTGGTTTTGGTTTGCTTGAAAGATTAGGCTTCACATAATTGTCTTTGGCTTTACAATCACTAAGGAAAGGCTAGCTTTCCTGTTGATCTGATTCAGACAAGAACATTTCTGAAGCTTGCAACTCTTTTGGTTTCAGAAATTAAGATTTATTCTCTGCATTCAGAAATGAAAAAATTCCACTAATAATACAGTGGTTTCATATTCTTGTATGAAGCAATTTTAGAATGAGCTAAAAATTTTCCCACTCATATGGAACAAAGTACCACTGTTTATGCTAAAGTGACACAGGACGCTTTCATTTTGTTTCTGCCACAAAGAAGGGTTTCTCCCCCCCCCCAGTTTAAGATTGTCATGATAATCTCAACTGGGCCTATAAATAATTACTGACATACATTATGAAAAGCTTTGATTGTAAATTGAGATTGGTGCCTCTCCCCAACTATAATTTTTAGTAGGAGACTAACTGAGTCTTCTAATCCTTGACAATGACAAAGAATGCATTCAGAACACTGTGTGTGCAAGACCAGCTGCCCATACATACCTCTACAAGAAGCTTATTAAAATCCCATCTTCCTCCATTTAATAGCATCATGTCAGCATCCCGTATCTCAGAGGAGCATGCTTTCTCTCCATCCCATCCCACCCCGTAACTCTTAAATTAAAACAAAGCTGCAACAAAAGCAGGGGGGAAAGTGAAGCTGTATTGTCCACTGGTTACCCCTTGTTCTCCATTTGTCCTAAATCAAGCCAGACAGTCACAGCAGAGAACAATGATAACAGATGGAGCTGCCTGTCCACTAGGTTATTCCTCCTACTCTCACAGGCACTACAGAAGTTGTTGCCCCACAGCAAGAAACTGCCATTTATTGTGCTATTATCAGCACAAGCAGTACATAGCCAGAGTACTGCCAGCTGCCAGCCACACAATCTCTGAGCTGGCAGAAGGAAGCGAAGTGGCATTGCGCTCAAACATTAGTCCCCTGATCTTCCAGTTATTTCTTTTCCAAGGTCATGGGCAAAAGAGCCTATCACAAAAGAAAAGGAAAAAAAACTCACAAATATTGGTGTTATACCTTATAGAAACATCTATCTCCCAATTAACACAACAGCCTGGGGGAGAGATTTACAAGGATGAGTAGAATCTTTTCTGATGCATGCAAAGTCTCTTCTGGAAAACCTTTTCCTAACTGTTTTATTTTCTGTTCAAGGCCAAATCTAATACACAGGATTCTGCTAAGGTGCCTTGAAGTGGACTCTGTTGCTACTCCAATTTTGTAAATATATGCATTACTGCCAAATCCAAGCTGAACAGTTTTTCTTAAATTTTTCACCCTACAGGTAAGTGGGAAGACAACTCCCATTGGATGTGCTGCCTGGAGATAATAGAATGAGAAACAAGCAAGACTCTTACTAAGGCATGTTTTCCTATTAGGTTTACCACAGACCATTTTCATTGCTATAAAAAGCAGAACCAGCTCTATGCTCAATTTGACAGGACTAATCAATTTTGTTTTAGAATCTGGAATCTAAATTCCACATATTACAGAACTAGTGTGACAGTTTTCTGTAGACATTTGTGGGTTGAAAAAAAGCGTAATACCGCCAGTTTTTTTTTCCTCTTTATACTGCACAGAAGTAATGACAGTAAGCTTCAATATAAACACAAACCATTACTTATAATCAATAGGAAAGAAGTAAACTAGCTCAGTAGTACGGGCAATAAACATACAGCGAACCAACATCTCTATACACTTGTTAAAAAATATCTACCAATCCTTCAATATCTGCTATTTTAGCTGTATACCAAAGTATATTCTAGCTCATGAGAGGGAAAGAAATTAAAGATATAAAGATACTAATCTTCCCTTCTTATATAAGCCTCCTGAAAATGCAGATTTCAGTTATTAAATATCAGGAGGCTTCCAAAGCACTTAAAAGCAAAGTATGTTTTCTTTTTCCTCCACAAATAGCTCTTGCCATAAAAACCATGATAGGAAAGTGATGAACCTTGACAGCACTCTGGAGAAAATGATACTGAATAGGCATTTCCCCCCTTTTTTTTACAGTGTAAGCAAGAGCTCAGTCCCACTTCAGCAGCCATCTGGAAGGCATCAGGCTGGGGAATGGCTACCCTGTAGTGGAGAAAACAAGTGTTCACAAATCCTATCTAAACCCAAGTGGTAGATTTTTGTTTCCTTTATGAGATAAGTAGGTAGCTTATGTGCTTTTCCCCCTGCTTTCCCACATCGATATTTTCCACATAAAAATAATAATAAAGCTAGGACCAGGCAATGCATACATACATACATAAAGCTTTGCTATTTCCAGAATCTAGGCAGAATAAAGTAATAAGCTATCAGCTGGGCTACAGATCTGATTCTCTGAAAGCCATTAGCCTTAAGCATTTCCTAGACGAGCACCTGGAAGGTCAAGTAAGCCTTATGCGCCAACCATGAAGATGCTCTTTTGTCAAAAACAATACATTGCTATAAATAATTCAGTAGGGGCAGGGGACACTTCACAGATGTGCTGGGAGATGCAGTGGCAGAAATAATATATCAAGTTATACAAGCTCACACAAGCTTCTAAACACACACGTCTGCCTTTACGATCTTTTGAAGCAACCCAGAAGCTTTATCTGTTTATTCCTACCGTTCTTCCTAGGAATACAGCCAGTCCTCAGTTAATGACCCCTTGTCCGGCAACTGCTTGACGATATGATGGTGCTGAACAAGAGGAACTCATGACTGGTCCTCTAAGTTCCAGCCGTCCAGCACCCCGTTGTCACATGACTGCCATCTGTGTACTTGGCCACTGGCTTGCGCTTTCAATGGCTGCCGTGTCCCGTGGCCAGGGGATCAACATTTGCAACCTTTCCAATTGGCTTTCCACAAGCAAAGTGAACGGAAAGCTGGCAGGGAAAGTTGCAAGACACTACGCCAGTGGTTCTCAACCTTGGGGTCGCAACCCCATTTGGGGTCGCGAGACCATTTTGCGGGGGTCGCCGGGCACCGCCGGCCGCCATTTTGTTTTTTTAAATTTTTATTTTTTTTAATTTTTTTTTAAATTTTTTTAAAATTTTTTGGCGCGCGCGCGCCGCGCACACTCAGATCCGCCCGTCGCGCCGGAAATTTTTTTTAAAAAAAAATTTAAAAAAATTTTAAAAATAAAATAAAATAAAATAAAATAAAAACAAAATGGCGGACCGCAACGGGCGGATCCACGCATGCGTGGCGCGTGCGATGGGCCAATCCGCGCAGGTGCAGATCCGCCCGTCACGGCCGCCATTTTTTTTTATTATTTTTTTTTTAATTTTTTTAAATTAAAAAAAAATGGCGGCCTGCGACGGGCGGATGTGCGCATGCGTGGCGCGTGTGACGGGCCGATCCGCGCATGCGCAGATCCACCCGTCACGGCCGCCATTTTGTTTTGTTTTTTGATTTTTTAAAATTTTTAAAAAAAAAAAAACACAAAATGGCGGCCCGCGACGGGCGGATGCGCGCATGCGTGGCGCGTGCGATGGGCCAATCTGCAGATCCGCCCGTCGCGGCCGCCTTTTTTTTTTTATTTTTTAAAAAAAAATTTAATTTTTTTTTTTGCGCACGCACGCACACGCGCGCGCCCCCGGGTCGGGGTCGCAGCGCGCATGGGCGGGGCAAGTGGGGTCTCAACCTCAGAAAGGTTGAGAACCACTGCACTACGCTAAGCCTTCCCCACCCGACGGCAGCCACCACCCTCAGCCCTGCTTGCGCTGCCCTAGCCACCCGCACAGCCTCCCCACCCCACAGCAAGCCACTTACCAACATGCCAGATTGCTACATGGGACGTGCAACTTCCTGTCATTTTTGGGTCGTTGGAAACTGGCAAAGTGGTTCTTGCTTAACAATTCACGATCCTTGCTTAATGACGGCAATAGAGACTGCTGGGATTGCCAGTGTGGTCACAAGACACATTACAACGGCATTGCTCGGTGACAGAAATTTTGATCCCAATTACTGTTGTTAACCAAGGACCACGTGCCTACGATAAATTTGCAGGCTACACTAAAGTCACTACCATTCTGTACAAGCAATATAAAGAACAGGATAGGAAGTTCCCAGATTTTTTTATAGCATCAATGAAGACGATTAATAGCTACACCTTGATCATTCCATCAATTGCCTTTCAGAAACAACCCTTCACGTCAACAGATTTAAAAACTACAAAATCAGCCTTCCAGTTCTTCTGGGCCAAGAATGACACCCACTTAACTATCAAGATTCCAGAACAAGGGACACCATATAGCAAAACAGGATATCATATAAACTATGGGACAGCATACTCCACCCGTTATTAAGGAAAACACTGTGGATATTAATATTAAAATGATATTAATGGTTTCAAGCAAAAGCAGCCTCCAAGGAACACCCCCCCCCCCGAAAACCAATCTGTGTCTTACCTTCTCTGATTTGACCTTTTTGAGCTGTCGGCATTCACTCTCCCCATCTTCCAGTTCTGATTTAACTCCCAAAGGGTTGAGCACAGATCCTGTGTCAATAGCTATACCTCCAAGCTGCTCAGCAGCGGCAGCAGTAGGATCAGGTCCTTGGCCACTGTCGTACTGCCCAACCCTGACCGCCAAGGCAAGCGGCTGGAGGACCGTGGGCTCCTTCTCTGCTGGAGTACCCACACCCTCACTCCTTTCTTTCTTACTCTTGGAAGAGCCACCTTCCTTCTCCTTCTTTGAGTTCGCCACGCTGCGGGAAGTCTTGGCTGATTTCTCAGAGCCTTTGGGGGCCATGGCAGCCACCAAACCCCCAGAGTTCACACCCTCCCCCGAGCGCCCCTGAACCTCCTTCTTGCCAGTAGTCCCCTCGCTTGGCGTGAAGAGGGAGGATGCCGGGGCAGCCTTGCCATTGTCCTTGCTACTTTTACTCCGCTTGGATTTGGACTTCCCTTCCTTGTTCTGTGGACCTGGCACCGGAGTCACAAACTTGATGTTCTCTGGCAATGTCGCCACAGCGTTCGGGGCTGGCAGACCCACCTCCTTGGAGCCTGACATTTCCAGTTTCTGCTGGTCCTTCTCCAAATCCGCGTCCAGGTCAATGATGAGATTCCCTACTCCAATGTCCCATTCATCCCCACTGTCGTATGTCTCAACTGGGTTTGCATCCACTCCTTTCCCTCCGGTAGCTCCACTGCTCAAGGACATCTTAGAGTTAACGGCCACCTCAAGATTCGAGCCTGTTGGCTGCTCCTTCAGCCTCAGGATGTGAAGTAGCAGCTTCAGCTATGTTCTCAAGCCTCCAGTAATCAAGAAGGACCCAGGTGATAACATAATGGCTGAAAGGAAAAGCAGGGACAACATATAATTACATTGCCATTATTCAGGAAGTGTATTCTAAAATCGTACACAACACACCAATAGGGGAAAGGATTTTACATGCAGAATAATTGAATAGCATCACCTATTCCTGCTTTAACTTCAGGCTGAAAATTATGAAATAGCGTTTTTCCTTCAGTCAGCCAAATGCCAGCAAAGGGCAGTTTCAGGTGTGCCTATGAACCCATGGCTGCCCCTCCATCTGTGGCTTTCTTCAAGCATTATTTGGTGTCTTTTGCTGCTCCATGCTAAGCACGAGATACTGATGATCGGTACTGTAACACATGGGGAACATTTATGGGAACACAACAGCAATACTGTTTTTCAGAGAGAGGGGTACTGTATTTTCATTTTATTCTCTAATTCCACAAAGCACAAAGATTATGCTTCGGGAGCACAAGGATGCAGATTGATAGAATAGATCAGGAGGAAGGAACACAGTATAATATTAGCAGTTAATTCATATGATTGTAGTAGCCTGTACTATTTTCCATGCGTTCCCTCATAGATTCTCTGACTTTGGCTGCAAACAATCTGCTCTCTGACAGATCATTATGGAGATTTTTCACCTCAGGAGCTGAGAGTTGGTATTAGAGTAGGAAATTTAAAAAACACAGCAGTGATTTTTGCCTTTACGGTAGATAAATATAGAAGCATAAGCAACTGCAGAATCAGGAATGGCTTGGAAAAACTGCAGCCTCTCTCTACCCCACCTTCTAATAGAGTACATAGCTTACAGTACTACTATTTGTCTCCCTGAAATATTCTGGCTGATTGGCTTGTCACATCTTCTCCCTAAGCCTTTATTCCACCTAATGAGATCAGAAGCAACCTTCTTCCTATCTGGAGTAGAAGAGGCAGAGCCACAAAATGAATTATCGACGTGCCCCATCTTTTTTTATGTACTAATAGAACAAGAAACATGTCCTACAGTCAGAAGAGCAGGAACCTGTGCATACTAACACGCCTTGAAAATCATCAGCCTCGTGCAATTTCATTTTTTGTTGCCGTTGTTCAAGAGGCTGGAAGAGAAATTACAGCATTCTACAGACATTTCTGCCAAATTGAAAAGGCTTATGGGAATTAAGATTTGCAGAAGGATGCCTGCTCAGAAGCACTGTTGTATTAAATATAGCCCAAATCCATCTTCAAGCACGTATCAGGAGACTGCATACATGGTTTATCCTAAACCAAGTTAATAATGTTACTATTAATAATTAAACCTCCTCGGTTTAATACGTCTTTATAATTCATGACAATTATTTTGATCCCAAGACCGATTTGCTTTTAACACAGAGAAAAGCATTGTGCTTTTTGAGGATTGAATGTTGCGATACACAGATTAAATTGTCATACTGAAAAATGGCAGATGACAGAATTTGAAGAGTTGCATTTCAGTCTTGATTATAAATCTGGCATGCAGTGCACGGCTCCAAAGCAAGAATGAAGCTTCAGATGGGGTTGGTGTATTTACTGTATCTGTCAGAGGTTCTTTAAAGAAGACATGCTTTTTTCCAGACTTACACATGGCCCCTGAAAAATATGTTTACCATTCAGCTACAGTGTATAAGCTCAGGGAAAAAAAACCCAGCATCTTTAAGGAGCTGCTGGCAGGCATAGTAAATCCACCCTTGCTGGATCTGGAACGCCTTTCCTGCTTCAGATGTGAATGCTGCACACCTGGCAAATAAAAACAGGGAGTGTTAACTATCTTTATGCCAACCAACTCTGTCAGTACTAAAAAAGTAAATATCCTCCATGGCAATCATATCTTTACGCTCATCACAGAAAACAACACACTGCAATCAAATACGAGCTAATCTTGTTTTTTCTTATATGTTACCCATTGCATTTCTGTCATAAATATTACCTGCATTCGGTACTTGAATGCTTAATAAAGCAGACTAGGCTCTCATCATTTGATCTGTTGAGCAGAAGCACACATTTTAAGAACATAGAAAAGGTGTATGCGGAAACTTTGGCTTTTCTACCTACAGATTAAATAAGTAGTCTACTTTCAAACTCATCTCAAGCTACAGTAATTTTCACCTACAGCAACATAACACAATTCTCCAAAATTTTCCTTCGCCCTCAAACATAAACAGTTCTAGGCAAAATATTACTGTATGTTGTTCCTCCCGTGTTCACATAATCACACAAAAGGCTGCCTATAGAAAACTATGCCTTGCCTTGTAGGACAAATAGCAATAGCACTTAGACTTATATACCGCTTCACAGTGCTTCACAGCCCTCCCTAAGCAGTTTACAGAGTCAGCCTATTTGCCCCCAACAATCTGGGTCCTCATTTTACCAACTTCAGAAGGATGGAAGACTGAGTCAACCTTGAGCTGGTCAGGATCGAGCTGCTGGAAATCAACAGAATTAGCCTGCAATACTGCCTTCTAACCACTGCGCCACCACAGCTCTATATGCACCAACAAATACTACAATGGGTGGAGGTGTTATACTAATAAAAATTAGAGTTCATAATATGAATTCCACTTCTGGTGTCTTAGATCCATGCCTGTCTAGGCTTCTTTGGGTGTGGTTGTGTAGGTATGGGTGTGTGAATAATTTCTGCCTAAACTCTTGTTAAAATAACCCACGTCTTCAACACTAAGATTACTACAGTGTGCTTGATCTGGGATTATTTTTGAAGGCTACTCAGAAACAGGAGTTGGTACAAAATGCAGTAGCCTATATAGTAGCAGATGGAACTGCTACAATCATATTATACTCATATTTCAGGTGTTACATTATTATATTGGCTTTATGGAACTTGGCTCCCAATTATCTTCAGGATAGACTCATCCAATGAGAAATGCCCATTCTGGGCACTTGTTCTCAACTGGGGTGCTTACATAAACCATGTGGAAAAGGGGGGGAGGCTAGAAGTACTTCCCTGTGGTGTCCCCTACACTTGGAACAGCCTTTCCTCAAAGACCATGCTGGCAGCTATACAGGCATCATTGTAGAAGGCAACTGACATGGAATTTTTCCAGAGCCTTCACAATGCAATTTGTTACCATGTACTCTAGAGTTGTGTCCTGGTTATCATATATATTAATATCCTATTAATAATATTGCTTGTTTTATTGAATGTATCTCAAAATTTTATCGTATTTTTAGTTTTGCTGTATTTTTACTATAAACTATGGATCTCTTTCATATGGCGGCATATAAATAGAACAGAAATAAGCCAGAAGTTTGCCTTTTGTATATTACACGCAAGTCCCAATATTTAGTTTTTTTTTTAAAAGTATGGCTGGAAAATGTAACAAATAACCTCTGTGCACTGCGGATTTAGCCAGAGGTCTGAAATCATACATCCTACTAATCTAAATGTACCTTAGCTTGCAGCTTGTGGCACGCTGCCCCTCGAGAATGTCTAGTGCAGAAATGAGAAATAGGCATCCAAACCCCAAGAAATTACTGAGATCAGATGGGGAAGAAATCAGTCCAAGCATGGAATTCTCCTCCATTTCCTTCTTGCCATGCAGAAACTGCATGTACTCACTTGTACAACTGGCAGTATTCCAACAGGATTCTAAGGGAAGTCTTGGAACAGAAATACTGAGAGAGACAGCTTCTCACTTGGGAAAACCACACATATGCAGGGCCAGACATAAATATTTTAACTCCATTAAAGGCTGCATGAAACCACCATCAGCTGCATCTGCATTCTGAGAAAGAGTTATGTCACTAAAGAGCAACTTGACAGTTCACTTCCAAATTGTAGTCTCTATCAGGACACCTCCACTAGATTTCGCAAAGACTCATTAGGACTTCTCACACAGTTTCTGCTCTCTTGCTGATCACAGCTGCCTGCACGACTGCTGACCTTTGGCGGAGAAGTAAGAGGCAAAGAAAGGCCAAGTGGGAACGACAACGTGACACCGAAAGATGGATTGATCCCACCAGCAGCTTCAGCTACATACAAAGAGAACGTCTCCTACCAGCTACATTCAAGCCTGCAGAACTCCGAGTTGCTTCCAGACATTACCCACAGCAATTTTCAGCCTGATTAACTTTCAGGAATGCCATCGCTGAGGAACAACAGAAACGGTGGAAAATCTCCAGCACCAGGCAACCACAGCTCCAGAGCTTGGCCAAGCTCACAGGATTTCAGATGGTTGCCTTGCCTTTCCAGGGCCAGAGCAAGCCAGCTTGTGTGCCTTCTGGCTCCAGGCGATCCCCAGGAAAACAAGGGAGCAATCAGAGCAGAACAAAGCAGCTTTTGAGATGGATCTGCCTCTGACAATTGTTAACAGACCTACCTTGGAGGGCCCAGAATAATTCCGCGTAACCCGGGACCTTGTTCCGTTAACCCCATCCAGCCTCTGAGGTGCCTCCTTTTCCGGAGAGGACTGTGGAAGCCCGAGCAGCTGCTGTATTCTAGGGCCGCTCCTCCCGTCATCCTGGGGTTGGCAGGCAGCCCACGGCTCTCCTCCATCCACCACCTCGACACAGGCTCCTTTTTTGTTTCCTGACTAAAGAAACTCAGGGGGATGCATCTGGCTTGGCAGAGGAGGACGCTGCTGCACTCTGAGTTCCTAACACTACAGAGCGGAGCTCCCTCCAGCTGCTTTGTTCAGGTTGAATCTTTCTTTCCTTTTTTTTTTTTCCTTTTTCCCTGAGCAACTCCCATATCTTTTTGTAGCCTCCTTTTTAAGATGTTGCTCTCTCTCTCTCTCTCTTGCGCTCTCTCCAGCGATGAAAACAATGTTGAATGAAAGCCAGCTGGCAGCCAGAAGGAGATGAAGGAATCTGCACAAAGAAGCTTCCTAACTCACTGCTTTCGTTCAAGGAACTGTCTGCTGGCAGGGGGAGGCGGGGGGGGGTGGGTTTGCTTCTCTCTTTCTGAGGCAAGATCCCCCTCAGACTACAAAAATGTGCAAGGGTTACAACTCCCGCCCCCCCCAAATCCCTTGGCCCTGTCTATAATATGCATGCCCAACCACAAAGATTGGGATGTTACAAGGAAAGCAAGATCAAACTGAAAGATAAAATGCCCACATAGGATTATCCACACCTGTCTGTGACTTAGAATAACGTACAAAGTCATTCTAATTACGAAGGGTCTAAGTGAGTCATTATTTATCCGGGTTCTCATCTTAGAAATAATTGCACATCAAAAAGTCCAAACAAAACCACACACAGAGGATTTTACTCAACTCACTCTTTATGACAATTTCTTTAGCGCACCACAGATGGTTTATCACCAGGGTACAAGGTGGAGCAGAGAGTACTTAAAAAGTAATAAAAAGGCAAGTTTACTTTGTGTCAGGGGGTAATGCTTTTTTGACACAAATGACTACAGTCATAAAATATGTCCATTTGGCTGCTTCTGAGTGATGCCCATGTATATAATTATATGACACTCTTGTAAATGAAGGAGCCAATAAACAGCAAGACTTCAGAACAGTTTGTATGATCTGAAAAAGAAGCTTATTTTTTTTTAAAATCAATGTTGTAAATCACAACGCAGCAGGCACTAGGTTATATTGCCCCAAATAACAGACACAGTAGTAACAGGTTTATGGATAAAGGTGCTTATTGTGCCCAAGAAAGTTTCCACCTGCCTAAATAATCAGACAATCTGATTCTTGAATTTAGCATTTTTTTAAGTTCAAATGGTCAGTTCATGTATTGTGGCAAGATGGATGGCAAAATAAATAAAATAAAAACTTTTTTCCTGTTCAAATGTTCCAAAATAACATGATGACTATAGCTTAAATTAAACCACAACATTTCTAGCTTTCAGTTGGAGATAGCAATTTAAGTGACAACTTTGTGCAATTCAAGGGATAAAATGCCAACACCCCTAACATTCATATTTCTCACAATCAGAAATAGTTTCTTATGTTCTCTATGTAACTTTTATCCTCCCAATGAAAATACTAATCTTTTAAAAATAAAGCAGTCTTTTTAGTTGAGAAAAATGACTTCTTTTTTTTTGCCATGCTGAATAGATCTGCTTTAAGATTCATTCCACATGGCGGGTTTCTTCATTGTACACATAATCTTGCAAGTTCTCCTTTGCGGCTGCTCCAAACTAAGTTTGTATTTCATGAACACACAAGAACCGAATGGAACCAAATGCTCTAAATAAGAACATTTGGAGCATGAAACTCTATTAGCCTTGAAGGTTAATTGACACTTCCAAATTGAGAGGCAGCATGCCACTGAATGCTTTTTAGTGGAAGACAACAAAGGGGAAGGTGATTGCTTTGATTCCCTTTTTCTGAGCTTCTTGGGAGCATCTGGTCAGCCTTTATTGGATTGAGGATGCTGAATGAAGAATTCTGATCTGGTCCCACAAGGTGGTTCTTGTGTTTTCCATTTCTCATTGTTTTCTTATCCCTCTTTTCTAGCCAACCCTCACCTCTATTCAAGTTTACACAATAACAGGCCCAAATAAATTGACCCTCAAGATGGACCCATCTTGCCATTTCTGAAATTAAATGACTGGAAGACAAACAGAATACTTAATCTTCTCTTACTTTAAGGCTATATTTTGACACGATAACATGTAATCAAATTAACAAAATGGAGGTGCTGTGTTCGCACAGCCAGCTTATGTCATTTTCACTCTATATCCTTTCTCCTCAGAGGAGGAACTACATCAAGGAATCACAATAGGAAGGGACCTCAGGAGAGTTATCTGCTGTAACCCTGTTCTTACTGGAACTATCAGTGGTGTGTAACAGATTACCATACAATTTCACTTTGATCTCCAGCAAAGGAGAACTCACGACTTGATTCTAGACCAGGGGTAGGCAACCCAAAACACTCAAAGAGCCACTTGGACCCATTTCCCACAGAAAAAACACCGGGAGCCGCAAAACCCTTTTCATATCTAAAATGAAGATAACACTGCATATATCCTTTTTTTTTACCTTTATTATAGGTGTGTGTGTCTGTGTTGTGGTTTGTGTGTGTGTGTGTGTGTATACATACACACACAGGTAAAAAAGGATATATGCAGTGTTATCTTCATTTTAGATGTCAAAAGGGTCTCTCTCTGTCTCTCCCTCTCTCTCTATCTGCCCTTGGTCTGCCAGTCCTCTTCCCCCACTCTCTTTCTCTCTCTCTCTCTCTCTCTCTCTCTCTCTCTCTCTCTCTCTCTCTCTCTCTCTCTCTCTCTCTCTCTCTCTCTCTCTCTCTCTCTCTTTCTCTCTCTCTCTCTCTCTCTCTCTCTCTCTCTCTCTCTCTCTCTCTCTCTTTCTCTCCCCCCCTCTCCCCCTCTCTCCTATCTGCTGCTCACCTGGCAAGCTGGCTTCAAGCTGTTCTCCAACAAGCTCAGGGGTAGGCAACCTTGGCTCTTTTATGACTCATGGACTTCAACTCCCAGAATTCCTGAGTCAGCATAGCTGGGCTAGCTAGCTCTCTCCTGCTCTTCCTGCTTCCTGCAGAGATGCAGCAAAGAGAGACGCAGCAAAGGGAGGAGCTCCACCCAATAAGTTCGGAGAACACTGTGAGTGCACTCTCTTTTACTTACACACACACACACACACACACACAGAGAGAGAGAGAGAGAGAGAGAGAGAGAGAGAGAGAGAGAGAGAGAGAGAGAGAGAGAGAGAGAGAGGAGAGAGAGAGAGAGAGAGAAGCAGGGAAGCGCAATTGCCTCTCTCTGTCTCTGTCTCTCTCTGCAAATGGCAGAGGAGGCTGGGAACCACAGGGGAAGGCTCAAAGAGCCGCATGCGGCTCCGGAGCCGCAGGTTGCCAACCTGTGTTCTAGACTGATGCTCTTGTTAATGTAGCCCAAGATAGCATTTGCTTTTTTAAGAACTGCATCACACTGCGGGCTCATGTTGTAAACAACAAGGAAACCCAGAACCCTTTCATATATATTACTGACAAGCCAAAGATAGAAAAGAAAGGGAGGAAAAAATACAAAGACGTATCTTCCAGTCTTCTTTATAGCAGTTATAACTACATAGTTATACTTCATATAGTTATGGAGTTTTTAAAGATAAATTGCTGTTCTATGCCACTGAGCATCCAAGGAAGAGCAATTATAATAATGGCTTATTATTATTTAGTACTGCCAAGTGGAAAACATCCTGGGCAAAGACAGGTAAGGAGAAATAAGCCTAATAAACCACAAGCAACAATTAAAATGCTAGCCTGCAGAGGAGTGAACAAGGCGTACTAGGTTTAATGGTGACCTCAAATATGTCCCCAAAAGCTCCTGTTCACTCCTTCAAATGCCACTACAGGTGGGCAGCAGACAGGTTGAACTAAAGGTTTCTTCAGAGGGATTAGAAATGGGCAGCTTGGGATGCCGTGGTGCCTTCAGGGAAGACAATAAATAAATAATAAAGCCAAACCAGATTCTAGACATAAAAGACGGTTGCTATGTTGGCTAACAGCTGCAGTTCCATTCATTCAGCAACTAATTAAGTAAGGCGTGTTGGAACGAGATGGGCTTTGTATGTAATAGACTGTTTACCTGCATTTGTCATCTTCTCCTGTCATGATATGAGAAAGTAAAAACTGCGGTGGAAAGATTTGTTTTTGCCCTGAAGCAGAAAGTTACCCTCTTCATTGCAATGGAATCCCCATTCCTGACTATCATATCTGTAGGGTTCCCATCGATTTGAGAGAATGGAAAACAAGACAACTGTATGTGGACACCCCCTTTCACATTGCAATGAAATACAAGAGATCTATTTTACTAGATTAACCACATACATAAATTAAATGCATTATATCAATGATATGTAAGATTTGTTTTTGCACGGCTGCTGTCAAATCAATGTTAATATGATAAAAACATAACAATTACAAATGGCAGAAAGCCTAACTACTTAATATATTAGTTAATAATTAGCACATGAAAAATAAAAACAATAAAATTCAGATTTTGCATGTAATTGAACAAATGACTTCTTAAAAATACACAAATACACACAGAGGGAGAGGGAATGGTATTGTGTACATACATGTTTGTTACAAAAAAGACTTACTTTAATCTGAAAGCAGAATATGGATTTCTTTAATGCATACAAAAGAACACACCTAGTCCTAATCTATCTTCTGATTATTCAGTCGAGACAGAACAGTAGTGTAACACAAAAATCAATATTTAAACCATGAAAAAATCTTCATATTAACAGCTCCATCTTGGCTACTTTTATGCAACTAAGTAATATAAACGTACCAATTATTTGATTTCTAAATATGACCTATTTTTAAAACAGGTTTGATAGGTAAAACACACGAGAACCCTATTTTATACTTCTAACTGCAGATCTGTTTTGATTTTCTTCTAATGTCATGAAACACACTGCAATTTCTCTCTCAAAGGGAAATGTAGAGATATTTAATATTTCTAACTCAGCTTAAACAGCTGCTCTACATATCATGAGTGTACCTGAAATATAAAAATGCACAAAAGACAATGTACACAATGAATTGGTAGCTTTTCAATCCACCGCGACTGAGAGGGTCAGAGCAAAACTCTTGAAAGCTACAATGCCAACTGGGACCTCATATTTTCTACCGTAAATTAACACTTGCACTTTCTGGGAGATATCCTTCTAATCACTAAAGATGGACCTAGAATGAAAGGCTTAACTTCATTTTCTCTGGGTTTTTTTTTTAAATAAATCTACCAGGTAGAGATTAAACCCTGCTTCTTAACTGCATGAACTGACTTCAGCTGAAAGGTAATATAAACAGGACACTTTATTATTCAACAAACAGCTCACAACATGCATTGTGATTCCCTATGGCTTGCGTATCAGAACGCAGAAGGCTCACTAGTTGACATGAAACAAGATCCTTCCAGCAAATACTTGGGCAGATGACCTGAAGAACAAGATCTTACTGGGGTGGGACTGTACCTGAAAGGAATCGCATACCATATTAAACCCAAGTGCCATTCTTGGTCACTTCTGAAAGTGGAGCTGCAAGAATGGGATCTATTACAGTGGTGGTGGTGGGGGAAGGGGAGTATGTATCTGCGAATGTCTATCCTATGAATGTTTAGGCAGACAAATCTAACTATCTGGCTGCTTTGCAATTCTCCACTAATGGAATCCATGCCAATAAGGCTATAAGCTGATATTCCCTTAATGGGGATAGCAATAATGTCTCCCGTAACTGTTTACTGCTAACTTACAAGCCCACAGGATGGACCCTTAACCCATCTGCTGATAGAAGAATAAGAAACTCACCTGCTCTACAGGAGATAGGCAAACTATTTTGCTCTCTAAGATTAATAGGATTTGGATAAACATTTGGAAGAACAATCTTCTGCGCCAAACGAAAACTTAAATTTACATCAATTTTTCCTGATGGAACACATCCAGGTCACCCTGCATTGATAGGGTTGTCAGTTTTCTAAACTGCCTAGTGAAGACTAAGATCATCAGTAAAGATGCTCATAAAGATATGCTTAATTGGCTCAAAAGGAATTGGGGTCAACATCCTGAGGACCAATGTTACATCCCATGATGAGAAATGGAGAACAACTGGGGGAGAAATAAAAGCCTGAAACAAACTTTCCCTACCCGTCCAAAAGTATAATTTGAATGGTGGCAGAGTGTCTTGTCAGGGTATTTGACACCAGCCTTTTATCTAGATCACCTTATAGCAGGGGTGTCAAACTGCCGGCCCATGGGCCGGATGCATCATAGCAAAACCGCACCCACCCCATTGCCATCAATGGCAAAAAAAAATCACAACACATCGCGACACGTCACGTGACGTTGCAAGTTTGATACCCCTGCCTTATAGGAAACCCAGAATTTCCAGTATTCTAGATTCCTTCTCCTGTATAATCAGACAAACATCTGCCAGATCATCTGATGTATCTTTCCAGCAGATAATCTTCACTCTGAAAACTGAAAACTGGGGTTCACCAAGCACCCCTGTTCCAACTTCCAAGCACAAGCACGATTTTTGGTCTGGGTAAAGAACAATTCCCTCCCTCAGCAATTTTGCTTTGCCCAAAGAAATTTCATAATTATTTACATCCATGCAGAGAAGTACAGGCTCGTGAGCCAGAAGGGAATGATCACAATTACTCATGCCTTGAGAAGCTTCATCTTTTATGCTATTCTGGACACAATCTATGTCAGTGAAATAGTACAGAGCAAACCCCTCTGGCCATGACATTAGCAGATCATCTATCTCCTCTGCTCCGACATCATGGAAAAGTGAGAAATGGCTCACCTGCCTGCTCTCCTGTTGCAAACAAGATGATCAATAACTGAATATCTCAGTTATCTTCTAGGAAACCTTTGGTAAAATGTCCACTCTGACTGTGGTATATTCTGGTGGCTGAGTCAGTTCACTGTTGTGCTCCCATTGATCTCATACTTCTCTGGGGGAGGGGGTGTGTGATGCCAGAGTTGGCTATATTATTGTCCATCTTTACTAGGAAATCTTTTCCCCTCACTGGATGCTTCAAGTTCAACAATCCAGATACACTGCCTGAATCTCTAAGCAACTGATTGGCAGGAAGGCCTTAGATTAGGCCACAGGTTCTCAACTGAGAGACACAAAATGACTTCATCTTGTTGTTGACATCTATGGTTATCTTTTCTCTGTTTGGCTCTTTGAGAACTATACTTGGGGGTTAGAATAGATTACTACAAATCACCACTTCAGGGATCTTCCCCCTGCACAAGACTATCAGGGTCACTCAGATCCTGGAGGCTATCTATTCCTGTAACAAGAGCAGAAGCAACCGGAGCAGTCTGGAAGGAACATGTTGGGGTAATACTATGTTCTGAGTTGTTCTGGAGATAGGAAGAGTCCTCCTTCTTTCAGGTCTACCATATATTCAGATGCAGTATTTATCTGAAGGGAACAAGGGAGCTCTTCTCTATGTTTATCACAGTTATAATCTCTAAGGAATTGCAGTTAAGCTAATTCAATTATTTTTCCATTGAGGGAACTGTGATTAAAAGATCATCCAATGGTCATTCTAATGATCCCTCAGGTGCCTGATCAATTATGCCACCACTTTGAATAAAAATTCCAACATTGGACTGAAGGGGACAGACATGAACTGGCCCGATAAACTGAGCCATGTACACAAATCTGAGACATTTCCAGTAGGCTTATCAGCCTACCCAGCATGACCACCACCAAGTTATAGAGGCTAGCCAATTGTTTGGAATAAAGGCTTCTAACCTTAGTCATCCCAGTCCCAATGCTGAAGGTCAACTGTCTGATGAACCTGTTTGGTGGCTTGAAAAAGAATGGCGGTTAGGCCAGAGTTTCCTGGTTTGAAACATATTCTATTGCACTGATTATCCATAAATGATCTATGACATCTCCTATTCTCCATTATATCTCCCTTTCTTTGAAACTGGGGAAGGTAAGAATCTCTCCTTCAGTTTGTCTCTAAACTGTCCCACATGCTCCAATTGGATTGTCTACTTGCCAGGAGACCCAATAGCATCAATTGGAAGGAAATTTCTTCTGAAAATTTTCTCCCCTACCCTCCCATATTCCTATGTTGTCTTGAATATTCCATACTTCTAAGTGAAATCATCTAGGAAGAAAAAGCAAAAAGGCAATAAGAAGGTAGGTGGCCTTTTCCTGCATTTATTTTCTTGTTTATATTGTTTCTGCTTCTGACAGAGCCGTCCTATTGGCCTTATTTTCAATTAGGACCAGGTCGATCAATTCCCCAGACATTTTCTTGTAAGGCCTGCTCACAATAGTGGTCTGGAGCAATGGTTTCCCTGGAACTGCTGAAACCACAAGCTGGCTAAGATCCCGGAGGCTTCTGTCTGCACATCTGCCATCAGCTTGGCTATTCTGTAGACCTTGGTTATCTCCTCTTTCAGATCTCTCTGCTCTTTGGGTAATGCTCTGAATAATTATTAGGGCCAAATTGTCACACCTCTACCCACCATGGATATTAGGCATCTAACCTCATTGCAAACTGTGCAGCTTCATGAATCTACTGGAGCAAACTGTCTCTTTTCCATTCCAGGGGTCTCACAGACTGGTTGAAAAGCCTCTGGAAATTTTACCTGGTGCTGCCAAAAGAGATCCCTGACAGTGACTCCAGTTAGCATAAGTTACCATCATGTGGTTCCTTTTTGAACCAAACTGCCTGCTCTGTGGGTGAGGCCCTTGGCCCATTCACAACAGTGCAATTATCTAATGAGAACTTCTATTGGAATCACTGTGATGCCTGGCTGAGGAATTCTGGGAGTTGAAGTCCACAAGTCATAAAAGGGCCAAGTTGAAGACCCCCTGCTCTAGAACAATGTTTGAGGGAAAGACTTGTGAGCCAGTCTCCTGCTCAGTGCATCCTTTCCCCCAAACATTGTTAGTTCTCATTTTGATGTCATTTTATCACATAGAAATTGATTGGATATTATTGCTGCAATTTTACCTGCTGTTAAATTCTGCTTGTTCTTATTTATAAAAAAAAACCTTGAAAAGCATTATAATCTCTAATTAGGGATTGTAATTTAAGAATAAGAAGCATTTTTATCAATAAAACAGCATTAGGGAAAACTGTGGCTATATTAGCAAATTAGGTCATGATCAATCTTAACTAAAAGAACACACTTGAAATTAAAATCAGCAAATTACAATTTACATATTTTGTACAAAGTTGCTTGATGGCACATTTTATTCTGATGGTATTCAAAAAAATCTATAAAATTTAGAGTGAAAGAAAAAAAATCAGTAGCTTAAAGTATTCATTTTCCTGTTGCTTAAGCCTTTGCACATGCGCTTCCATGCTTTCAGGACAAATTTTGATATATCGATGTTTAGTTTAACAAGCGACTACACACATTCTCCTAAACCACCATTTAGGATGTATAAAAGGGGATTTCTCTCCAAATTATTCTCTGTTTCCTATGGAATAATGTGAGCAGACCATTGTTGTCTGTTGTATTATTTATTTAGTCAAATGCATATGCTACCCAAATTTCACAAATAAAACATTAAAAACAAGAAAAAACTATGAACAAATGAAAAATAAAAGATAGCAATAACAAAAACAAGACGGGAGCAAAATTATCCCGAATAAGGGTTATTTATGAGGTTCCAGGTGTGAGCTGGTCTTGAATCCTTGTGTCTGGTCCACAATTATTTCCTGTTGTGGAGAGTATGAATTAGCTACCTTTGAAATATTCAGATTGATTCATTCTGTGGGAAAAATGAAAAGTTCTGGGACAAAGCAGAACTTGATGTGGACAATGTACCTTGTTTTGCACATTAATCACACAGCAGTTTACTTTGTTTAGCAAACAGACCCTGCTGCTGCAATATGAGATCTGAACAAGTGAACTAATACTTGTAAACAGGAGAAGAATTTGTCACCCACACATCTTCAAAATACAAACATACTGAGACAAAAGCAATAAAACAGCAAGGACTGAACAGTCTTCTGCTTTCAGTCAAAATATGAAATTATTTCTCATTCACTCTTTATAAACCTTGATTTCTTACACCAAAAGATGGTACTAACCCATTACCACCAAAACGGCAGCAAAATCTCATAACATAAGACTATTTGGTAAAAATTATAACTCCTACCTTAGAAAACCGAAACTTGTCAAAGAATCTGTATGGTGATTAGACATCAAAGTCTGTGATTTCTCATTTCACACAATGGGAAAGCATGACAACAAAAACACAACATTCTCTACATCTGTCTTGAAATGAAGAAGAACCCAGAAAGCTATTCTGGCTATAACGCTAAGAAAATCTTACAATCACAATCTAGATGGTATTCAGAATATAATGACTTAAAACTAGACATATATGGATTGCTAATAGTACAACTTTCTGATATTACTGCACTAACAAAAAGATTAAATATTGTTAACATTCATTTCTCTATTAACATCCAACACAATGGAAGTCTAGTAAGAATATTCAGAATACCAAGCAAGTAAAGAAAAAAAGACTTGTGCAAAAAAACTACTGAGATGCATTAAAAAATTAACAGAAAAAAACTATTTTAAAATAGTAACTACCGTAGCTGACTATTTAAAAATATTCTTTAGGATTTCCACTGAGATTACTTGTCATCTATAATTCTGCAAGACAGTCTGTAACAGATCAAAAAATAATAAAAAACGTAACAGTATTTGACCAAAAGTGCTAGCTACTGCTTGTACTAACATTCTGTGCCTATTTACTTATACAGAAATCCAAAACTTTAAGGACTTAGTTCCTATCAAGTTTGCACTGCAGAGGTAGGACACAGAGTAAATACAGTTTACTCATTTGAGGTAATAACTTGTTTGTGCAGATCCTGCACCTCTATCAAAAGAGCAAAACAAGGTATGAACTCTTAACTATTCCACAGATTTAACCTGATAAGCGGTTTGCTGGAGATAACTGTGGATGTATTTTCCAGTACATTAACATTTAAAGATTAAGAATTCCATGCAGTTCACAACACATGCAGGCCTAAAAGATTCAGCGTAATCTATACTAAGATCACAAAACAGGACTAGGTATAAATTAGACCATTTTCAGAGCAATGATACTATAGTATCAGAGGTGGGCCGCAAAATAGATCAATGAAACGGTTTAAGTTTTTGAAACTCATCAGAAGTGATAACTGCTGCAACAGAAGTCCTATAACATACACCTGTCCTTCTGAGAGGTAAAAGTAGAGCTTTTAATTCTATCATGCTAGGGCTCTGGTTCTTGAAGAGTGGTTGATGGAAGCTAAGATACAAAAGGTGAGAGAGAATTCAGCTTCAGAGGAACAGCTCTTCTATATCGGAAGCAAACCCTGACAAAAGGCATTTGTTCCCAAGCCAAATAACCAGTCCAAATAAATCCCAAATGTAGGCATAAATAAATAAAGCTAGCTGCAACCAGATTGGCTCAGGCAGGACATTTCAATCTACCCATTCATTTCCTCCTACAACCATCCGCAACTGTTAAACAGCCTTTACTTCAACCCACTGAAGGCACTGCTGATGAGCTGTCATTTCTCACTCTAGATTCAGGAACTCTTCAAAGAGAGAAGGATGGTCTGTACCATGTGAGGCAGCCAGACTGGCTAGAAATATCATGCAAGAAACCAGCCCTGAATGCCACGTTCCTGATACACCAACTATAACTTTCAGATGAGACAGCTCCTTCAGGACACTGAGATTTTACATAACTTTTGAGAGATTCAGAAAGCACCAGCAGGATTTTGTTGCATCAGACCTACAACAAACCTGCCAATAACTACAGGTAGTCCTTGAATTACAACCACAATGGAGCCCAAAATTTATGTTGCTAAATGAAACATTTATTAAGTGAGTTTTGCTTCCTTTTATGACTTTTCTTGCCCACGGTTGTTAAACCAATCGTTGCATTTGTTCAGTGAATCTAGATTTCCCCTTGACGTTGCTGCTTAGAAGGAGGCTGCAGAAGCTGATCACATGACCCAGGACCACACGGCAACCGTCATAAATACCAACCAGTTGCCAAACCTCTGAATTTTGATCATGTGACCACGAGGATGCTGCAACTGCCGCCGTAAATGTGAAAAAGGGCCACAAGTCTCTTTACAAGGCCGGTGTAACTTTGAACGGTCACTAATTGAACTGCTGTAAGTCGAGGACTACCTGCATCCACCCGGGACAACTAAGAACTTCCCTGCAACAACTTTCACATGACCAGGATGTAACCCAGTCCTGGTCCACAAGTATGAGTCAGCTTAACCCTCTGTAAATATATTTACAACCTCCTCTAACGAGCAGAAACCGGGAGCAAGGAGGCTTCTCCTCCTCCTGTTGTGGTGGTGGTGGTGGTGTGTCCAAAAGCCAAAGCCACAAAACGCCACCGATTAAGCAGGTGACAATTCGAGCCTCTCCGGACAAGCTCAGCCGTCAAGCACCCTCGCCCGACACTTGAAGCCCCGTCCAATGGGTCCCCGGAGCCGAGGCAGGCAAGCCCAGGAGAGCGGCCGCGGCAGCCCTTCCTCCCCCCCCTCCCCGTCTTCTGGGTTGCCCTCCCAACCTCGGGGCGCCTCGGGGAGACGCCAAGTTCCCCCGAAAGCTGCGAAACTCGCCGGCGGCGCTTTGAAACGCCCGAGGGCAGCCAGGCGCCGCGGGGCTCCTCCGAGGGGTCTCCCCGAGGCGGGCGGCGCACGTGCCCGGAGCGGCCGGGCTGCCCGAGCCGCCGCCGCCGCGGCCTCAGGCGACACTCGGCGCTGACCCCGGCCCTGCCCTCTGCGCGGAGGGAGGGAAGGAGGGAGGGAGGCGGGCCAGCCCACTCCCCACTCCCCTCCCTCCCTCCTTTTCTCCCTCCCAGGGGGGCTCCGGTCCTCGGGGCCCCCCGCGGGCCCGGAGCGCCCCTCTGCCCGGCCAGAGAGACCCCCACATGGCGGCCGCTGGGCGCAGCGGGGCTTTTGTGCGAGGGGGAGGGGGAGGGGGAGGAGGGACGCCCCCCCACGCGGGAAAGGCCAGCCCCCGCCCCACCCCCTTGGCCGGGGCAGCGTCCCCCCCCGCGCCGCCCCCGCCTGAGGCGACTCCCGCCGCTCCGGCCTCAGCAGGAGCCCCGAGCCAGGCCGGGGCCTAGCGTGCCGCCATGAGGAGCTCGCCCGCTCTCTCGCCCCGCCTCACACTCACTCTCGGGTCCCGGCCGGGGCCGGGCGCGCCCCTCAGCCGCCGCCGCCGCCGCCTCCTCCTCCATGAAGCCTCGCTCCGCCGCCGCCGCCTCACGGGCCCGCCATCCTCCTCACGACCGCCGCCGCCTGTGGGAAGGGGAGTGCGCGCGCGGCCGGCGCCGCCGCTGCTGTTGCTGCTGCTGCTGCCGCCGCCGCCGCCGCCTGCGATCCGGCTCTTCCCGGCCCTCCCTCCGCGCGGCCGCCCGAAAGGGAGGAGGGAGCCGAGGCGCTCGCTGGAGCAGCAGCCCGGCTAGGCTCGGCTCGGCTCGGCGGGAAGGAAGACGCGGAGGCTGGAGCGCGAGCGGGAAGCCCGGGCGGGAGAAGCGTTCCTGCCGCGCGCGCCCAGGAAAACCCGGAGCTTGGAGCGGAGCCGCGGCGCGGATCCGGAAGGCGGCGGCGGCGGCGGCGCGGTTCCAGAAGGCGGGAGGAAAGGTCGTGCGCGCCGCCCGGACATCGGGCAGGGCCTCGGCCAATGGCTGCGCCTCCCTTCGAGGGGGTAAAGCGAGTGGCAGAAGAGAAGGGGGTCCCTGCTCCGCCTGCGGCGGACTTGGGGGTGCAGGGAAGAGTGCCAGGTGCAGTGGTGGGATTCAGCCGGTTCGTACCACTTCGGCAGAACCGGTAGCTCATTTTGTGTTGCCCGGGCCCAGAATGGACTTCCGGAAGCGGCATCCACGTAGAGAACCGGTTGTTCCCCTATTTGAATACCACCACCACTGGTGCCAGGGACCCTTCTGAGGCGGGATGCATTGGGGTGGGCATCCCCTGGCCCTGCAGAGGGAAGGAGGGCGATGCTTTCAAGCCCACCTGGCCTCTAGCAGGACTCTTGGGCAGGAATTCTGGGAGGGGTAAATGTCTACGGAGGGTCTCAGTCATCCAGGTACGGTTGTCCCATAGGTCCTTCAATTCTGGGAGTTGAAGTCCGCAAGTCATAAAAGGGCCAAGTTTGAAGACCCCTGCTTTAGAGAGTAGTTGAAACCAGGGTCACCTGAGTAGTGCAAATGTCTGTGTGCAGCCTTCTTGGGAGGGGTAGTAGATCATTGATATAGGGGGGGGTGGGTGAGGAAGAGGGCAGGTTCCAGCATCCTTCACCTGAGACCATCCAGGACAGTGCTTGGAAATGGAATTCAGCAACATCTGGAGAGGGACAGATTTCTCCACTTAGCATAATTGTTAAGGTGAGGATTTCTTGTACTGTATTTTGGGGGGCCCTTTGAGGACAGCTCGAGCACCTCCCACAGAAAGGAATAGGAGTGATTTTTAGGTAAACCTGTTTCAGATTCTGATGCTAAGCCATTTGCATATTCACCTCAACAGCCTTGGGACCCGTGCTTTAGGAATAAGCCAGCCCAGGACTAAATTGCATGGGTGTATTGCCCACTTAATGAGGTTTGGGCTGAAATGATTTGAATGGCTACCTCCACCATGGTTAGAGCTGCTGTGCGGTTTCCAAACACTCTTTGCATAGAGCCCAGGACAATCCTTGGGGACCACGCAAGCAAAGTTACACTTCTGAATCTAGACATCTCACCCTATAGCAGTGGTGGCGAACCTATGGTACGGGTGCCAGAGGCAGCATTCAGAGCCCTCTCTGTGGGCACACGTGCTGTTGCCCCAGCCTTGCTTCCCCCTGTGACCCCCTCCTCTCCAGCAGCCCCCCTGAAGGAGAATCGCCCCTGAGCGTGGCCCACACAGAGCAGCGCAGCCAAGGACGTGGCAGCCAGACAGCATGGACAAGACTCTCCCTCACACCCCATCCCTCACACCCCATCATGCAGTTGATGCTGCAGGGCACAGGCCGCAATAGCGCTGCCTGGGTGATCTGCGGCGGGCCTTGGAGGCGGTGAGTGGTCCTGTGGGCGGGTGGGGCGGGGGATGGGGAGGCAGAGCAGGGGCACTTGGTCTTTAAAAGGTTCGCCATCACTGTCCTAGATCGCTTTGAGAGATTCGAGTGCCCAAAACCTGCCTCTGCCCCACTCCATCCCACCTCTGCTCCACCCCCACCCCACCTGCCCGCAGGGCCACTCACCGCCTCCACGGCCCGCCGCAGATCGCCCAGGCAGCCCAGCAGGGCCATGGTGGCCACGCCCTCTGCCCATGCACCTGCAGCAGCATCTGTGTGTGATGGGGCATGAGGGCGGAGTCTTGCCCCTGCTGCCCGGTTGCCATGTCCTTGGCTGTGCTGCTCTGCGCGGGCTGCGCTCGGGGGTGAGTCCTCCAGCGGGGCTACTGGTGAGGAAGAGGTCACGGGGAAAGGCGGGGCTGGGACAATGATGTGCGTGCCCACAGAGAGGGCTCTGAGTGCCGCCTCTGGCACGCGTGCCATAGGTTCACCACCACTGGCATAGGTCTTAAGATTTTTTTAGTGTTTAACAAAAGCATTCAAGAAAGAGGATTGTAGTATTGTAGTACTTGGCTTACAAACCATTCATTTAGTGACCATTTGAATTTACTTACAAGCAGTGCAGCATCACCGTAACACAGTGGTTCTCAACCTTTTTCAGGTTGAGACCCCACTTGCGTCGCCCATGTGCGGTGCGACCCCAGCGCGCACGCGCATGGGCGCATGCCAAGCCGATCCATGCATGCGCGGCGCGCGTGCGACAAAAAAAAAAACAAAATGGCGGACCGCAACAGGCCGATCTGCGCATGCGTGGCGCACGCACGGCAGCCCAAACTGCATGTGCGGCGCGCGTGCAACGAAAAAACAAAACAAAACAAAAAAAACAAAATGGCATACCGCGGTGTCCGGTGACCCCTGCGAAACGGTCGTTCGACCCCAAATGGGGTCGCGACCCATAGGTTGAGAACCGCTGCCGTAACACGTGGTCAAAATTCAGACGCTTAACAACGGATTCCTATTTATGACGGTTGCAGTGTCCCGGGTCATGTGATCCCCTTTTGCAACCTTTTGACAAAGTCAGTGGGGAAGCTGGATTCACTTAACAAAATATGGCAAGGAAGGTCGCAAAATGCTGCAAAACTCACTTTAGAACTGCCTTGCTTAGCAACAGAATTTGGGGCTCAGTTGTGGTTGTAAGTCGAGGATTGTTTGTATTAGAAGGACAATACCAAATCGGTCAGACTATAGTAGTCCTGGGTGTGTTCTTGCCGTTTACCCACATTTTTAATATCTATCCTACAGTATCACTGCATGCCATCAGGTGGCATTTAGGTGTAAAGCGCTTTTAAAAACATAATTATACCTATCAGCAAGTAATGAGCCAACTCATCATCTTGTATTTGTTTGGAATTCATTGCAAGATGTCTGAGTTGTAGTTGAGGTGCTGCAACAGAAAATTAGGGCGGTGTTTTGTTTTAATGAGGATTGCTTCATTTTACAAGTCATTTGCAGGAGGAACTTTTTCACCTTCTCCTTAGGAATGCTAACTTAGATACTTCCGTGGGGTACAGCTGATCAGTCTCTAGCACAGGCATTAAAAAAAACAACACCACCACACCAAGTCCTTAGGTCTGTCCCTCAAGGGTGCAAGAATGTTGGTCTGGTTTTATTTATTTAGAGTATGGCAAAAATGTTAAAACACACATCCCAATTACATTCCCAGTGAGCAAGCCTGAAACTATTTACTCTAGAGATTCAAAGGTAGCTGATTCATCTAGTCAATACGCGATGGAGTTGCATAAAGTCTCTGGGATTTCCTTGATACGTGGGACAAAGAAGACTCCCTGAATTGTGCAGGAACCCTACACTTGGGCATCCCCTGGGCAACAGCATAGAATCGGCTCATTCTTCCACAAGGGCAGCCAGACAATCCTTGTGATCTTCTGGCTTAAAACACATCCCGATGACAAGGCCTCAGGAAAACTGCTCTTCGGAGGATGTAGCGTAGAGATGTCTCAGACCAACTGTTGTGAGTGTCCCTGAACCAGCTTGGGAAGTATCAGAGGATGAGGATCAGCAGCCAGGTCCCTCTGGGTGTTTTTCCCTCCCGGCAGCCGAGGATCAGCAGCCAGGCCCCTCTGGGTGGTTTCCCCTCCCGGCAGCTGAGATAGACAATGAAGAGCTTTGTATGCATTCTGAATCAGATTCTCAAAATGATGAGTCAGATTTAGAACAAGAAGATAAATGGATTAATCCGAGGTTCCGAAGGTTTGATAAGCGAAGGTGTCAGTTAACTGGAAAAAGGAAGTAATTGGGGAAGTGACGTATCGGACACTATATTAGAAGGGGAAAGAAAGACTACGCTTTTGTCACGAGCAACGTTAATCAAGGAGTGGGCTGAAAACTTTGGCAGTGTTTTGGAACTCAGTTTTCTGGTGTTTTGAAAACCTATCGAAGAATAATGAGATCTTGGACAATGTGATGAAGAAAGAGTAAGTTAATTGGGATGTAGGAGGAGGAGAGCCTGTTTATCTAAATGTAAATAGATCTGATTTGGCCGTTCAGGCCAACATAAGGCCAGCAGCTTGCTTTGAAATGAATCCTTTTGAAATGTATTAAATAAACCTCTTAAATACATATTTACGTGGATTTTAATGAGCTGCGAGAGGCCAGACATAACACCAACCATCCAAATAATGGAAATCTTGGTGTGGGTACAGGAAGCTACAACCTTAACTGAACCGTGTGCCCATCCCGGCTCAGCACCCCAATGCCCTCTGTCCAAGATCAGGTGCTGGCACTGAAAAGGGGATGGAGACCGTTTTCCTGACTCAGCACTGCAGATTGCCCAGCTGAGAGCCCCTTCAGGGCATGATTTACAAGGCTGATTGCTGATTAGATTGTTCTGTCCAGTTACACCATAAATAAAAACTGCTTACTCTCCTAAGGAGAGTCATGTGGACCGACCTGACTTGCAGCTGCGTGCCTCTTCATAGCCCTGGGAGATTTATTGCTGTTCCAGAACTCCATCGGACAGTCTTTAAATTAGTCCCGTTTGGCCTTCCTTCAGCTGGCAGTCCATTATCCTCTCTGGCAGCCGTTTGGGGGAGTTCTGATCTTGGCCTGCCCTCCTAAGTGCTCTTGGCCCGTGGAAACCTCTTCAGCCAGCACCTCACCAAATCTATTTCGGGTGCTTGAAACTGAAGTGGAAGCCACAGCCTTACTGCGGGTGGTCCTCGACTTACGACTGTAATTGAGCCCCCGAGTTTTGTTGCCAAGGGAGACATTTGTTACGGGAGTTTTGTCCCATTTTACGACTCTCTGGCCACAGTTGCTAAGTGAATCATTGCAGTTGTTAAGTTGGTAACCCTGGCTTCCCCATTGACTGATGGTCAGGTGGTAGCAAAAGGGGATGACATGACCGGGACACTGACCAACATAAATACAAGTCAGTTGCCAAGCGTCCAACTTTTGATCATGGGACCACGGGGGATGCTGCTGCAATTGGCCATAAGCGTGAAAAACGGTCACAAGTCGGCAAGAATGTTTGCGCCATATTGGAAAAATGAAGGAATACCACCGGATGAAGAAATAATTAAAAAAAAAAATACTAGAATGCGCAGAGATGGACAGATTGACTATGAGCCTGGAAGAAAAAGAAGAAACAGACTATTATCAAACTTGGGATTTATTTTACCGATGGCTCGAGGGAAGCATAAAGAATTAGGAATTAAATATGCATTAGCGTGTTCAAACTCAGACAGCACGTTGGTGGAAAAATTATTGTTGTATGTATGGAAAAAGTTAATAAAAGCTTGTAAAAAGTAAAGAAAAACGGTCAGAAGTCACTTTTTTCAGTGGTGTAACTTTGAACGGTGACTAAATGGACCCTTGGAAGCTGAGCAGCACCTGTACCTCCGAGTAACCAGCTCTCCATTTGGATGGTATCGCCCCCACCCTCTCCGCCTTTCGTAAACTGCTTAAAACACACCTCTGCCAGCAGGCCTGGGGCACTTAACATCTTGCCCCTAGCCAGTGTATGTTTGGGTGTATGTTTGTTGAATGATTGGTTTTCTTTTAACTTAGGGGTTTTTATATATGTATTTTAACTGGTGATTTCTATTTATGTTGTGAGCCATCCTGAGTTCTCCGGAATAGGGGCGGCATAGAAGTCAAATCAAATATAAATATAATGGTTGCATCCCAAATGAGATCAGAGGCGTTTGCTGTCCTGTCAACCTGGGTCCGATGGCCGCCCAGCATCACTTGGACAGTGTGAGAGGCCTCCTGCAAATTTAATAAATGTGTTCTGCCTGCACGACAGCGAAACATTCAGCTTTTAGTGTCTTGCACACCTAGCTTGCCTGCTTGGTTCGTGGTTTGTGTGTGAAGTGAAACCGCTAAAATGGGGTTGGGTTGACTGTGATTGAGTTATGTGGAGAATGGCACGGGTGAGGGCAAATTTTTGTGAGCTTTCTTTCAAACGCCCTGGCAGCCACCTCGGCTCAAAATGAAACGAACACATAGGCTGTTATTATGTAAGCAAACAAAAGTTTAAGGAAGCAAACTAACCTACATACCTGAAGTGCATCGGATGGCGGCTGGCTTGGAGCCGAGGCAGTGTCTGTCGGGTAGGCAACCTTGGCTTTTATGACTCGTGGACTTCAACTCCCAGAATTCCTGAACCAGCATGGGGGAATTATGGCTCTTTTATGACTCGTGGACTCCAACTCCCAGAATTCCTGAGCCAGCATGGGGGAACTATGGCCCTTTCATGACTCGTGGACTCCAACTCCCAGAATTCCTGAGCCAGCATGAGGGAACTATGGCCCTTTCATGACTCGTGGACTTCAACTCCCAGAATTCCTGAGCCAGCATGGGGGAACTATGGCCCTTTCATGACTCGTGGACTTCAACTCCCAGAATTCCTGAGCCAGCATGGGGGAACTATGACCCTTTCATGACTCGTGGACTTCAACTCCCAGAATTCCTGAGCCAGCATGGGGGAACTATGGCTCTTTTATGACTCGTGGACTCCAACTCCCAGAATTCCTGAGCCAGCATGGGGGAACTATGGCCCTTTCATGACTCGTGGACTTCAACTCCCAGAATTCCTGAGCCAGCATGGGGGAACTATGGCCCTTTCATGACTCGTGGACTTCAACTCCCAGAATTCCTGAGCCAGCATGGGGGAACTATGGCCCTTTTATGACTCGTGGACTCCAACTCCCAGAATTCCTGAGCCAGCAGGGATGGGGAACCTTGCTAATTGGCCATAGTGTGGCCAAAACATTCGATGGTCAAAGCTGTGGTACCCACCAAGTGTCTGTTTGTGTATTGTAGAGTTATTCTTGTCTGTGAAAACTGATGTGCGGGTTCTTTTCCAGGCACAATTGATCATATCATGGTCATCAGCCCGATCCCCACACCTTTTAATGTGCAACTTTACTTTTTTAGGAATGCAACCAAAATAAATATCTTGGGGGGTAACTTAAGGTCCTGTTGATTCTTTTTCATAGAATCATAGTCAAATGGGACCTAAGAGGTCATTACCTCCAACCCCCTGCCTGCTGCAGGATTCACTACACCAGGGGTCCCCAACCTTGGCAATTTTTAAGACCTGTGGACTTCAATTCCCAGAATTCCCCAGCCAGCCAAGTCCACAAATCTTGAAAGTTGCCAAGGTTGGAGACCCCTGCACTACACCATCCCCAATTTTCTTTTAATTTTGCATATTTTCAAATGACTGCCGATCGCTTAGCCCCCACGTTGTACAAAGATAGGAAGAGATTCTTGCACCGTAGACTGTATTGCTTCCTGGCAGTGAAATTGCTTGTCTCAGGGATCTGATGCCCACATGAGTGTATTCATTTATCATTCAGGTAAATCTATTTTCCCTTCATGGGAAGAAAGGCTAGGAAGGAGCAATGGGGGGGGGGAGAGAGGAAAGGACATTCAGAGGGAAAAAAAAATCCTTTTTTTGTTTGATTTCACATTCTCTGTCTCCTCCCCCAAACACTATCAACCTTCTGTTGGGAATTCCATACAGTATTGTCATTTAAAATAAGAGTATGTGGGGGGGGGGAATCAAGCAGATTGTCTCTCCTTGGAAACATTTTGCAGAAGGACTCCTCCTCTCCTTTTTTTTAGCATTTGTGAGTCTTCCCCAACTTTCTTGATAGTTTTTAAAGCATCATTCATTGCGATCCAGATTCTATGGGGCTGCTTGGAGGGCAAATCCATGCACACCATACCGCAGTAGGGATGTTCTCCGAACATCTGTTTGCTCCCCTAAAACCATCAGTGCATACGGTAGTATCCATCGGATACGCCTGAATTTCTGAACCCCTTCCTTGTGTCCCGGCTTTCCTTCACTTTTTTTCTTTTTCTTTTTTTACTTCAAGCCATGTTTGGTTGTTACATCCGAACTGGCTGGATTGCATCCACCATCTGGAGCCACAGCTGGTTTAGTAACTTGGTTTGGTCACTCAGGAGAGCAAATCATGTGCTGCTTTGACAATAAGGAAGGGGAATCTGTGTCCTAGACCGGATTGAGCCATAGCTCCTTGCAGACCCCAGCACTGATGTTGTTACCTAGTTTGGTAATGAAACGTCTGCAAGAAAACTCAGAGAGCACCAAGGACCCCACACTTCTGCTCCTTCCTCCACATCCTCAAAATCTTTCTCCCCCCTCAATAATAATAATAATAATAATAATAATAATATTAATGGACCTTGGAGGTCATCTAGTCCAACACCCTGCTCAGTCAGGAAACCCTATACCATTTCAGACAAATGGCTGTCCAGTCTCTTGTTAAAAACTTCCAGTGTTGGAGTATTCACCGCTTCTGGAGGCAGGTTGTTCCACTGGTTAATTGTTCTAACTTGTCAGAAAGTTTCTCCTTAGTTCTAAGTTGCTTCTCTTCTTGATCAGTTTCCATCCCTTGCTTCTTGTCCTGCCTTCAGGCGCTTTGGAGAATAGCTTGACTCCCTCTTCTTTGGGGCAGCCCCTGAGATATTGGAACACTGCTATTATGTCCCCCCTCGTCCTTCTCTTCATTAGACTAAACATACCCAATTCCAGCAACCGTTCCTTATATGTTTTAGCCTCCAGTCCCCTGATCATCTTTGTTGCTCTTCTCTATACTCTTTCTAGAGTCTCAACATCTTGTGGATGGAGTTCCTGGCCCATGGCATCGGAAAGTGTAGTCTCCAATGCAACAAGAACACTGAACCACAGTAGGTAATTACAGCCCTTAAGCCCAATAATCAATGGGCCCCACAAGGTTGCTGGACCTGTCCTTCACAGCATCCCACCTATCCTAAGAGTTGCAGCTTGTGAGAAATGGCACTGTGGCAGTTTCCACAAGGCAACCTTCCCACTCTTATTTGGAGAGGGGAGAAGAGTTGGCGGGAGATTTGAAAGGAGTGTCTGGATAAAAGATGGCAAAGGCTGCCAAGGGGAGGCGGCGTGCCCGCGCACACGGGTGTCCATAGTAACTCCAAATGTCACCAGGAGGCAGAGAGCATTGGCAGGAGTAGCTGCCAAGGGAAGAATCTTTCAGTTCAGTTCATCCGGCGGTGTTTTGGCTGGCAGCACTGGATCCTCTCCCAATGGGCAGGTTGTAACGGCAACCTTGCCATGAGCCGCAGTGGGCAGCAATGGCGCTTGGCCTGAACATTCATTCCAAGAATCCAGGCGGGAGAGGGGGAGAGAGTCTTCGGTTTCCTTCTCCCCCAAAAGTTCCTTCCTCAAAACATCACCCGACCCTTGGCCCCATCATTCCCAGTCCGCCACCCCTCCTCACACAGGCTCCAATTCCCTGCTTTCCCACCGTTTTCCAAAATTGGGAGTTGCAATCGCAACCTAGTGCAAGGATACCGGGCTAAAGAACACCGGTGTGAATGAACCGGAGCGTTATCAACCCTCAATCTCTTGCAGAACAGTTCTGTGAATCCATCGCTTGACGAGAGGGAGCGAAATGCACTTTTCCACCTGCGGTGCAGGGAGTTTCAACTCACACGCACAAACCCACCCTTAGCCAGCTCTTCCGGCTTCTCTGCCGATGCCCACAGGCACGGGTGTGTTTGTGTGAATAAAAGCCAATGATTTAAGGCAAGGTGTCGGGTTAGGAACAGGAGGAGAGCCGTAGACAGCCCATCCTCCACACTACTGTCGACCTGAGTCCCACACTGTAAATTAATGAAAGGGATAAAGGCAAGTTGGCTGGCTGCTGCTTTATACAACTCTGACACATCTTCCCAAGCCAGGTGCTGTTGGGATCCCCTTTGGCGACCCTCTGACAGGCAACGTCAGCGGGGAAAGTAGATTCGCTTTGCAGCCATGTCACTAACTAGCAGCTGTAGTGATTCACTTAACAACTGTGGCAAGAGAGATCGTAAAATGGGGCCAAGCTGACTTAACGGCTGACTCGCTTTGCCACGGAAACTTTGGGGTCAATTGTGATCGTACGTTGAGGACTACCTATAGAGATCCCAACCTCCATAACTAGGAGAAAGGTGGAAACTATAATCAAAAGAGGACCCCCAACAATGTCCAGCTGGTCTAAGACCACCCCTCTAAATCCTGGGGGAGACGGTTGAGGCATAATTCCACCCTCTCCAAGGACCCCCTTTGGTCACAAACAATTCAGCGCATTTTTTTTTCTTTTTTGGCTGTGATTATAATGATGCAAGATAACAGCAATTTCCTTCTTTGTTTTCTTCTGCTTCGAAGCCTTGAGTTCCTAAGGTGCTTCCTCATCAGCCCTCCTGGGACCTCCGCTCCTGTTCTTCTCTGGGGTCCAGGAGAGTAGGGTGGGGACTGCAGTAGAGGAGGAGGAGGAGGATTTGGGAACTCAGATGGCTACTTTCTGCTTCATTAACCCTTTCTTGGCTCCCTGGTGAATCTTGGAATCCAGCTTCCCTGAAAAGAGAGGGGAAAAGAATGGGGATGGGGAGGAACTATTCAGTACTTATTCTTCAAGGCTGTTTGTAATTCAAATCCACTGCAGGCACTAAGGTCTCTCTCTCTCTCTCTCTCCCCCAGTGAGTGGGCTGCTATCCTTGCATTTTCCCATTTCAGATCAGAGGGCAAGTCCCCAAATCCAGCTGCGGAGCAGAAAGCCTTGAGTAGAAGGCAAGAAGCAGGGAAGAGCCAGAAAGGGGACTGAGGCATAAGAACATAAGAACATAAGAAGAGCCATGCTGAATCAGGCCAAAGCCCATCGAGTCCAGCATTCTGTGTCACCCAGTGGCCCACCAATTGTATATGGGGATCTTGAGCAGAAAGAGAAGGCAAAACCCTCCCTTTCCCTTGACCCCCAACAAATGGTACTCAAGGGAATCCTGCCTGCCTCAACCAACATAGAGGCGGCACATGGACATCCGTTTTAGAGACGGCACATGGACATCCGTTTTAATAGCCACCGATACACTTGGCATCCATGAATCTGTCTGACCCTGCCTTGAAGCTATTTTGCCGGCTGCCTGTATGCCGGCAAAATGGAATGAAAGTGGGCAGTCTTTGCAAAACAGGTCCCAAAGAGCGAACGCGCCACTTAATAAAGCTTGGAAACAGCGGGCAACAGAGATGCTGGATGCAAACATGGCTCTCCTCAAGACAAACACTTTCATGTACCCTTATAGTTGCATTCTGAAAGTCTACAACAGTCTTTCTTAAGATGAGTGGGCTTCAACCTGCTTGCTACCTTGGGAATTCTGGGCGTTGAAGTCCACTCACCTTACAGTTGCCAAAGTTGAGAAACGTATTTAATTTAATCCTGAAGGAGGCCAATTTTTCCTTCTTCACCATCCCTTCTCTTCGTCTCTCTTCGCTAGGCTAAGCCAACAAGTAGGTTTGTTTCACTCCACTCAGGACTAACGGTAACCGATGACTTAGCAACCCAATCAACTCTGGCTCAGTCGATAAGCCACAGTGAAAACAAATCTGGCTTTGCTCACTGTCAGGTCCCATTTTTTTTTCCATCTCCCTCAAGGCAAGCTGCTTACTAATTTCACACGTTTTTTCCTTGTTTTGCTCAAACCCCCCAAGTTGATTCAAAGCCGGCAAGATGAAACAGTGGAGAAGAATGAAAAGCCGATGAGGGGGGCGAGATGCAGCTGAAGTCCAAAACATCTCCTGGGGGAAAACACTTGTTATCTGGCTGAGATTCTCTCGCCAGCTTAACCACAATAAGCAAATGCCCCGATAGATATGGGTTTGAAGGACAAAGCATCCTAGAACACATTACAGGCTGCCGGTGCCCTGCCAGGAACTATCACCCGGGGCCATCATACCATTCAACCAAGCAGTCTGCGTTCTGCTGCCTTGGACAGAGCAACTGGACCCTCTGCCATAGGGCTTCTGCCTCGCAATGCCCCACCTCATCTTCCTCCCCCGCTAGAAGGATGGCCCCACCATTTCAGTAGCTCTGCAGGGCACGTCAAATAAAAGGGCTGCCAAGAGAAGATCCTGATATTGCCTAGCTCTTTTTTTCCTGCCAGATGAAAGGCAGATAAGAACCTGCTGGCCTGAAATGATAGGCAATCTGGCAGTTCAAGCCCTGGTAGCAGTGTGGGATGGGGTGAGCCTCCGTCACTCACCTCTAGCTCCTGCCCTGCGAGTAGATAAATGGGCACCATTCTACTGGGGAAGGCTAGCTATGCGAGGAAAATGGGAGCCAGTGTTGGACCTGCCTGGGTTCAAGGCAAGACTAGCGGAAGAGGCCCTGGAACATTCAACCTGAACGCCGCTAGCCAGCTGGGGCAAGCTTCTTTGCGCACACAGTGGATAAACATGGAGGCACAAAAGTGAACAAACTAGCAATTAGGCTGCCAGGACTCCTCTCTAAAGTGTAAATCTCCCTGACAAATGTATGCCATGCCAAATAAATACGGGCAGACATTTCCCTACAGGAGGAAGAGTGGTGGGGTGGGGAAGGCACAGAGTGAGTCTTAGTCCACACCCTTGGTGCCCAGGCTTTAATCTTTGCATGCCAGATATGTACTTTCCAATGCTAGCTGTATTTTTTTCTCACCTGCCCTAAGCAACAGTTCTTGGCCCGATGTCTGTCTAAAACTGAGCCAGGAATATCTGTCAACAGTGTGCCAGGGACCCTCCTGTCAGGAGCCAACCAAGCCCTCTGGGAGGTGAGGGAAACCATCCCTGACTGATAGAAACAGACAGGAATTTGATTCTGGAAGGGAGAAAGTTGATCTCCCAAGGAGAGAGGCATGCCACACACTCACTGCTTGAGCAAACAGGCAGAATCAAGATTTGCCAGGCGCATTCCTGTTCAGGGCTGTCTCGCCACAGCTGCCTGATCAGCTCTCACAACAACAGGCTCTCTGCTTCCCAAAACAAAGCCACAGTGGACGTCAGGAAATCAAGCCACATCAAGTCACACATACCAGTGTGTCTACTACAAACACAGGAGGGTGAGCCAGTTGCTGCAAACCAGGCCACCCTTGCAGAGATACCAAGGCTGTTTCTCAATAGGGGAGACTGCGGTGATTTTACCGTGCACGTTTTTTTTTTTTACTATAATAATATAATGGCAGGGAGGGGAATGCCTGCTGCAGGTTCACTAACAGGAGCCATCACGAAAAAGGAACAATGTATTCCGCACCAGAACGACCTCTGATGTTCACATAACACCTTGGACTCGTATTTTAAAAATCCTTCCTCCTCCAAAAGCAGGAGGTGATACTTTGCTGATGGCCCAGGAATTTGGTTGCTTTGAGGGCTCAGCATAAAAGGCCAGGGATTTTGACATTCAAACACTCGGGGCGATGTGGAAGGAGAAGCAGCCTTCTTTGGAAATCAGAACTTGGCACCCAGGAATTTGGTTGCTTTGAGGGCTCAGCACAAAAGGCCAGGGATTTCGACATTCAAACACTCGGGGGCGATGTGGAAGGAGAAGCAGCCATCTTTGGAAATCAGAACTTGGCACTTACTGAAATCCTTTCCGGCATTATTCATCATCTCCTTCAGAACTCTTGAAAGGCAGACAACCAAAAAAAAAAAAGGAGGGGGGAAATGTGATTGGGTCAGCTGTGCATCAGAGAAATTGGAGATTAAGTGAGACAGCAGATTAGAAGTCAAATGTAGACATCTCAACTGACCCTCAGTGGGTTGTTTTCCCCTCTTAAATAAAGTCAACCAAAATTATTTTTCCAGCAGGAAATGGTTAGGATTGAAAGATTGAAAAATCCTGACCCCTGAAGTTACACTGACTCCAGTTCCTCAAATCAAACCACGTGATTGTATAATGTCCTTTAGAGACAAAAGTTAGGATGTTACAAGTCCAGTTCTACAATTATCATGGACCAGAAGTGAGACACATTCCTGTCTTATTCTCCCCTTTCCTTTGAGGGTCTGCCTTCAAGGAACATTTTGTGGTTTGTCAAACTGCAGTTTCCTGCAATTTCTAAAATAGGAAACTGCTTTTAAGTACCACTTACAAAGCAAGCCAGAATTTTTCTTGAATCAGGACACCTAAAGATGAAAAGAAAGGAAGAAAAAAGGAGGACTTGTGGAAACCCAAGGCTTATTTTTCAGGACTAAGATCACCCCATTTCATTTAGACCACTGATGCAGGAGATGACCAGGCTGAGTTTGAGGAAGGGGTCAAATGCGTCATCAGTCACGAGTCCCTTCAAGCCGGTAAAAGATCGAAGTCCAGCTTACCATGAATTCCTTCTACTCTTATCTCCTGCTAATTTCCCTGGCTGCTAGTAGCTGAGATTCTTGTAGAGAGCTTAAGCTTACAATAAATCTTTATGCCTTTTTTGAACTGCCTGAATCTCCTGATTTTCTTGGCATTTGAACAAATGATTAAACAGGAAATCTGCAAGTTTCTCTCTCTCTCTCTCTCTCTCTCTCTCTCTCTCTCTCTCTCTCTCTCTCTCTCTCTCTCTCTCTCTCTCTCTCTCTCTCTCTCTCTCTCTCTCTCTCTCTCTCTCACACACACACACACACACACACACACACACACACACAAACACACACACACACACACACACTTTTGTGGTGGGCAAAGAATATGGATTGTCCTGAGATACTTGGTACATTTGAAATTTGGCCCCGTGTATTTCTCTGTGTTCTAAAGTGCAACGTACATATTAAAGTCCTTTTTAAATCGTAATGCGAAATTGGACACACCATGCTATCCAAAACCACCATCTTGCTCCCACATCTCTATAGCATGGTCCTGTTGAGTTTTAGATTACAATAATGGGTCTAGAGATGTATTTTGAGCAAAGCCTGCCTTCTTCATAAATACAGGCCTCAGAGGACCACTTCATGTGCAATATATCATTGTTTCCTTAGAGCAAGAAAGCACAGGGATAATCTCACATGTCAATCTCACACCCACTTTTACTGCCTTAAATGCTGGGTTGCTTTGAGAGTTTCCAAGGGATGCACAACAAAACAAGGTCAACTCACTACGCAAGGAAAAATTAAACACAGTTCAGCTTTGCAGAAAGGATATCTGTGTCGGAAACTGTCACAAGTGGAGTAACTCTGGTGCTTCAGAGGAAATATAAGACCAAATCTCTTGTCTGAGATGGTAGGTTCTCCTGCCTGAGTGGGGGCCTGGACTAGAAGACCTCCAAGTTCCCTTCCAGTTTCTATTCTATTCTATTCTATTCTATTCTATTCTATTCTATTCTATTCTATTCTATTCTATTCTACTCTACTCTACTCTACTCTACTCTACTCTACTCTACTCTATTAAACAAGCACCGATGTTGCATGGCGACTGTAATTATTGCTATCATTTTATCAGCGGTAACTGCTAGGCAGCTGAGAGAAGATTGTACCAAAGGAAGGTAATTGCTAATGCATCCAAAGTACAAAAGAGTTGGAAAAGTCTAGCTTTTCCAGAATCTAAGCTAGGTAAGAATTCACCTCTTTGTGGAAGATTCCTCCCTTCCATCCTCTACACACCCATCCAAATGTTGCTTCTCACACCAACTGAAAGATTCCAAGAGGAACAGATTTTAGGAAAGAGGAGTCTTATCAGAGCAATGATCTTTCCCCCAAGCAGCTGGCTAATCAGTTTTGTAATTCATTTCCCTTCAAGTCAACCTGGAGTTTACTGAGCTCTGGCTTGGCCAAATGATGCCACAAAAATCTTTCTATGGATCCTGGGATCCTCCGGAAGGACAAGAGAATGTGACTTGGCCAGGAGCAAGCTTTGTTCTCCAGAGAAAGAAAACCAAAGAGGAATCAGGACGCTTGCGGTAAAATGTGCACTGCAGGAAAACAAGGCAGGTAGTCTTCAACATACGCCCAAAATTTCTGTCACTGAGCAAGACAGTCACAAAGTGTGTTTCTTCCATTTTATGACCTTTCTTGCCACCATTAAGTGAACCACTGCAGTTGTTAGTAACGTGGTTGTTAAGTGAATCTGGCTTCCCCATTGACTTTGCTTGTGAGAAGGTCGCAAAAGGAGATCACCTGGAACCCCCCCAGGGCACTGCAACTGTCACAAGTACCTGCCAGTTGCCAAGCGTCCAAATTTTGATCAGGCGACCATGGGGATGTTGCAACGGTTGTTAAGTGTGAAAAACGGTCATGGGTCACTTTTCAGGGCCATGGTAACTTTGAACAGTCACTAAGCGAATGGTTGTAAGTCAAGAACCACCTGTATATTTGAAGCCTTCAAGCAGTGACTTTAGCGCAGGGGTGTCTGCATGGCTGGCTGGGGAATTCTGGGAGTTGAAGTCCGCAGGTCTTAAAAGTAGCCAAGGCTGGACACTCCTGCTTTAGGGCAGGGGTCCTCAACCTTGGCAACTTTTAAGACTTGTGGACTTCAACTCCCAGAATTCTGGGAATTGAAGTCCACAAGTCTTAGAGTTGCCAAGGTTGAGGACCCCGTTTTAGAGCATCAGAGATGGGAGTGGAAAACAGGCAAAGAAGGAGAGAGTTTGCCTGGAAGCATCTACAAAGACGATGATGATGATGATAATAAAGTTGGAGGGGACCTTGGAGGTCATCTAGTCCAACACCCTGCTCAGGCAGGAAGCCCTATACCATTTCAGACAAATGGCCATCCAGTCTCTTCTTAAAAACCTCCAGCGTTGGAGCATTCACCGCTTCTGGAGGCAGGTCGTTCCCCTGGTTAATTGTTCTCATTGTCCGGAAATTTCTCCTTAGTTCCAGGTTGCTTCTATCCTGGATTAGTTTCCATCTGTTGCTTCTTGTCCTGTCTTCAGGCGCCTTGGACAAAAGCTTGACTCCCTCTTCTTTGGGGCAGCCCCTGAGATACTGGAACGCTGCTATCATGTCCCCCCTCGTCCTTCTCTTCGTTAGACTAGACATACCCAGTTCCAGCAGCCGTTCCTTATATATTTTAACCTCCAGTCTCCTAATCATCTTCGTTGCTCTTCTCTGCACTCTTTCTAGAGTCTCAGCATCTTTTTTACATCGTGGTGACCAAAACTGGATGCAGTATTCCAAGGGTGGCCTTACCAAGGCCTTGTAAAATGGTATTAACCCTTCAGGTGATCTTGACTGTGTGTTGGGGGACGTTGCTGGTACCACTGCTGCTGCCTGCCCCTAGTCCCACACTGCCTGCCAGGACTGTGTAGCTGTCAGATAAGTCTAGGAGACCCCCTGAAGAAGGAACGACCCCCCCCGAGTTATTTTGCCAGCCTCCTCCCTCCTTCAGGAATAGAGACCTCTACTTACAGATTTTATGTTTGCCCTTGATGGGAAACTTAATAACCATCTCCTGGGGGTTAGAACAAATGAAGACAAATGGAGAAGCCGACTCCTGGCTCAGCTGGGGATACTAGAAGGAAAAAAGAGGAGAGAACAAAAGCATCAGCATTACAAATGGGGCAGTGGTGGCGAACCTAGGGCAGGTGTGCCAGAGGTGGCACTCAGAGCCCTCTCTGTGGGCACGCGCACCATGCCCCCGAAATGGCAACCGCCCCTCTTCAATCAGCCGCCCACTAACTCACCAAGGTCCCACATGGCTCGATGCATCCCAGCACCCATGGCCTCTGTGTGCAGGGGCCGATGGTGTCAGGCAGCACCTGCCCCGGCCCCTGCCTCACCTTGCCCTGTGACAATGGCACCCCTGCCCTGCCTCGCCTCACCCCACAGAACCAGTCTCCTGCCCACCGCCCCACCTGCCAGAGACCCCCTGGATCTCCCCCAACCCTGCCCGGCCCCCACAGGTATCCCTCTCCACGAGCAACATTGAGGTGATCACACCCACTTTGGCCACACTCACCCAATCTGCCATGACCACCACCACCACGCCCACCCGGCAATAAATAAGTGGGTTTTGGGTTGCAGTTTGAGCACTCTAAAAGGTTCGCCATCACTGAAATAGGTTATCAGCAACCACAATAAATTAAGGGAAGAGAACTACCTACCGAGGGAAGACTGCATGCATTGCGGGGAGAAAATGTTTCAAGCCCTACGGAGCAAGTTGAAATGTAAAGGCAGAGAAGAGCTCCCCTGCCACAACATTTCTTGAAATCTCTTCAAAAGGAAGGCCAAGATCAAAGGGGACCACATTGTGCATAGACAAATCCCAGCAGCCGCTTCAAAAACAGCACTAGAATTAACCTTAGGAGAGATTTCATACTGCAAAATTGCAGCCTGGCAGGGAGGAGAGAGACTGTGCGCACCCCTTCCTTTCTTCTGAGCATCTTCAACATAACAAAAGCAGGCGTAATTCTCCCCAGCCTTCTGATTAAGAGAAGAGAAGGTCTTTGGGGAGAGAAGCAGGTTGAGCTAAACGGGCAAAGATGCCACCAGGATGATCCATAATGATCAAGTGGGCACCTTTTAAATACCCCAAAGGGTATCACAGAGGGGAAAGCGGAGAAGACTGTAGTTCCATGATCCCAGACAACACAGCGTAGAATAAATTTAAATGGCAGGATTTAAAGTTACAGGAAGGTACAAGAGTCTGGATGAATAGCAGAAGACCTGTTCCAAACACAAGGAACAATTGTGTTAGCATCAACCACCCAAAAGTGGTGGCCTCCCTTTCACCGAATGTATCCAAGCAGAATGGGGAATAGTCTAATGAAGAGAAGGACGAGGGGGGACAGGATAGCAGTGTTCCAATATCTCAGGGGCTGCCCCAAAGAAGAGGGAGTCAAGCTATTCTCCAAGGCGCCTGAAGGCAGAACAAGAAGCAACGGATGGAAACTAATCAAGGAGAGAAGCAACCTGGAACCAAGGAGAAACTTCCTGACAGTCAGAACAATTAACCAGCGGAACAACCTGCCTCCAGAAGCTGTGAATGCTCCAACACTGGAAGGTTTTAAGAAGAGACTGGACGGCCATTTGTCTGAAATGGTATAAGGCAGTGATGGTGAACTTTTTAGAGACCGAGGGCCCAAACTGCAACCCAAAATCCACTTATGCATCGTCGAGTGCCGGGTGGGTGTGGCCCATTGGGTGGGCGTGGCTGCAGTGGTAACGGCAGACTGGGTGGGACTAAAAAGTTCAATCCATCAATTCCAACTTTGCAAGATCTTTTTTTTCCCGCGAAAAGTTGAAATTGACTGATTGATTGAACCTTTTTTTTTTTTGCACACGGTTTTTTTATAAAACCCAGCTGAAGGCCTAGGACTGGGACGACGGCGTGCATGCCCACAGAGAGGGCTCTGCCTGCCACCTGTGGCACGTGTGCCATAGGTTCGCCACCAAGGGTATAGGGTTTCCTGCCTGAGCAGGGGGTTGGACTAGATGACCTCCAAGGTCCCTTCCAACCATCATTATCATCATTATTAATTTGAATTGAACTTGGATTTGTGCAGTGAGTGAAGGAGGGGACATCTCAATCTAAAGTGCCAACCCTATAACTCTACAACCATTAAAAAAATTAAATGCTATAAACAATGGTAGTTTGTTCCTATCATCACTGTCTCCTCCACCTATTCCAAAAGACCTGTGATTCTAAAAAAAATGACAAAGACGTAGGAAACAGATGGCTATTCTCCCTCCTCTCCCCCAAACTGGCCATCTTCTGAGGTTCCTCTCCGGTGGGGACATTTCCTACAGAGCAAGCACAATCCTGGGGGCGGCAGATCACCCCCTCACCCCACGAAGGACGTCCAATCTGATGCTTCCTTGGGGGAAGGAGCACTGCAAGGGTGAATCTGCCTATCCCGGCCACCCTACTGCCAACTTCAGAAGGTCTATGCGCAGGGTGGTTATGGAGAGGACTTTAATGCTTGGCCAGATAGCTACAGCAGAAGGCACCTTTCAGGCCGCTAGGCCTCAAGCCACTGAGAACAGGAAAGTCTCTTCAACTGTGAAATGTCAGCTGGTGGAACGTCATGTGCAGGTGGCCTTCAGGGCCCCAACGGGGAAGCTGCAAAAGGCAGCTGCGTTGTGAAGGCCCACTTGGTGAGATGGCTTTTCACTTCTCCCATGGGGAGATGGTTAGACCGCGGGTCTTCTCCACAGCATATGCAGAGAACTGGCTTGTGGAGCGAGCAGGAAAAGCAACAGCAGTAGCACTTACATACCGCTTCATAGTGCTTCACAGCCCTCTCTAAGTGATTTACAGAGTCAGCATATTCCCCCCCCCCCCAATAATCTGGGTCCTCATTTTACCGACCTCAGAAGGAAGGAAGGCTGAGTCCGCCTTGAGCCGGTCAGGATTGAACTCCTGGCAGTGGACAGAGTTTGCCTACAATGCTGCATTCTAACCACTGTGCCACCAGATAGATAGATAGATAGATAGATAGATAGATAGATAGATAGATAGATAGATAGATAGATAGACAGACAGACAGACAGACAGACAGACAGACAGACAGACAGACAGACAGACAGACAGACAGACAGACAGACAGACAGACAAATGTTAGACATACAGACAGACTAACTGTCAGAGAGAGAGAGAGAGAGACTGACAGATAGATAGATAGATAGATAGATAGATAGATGTTAGACCTATAGACTGACTGTCAGAGAGAAAGAGAGAGACAATAATAGATAGATAGATAAATAGATGATAGATAGATAGATGATGGATAGATAGATAGATAGATAGATAGATGATAGATAGATAGATAGATAAATGTTAGACATACAGAGACTGTCAGAAAGAGAGACAGTGATAGATAAATAGATAGATGAGATAGATAACAGATAGATGATAGAGATAGATAGATAGATAGATAGATAGATAGATAGATAGATAGATAGATAGATAGATAGATAGATAGATAGATAGATAGATAGATAGAGCAATAGCACTTAGACATATATTCACCTGCATTACAGCCCTCTCTAAGTGGTTTACAGAGTCAGGCTCTTGCCCCCAATAATCTGGGTCCTCATTTTACTGACCTCGGAAGGAGGGAAGGATGAGAGTCAACCTTGAGCCGGTGAGGATCGAACTGATAGCAATCGGCAGAGTTAGCCTGCAATACCACATTCTAACCACTGTGCCACTTGTAAAGCATTGGATTTTTTTGGACCATTTCAAAGCTCTCAAAAAGATCCTTCAAGAGAGGATCTAATAAATCCAGGCAAGGGCTTGCTTGGATCAAGGTTCTGGGTCACTCCTGGGATAAGTAGGTGTGAAGCCCAGAAGCAGAGACTCCTTCAACTTCGTAAATTGCTTAAAACACACTTTTGCCGGCAGGCCTGGGGCAGCTAACATCTTGCCCCTAGCCAGTGTATGTTCGTGGAATGATTGGTTTTGTTTTTTTAACTTAAGGGTTGTTTTTTTTAACTTAAGGGTTTTTTATATGTATATAATGTAATTTCTATCATGCTGTGAGCCGCCCTGAGTTCTCCGGAATAGGGCGGCATAGAAATTAAATTAATAAATAATAAATAATAAACTCCTGCCCTCAGCAACTGATTGAGATACGTTTCCTGTGCATACGGTGGAAACATGACTTGGTTAATTCAAAGAAGCATTTCAGGGGAACAAAAGAAAGGGTGCAGCCCCCAAAGGCAAGGAAGGAATCCATAAAACAGAGCAACTTTCCACAAGAGAAAAGAGTGTAATTTTGACCGTTGGCACCAGTGAGCTCAGCCAGAAAGCCTCAGCATACTAAAATCACCTCCTACAAGAGGCATTTCAGAGCTCCATGGAATACTGAAGAAATTCCTTTGAAGACAGAATCCCATACTTATCTGCCAAACGCTGCAATGAACAAAGTCTGAATTCCATTAACCTACGTTTCCCCAAATCATCCTACTTCTCCAGGGCTGGCTGCGTTAGTCTTGTGCGCGTTTTCAAGGCTAACTGATTTCGGGTGTCAGAACTTCAGAACCAAAATCCTGCCGGCAACTAAGCTGCTGACTGAGCACAACAAAAGCAGAATTTCTACCAAGGCAGAATTTCTGTGTCACCCATCAGGATCCCTGCTCAGCAGCATCGCCCCAAGTCGCCCCCAACAGCAGGTCTCCAGCCAAACACTGACTATAGCTTGAGAGGAGAAAAGAGATGAGGATTATCCCCTGGTGGGCACCTGTCCGCTATTTTATTTTATTTATTTTATTTATTTGGGTTTGTATGCCGCTCCTTTCCGGAGACTCGGAGAGGCTAACAACATATAAACAACAAAAAAGTACAATATAAAAAATCCAAACAAAGCTATCTAAAAAGTCAATAAAAAACACATATTCAATACAACAATCAACTACAATCATCCCCAGGCCTGCCGGCAAAGATGAGTTTTTAAATTTTTCCGGAAGGCCGGGAGAGTCGGAGAAACGCGGACTTCAGGAGGCAGTTGGTTCCAGAGGGCGGGCGCCACAACAGAGAAAGCCCTCCCCCTAGGGCCCGCCAGACGACATTGTTTCGCTGACGGGACCCGGAGGAGGCCGACCCTGTGCGCTCTCACCGGTCGTAGGGAAGTATGTGGCAGAAGGCGGTCCCGTAAGTATCCTGGTCCCATGCCATGAAGGGTGCCAATTAGTTGGCACCATTCTGAAGTGATCCACCAGCTCTCCCCACCGGAGCTCTTTGGTTGGACCAGAGATGACCAGAACCACGCGCCATGAAAACGGCTCAGCCAGGGTAGCGAAAGGAAGCCTGGAGCTACCCATTCTCAGAAAAGGAAGCCGAGGGGACAATTTCTTCTCCGATGTCCTTTGCTTCTCTCGGCATTAGTCAGGCCTAGACGCCCGGCACCCAGGCTAAATGAAGGGAAGGGTTTCCCATCTGGGGGAAGAACATTCTATTCTGCCAGTGTCGTTTAAATTTAGCCCACAGTTGGCTTTCACTCTGTCCACAAGTATATACAAGGGAAATATCAATCTAAGAAATTGTACTTAGCATATAGTTAAATTTTTATATGCGGGACTGAAAAATATAGTTAAATTCTTATTAGGATTTATATAATAATTTGGTTTAGTTTAGTGGGTTTTCTTGTGTTTTACCCTGTATTCACTTTGGGAAGTCGGGGGGTGGGTGGGTTGGGGGGGGTGTTACAATGTATGCAACTGCAATATTGGTATTATATAAGCATAATATATTTTTTTGATTAAAGAGGGGCTGCTCGGACAGTACCTCAGAACCACATCTGGAGGGGGTGGAGATTGAGGAGTGAAGGATTGGAGGGGGAAAAAAAGAAAAACAGGATTTAAATCTAGGATATAGAGCAGGGGTCCCCAACTTGTGGGCCACGGTCTGGTAGTGGGACAAGGTGACCAGTGTGCACGTGTGCGCATCCCCCCCTTACGTGTACTAATGCTGAGGCTGCGGGACGCAAAAATGGGCTGCCACTGCACCACGGGGTGCAAAAACAGGCTGCCACCACGCTGCAAGGCGCAAAAATGGATGCCGCCACACCACGGGGCATGGAAATGGGCCACCACCACGCCACAGGGCAGAAAAATGGGGCGCCGCCACGCTGCAAGGTGCAAAAATGGATGCCACTGTACCATGGGGCACAGAAACGGGCCACCGCCACATCATAGGGCAGAAACATGGGGCGCCACCATGCCACAGGGGCAGAAAAATGGGGTGCCGCCACGCTGCAAGGCGCAAAAATGGATGCCACTGTACCATGGGGCACAGAAACGGGCCACCGCCACATCATAGGGCAGAAACATGGGGTGCCGCCACACTGCAAGGCGCAAAAATGGATGCTGCTATGCCACGGGGCACAGAAATGGGCCACCACCACACCACAGGGCACAAAAATGGGGTGCCGCCACGCTGCAAGGCACAAAAATGGATGCCGCTGCACCATGAGGCACGGAAATGGGCCACCGCCATGCCACAAGGCACAAAAATGGACTGCCATCGTGCCACCGGCTGCACAAACAAGGCGCTGCGCCACACAAAAATGGGGCAGGGCTAGTGTCATATGGGTGCTAGCCCACTGTTTGCGGCGCACACATGTTCGTGGCCCTGTGTGCATGCACGCGCCTGCACACGTGTAAAATGCTTCCCCCTCCCCTTTTCCTCCGGTACGCCAACCGACAAAGGTTGGTGACCTCCGATGTAGAGAAAAAGACGCAGCTGCCCCGAGATTGGACAAACGGTTGCTTGAGTTGCACAAGCCATCTGCCTGCTAGGCCTCAGCGCGGTGGCCTTGGTTTTCACCAAACCCAACCAGAGCGGCATCGCCAATGTACGGGTAGCCCTCAACTTACCACAGTTCATTTAGCAACCCTTCGAAGTTACGACGGCACTGGAAAAAAAGTGAATGGTGACCGTTTTTTCAGGCTCACGACCGTCCCCGCCTTCCGTTGGTCAAAATTTGGCCGCTTGGCAACTGGCTCATATTTACGACAGTTGGGTCACGTGATCCCCTTTTGCGATCTTAGGTTCGCGGGGAAGCCAGATCCGCTTAACCACCGTGGGACTCACTTAACAAGGCTGGCAAGAAAGGTCGTACGAAGGGGGCCAAACTCATTTAACCAATGTCTCGTTCAGCGGCATAAATTTGGGGGCTCCATTGTTGAGGACTACCGAGTATTCCGGGGAGGAAGGAGTGGGCTGGAGTTTTCAGAATGTTTTCAGAGGGCCTGGATGTGAGGAAGTCTGCAGGCAAGGACCAGGGAGAAAGAAACTGTGCAGAAATGCCGCTGCCGCTGCTGCTGCTGCTAATGGTGGGGCAATCAAAGCGGCTTTGTTCCGAAGCAGCACTTGCAACCTCAACCGCTGAGGTGGCAAAGCACCGTCTTGCTGTGCTATTCAAGGCAGGCAGCATCTCCCCTGGAGACTGTCAAGAGCCTCTTTGCTGCTCAAAGATAACAAAAACAGGCCGGCAAGTGCTTTGACTGCTTTGAAGGGGAGGTGCAAAGAGCCCCACCAGGCTACTTCGCTTGCCTTTTATCTGGCACTCATGTCAACTCCCTTCGCACTCTTCCCCGGGGCCAGCCTCGTGCGAAGTGCCAGTTCCCTGAGCTGGAACAGGGGCAAAGGAGGCGAGCCTGGGAGAGACACCCCTGCAGCTAATCTGCTTCTCTTTCACCCTTATCAGCGGAGTTCCCGGGCCAGGATCAAGGGAGGCTCTGCAGAGGCAAGACGGGACTGGAACCAAGGGAAGCCTTCTTGCTGGCTTCCAAACAAGGGGAGCTGAGAATGTGAAATGAAAACAAGGAGTGAAGGGACGCCTGTCCAAAACAAGAAATGGTTACCATGTATATCAGCACAGGAACAAAAGAGGACAATCCCCTTCTCCTCTTCCAGCACACCTAAAATCTAACACAGACATGTCAAACACAAGGGGGGGGCGGGCGGATGCGGCCCGCGAAGTAGTTTCATGTTGCCCGCGAAGCCATCCTGGAAACAGTGAGGGAACGGCCCCCGCTACCTTGGCCCTGGCCCAGGTCGGCCGGGAGCCAATGCACAATCTTGCGGTGGCCATCTATGCTGAAACACATTCAGTCTCCCTCTGACTTTGCCCTGGTACCCATCATGAGCAACCTGGCTAAGGAGAGCAAGCACAGCAGCAGCAGCAGCAGCAGCCTTGAGGAGGAGGTAAGAGCAGCTGGGCGCCCCCTTGGGCAAGTGGGGCTGGGCTTGGTGCTGTGGATGCTCGAGGGCCAGGCTGGATGTTTGACCTCTGCTGCCCAGGGCTCCGGGCAGCCCGCGCCACCATCCAGCGCCCCCCCCCCCAATGGCCTGAGAGGAACAGTGAGGCTCCTCCAGTGGACCATGCCTTGGCGCTTGCCCCAGTCCCACCCCCTTCTGCCAGAGACCCTCAGATCTGTCCCACTCCTGCCCAGGCCCCCTTTGAGGCAAACGATGTAGAGCTGGCCACGCCCGCCCAGTAGGCCACACCCACTCCCTCCACACCCACCCAGTAGGCCTCACCCACCCTGTCCACACCCACCCGGCCCCCCCAAGGGCAACTGCAATGCTGATGCAGCCCTCAGTGAAATTCAGTTTGACACCCCTGGTCTAACACAAAGGCAAGAGGATTTATCCACAATAGGATTTTTGGTTTTTTTTTTTAAAAAAAGCTTTTTACAACAAAACAATTGAGTTAGGGAGAAAGTTTTGCCTGATCGGGCTGCTGGTGAAAAGGTCTTGTGGCTCTTGGTACTCTCAGGCTGGCTACTTAGAAAGGACCCCAAAGACAGCGTAAGGCATGTTCACAAAAAAACCCCGGGGAGGGGGTGTTTCTAGGTTGTTTAAACAACTGGCCTCACCCTGGCATTGTCCAGATGTGTTAGGTTACGACTCCCGCTGGCATTGGCTACATTGGCTGCGGATGAAGGGGTGTGATCTCTGAGCTTGGTTATTTGCTTGCAGACATTTCATGACCTGACTAGGTAACATCATCAGCACTGACGATTAGTGTTGTGCTTTGCCCTGCCAGTGTGGATGGAGGCATGGTTTTCTCTTTGGCGCTTCCGTGAGTAAAGTATTGCAACTTGGGAACAACTGAGCAGAAAACCACAACCCCATCAACCTTGTCAGGGCAAGCTGCTGTATATAAATGGGGAGCAACGCCCACAATTATCTGCACTGATGACATTATCTAGTTGGGTAATAAAATGTCTGCAAGCAAACAACCAAGCTCAGTTTTATTTATTTAGCATATCGCAACGTTAACCAAGCTAAGAGAGGATCAAAGACTCCACAGTTCAACCTCAAAGTGCAGAATCCTCTTCTACTAGGCCGAGGTAGGCAACCTTGGCTCTTTTATGACTCGTGGACTTCAACTCCCAGAATTCCTGAGCCAGCCATGCTGAGGGGAAAGGGAGAGGTTTCCAAGCTGAGCCGTGCTGGCTCAGGAATTCTGGGAGTTGAAGTCCACGACTCATACAGCAGCCTAGGCCTAGGCCAGAGGTAGGCAACCTTGGCTCTTTTATGACTCGTGGACTTGAACTCCCAGAATTCCTGAGCCAGCCATGCTGAGGGGAAAGGGAGAGGTTTCCAAGCTCAGCCATGCTGGCTCAGGAATTCTGGGAGTTGAAGTCCAGCAGTCATAAAAGGGCCAAGGTTGCCTACCCCCGTACTAGGAGATGAGATGTGCAGTTGTACACATCCAGAAGGCACCAGGCTGGAGAAGATCTCCTGAGAATTCCAAAGAAAATCCCAGCCTCTCTACCCATAACACCAGGGATCTTCCTCCACTGAGTTTTCCCCTTCCCCCAAATGGGAATACACCTTCCTTCTATCAAAAATCCACAAAACAGCAGCTGTTGCATTTTCTAGCAGTTAATGCTTGGATAAATCAAACAGAACAGTAGGCCTCCAGGTTTCACGAGACCAGCCTTCTTTAACAAAACAAAACAAAACAGAAACCCACGAAGAACTGAACAAGCTTTCCAGTTCCTCAAAAAAAACAAAAGAAAGCTGGGGAATAATGGCCACAGTTCCTGGCAATTGTAAAATTCCACAGCTGGAATGCTCCATATTGGGGATAATGACAAGCAGCCCTAGACGTACGTTCATTTAGTGACGGTTCAGTTACAACAGCATTGAAAGGAGGGACTTATGAGCGTTTTTCACACTGACGACCACTGCAGCATCCCCAGGGTCACGTGATTTACATTCGGATGTTCGGCAACTGACTCATATTTACGACAGTCGCAGGGTCCCCAGGATCCTGTTGATCCCCTTTTGCGACGTTCTGACTAGCGAGGTCAAAGGGGAAGCCAGATTCACTTAACAACCGTGTTACTTAACAAATAATAGTGATAATAAAAAATAAATAAATAAATAAAGTTGGAAGGGACCTTGGAGGTCATCTAGTCCAACCCCCTGCTCAGGCAGCAAACCCTATATTATTTAAGACAAATAGCTGTCCAGTCTCTTCTTAAAAACTTCCAGTGTTGGAGCATTCATCGCTTCTGGAGGCAGGTTGTTCCACTGGTTAATTGTTCTGACTGTCAGGAAGTTTCTCCTTAGTTCTAGGTTGCTTCGCTCCTTGATTAGTTTCCATCCGTTGCTTCTTGTCCTGCCTTCAGGTGCTTTAGCTTGACTGCCTCTTCTTTGGGGCAGCCCCTGAGATATTGGACCACTGCTATCCTGTCCCCCCTCGTCCTTCTCTTCATTAAACTAGACATACGCAGTTCTAGCAGCAGCCGTTCCTTATATGTTTTAGCCTCCAGATCTCTAATCATCTTTGTTGCTGCAGTGATTCACTTAACAAAAAAGATTATAAAATGGGGCAAAATCCACTTAACAACGGTCTCACTTAACTACAGAAATTTTGGGCTGAGCTGCGATCGTCGGTCAAGGGCAACTTGTATTCTAGCTGGTGACTATTACTTCCTTTGTTGGTACTTCCTGTCTGTTTGGATCTTTTCCGCCTGAAGTCAGCTCAAATTTTAAACCAGCCTACAATGCGATATGGAAAATGCAGATACAGCAACAGATGAACTAGTTCTTGTTTCACTATTTCTCAGCGACCTAAAGTGGTTTTCTTGTTGCTTGCAAAACAACAAGGTTGTATAAGTTGTATAAGTTTAAAAAAAAAAAGTCATGCAAGTCCAAGTCATGCACCCTTTCTTGAAAAATGAAGCGGCAAGCAAACTCCAAGAGGTGGGGAAAAACCTACAGCAATAGCTCTTTTATACCGATGACAGTTCTGCAAATGCATACATGTAAAGGCGGCTGAATGCATGAATGAAAGGGACACCTTTTTTTCTGCAATGAAGGAAGCAGCACACTCGGTGTTTGTGGAATGGGGAGATAAGGGCCAAAATAAGACACGCATAAGGGGATCTTCCCAAAGCAGCGGAGAAGTGCCTTTTAAGCAGCCTGCGTGGCTTTTATCCAACAGATGTAGAGCAGCAGGGAAGCCTGCATGAACCCAGCAGCTGATCCGCCAAATTCAGCTGAAACTGGGGAAAGTATAAATAGAGACTCACATCATTACAGGCTTCCAAGCATCTGAGTACCCTTTGCTTGAGAAGCAGGACACAGACAGTTGGCTTGATCGGCCATCCAATTTCTCTAACATAAACTGCCTGCTGATTGTCAAGATGCTGAGCGGCTCCCATCTGACACTGTTTCAGGGATGTGTTTAATCTATTAGCCTCTCCCTGAAAAAAAGAAAAGGAAGAAGAATCTGGCTTCTCACCACAGAATGCTTGATAGGCTTTTCACCTGTTTCAGCATCGGAAGATTAATTGGCTTCTAACAAGCCCGGCTACTTTGAAGAAAAGACGAGAGGTAGGGACGAGGAAAAATGTTCTTATGTGGTAACAAGAAATCACCAGTTGGACCAAGACCAACATTCTTAGCCATTTCTGGAGGAAGCAGACAGGGGAAGTGTGTGGCAAATGGTGGGTTTTGGGGTTTTGTTTTGTTTTGTTGGCAGATTAAGAATATATGGATTTAGGCTTTTGCTTTTTTGCTTTCTGTTTTTACTTCTCTCAGCTTTAGAACTGGGCCCTTGTTGTTGGGAGCTACTAAGAAGTTTAGGATGGCCCAGCAATTTGTGGTTAGTCATATTGCATCTGATAAAGTGGTTGTATTTGGAAAGAGTGGCTGTCCTTTCTGTCACAGTGCGCTAGATCTTCTGAAACAAATTAATATCAAGCCTGGGCACATGGAATATATTGATCTCACAAGCCAAAAGAATATGGATGCCATTCAAGACTATCTTATGCAGTTAACAGGCGCCCAAACGGTTCCTCGAATTTTTATTGGAAAATCATGTATTGGTGGTTTTACAGATCTAGATGCTCTAAACGATAGTGGAGAACTTTCCACCATGTTAAAGAAGATTGGGGCACTGTGAAGAGCAACAATAACTACCCTGAAGCTGCACCTACAGCATTTAGGATTAGATTAGTTGCCTGTTCCCTCTTGTCTTCACCCATTGTATATTTCTGAAAGGAGACAATACCAAAAAAAAGTGTTGGTTACTCTCTGGCTTCTAAGACACAGCTTTACCCTCCTTTTATACCTGTTAGTATGACATTTTCTCTGCTAATAAAGTACTCATGACCACAATGGATCACAAAAAGAAAAAAAAAAGAATATATGGATTTATGTTCTGTTACGTTTTTCCTAACTGTAGGCATTAAGAGGATCTCCTTTGGGAAAGGCCTTGCTGTAAGGAAATATAGGGCTCTTCAAACATGGCCCTTTTATGACTTGTGGACTTCAACTCCCAGAATTCCTCAGCCAGGCACGGAATTCTGGGAGTTGAAGTCCACAAGTCATGAAGGGGCCATAGTTTCCCCATGTTGGCTGAGGAATTCTGGGAGTTGAAGTCCACCAGTCATAAAAGGGCCAAGTTTTTTTTTGATGTTTTTTTTGGGGGGGGTAAAAAATTCTTTTATTGAAACAATCAACATCAAACATAGGATCATATTAGAAAGCAATCATCATATAACCTGCAATACAACACTAAGGATTAGTCTTTGTGAGCATCTGGTTTAGTAAACATTCCTCTTATATATGTTCTAACTACTGTTTCTAGTCTATCACATATTGTTCATTCGAGCTTCAGAAGTGAATTCGTCTCAGTAGTAGTGCAATCCTTTATGATCCCTAGCAAAAGATCCTGAGGTAGAAATTCAGTATCCTGAGGTAGAAATTCAGTACGCTTTTCCAATATTAAAGCAATCAACATTAAACCTGGGTTCATATTAATAAGCTGTCCTCATAAGACCTAAAACTACAGCTCTTATATATGGTCTATCTACTATATCTAGTCTATCACATATTGTTCCTTCGCGCTTCAGAATTAACTTCGTCTCAGTAATAGTGCAATCTTTTATAATCCCTAACAAAAGATCCTGAGGTAGAAATTCAATAACCTGAGTTAGAAATTCAATCCGCTTTTTCAATATTAAAGCAAACAACATTAAGCATAAGATCATATTAAGAGGCAATCATCATATAACATAAAATACAACATTAGGTATTAGTCTTTGTAAACGTCTGGTTTGGTAAACATTCTTCACTCTTCACGTCGAGCTTCAACTATACGCCTGATACATTTTGTTTGATTGGTGTTTCTCTTGTATATAGTCTATCCACTGTTTCCAGTCTGATAAAAGGGCCAAGTTTGAAGAGCCCTGGTGTAGCCTCTCCCTGAACCGCTGACCTCTAAAGCAGGAAGAGGAAAACTACAACACCCAGAAGCCCATGCCTTCAACAATACAGTTTGGAGCTAACAGAAAGTAGTTACATGCCAACGTAACTGAGTAAGACATGAAGGGAGATGGGAAAGCTCTCAGAACGTGGATTCCAATCACTGCAGATGAACCAGTCTGGTTGGTCACCCTGTTCTTTAGGGAGCTGCTTATTAACGCAGCGCAAGTGATGCTGCAAGTTTCAGTGGCAAAAACAAGCAAAGTCCAGCCAAGGATGTGCTTCCACAAGAAGCTGAAAAACGCATGCCGCAAACTTGCAGAGCTGTGGAATTCACACAAGACCAAGCAGGAAAAAATCTCTCATTTCAGAAGAAGTTTACGTAGGACAAAGAGGGCGGGGTGTAACAAACCTTCCTATCCCTGCCAATTCCCCAGGCATCTGGAAATGGAGGCCGGGAGAGGAGAGTCAGGGGACGCTAACAAATAGGAACTGGGGCCTGCTAGCTTAGAGCAGAGGTCCCTAACCTTTTGGGCACCAGGGACCGGTTCCGTGGAGAAAGGTTTTTCCATGGACCTGGGGAGGGTGTAGTTTTGTGTGCTGCCTGCATCCCGCAGATGGCGCTTTGCTTGTTTGTGTGGACCGGTTGCTGACGTGCCGTGGCCCAGTACTGGCGGTTGGGGACCCCTGTCTTAGAGTTTGCATCACAGAGATAAATATTGCCCACCCAACTCAAAGGAATAGAAAACATCTGCTGAGCGTCTCAGGAGGTGCAAAGAAGAGGCATGTGTGCTTTGTGACAGCTCCCAGCTTTGGAACAGCTTACCCCCCTCTGGCAAGGAAACATCCCCCCCACCGCTTCCCCAGCCTTCCAGAGAACAGTTAAGATTTGGCTCTTGCAAAAACCCTTGGAGGTTAAAGAGCTGGACTCAGATCTCCCCAATGCACGGAGTTGGTGCTGTGGTTTGACTCTCACAGTGCTACTGCTGTATTGCATTATTACCTGATGTCATCCAGGGCCTAGGGCAGGGGTAGGCAACTTTGGCTCCTTCATGACTCGTGGACTTCAACTCCCAGATTTCCTGAGCCAGCCATGCTGAGGGGAAAGGGAGAGGTTTCCAAACTGAGCCATGCTGGCTCAGGAATTCTGGGAATTGGAGTCCACGAGTCATGAAAGGGCCACAGTTCCCCCATGCTGGCTCAGGAATTCTGGGAATTGAAGTCTATGAGTGATAAAAGGACCATAGTTCCCCCATGCTGGCTCAGGAATTCTGGGAACTGAAGTCCACGAGTCATAAAAGGGCCATAGTTCCCCCATGCTGGCTCAGGAATTCTGGGAATTGAAGTCCACGAGTCATAAAAGAGTCAAGGTTGCCTACCCCTGCCCTAGGGCCTTGGAGCCAGACGCTGGAGAAATCTTACACATCACCAAACTGACACAGATCTAATACAAAAGTCCCCCAAGCTGATATCACTGAGAGGAAACGGAAACCCCAGACGGCGGAGTGGAATAATTTGCGTGAAGCTTACCGAGAGGCAGTTTTGTCTGCCTTCCTGAGGGAGGGCCGCAAATCCCCCCAGGGAAAACGCTGCTTCTGGAAATCAACAACCAGCCGACCCACATGGCAGGAGCCTTCTTTGACAAGAGATTTCTTTGACCCAGGGAAGCTGAATTGGCTAGAGCAGGGATAGGCAACCTTGGCTCTTTTATGACTCGTGGACTTCAATTCCCAGAATTCCTGAGCCAGCATGGGGGAACTATGGCTGACGGCTGAAGGCTGACTCAGCCTTCCATTCTTCCAAGGTCGGTAAAAGGTTGTTGGAGGACCATATGCCAACTCTGTAAACCGCTTAGAGGGGGCTGCAACGCATTGTGATCTAAGTGCTATTGCTAGTGTTATTATTCTGTTATTTATGGCATAGTAAGCAACTCAAAATTGCTTGATAGCGAGATGGGAGGGAGGCTACAAATTTAATAAATAAGTAAGTAAATAAATAAATAATAAATAGCTGGTGGAAGAACTCAGAGGACCTGCTGTCAATCAAAGCAAGACTGTGGGAAAAGGAGCAAAGAGCTAACACTCAGCTCCCCAGAGAAGTGGGGTAGAAGGACCTAGCACAGGGGTAGGCCACCTTGGCTCTTTTATGACTCGTGGACTTCAACTTCCAGAATTTCTGAGCCAGCCATGCTGAGGGGAAAGGGAGAGGTTTCCAAGCTGAGCCAATTCCAGGAATCAGGAATTCTGGGAGTTGAAGTCCACGAGTCATAAAAGAGCCAAGGTTGCCTACCCCTGACCTAGCAGAACAATCGTTACATTTTCTGCATTCAGGTCCTTTGAGGATGCAGCTGTCTTCAACTGCATTGATTTTACAACTCTTTGAGGACTGGGGAGAAACAAAAAAAGGCCACTTATTTTTAAAGCAACTGACAAAAGCGACTCAGCTTCAATCATCACCGCAACCTCCACCCCTCAAAACGAAACCAAAAACCCCTCCCAAGAAACAAGTAGGGATAGGGTTGTTGTTGTTTTTTGGTCATTTACCTGTTCCTGAAATTGCTCTTGTGACAGGCAGTCAATCAAGTCCACGCAGCCTAGTAGACAGCCGGAGGGATAATCCTGAGGAAATTCCAAATCTGCGGTAAGCAGGAGAGAAAATTATAAGGCAAGCTCACGCATGTGCCTTGAATTTCTGCCATTCTCCACATGGTCCTGATTAGCCTTTGCCAGCCCTCGCGTGTGCTCACCCCATGCTACTTTCAACTGCTAATTTAATGGTTTGGATCAAACACATGCCTCTTAGGGAGCACTGCCGGATAATACACACTTGTGGAGAAAGGAGTTCATGGCTGCATCACAGGAAGCAATTCCCCATCAGGACCTTAAGCCAAGAACGTCCACGTTTCAACTGTTACCCTTCCAGCCACAAAATAATCTCCCCCAGTTTAAGGTGACCCTTCAAAGGTTAATGTTGTGTCCTGCAGGCCCTTAACATCTTCTTTGGGGCTAAGAAACAGCCCTCTCTGTGGAACCCATTTCCTGCAATCCGATGATCGTCAGATGTAGGGGATAGGCTTGTCTTGAGAAGCTCACAATACATACTTGAGGGGAATTGAGAAATAAGAAACACATGGTGACAGGATCAATAGGCTAGCAAAAAAAAAAAATGGGGCTCTGGAAAAATCGTTTGTTGGGCTATAGTAATGCACAAAGAAACACTATGTGGAGTCATGCAGTGAACTAATAAACCAGAAGATATGTGTCGAATTTCACCCTGCTTAGAGCGGTTTGTGGTTTCACACCCTGCATAACAGCAGTCAATTGTAGGTCAACGTTCATTGTTAAATAATCCATGGTTTTACATGACATAAATGTCACACTTTCATAAATAACACATATATGGCGTCTTTTCTCTCTTTCTTCAGGTTTCCTGCACCTGTGGCCATCTTTCTCTCAAAATCTCTTTCCATTTAAAGCAATTTCTTGATACCTATTTATTCAAGCTAAGTAAATTCAGTTGTTTTGAAACTATTTCCCTTGTGTGGGCTTTTCCAAATGTTACGTCATCGTGACAATGGAGAAGGCGAAAGAGCCAAGAGAGCATGGACGTAAAGAACGGCACGTGAGGAAAAAAAGCACAAGGCTTTCATGGAAACATTTGGAGCACTGTCTTTCCAAAGCCTCTTTGCTCTACAAGCTATGAGCATAGAACATACGAAAAAAGGTAAATAAAATTTTTAAAAAAAGATGTAAAACAGACATAAACTGTTTCAATTCCTTCCTTCAGGACGGCTCTATAGGGCACTGCATGCCAAGACAACTAGACGGAGGGACTGTTTTTTTTCCTCTTGTACTATCACTCTGCGGAATACCTAATTCTGTCTAATGCAGCAGTTCTCAACCTTTTTCACACCGCGACCCTGACCTGCACCGCGCATGCGCGGCGGCCTGCATCACGCATGCGCGGCACGCACGAGTCCATATAGCGCATGCACGGCACGACAGCCCCATTGCGCATGTGCAGCGGTTCTCAACTTTTCACGCCGCAACCCCGGCCTGCACCGCGCATGCGTGGAGCGACGGCCTACATCGCGCATGCGCGGCGCGCGCGATGGTCCACATCGCGCATGCGCAGCACGACGGCCCCATTGCGCATGTGTGGCGCAGCGCGGCGGTCCGCATCACGCATGCACGGCGCGACGGCCTGCATTGCGCATGCGCGGCGCAATGGCCCGCATCGTGCATGCGCGGTGCTACCCCGTGCATGCGCGGTGCTGCCCCCTGCACCAGCCGAGGGGAAAAGGGGAAAAAAATGGCGGACTGCGGTGTTTGGCGACCCCCATGAAATGGTCGTTCGACCCCAAATGGGGTCGCGACCCACAGGTTGAGAACCGCTGGTCTAATGTGTATGTCTATTAAGCCGTACATTATTATTTATCCTTCCTCTTTACTTCCTCCTTTTATTATGGTTCGGTGTGCAGTCAGCCAGATGTTCCGACTGGATTAGGCATTTTTGTCTACCTCTCGAGTCGTTTCCAAGGACCTAGGACAGGCAGATGTGGATTGTTACTATCATTACCCTGTCTGTTGCTTTGCATGTACAGTGAATGCTTCGGTACCAGAGTTAAATTCCTCGGGGCTCTAATCACTTGGCCGAAGAAAGTATTTCACTTCTACTTTTTCTCCATTTTCCTTCTGGCCTTCCAGGGGAAAGAACCCCCAACAGAGATAAAAGGATAAAGCTCACCTTCCTGGAGCAATGCTCTGTAGGTGGCCTCCAGCTCAGAGATTTCCTGGGGGGCAGGTCTTTTTGCCGTGGCTGCTATCCAGAGCCGGCCTCTGTGGGATGTGTACCAACTTCGGCCTTCCACTCTGTGGAAGAAAAGGGAAGGATCAGAAACGGAGCCCACCTCCCCGTGGGTTTCTTTTTTTCTTTTTTTTTAAATAACAAGTTTTATTAATTTTTCAATGTTTACATCCAAGTAATTAGGAAGCAGCGTGGTGATAGGGTAATCAATAGTCCAATAACAAAATCATTTATGTATCAGGTTACATTATTAAAGGTTCCCTCTCTATTTCCCTTAATTATTATATCATATTCAAGTTATTACATTTCTAGATAAAACTCAACCAATCAATACATTTATCAATAAAATTTTACTTATATATATCCAAGTCCTGTTTTTTAAGTTTTACTTAATTCTACTTACCATGTTCCAGTTTAACCTTTAATAACCATAATGTTTAAACTTCAGGTAACCCTAATTTCCCTGATTTCATTACAAGATAATTATCGTGTCTAGAATACACATATTGTTCCGAAAATTACATTCTTACTTTATTTCACAAATATATTCTATTTCTCATCCTGGTAGCTTCTCATTTGCTAATAAAATACCTTTCATTGTCACAAACCCATTTCCATATTACAATTCAAAGCTATAATCTAACAGTTAATTTTCATTTCCATTATAAATCTAGATCCTGATTATTAAATCAATCAATATCTCTAAAAATCCCCTTAACCCATTAAGTAAAATTTTAAGCTATTCCATCATCCCGTGGGTTTCTTGACACGTCACTCAAGGAACATTTTCTTTGGAAACCACAACATGAAATCCTGGGTCGACCACTAAGCCAATCTGAGTCTCAGAATGAGCCTCAACAAATGAAGAGGAAATGGCCGAAACAAAAGGGCAGAGAGTCCTTAAAAAGCTTGACCACCAAAGAGACTCACAAAAGAGCCCACATCTTCCAAACAGGTGGAAGCAGTTTTACACCTTCCCAGTTTTCCAACAGTAACTGAGGTTTATTCCTGCATATTTACCAAGGAATAAGAGAAACTTTTTTTTTAATATGGAAAAAAGGGTCCTTTGAAAGATTTTTTTCTTTCCATGGTGTCAGGAGACAACCAAGAAAGCCCATATATAATGGATATGGGTATCACTAAACCCAATAAAATGAGGAAAGTTCAGGGCTTAATTTGTAAAAGAGATAAAAGTCAGAGTCCAAATGTACTTCTAAATGCATGGGGTTCCCCCCCACCACCAATGCAAAACTGATGGGATGGTTGGGCTTTTCATTTCGAACCACTGACCTCTAAAATAAGAAGGTTGTCTCAAAATGCCTGAGAATCTAGGAAGGGGGGGGCGGGGGGGGAGGGAAGAAAGGGCTGTCTTACAACCATAGTCATTTTCTTTGGGGGAAAGGAGCTAGGGAAGAGCAACTCTGCTTATATGTAGCTGCTCAGCTGGCATTAAGCCCTTTCCTCTAAGGAGCTTAGAACACTAAATACAACCAAGCCATTTTTATCATTTTGTAACTGTGGAAGAAAGACAGCGAGGAGGAGGAGACCAACATAATATATTTAATGACAAAGCAGCCATTTGAAGGGAAAAAAAACACCTCTAGCCTCTGGTCCAATAATATCTCCCCCAACATATCCCAGTGGGTCCTCGTCCTTGTTGCTGCAAATGTGGCCCATGATCAGCTGATTGTCCATTAGATTTTTGTTGACATCCAGCCTTACAAACCTGTGCTCTCCCTAGGGGTTGCGTGGCTACACTTACGACCCCAATATAAAAGTGATGGGAATTATAATTCAACGCATTAGAAAGCACCAGGGTTGGGGGTAAAAAGCAGCATTAGAACATGTAGCAACTGTGTTCAACACACACCCAAAGGTGGTTTTTTTCCCCCTTCAACTAGAGAGGTGGAAAACAGCACCACCTGGTGAATTGATCAGAGGGGATACAAAGTGTTCAGGCTAGCAGTAGAATTTCTGGGAGTTGAACTCTACAGGTTTTGAAGTTGCCAAGGTTGGACTCCCCTTTGTCTACAGGTAGTCTTTGGTTAATGACTGCCCTGTTTAATGATGGTTTGAACTTATGACAGCTTATAAACTTATAACTGTACAATTGGTCCTCTCACTGGGCCACAATGGCCCCAGGGTTGAGTGATTACAATCTGCAGGCTTCGCAACCCACAGATGTTTACGACTGTTGCGGTGTTCTGGGGTCATGTGATCACCTCATATTGTAAACATGTGATGTTTTGCTTTATGATTGTGTCACTTAGCAGTGAAGTTGCTAGTCCTAATTGGGGGACTTATCACTAGCCTCGACCAGAAATTTGATTCTGATCATCTTCTATGTATGAAGTATTAGTAAGCTAATGTAAATTTTAAGAGAAGGGTGCATCCTGCTCTGTGGAAAATAACCAACAGAATAAAAAAGGTAGAATCGATTGCCGGTGGCTATCGAACACTTACTCCCGTGTGGCAATTTTTCCAGTCTCCCCCGCGAAAAAAACATTGTGCCATATTAAGCCCCCAAAGGATATTTTTACAGATTAGGGCAATCCCCAGGGCTTACAAGCCACAGGGGGAAGAAGAGAAGCACACGAATGTCACAAACATGAAAAGAAAGCAGCTAGAGCTCATTAAATCACACCAGCAGCCCCAATTAAAGAAACGCCAGCGTGTTTTCCCTAAAGCTTGCGCTCCTGTAAAATGGCAATGCCACAGGTGAGGCCAGTAAACCTGATTTGCAATAGCAGCTGGGCAAATCTGGTGTCACACCAGTGGCCCATTTTCAGCAGAAGGCAGTAGAGGGAAAACGTGTTAAATTCAGCTTGCGACTATCATGGAATTCCTCTGTTCACACCACGATGCTGGGCAGATGCCGAATGTCTCCAAAGAAAGCTCACCTGAGTTAAGTTCACGTGTTATGCTACAAAGTGATTTCTTTGGTTTATGCTTAGGGCAGGGGTAGGCCACCTTGGCTCTTTTATGACTCGTGGACTTCAACTCCCAGAATTCCTGAGCCAGCATGGCTCAGCTTGGAAACTCTCCCTTTCCCCTCAACATGGCTGGCTCAGGAATTCTGGGAGTTGAAGTCCACGAGTCAAAGAAGAGCCAAGGTTGCCTACCCCTGGCTTAGAGTGTCCTATGATACTGGCAATTACAGTTGGTAAACCACACTTTTGGCTTAACGGTGTTCGAAGCCTGCCCCAGAAGCTTATTCAAACAAACCTTGGATGCAGTAAACCATGATCTAGTGTAATAATACATGAACTCAACCTCAAAGTGCTCCTGGCGACAGATCTCTGTTTACCTCTTGATCCCTTTGACCAGCAAGGAGGCCCAAGGCTGATGCAGGCTCAGACACCAGCCGCTGTCTGAAATCTCCTGGATCTCTCGATCCTGAATTCGTAAGCGACTTCGTTCTGAATCTGTGAGACTCCCACTCTCTGCAGAAACATCCATTTTCCGGTATGGGAGCAAACCAGCTTGGTCCACCCACTTCAATATAATTTAAAAGAGAACAAAAGACATTTTTATACTCAGAATTGTACAACGGAAGATAGGAATAGAAAGGGCTTTTTTTAAAAAAAAAAACTTGGGCCTAAATGCCAGCCGCGTTCCTTATTGTCACTGAACTGAGCAGAAGGAACAAAAGGAAGTTATTGTGAGGGCTTAAAGGCACCTCATTAGCTATAAAACAAGAAACTGGTTGCCAGTGCAGCAATCATAAAACAGTCCATCTAAGTTTGTATTCTCTGGCTGAACTACTGTAGGAAAAAAAAGCCTAGAAATACTATACAAGCAGTCGGTGACTTGTGAGCCCCACAATTTCCATTGCTAAACAGGACAGCGGTTGTGAGACAATGGTGTTCCTTTTTTTGGCCACCATTGTTAAGCAAATAACTTGGGAACCATGAGGTCATTACTGAATCTAGCTTCCCCCACTGACTTTGCTTGTCGGAAGGTGGCAAATGACAATGTAAGCCACTTTTATTCAGGGCCATCGTAACTCTGAATGGTCACTAAATAGACAGTCGCAAGCTGAGGGCCTCCTGCACCACAATGCAAAGGAGAAGGTCCAAAGGTGAAATGCATCTTCTGATCGGTTTCACACTCAGGACCATCTGCTTATTTTCTTCTAAACGTGACGGGCAAAGCCAGCCACCCATCGTGTGATACGTGAACCCAGACACTGAGGTTTATTCAGTTGGCTTTAGCTTAGCGTTATCTGTCAGCCTTTCCGACAGGTTGGTGATGCCCAAAGCGACGGGTCAGAAGAAAAGTTATATGGACGAGGGGGAAAAAAATAAAAAGAAATCCTAACCCTAGGACGACAATCTCCACAATCTATTCCTGAAAAGACAGACATTAGATCAGGGGTCCCCAACCCCCGGTCTGTGGACCAGTACCGGGCCGCAGCATGCCAGCAACCGGTCCACACAAACAAGCAAAGCCCCATCCATGGGATGCAGGCAGCACACAAAACCACGCACTCTCTGATCCATGGAAAACCCTCTCCGTGGAACCGGTCCCTGGTGCCCAAAAGGTTGGGGGCCTCTGCATTAGATTATTGGGGGGTGGGAGAGGGAGTTCATAAGAAGGAAGAGAAAGAAAAATTACTGACGACAGGAGCTGGCTGGAGAATGTGTGGGTTCACCAAGACGCCCAATTCTTCAAGTTTCCGGTCTAGATTTTGCTTCGCCTTGACCAGAGTGCCGCTGCTGATGGCTTCAACTGTTTCATCCAACCTGCAAGGACAACCAGCCAGTTTTCCTCCAATTCCCACGATATTCTCTTCACTCATCTAGCTACGGCTGAAAACACCCTTCTCAGGCAAATGTGGACCTGTGTTCTTAATGAGCTGCAAATGCTGAGCAGGCATTTGCTCAATTATTTAACAGCATCCTCAATTATCCTGGTTAGCAAGTCAGTAGTAACCTCTTAAGGGTTTGAGCCTGCTCTTCCGTTCCCCGCAGGAGCTTTTATGGAAGCTTACTATTCGGCAGAGCAGGATGAATTAATGAAACAGACAAATCCATCATGGCAGCTGATCTTTTCCTACCGGTATTACAAGGGTGGAACTATTGCCTTCGCTGCCTGCTTATTGGCCCACGGTGTGGTTGCAGAACCAACAGGATATTATTAGCCTGCTGTAAATTACGAAGGTTTCTATCTGTGGCTGAAATATTAGTCTCTACTGACCCAGCCCAGCAGGGAGAGATGCAGAAAACTAGCTTAGCACTACAGAGTCCAAAGTCTCTTTTGCTAAGCAAGATAGGTAAGTGCATTTTGCCCCATTTTCTCGCCACAGTTAAGTGAATCGCTGCAGTTGTGAGGCTGTTAAGTACATCTGGCTTCCTCCACTGACTTTGCTGGTTGGAAGCCAGCGAGGAAGATTACAAATGGTAATCACCTGATTCTGGGACACTGCAACCGTCATCAATATGAATTCAGTTGCCAAGAGTTTAGATCAGTGATGGCGAACCTTTTAGAGACCGAGGGCCCAAACTGCAACCCAAAACCCACTTATTTATCACCGGGTGCCAGGTGGGCGTGGCCCACTGGGTGGGCATGGCTGTGGCAGTCATGGCAGACTGGGTGGGTGTGGCCAAGGTGGGCGTGGTCACCTCAATGTTGCTTGGGGGGAGGGACGCCTGTGGGGGCCGGGCAGGATTGGGGGAGATCCAGGGGGTCTCTGGAAGGTGGGCAGTGGGCAGGAGGCTCGTCCTGTGGGGTGAGGCGAGCAGGGCGGTGGGGGGGGAGGGAAACCAGTTGTGCTGGGATGCATCCGGCTACATGGGACCTTGGTGAGTTAGCGGGCGGCTGGTTGAAGAGGGATGGTTGCCATCTCTGGGGCATGGCGCGCGTGTCCACATAGAGCAGGGGTTCTCAACCTTGGCAACTTTAAGACTTGTAATTCTGGGAGTTGAAGTCCACAAGTCTTAAAGTTGCCAAGGTTGAGAACCCCTGACATAGAGGGCTTTGAGTGTCGCCGCTGGCATGCGTGCCGTAGGTTTGCCACCACTGGTTTAGATCATATAACCATGGGGATGCTGCAAGGATGGTGTGAAAAACGACCACGTTTCTTTTTTTTTCAGTGCCATTGTCACTAAATGAATGACTGTAAGTTAAGGACTACCTGTATTTGAAAGGGCACAAGTCCTTCCTTTCAGTCATTCATAGAAGACCGTTTCAGGGATGCTTAAACAAGGATCCATGAATGAATGAATGAATGAATGAATGAATGAATGAATGAATGAATGAATGAATGAATGAATGAATGAATGAATGAAAAGAGAAAAACTCTAAGCCCCTCCCAACAGATCCACCCCCACCCAAAGCACACCCACCCTTTCCAGAAGGACTGGCCTGTCCCAATCGTGACTTTGAGTCGACCTCTCACCCCCACTGCCCCAGGATCCTCACTTGCTGTGATAGTCCACCATGTTGTCATTTTCTTCGCGGACCTGCCGACCCGCAAAGTCGATGGTGACCTTCCTGGACAGCCGTGAGGCGTGCCGCAGTTCGTACAGCTCCTTCGCTCTCTTCTCCAGCACCTGCCTCTCCTGCTTGGACAGCCACTGATTGGAGTCGGTAGCAAAGTAATCAGACTCGTCGTCAATGACTTGAGTTCGTCGCACACTGCGGAACAGAACAGAAGAGGAGCGGCACCGTTACTACTACCCACTACGGCAGAGGCCCCCAACCTTTGGGACACCAGGGACCGGTTCCACAAGTCTTAAAGTTGCCAAGGTTGAGAACCCCTGCTCTACAGTCTTCTGAATGGCAGCATGGGGTGTTTCCAATCATTTTGTCGTTCAATCCCTGATTGGGACCCCCTTCACGATATAAAATAGGCGTTCTTTTAATAAACCCTGGGTACTTCAAACGTATCTTTGATACATGAGGGCTCTCCGACTTTTCAATGATGAATTTAGCCAGACCTATTTATTTATATCCTGCCCTTCTTGTTGTAACAAATTCAAGGTGGTGAACATATATAATACTTCTTTCTCCTGCTATTTCCCCCACCTGTCAGGTGGGGTGGGCTGAGAGAGAGAGAGAGGAACTGGCACAAAGTCACCCAGCTGTTTTTCATACCTAAGGCGGGACTAGAACTCACCGCCTCCTGGTTTCTAGCTGGGCGCCTTAACCACCCACTGTTTGTTTTCCTGTTCCAAGTTAAAATTAAGCGAAGTACAGTAGGATTTTACCCGCAATGGACAGTATAAGCAGCCTGGGGCTACAGCAAGCAGCATTTTTTCTCAGTCCAGGTGCCCAAGTCCTTCTATCAAACTGCAGCACCCACTTGGCGTTCTCCTGTCAAAAGTCAAGGCCAGCCAGCAGAGATTCTCACTGTTAATGATCTGCCCAGCGGGGTTTTTTCTCCTCTCTCTTCAAGAAAGCAACTTCAGGTTTTCCATTAAAGGCGACCTGCTGACTTAAAGCTGAAGCCTGTGTGGCTGCTTTTAATGGAAAGCACAAGAGCAAGGCTCAGTGGCCAAGGGTGTAAACTGCAGGTGTGATTCCTTCTAGTACAGGGGTTCTCAACCTTGGCAACTTTAAGACTTGTGAACTTCAACTCCCAGAATTCTGGGAGTTGAAGTCCACAAGTCTTAAAGTTGCCAAGGTTGAGAACCCCTGTTCTAGCCCAACTGTGAACAAAGCCAGCTGACTTGATGCCTGCCAGGCTAGGTAGGAAACCAGGGAGTCAAAATCCAATACCTTTTGGGAGCCCTCAGCTGGGGAAAGTTAGTCTATTCCTCCTTTTCTACGTTACTCGGACTACATACCTCGTTTTGTCATACTCCAGCAGTTTGTCTTTGTGCTTCACGGCCATCTCCAGACCTGACTTAAGTCGAGCTTCCCGAAGTTGGAACACGTCTTTGTCATTTATGTCCACCTTTCCAATATTCTCTGTACCTGAGGGAACGCCCCCCCCAGCCCCAAGAAAAGCTCAATTTAATACAAAGAAGAGGGAAGCCTGACATTAAATGTTTACCTTTACTACTTTTAGGGGGGGGATGTTTTGTTCTTAACTTTTATAAACAACGATATAGTGGAGATTCTGGCATTATAGCTAGTCCTTGACTTACAACAGCTCATTTGGTGAGCGAAGTTACAATAGCCCTGAAGAAAGTGACCGTTGGGACCGTTTTTCACACTTACGACCCTTTGCAGCATCCCTATTGGTCACGTGATCGAGAGTCAGCCGCTTGGCAACAGACTCTTATTTATGACGGTCGCCGTGTCCTGGGGTCATGTGATCATCCCCCTTTTGCGATCTTCCCACAAGCAAAGCCAGATTCACTTAAAAGCCGTGTTACTAACTTAATAACTGCAGTGATCCACTTAGCACAGCGGTTCTCAACCTTTTCCGGGGCTCGACCCCGGCTCACATCGTGCAAAAAAAAAAAAAATGGCGGACCCGCACTGCGCATGCATGGTGCGACGGGGTGCATCGCGCATGCGCGGCGCAACAGCCCGCATCGCGATAGGAAAAAAAATGGCCAACTCAAAAAAAAAATGGCCAACCAAAAAAAAAATGGCGGGCCTGCACCGCGGCGCAGCGCGGATGCGCGGCGTGACGGCCCACATCATGATAGGGAAAAAAATGGCCGACCAAAAAAAAATGGCCGACCAAAAAAAAATAAATGGCGGGCCTGCACCGCGCATGCGTGGCGCGACGGCCCGCATCGCAATAGGAAAAAAAAATGGCCGGCCAAAAAATAAAAAATGGCAGACTGTGGTGCTTGGCGACCCCCGTGAAATGGTCATTTGACCCCAAATGGGGTCGCGATCCAAAGGTTGAGAACCGCTGACTTAGCAGTAACAGGAAAGCTCATAAAACAGGGCAAAAATTCACTTAACAAATGTCTCACTTAGGAACAGAAATTTCGGGCTCCACTGTGGCCCTTGAGGACTGCCTGTCTATTCAATTATCTGTCTATTCATAGATCATGTTTTTGCAAACTATACCTTTGGTTTACTAAATAAAACAAAAGGATTATAATGCAAAATAAGAATAAATCGTGCCTAAGTACTGTTGATGCACTTCTTAAAAGAGGGAAATGTACACTTCTATATTTATGTGTCTATATATTCTCTATCATTGTTCGTGTTTTTAAAAAAACACCTGCAGCTAGACCAGTGGTGGCAAAGCCCTCTCTGTGGGCACACACACCGTCTCCCCAGTCCCACCTCCTCCCACGGCCCCCTCCTCACCAGCAGCTCCCCCAGAGAGTTGCTCCTGGGTGCGGCCCAGGCAAAGCAGCGTAGCCAAGGACATGGTAGCCGGGCAGCAGGGACAAGACTCCACCCTTGTGCCCCATCACGCGCAGATGCTGCTGCGGGGCATGGGCAGAGGGTGGGACTGCCATGGCACTGCTGGGCTGCCTGGGTGATCTGTGGCAGGCCGTGGAGATGGTGGGTGGCCCAGAGGCAGGGCGGAGCGGGAACGGGGGTGGAGGGGTGGTTTTGGGGCACTCGGTCTCCAAAAGGTTCGCCATCACTGAGCTAGACAATCAGCCCAGATTTTTGACCATTGCAGGGCTCCCTCATCACGTGATCGTGATTTGCAACCTTCCTTGCCAGCTTCCCATAAGCAAAGCCAATTGTCCCTTCAAAAAATACCAACCTCCCAACAGTTTCTTTAATAGCTTTTGACTCTTATTGGAATCCCGCTGCAAGACATCCTGCTCCTCTTTGGTGCACACCTACAAGAGGAGAAGAAACAGCAGACTGAACTTAAGTCTTCCAACTACATGTAGGAAACACCTTTGCTCATTGTTACCGGGGCATAATTTGTCAACAGTTAAGATGGCTCTCAAAACTGTAACTTCAGAACTAGCCGGTGGAGACGGACGGCAGCGACGATCACCCTAGAGACGGACGGAGGCCGCCAACGGGAGAGCCTGCCGACGGAAGACGGCCCCCGGACGAGCCTAAGGGGGCGAGGAAGACCGAGAGAGCGGAGGTGAGAGCCGGACGCAGGACTCGGAGGCGGAGAGGGCCGGGGCAGCCGGACAAAAGGAAGAGGCCTCGGGTGGCGGAGAAAGGGTGAGAAGAGAGGCGAGAGCGACATCGGTAAGAGAGGCGAGGGCAACTGGGGGGGCCTCCCAAACTAGACAGAGCCCCCAGAAGAGCCGAAGAGGGTGGAGCAGCTGAGAGGACAGCGGAGCGGCCTGAAGCGGCGGATAGGGACGGACGCAGCCAACGGAGCTGGAATCAGGCAAGCCAGAACAATAGAGGGGAGGAGAAAAGAGCTAAGAGGGAAGAGGCAAGAAAGCAGACGGCGGGAGAGGATACAAGGAAAGGGCTCCCTGGGTTGCAGGGGGACGGGGAGAGATACCCCACAAGCTGTGCCCTAGACCCCCCAGAAAGGGAGCCCCAGGGATACTGAAGAGAGCAGAACCCACCAGGGAGAAAGGTGGGCATAGGAGGAAGACAAAAAGGCATCCTGGGCTGCTGTGGAGGGAAGGCAGAAGGGGCCTGGAATCCCAGACAGGCAGAGGCACTGAATAGACTCCCTGAACACGGACAGACCTTCCTGCCTACAGGCCCCTAGACCTGCACTGCCTGAACCCTGAAGCCTCCCCTCCCACTGAAAGGTCAGATTACTGGACCACCACCAGAGCACAGTCTAGTGCCTAACCTGGTCCAAGCTAGAAACCAAAACAGTGCCGGAACAACAGGAAGACAAGCTCAAGATGGCCTCCAAACAGACCACACTGACACAAACGAAGGGAGTTGTATCCTCCCCAGCTCAGCGTACCAAACCATCAGGACTTACTTTACCCGCCCCCACACCCTCCCATCCAAATACAGGCCCCCAGACCCATCTCCCCCCACAGGCCAGCTCAACAACACACATGATACAAAAATTACAAGAGGTAATAGAAACGCTGGTTGAAAGGATGGAGGGAATGGATAAAAAGTTGGTGGAAATGGACGCAAAGATGGAGAGGAGGTGTGTAGAGGCAGAACAAAAGACGGAGAAAAGATACAACGAGTTAAAACAAATGCTGAAAGACCAAGGTAAAGAGCTAGAGAGAAAATGGGAGGAGCAACGCAGGGCGATGGCCACAGACCTGGAACAAATGAAAGAGGCGATGCAAGCACATTACAAAGAAATAGGGGAGGAAATGGAGAAAAACTTCCAGGAGATCAGAGAGAAGGTGGATAAGCGGATGGAAAAAGTGGAGAATCAAGTAGAGGGACAGATAGCAGAGATGGCAGAGATGAAAGGAGTGGCCCAAGACCAATCCTCCATGATACAGTACTGGCAACTGGCATCCGCAATCAGGTTTAGAGGTTTGAAAGAGACATCAAACGAGACCCAAGGGGGCCTGCTCAGAACCTTCATAGAGGCCCTGGCAACATTTCTGGGAAAGCCAATCTCAGACATCGCATGGCAATTCGACAGAATTTACAGAGTGGGCACATGGACGACAACAAACAGGCGCCAACCAAGGGACGTGGTCATCCACTTTGTGACGCAGGGATTCCGGAACCTCATCTCAGTCACATCGTACAACAAGAGTTTATACATAGAGGGGCAAGAAGTGAAAGTACTGAAAGAGATCCCCCAGACGATGCTGCGAGACAGGAAGGAATACACGTTCCTGGTCGACGAACTGAGATCACGCGCTCTGCGATACAGATGGGAAGCCCCTACGGGGATGACACTTTTCTATAAAAATAAAAGATACTGCCTGAACTCGGTCCAAAAAGCCAGAGAATTCCTCGAAAAGGAACTGACGTCGGATGGACTTCAATACACCACGAGAGAAGACGCAGGAGGGCCACCAGAACGACAGACCGATGCAGGAGCAAGAGAAAGGGAAGGACCAACTCGAGACACGACGACACAGAGAACAGGAAGCAACAACAACAAGGGAACAGGACAGACTGCAGAGGGCAGGATAACAAGATCCACCGCCAAACGCACGGAACAACACGATATGATCCCTCTAAGCAACTTGAGCACCAACTTGGATACCATGGGAACGAGACCAAAGAAGAACACAAGAGATAGAACAGAAGCGGTCTCGGAAGAGTATCCTGAAACCGACAATGACAACTAAATACTTGACATGGAACGTTAACGGACTAAATTCCCCACAGAAAAGGAGAAAGATATTTCATTATCTGCTTCAAGGAAGAAACGACATAATTTGCCTACAAGAAACACACATCAGAGCAGCGGACCAGAAATACTTAATCAACAACAGACTAGGTACACACTTTGTCGCAGCGGCGCCACGAAAGAAGAACGGGATTGTTATATACGTGAAGAAACACGTAATAGCCAAGCTAATAGAGTCAGACTCCCAGGGTAGATACCTAGCAATCGAAGTGACACAGGAAGACAAGAAAATTCTAGTGATGGGCATATATGCACCAAATCAACAACAAGGAAAATTCTACAAAAAGATACACAAGAAATTAACACAACTCAACTACAAATCATGTATTATTCTGGGAGAGTGGAACGGGGTCATAGAGATTGCCCTAGACAAGAAGAAAACAAAACCTAGCCCACAGAAACACTCCAAGTTGCCTAAACCTTTCTTTGACATGAAGGAAGATCTTGTACTGACAGACGTCTGGAGGGAACGGCACGGCAAAGAGCAAGAATTCACCTTTTTCTCCGACAGACATCAATCATTCTCCAGAATTGACTTTATATTAACATCAAGCGACCTGTTAGTTTGTCTAAACGCGGTGAAAATCCTGCCCAAAGTGCTAACAGATCACAATCCGGTGAAGATGGAACTAAGACACGGCGTGAGACAGAAGAGATCCTGGAGAATTAATGAAAACCTGTTTAGACATGGAGAAAAGGTGGCGGAATGCAAAAATGCTATGAAGGAATTCTTCAGCATAAATATGAACAACGAAACACCGATAGAAATGATCTGGGACGCCAGCAAGGTGTACATGCGTGGGATTCTTATGGACATGAATAAAAGGCACCGTCGCCAACAAGAACGAAAAAGAAAAGAGCTAGAAGAGGAGATAAGCAAGAAAGAGAGGCTATTAATAAAAAGACCAGATGACAAAATCACCAAAGAAGGAATTAAGATCTTAAGAAAGCAGTTTGACATGTTGATGGCAGACCAAGTTGCGAGGAACATACAATATGCAAAACACAAGACATTCTGCAAGGCCAACAAACCGGGTCGATGGCTGGCCTAAAGCCTAAGAAAGAAACAGAAATCCCGCATAATTGAAAAGATAGAATACAAAGGCAAGGAGGAATTTCGACAAGTAACCATTAAGAAAGCCTTCACAGAATTCTACTCGAAGCTATACGCCGAGGAGAAGACACAGGACAAAGAGACAGAAACTTTTCTACAAAACGAAAAGATACAGGCAATCACCGATACACAGAGAGAGGCCCTGAATGCCGCAATCACAAAGGAGGAAATACACTCAGCGATCAAACAGCTGAAACCAGGAAAATCGCCAGGGACGGATGGGATAACAGCGACTTATTACAAGTGTCTCCAGGAAGAGATGTTAGAACCCCTTAGACAGCTATTTGTCAATATACAAGAAGGAGGCCAAGTTCCACCATCCTGGAAAACAGCCTATATTTCATTAATCCCCAAGGAGGGGAAAGATACTACACAACCCGCAAACTACAGACCCATCTCACTACTTAACACGGACTACAAAATATTCACAGAAATTCTGGCCGATAGACTAATGACTGTACTACGAAAAACAATACACCCGAACCAAAGGGGATTTATACAAGGACGCCAGATGAAAACCAATGTGAGACAGCTGTTGAACATAATAGAGTACTTGGACAGGCACAAACAGGTACCGGCCGCCCTTATGTTTGTGGACGCAGAAAAAGCCTTCGACAGACTGAATTGGCCATTCCTGACGAACCTGATCCAGAAGATGAAAATGGGAGCACAGTTTCTCAACTCCATAAGGGCAATTTACCAGAAACAAACAGGCCAGATCATTGTGAACGGAGACCTAACAGACCCATTCAACATAGAGAGAGGCACGAGACAGGGGTGCCCGTTGTCACCCCTGCTATTTGTCCTAACACTGGAAATTTTACTGAACAGGATAAGAGCGGCAGAGGACGTACAGGGCATACAGATTAAACAGCAAGACTACAAACTATGTGCCTTTGCGGATGACCTGCTGGTGACAATGTCGCAACCAGCACAGTCAGCAAGGAAATTGATGGAGATAATGGAAGACTATGGTAGAGTGTCAGGCTTCAAAGTAAATATATCAAAAACAAAGGTGCTAGTCAAAAACCTAGACAACAAAGCAAAACGGAACCTGGAAAGAATAACGGGTTGTGAAATAGTCAAGAAAGTCAAATACTTAGGAGTGGAGATAGAATCAACAAATGCGAAATTATACAAGAATAACTACGAGGTCCTGTGGAATAAGATACAAACAGACCTGGAAAAGTGGAAATCACTACGTCTGTCCCTGCTGGGCAGGATAGCAGCAGTAAAGATGAACGTCTTACCCAGATTTTTATTTCTCTTTCAAATGCTACCCATACTCAAGAAGGATGCGGACTTAGACAACTGGCAGAAGGGCATCAACAGATTTATTTGGGACGGCAAGAGACCAAGGGTGAAACTAAAAATCATCCAAGACGCAAGGGAGAGAGGGGGACTCAAAATGCCTAATCTAAAGCTATACTACTATGCAGCGACGTTGGTGGCGGTGAGCGACTGGATCAACATGACAAATGATAGAATTCTGAATGTGGAGGGGCATGGTCTACTATTCGGCTGGCACGCATACTTAGTATACGACAAAAAGGCAGACAGGAACTTCAAGGAGAACCCACTACGAATCCCATTGTTATGGGTCTGGAAGAAATACAAGCACCTCCTACACGACAAGATTCCCATCTGGACGATCCCCGGACACGCAACAGGGGATATGAACACATCCCAAGGGCAGGAAGTGGTGCCCTACAGTGAACTTGTACTGGGAGAAGAAAATAGGTTCCTCTTGATACCCCAAGCAACGCTAGCAAACAAAGGAATAGGAGGTACCTGGCTATCATATATACAACTGCAATCAAGGTGGCGTAAAGATAAGAGGAAGGGTTTCTCCAAGACCGACGAGAATCTAATTGAACAGATTAGAAAACAGGGGATCAGGCACATCAAACGAGTGTATAGCATTCTGATAGAAATGGACTCTGAAACTGAGCTAGTCAAGAACTGTATGATAAGGTGGGCACAAGACTTCGGACACTCTATCACCATGGACACGTGGGAGAAAATCTGGGTGAGGAATGTAGAATTCACGAAATCACAACACTTAAGGGAAAACTTCTACAAGATGTTCTATAGATGGCACCTAGACCCGAAAAAAATATCACTCATCTACCCGGACTCCCAGCCCAAATGCTGGAGGTGTGGGGACGGGGAGGCTACTTACTTTCACATATGGTGGACATGCAGAAAAATCAAAGCATTCTGGAGGAAGATATGGTGGACACTCCAAACCATTTTTAAAAAGCGTATAGAATTTTTACCTCAGGTTTTTCTGTTAGGGATCACAAAGGATTTCGATACCTCAGAGACAACCTTATTTCTGAACTTGATTACAGCAGCAAGATTGTTGGTGGGACAATACTGGAAGAATCCGGAAAATACCGCCTATTGAAGAATGGACTGTGAAAGTAACAAATTTGGCGGAAATGGCAAAAATATCAGCATACTTGAAAAATCGCACCAATGAACAATTTCTGACGGACTGGAAACAGTGGATAGGCTATATCCAAGAGAGACACCAATCAAACAGAATGCAGCTGGCGTTTAGCTGAGGCTCGATGGGAGGAGGGAGGAAGGGTTAACAAATCAAATGTTTACAAAAACTAACACCCAATGTTGAATGTATATGTTCTATAACTAATGCCTCTTAACATAATCTTCTGACCAATGTTGTTTCCTTTAATATGGTTAAAGTGGACTGAATCTCTATCTCAGGGTATGAAACTTCTACCTCAGGATCTTTGGTTAGGGACTATAAAAGATTGCGCTATTACGGAGACGAAGTTAACTCAGAAGTGTGAATGAACAATATGTGATAGACTAGATATAGTAGATAAACCATATACAAGATTTACCTCAGGTTATTAAACTTTTACCTCAGGATTTTTGGTTAAGGATCATAAAAGATTGTACTAATACCGAGATGAATAATGTGTTATAGACTAGAAACTGGATAGGCTATAGAAAAGAGAAACACCAATCAAATAAATTGTAACAGGTGTATAGTTGAGGTTTGATGTGAGGAATGAAAAATGCTTACCAAACCAGACGTTTATAAAGATTAACACTTAGTGATGTATACCAGGTGCTATGAAGATTGATACATACTATGATTTCATGTTCAATGCTGTTGGTATGAATGTAGATAGACCATATATAAGAGCTGTATTTTCAGGTCTTATGAGGACAGTTTATTAATATGAGCCCAGATTTAATGTTGATTGCTTTAATATTGGAAAAGCGTACTGAATTTCTACCTCAGGATACTGAATTTCTACCTCAGGACCTTTTGTTAGGGATCATAAAAGATTGCACTTCTACTGAGACGAATGTACGAGTTGTATTGCAGGATATATGATGAATGCTTTTTAATATGAATTCATGTATAATGTTGATGGTTTTAATAAAATAATTTTTAACAAAAAACCAACAACAACTGTAACTTCATCTCCATTTGCTATGAACACGTTTTTAATTAAAATGAAGCAGATTAAAAAGCACAAAGCACCAAGGTAAGGCTCCACTACCTTTTAACGGTCTTTGGCTTCGTCCTAGACACATTTCCTGACTGTATTATAACTCAGTGGTATGTGGCCTCTCTAGTTAGGAATACATTTCTCTATTTTTTTTACCAGCGTATATGGCTGCTGTGTTACAGTGGGAGCTTCTGTGCTGTAGGCACAGGGGTTTTGGAGTTATAAAGAAGTATTTCTTTCTTCTTAGTGTTAAACATGTATTTAAAATACAAACTAAAATGTAATCTTTCAAAGAGGGTTCTCCTTAAAACAACAGCCTTGTCCACCCTTATTTACTTGCTGCTTTTATATATATATATAAAAAAAAACTACAGGAAATTTTAGCATACCAGAGTTCCACAGAATAGGCAAGGCCCAGACCCCTCTTGTTCACAAACGATCCGCCCACACGTCAAACAGTTGTTGATGAGCTTGTGCTTCTGGGCCAAGCATTCACAGGAATGGCGCCCTGGGAGCATGACAGCCAGCTTGTCCTGGCCTTCTTTCGTGTACAAATTAACGTATTTTGCCTTCTTCTTGGAGGAAGAGCAGCTGCTGCCTCTGGGGATCTCCTGGGCCTGTTATTACGGCGGAGAAAGAGGGATAAAATGAAGAGAGGAAAACACACCAGAGAGCAGATGCACTATCACAGTGTGTGTGTGTAGATAGATAGACAGACATAGATAGATAGACATAGATATATAGACAGATAGACAGACAGATAGACAGAGACATAGATAGACAGACATAGATAGATAGATAGATAGACAGACATAGATATAGACACATAGACAGACATAGATAGACAGATAGTCAGACATAGACAGACATAGATAGACATAGATAGATAGACAGACATATAGACACATAGATAGACACATAGATAGATAGACACATAGATAGATAGATAGATAGATAGATAGATAGATAGATAGATAGATAGATAGATAGATAGATAGATAGATAGATAGATAACCTCCTGAACTGGAATTAGTTCCCCATTTTCCTGAAAGATAGGCATCATTTTCAGAGCAAAATAATGGGTAAACATTATTCTATATTTATTAAAAACAATTTTAACTACTCATCCATCCAGGGCTTTGTAGTATTTGGATTAAGTGAGGCCTTATTATGCACCATGAAGTGCAGTGGCCCCTTTAAAAGCACTAAGTGAAATAATTATAATCAATTGCATTAAAAAAAGTACTCCCAAATGAATGTGTTCTAATAACAGTAGACACCAAACGCACCTACCTTGGCTAAATCAAGCGGTGTTTTTACTTCCTCTACAGGCTGACAGGCTTCAACATAAATGGGTGCTTCCTGTTTATTTCTCCCTTTATGCCTTCCTCTCTTTGTCTGGTCTCCTGGCCGAGGTGTATCCAAAATATCTAAAGAACAGGAAAAATATAGCAGAAGCTGTTTTTGGTCCAGATTTTTTCCTCGCCCTTCTGCAAATATCTAAATCTTCGTTTCCCTCAAATGGTCAATATCAAGTTCCCCCTCTCCCCAAGGATCAATGGGACAATCCAAAGGATTGATAAATGTCTGGGGGTCAAAAGGGGATCAGTAAAGGTCTGGAGATCAATAGATCATCAATAAATGATGGGAGGTTGATTGGGGTCAATTCATCTTTTGGGGTCTCTGTAGGACTCCATGCCAATTCCCAGTCCTGAAGGTGAGGTGGTTAGTGGCAAGAGCGTTACCCAGCTCTGGGTGGTCAGCCACCAGCAAAACTAGCCTTGAGTTGTCTCTGTAGTTGTTACTGTTATTATTGTTGCTAATGCTATTAAAGTAGTATTTATTAAAATTGACAATTTAGCAATGATTTGTTAACACCCTCTTTATTCCTGAACACATTTTTTTAAATCTCATTTTCTGCTCCCACTCACCATCCTTTTTCTGATACAGTGGCAAAGGATCCAAAGTTGTAGAACAGGACTGTTTCCACCTGGCTACAAGCTCATCTATGAAGAACTTCTTCTGGCCATCTCTCCCTTGGATCAAGTCTGCGACATACTCCCGAATCTCTTCCTCATCCTCAATAGACAAAATATATCTAAACATATACAGAGGAGTATGTATAAGTGCCTATGAAAATACATTCTGGGGGGGGATTCAAGATTGAGAAGCATTGGCCTAGACCAGGGGTAGGCAACCTTGGCTCTTTTATGACCCGTGGACTTCAACTCCCAGAATTCCTGAGCCAGCATGGCTCAGCATGGAAACCTCTCCCTTTCCCCTCAGCAAGCTGGCTCAGGAATTCTGGGAGTTCAAGTCCATGAGTCATGAAGGGGCCAAAGTTTCCCTCATGCTGGCTCAGGAATTCTGGGAGTTGAAGTCCATGAGTCATGAAGGGGCCAAAGTTTGCCTCATGCTGGCCCAGAATTCCTGAGCCAGCCTGGCTCAGCTTGGAAACCTCTCCCTTTCCCCTCAGCATGGCTGGCTCAGGAATTCTGGGAGTTGAAGTCCACAAGTCATAAAAGAGCCAAAGTTGCCTACCTCTGGCCTAGGCCGCTTTATGACTTGCGGACTTCAACTCCCAGAATTCCTGAGCCAGCCTGGCTCAGCTTGGAAACCTCTCCCTTTCCCCTCAGCATGGCTGGCTCAGGAATTCTGGGAGTTGAAGTCCACGAGTCATAAAAGAACCAAGGTTGCCTACCTCTGGCCTAGACTTTACTAGGATCTCTGATCATTGTAATGATCGTTGTTATGTTTACTTACAAATGCCCACAATCACACAATAAGGCGTTGTGTGAATGCAGTGGCCATTCTCTCAAACCCAGGCACAACTGCCCAAGGCTGTCCCCTCACTGGGTGAAAAGACCGGGCCGGCTTCTTCCATCCCCCGCACCTGTTGAACTTCTGCCTGTTGCCCAAGGGACAAAGCAATACCCTCGGTATGGCAACTGGCGTTCTTGCCCTGCCGGGGCCAAAGTAAGCCAAACGACAAGGAGGCAGGCCGGAGGCCCTCCCCCCGGGCCCCCGTCCCGAGGCAAGCAGGGAGGGCAGCCCGTGATTAGAGGACATAGCGGGGAACGCCGGCTCTGCCCCGCTTCCCCTTTGCCCCCGGGAAGCCAGCTCACTGGATAATCTCCTCGCTGACATCCAGCCCAAAAGTGCCGCGCAGCTGCCCCATGCACCACGACACGAGGGCCGCCGCCGCCGCCGCCATCTCCGCTTCTGACAGCGACGCCTTCACGATGGGGGAAGAATAAAGCGGGTGCACACAAAGACACGACAAGCCAGCCTGGCTTCGGCTCGGTGCACCGCGCAGAGGCGCCGGCTGGGCAACGGTGGCCGCGTATTTCTAGTTCCGGTGCCGATCCCGTCTAACTACAGCACAGCGACCTTGAGGTTAGAGCAGGGGTGTGCTCTAACGTGGCCACTTGAAGACTTGTGGACTTCAACTCCCAGAATTCCCCAGCCAGCCAGCAAATCCACAAGCCTTAAAGTGGCCTAGTTTGGAGAGCCGTGGGCTAGAGGATTATAAGAGCAGTTAAGGCTGCTGGGGAGTCTCCGGTTGGGTCTGATTCCGGCTTAGTTCTGAAGCAAGACAGACAAATAGCCACACAACTTGACCAATTTCATTGGGGGTGCAAAAAGGAGAGTTGTGTTCAGGGGAGGCACTGAACCGTGGCAGGAAAGGTCGTAAAATGGGGCAAAACTCAGTTAACAAATGTTTCACTTAGCAACATAAAGTTTGGGCTCAATTGCAGTCATAAATCATAAGGTGACCAACTGTCCTCCTTTAGGGAGGACAGTCCTCCTTTTGTAGGTTCTATCCTCCCTCGAAAAGTGTCGTCCTACATGTCCTCCTTTTCGATATTTGAAGACTAACCTGCAGGGATTTTTTTTTTCTTGTAGAACGCTCAGAACGGTATTCCGGCACTTTTTTTTGATGGGTTTTTTTTTCAACTTTTGCATGAGCTGTGCTACTCCCACTACTGGCTTTCGAAAGCCAATAGGAATTGCTGCTGAGCGCACCAAAACACCCAGCTGGCAAACTGCACATGCAAGTTGTCTGTGTTATTGTTGCAATAAATAAAATGTTTCTTTTATTTACGATATTTTTTTCTTCAATTTATTTGTGTTCTCCTTTTCATTGTAAAAAAGTTGCTCACCTTATAAATCACGGACTACCTGTAATTAAATAATATACTCAACTGAACTAAAACTAAAACCATATTAACCACTGACCCTTGATGAAGGCTGCAGATGAACACTAGAGGGAACTAAAGGATTAAAAGAATAAAAATAGTTAAGGGCTAGAACTCTTTTTTTTCTTAAAAGCGTTTATTTTAAAATAGACTGAAATATTAATAACAAATGTCTCAGAAAGGATGCAAATGTCTATGAGTAAACTTTTAGAAGATAAAGAACTTTTCTTCGACATAGATGTTATAGAGTATGAATGCATGGAAGATAACAAAAATGAGATTATCAACAGGGGAATAACAAAAGTCAAAACTAGAAAAGGTCCAGGATATGGGACAGCTGTTACAAAAAATCCTGGACATTTTGCGGTTCTGTTAGAACGTAAGTAAAAGGTTAACCAGCTCCTTTTTTTTCTTTTTTTAATCAGGAACCATTTGGAAAGGGGGAAGGCTGAGAGAGAGGTTGAGGAGAGATAATTGTTAACTGGGGCAGAGTCAAAAAGGGGTGGGGGAGATAAAAGCTAACTAACATCTAAAGCAGGAGAAATAAGTTCAGTTAACCCCTTATGACAACGGAAGAGTAATTCTGTAAGAAATTATGGAGAGGTTTTATGGCTGTTACACAATACAGGACGTAATACAGGCAATCCTTGACTACTTACAACAGTTCATTTAGTGACCGTTCAAAGTTACAACTGCACTGAAAAAGGTGACTTATGACCGTTTTTCACAGTTACAGCCATTGCAGCATCACGTGATCAAAATTCAAGATTCTTGGCAACTGGTTGATGCTTAACGGGGAAGCCAGATTCGCTTAACAACCGGATTACTAACTTTATCAACTGCAGTGATTCACTTAACAACTGTAGCAAGGAAAGTCGTAGAGTGGGACAAAACTCACTTAACAAATGTCTCGCTTAACGTCAGAAACTCTGGGCTCAGTTGTGGTCATAAGCTGAGGACTACCTGCAAACGATTTCTTTTTATCTATTGCTAAGGAAAATTTTTTTTTTTAATATAAAATTCTTTTATTAAAACAATCAACATTGAACATAAAAACAACATATTGTGCAGCAATCATCATGGCACCTGATATACAATACTAGGTATTAGTCACTGAAAACGTCTGAATTAGTAAGCCTTTTTCCCACTCCTCGCGTCTAGCCTCAACTATACTCCTGTTACACTTTGTTTGATTGGTGTTTCTCTTATCTGGTTCCATATTAATGTGGTCAACATTAAACCAAAGATCCTATTGCTAAACAATCATCCTAGAACTTAGCATACAACATTAGGTATTAATCTTTGTAAACATCTGTTTTAGTAAACGTTCTTCCCTCCTCCCTTCCCTCTTCAAGTATACTCCGAGTACCTTTTGTTTGTTTGGTGTTTCTCTTATATATGGTCTATCTGCTGTATCTAGTTTATTGCATATTGTTCGTTTGCACTTCTGAATTGACTTCATCCCATTACTAGTGCAAACTTTTATAGTCCCTAACCGGAGATCCTGAGGTAAAAGTTTCATATCCTGAGGTAGAGATTCAGTCCGCTTTAACAGTTTTAAAGCAAACAACATTAGTCATAAGTTTATGTTAAGAGGCATTAGTTATAGAACATATACATTCAATGCTAAGGAAAATTTTGATCTCTTACATTCAACTTATCCTGCAAATACGTGAAAGAATAAAATGTAATTCTACCTTCTCCCAAGATCACAAAGGAAATAATAGAAAAGAAGGGCTGGAAGACCAGATGAGAATTCCATATATGAACCCTAAACCTGTCAATTTTGGTGTAATAAAAGCAGAAAGAGTAAAGAACATTTATTTCCAAAAGAAACTTAAAATAAATTACCGTATGCCACTTCTGTTCAAATAAAACTGGGTTTTGATACACGGGGTGTTTAAAACTTGGTAAGCCAGGGACTCTGCCGATCAATGTTCCAAGCAACGTATTTTAAGTTGCTTGAAAATTCAAAAACAGGACATGATAGTTATTCCAAAGTGGGTAACCTGATGCAAAAATACATACCCCCCACACACAAGAAACCCTCCCCCCTTGCTTTCCTGGATCCCACTCCTCCATAGATATTAAGGCACATAAAGCAGAACTAGAATCTGACCCCAAGAAGTATAAAGATCTGAGCTGACAATGCTGGAATTTGCAGGAGAAAAAAACAAACGAAAATGCAGCCAAGTAAAATTGGGCACAGGAAAGAAACAAAGAATCTTGCAGGATTTAGAATAAATGCATTTGAAGAATAATCAAAAAGAACAGGAGAACCAGGAAGAAATTAAAAAGACAAACCAAAATTTTTTCTACTCAATTCTTACCTTCACGTTGTTTCTGGATGCCTCTGAAGCAACTGTTTCTATATCCTGCAGGAAGTGAAGAGTGCTGCAGTCTGCCCCTTACAAATTATCTTATCTTCTTTGAGAACCTTGAAATAAGCAAAGGCAGTTTGCTTTTAAACCTTTCAAAAGGAGATTGCTGACTCCACTGGTTAAAATGCAAAGCGAAGGGCTTATCTGAGGTCTTGAGGCAACTATTGGTCAATGGGGAAAGCCCAGGGTTGTTCCCCTTAATGAAAATTGTTTTCATTAATAACTGAAAGCTTGGATGCTGTCCAAATATTAGTAGGGTAAAGACTGCTCATAATTGACTTCCCTTTTTTTTAAAAGGTCTTTGTTTTCATCCTTTTGGGTTCACTAATTATTGTCTCTGAATAGGTCTTTTATTCTTGATTGTTTTATCTCGTGTTGTTCTATTGAATCAAAACATCTTAGTGGAGTTGGATCGGATCAAGAAAGTCCAGTGTTTCTCAAACTTGGCAAATTTAAGAAATGTGGACTTTAACTTTAAGTCCCTAAGGGTCATAGCTTACATTTCTCCCTCTTGAAAAATATCTTTATTTTCTCATCTCAGTCTTCCAACTTGCCCAGATTAAATTGCAAATTCTGTTATCCTGGTGTTGGCAGGACCACCCAATGTTGTGTCATCCACAAACCTGAAAATCAGCACATTAATCCTATGATCTTCTAGATCCGTGGTGGCAAACCTATGGCACGCGTTCCACAGGTAGCACGCAGAGCCCTCTCTGTGGGCATGCGCGTTGTCGCCTCAGTCCTAGGCCTTCAGCTGAGTTTTAGAAAACCTTTAAGCTTCAGGCCTCCACCGCTGTGTGCAAAAAAAAAAAAGTTCAATCAATTTCTCGCTGGGAAAAAAAAGATCTCGCAAAGTTGGAATTGATTGATTGAACCTTTTAGTCCCACCCAGTCTGCCGTTACCACCGCAGCCACGCCCACACAATGGGCCATGCCCACTGGGCACCCGATGATACATAAGTGGGTTTTGGGTTGCAGTTTGGGCACTTGGTCTGTAAAAGGTTCGCCATCACTGTTCTAGATCATTCATAAAAATGTTGAGTAATACTGACTCCAAAACATGTCCCTATTGGACCCTCAGTGTTTGTGTGTGAAATATATATTCTACTTTAGACACCTTTGGGGGAAGGAGGATTAGAATAAAAATACCTAACATTGATATTAGGGTCACATCACACAATTCACAACGGCTAAAAACAACCATATGGATTGGCAAAATAAAATCTTGGTTGAAAACCAATTATTTTGCCCAGGAATTTGAAAAACAGAAAAAGGAGTAAAGAAACCAAACTAACAATCCCAAAAATCTCAAAGTCAAAAGAAGCAGAGGGAAAAAGACATATACTTGGAATATGTAAGTAGACATCCTTATTCTCTTCTTGCAAACCAGCCCCTTCTGACACCATCCGAACTTTTCTATAATGGGGTTCGTTATTCATCTCCATACCAATTAAATTTGTCTCATACCTCAAGGCCCAACCTTGAGATATAAAATAAATTCAACTTTGTAGCATCAAAATCTCCTCCTTCCTAAAAATAATTTTTTGTAGTTTTCATCAACAGGAAAATGTCTTTTTTTAAAGAAAAAGTTGAGTCCCTAAGCTGTGAATATTATACAACTTTCCTGCTAGGACATTGCTCCATTGTTTATGACTAGAAAATGGATGGCTGCAGATTGCTGACTTCTTGCATTCCAGCTTCAAGGACACACATCTGCAGTTGGTTACAGGAGGCGAAAGACAAGGCTGAATGTTTATTAAGACTCTGAGCTAGAGTTTTACCATGGGTCCATCAACACTTTTATTGTTATACCCAAATCTAACCACAACCAGAAGAGCTAATATAGCAGGGGTTCTCAACCTTGGCAACTTTAAGACTTGTGGACTTCAACTCCCAGAATTCCTCAGCAAAGCTGGCTGAGGAATTCTGGGAGTTGAAGTCCACAAGTCTTAAAGTTGCCAAGGTTGAGAACCCCTGTAATATAGCCTTCATACGTTTTAGTCTCCAGGCCTTTAATCATCTTAGTTCCTCTTCTCTGCACCCTTTTCAAAGTCTCAGTATCTTTTTTGTAATTTGATGATCGAAACTGGATGCTGTAAAGCTGAAAAATTGGATGAACCAGCAGACATTTTGCACAAACACAGCTCCCCTATGGCATTCTCCTTACATAATGCTAAAACTCAGTTAATGGTGTGGGGAATTTCTAGGGAAACCTTCCAAGCTTGCATTGTTACTGTTCTTTTTTTTAAAGTAAGGCTTAACAGACTTGCAATTGTCTATTTTTGGGGGAGGTGGTTATCAATACTTACTGGAATGGGCCACCCAATGATTAGATCATCCTTCATAAAATGTGTTTCCCCCAAACTGACATGGTCAAACCAAAATAGACATTTTGTTTACTTGTTCCCACAAGCAGTTTATTACAATGATTAGCCAACTGTTGGAGAAAAAGGCAGTGGAAACCTTTGCTATCAAGTGGAAACACAAGTATAACTTTTAAACATAGAACATCAGGAAATTCCTGCCCCTTTTATTTATCTTGTTGGCTTCATGAACAAGGGAAGCACTAGGATTCAGTTGGACTGTCTATACTCAACTTCCTCTTTTACTGAAGCAATAAAACAATTGCAAAGAAAATAAAAATGTATTTAGAAAATAAATATTAGACAATCACTGTATATTCCATTTCCTATAAGCATTTATCTCAGGCCTGGGAAGATGCTTGTGACAGATTTCTCAATCAACAAATTAACCCCAGTTGTTCTTGGCATTTTGCTGCTGGTGAATGACAATGGAACTCAAGTGGCTTAACATCAATCAAGCTTTGAGGGTTTATTACAATGATAATGGATGGAGTTACAGAAGCAAGCTGTCTTTTATCACTTTCAACCAAAGTTTGATGGGTTTAGATTAATCTAATTAAGTTGAGCTTTGATTGGATGTGGAATGGAACTGTTTACTTTTCCAGATAGGTAACAACACAAAAAGGGTTTAAGGAGGTGTTTATTGGTAATTAATAGGGGTCTTAAAGATAAGGAATGAGTTCTCTTTGTAATTGCAGATTTAAACAAGGGGATTGTGCTTCTAATTTATACCCCATTTTCCTTGATATTTATTTAGCATAGATGCTATTAGATCTCTACAGGATTATCCTTGGTATGCATGTTTTTTTCAGAGTAATATCTCACTAGCTGGCTTCATATAATACACCGGGCTAAAACATGGTTAGCTAGTGCAGCACTGCACAAACTCAGCCAGCGTGGTCAGTTCATAATCTGGTGTATTACACATTTATATTTTTCATACCCTTGGATTCCATTCTTTACCCGATTCCATTCTTTACAACTCCTAGAGCAGACATGTCAAACACAAGGCCCGGGGGCCGGATGTGGCCCACGAAGCCATCCTGGAAACAGTGAGGGAACGGCCTTGGCCCTGGCCGGCCGGGAGCCAACGTACAATTTTGTGGTGGCCATCTATGCTGAAATGCATCCAGTCTTAGCTCCACGAGGCCGTCCGGAAACAGCGAGGAAGCAGCCCCTGCCGTGTTGCCCCCGCCCCCTGGGTGCATGCTGGGGAGGGGTCCCCCTTTGTGAGGAATGAAGAAATGCACCATGCCTTGGCGCTTGCCCAGATCCCCCCCTTCTGCCAGAGACCCTCAGATCTGTCCCACTCCTGCCCAGGCCCCCACAGGCCCCCTTGACGCAAATGATGTAGCGCTGGCCATGCCCACCCAGTAGGCCACACCCACTCCATCCACACCCACCCAGTAGGCCGCACCTACTCTGGCCACACACACACACACACACAGATGGGCTGATGGGCCCTCAATGAAATTGAGTTTGACACCCGTGTACTAGAGAAGTGGACGCGTCGCCCGCTGTTCTCCTTTTCTTCAATTTTTTTTCTTTTTTCTCCTTTTCTTTAGATTTGCTCGTTACTTTTTATGTAAAATCTTCAATATATAATAACTATATTTTTTAAAAAAATTCATAACGTTCAGTTATGATTGCTCGCCTAGGCGGAGGAGGCGCCCTTCCCTCGATTCAGACCCAGAGGAGCCCAATCAAACTTCCCCTGATCCGGCTCCTTCGACCTGCGGCGGCCCGGGGCTCGGGGATGCCGCCTAAGGGCGATTCCGGCCGGCCAAGAGAGCCAAACGCGGCCGGAGTTTTGAACCGCGGGCGAAAGTCGCGGGCTGGCTCGTGATTGGCCGCTCGCCTTCTCCGCCTCGGCCAATGGGAGCGCGGCGCGCGCGCGGGAAGCCCGAATATTGCGGCAGGAGGAAGTAGCCGCTCGGCCGCTGGCTAGAAAGTGGCGCCTTTTGCCTTTTATTCCGTTTTCCTTTCCCGGGTTTGGTTTTATTCCTTTTTCTTGTGTGTTTTTTTGTGTGTGTGTGCGGCGGCAAGGGACGGGCATGGTGCGGACCAAGGCGAACAGCGGAGGCACCGCCGGTGCCTATCGGAAAGGTAAAAGCATTTGCACATGCTTAACCGGGATGCAGAAGTGAGTGGGATACAAAACTAACCAGGACGCAGAATTAACCGGGATGCAGAAGTGAGTGGGATACAAAACTAACCAGGACGCAGAATTAACCGGGATGCAGAAGTGAGTGGGATACAAAACTAACCAGGACGCAGAATTAACCGGGATGCAGAAGTGAGTGGGATACAAAACTAACCAGTATGCAGCATTAAGTGGGATGCAGAATTAACCGGGATGCAGAAGTGAGTGGGATACAAAACTAACCAGGATGCAGAATTAAGTGGGATGCAGAATTAACCGGGATGCAGAAGTGAGTGGGATACAAAACTAACCAGGATGCAGAATTAATTAGGATGCAAAGCTAACCAGGATGCAGAATTAGCCCAATTGCATAAGGTCTCCAGCAATTAATTACCCGCTTAAAAAGGTTAGGTTCGTGCATGATGGTGAGCCAGGTAAAAAAGAAAGAAAGGTACAACTAACCCACTTAAGCAGCGTGGTTTGTAGCTTCCTGGTTAAAAGAATGGTATGAATTGTCATATTTAAAGCAGCTGCCTTGCATTCCTCCATTTTCCTTCTAAATGGGATGGATTTTAACTACGTTTTAGGCCATTAAGCCAGATTAAAGACACAGCAAGCTGTAAAAAAAGGCAACTGAGGTTAGCATAGGGTGCACAGGCCCGTTAGGTTGTCAGCTTGACCATGTTGATTGACCCCTGGGTGTGTGCTGCAATTCCCAGTGCAATCCCTTTTGAATGCTCTTATTCAAGGTAGCCCTGCTTTGCATGGCTGCTGTTGAGGTAAAATACACAAAAGTCAGCTTTCTGTGATTCCTCTAGCCTCCTTAAAGGGAATGGGATGCTGACTTTTAATTCAAGAAGATCAAAGATAAAGGGCTCATCTTGGGCTGCTTTCACGCAGCATGGAGAACAGCATCCAGTCAACTTCCATTAGCTTAGACTGGAAACACCCTGGAGTAGGGCACATTCAGCCTTCTTACCATTTTAGCACCTGCATTTTTTGATTGTCCTGTGTGCGGAATGACAGAAGCAACTGGTCTGAGGCCTTCAGACTTTATGGAATCTTTAAGTATAAATAATCTCTAATCCTTTCTTTGTGCCAGTGGTAGCTGCTAGGGCTCCGCGGAAGGTGCTGGGCTCTGGACAGGCGAATGTTAGCTTGTCTCCTACATCAAGGAAAGGTGAGTGTGAATATCTGACTGGCTTTAATGTTCCTTTGGACAAAGGCTGCAGGCCGTTGGTGCTTTTCAATTTAGAATGGCTCTGCAAGTACCTCGCCTTACAGCCACAACTGAGCTCAAAATTTTCTGTTGCTACGTTGTGACTTTTGTTAAGTGGGTTTTGCCCCAATTTATAACTTTTCTTGGCATAGTTGTTAGGTGAATCACCGTGGTTGATAAATTAGTAACCTGGTGGTTAAGGGAATCTGGCTTCCTTATTGACTTTGCTTGTCAGAGGACACAAAAGGGACACAGCAACCGTCATAAATATGTAGCAGTTGCCAAGCCTTTCAATTAGGATCCAAGTTGCTTCCGAGCAAAGGTCGTAACTTGAAAAATGCTCATAAGTCACCTTTTTTCACTGCTGTTGTAACTTTGAACAGTCACTAAATGAACTGTTGTAAATTGAAGCCTGCCTATAATCCGTCTGACCTCCTTCACTTACCTCCTTCATGGTGCTTCGTTGCTTTTCTTCAACTTTGTTTTAACCGGGGCTCTTCAAACTTGGTTCTTTTACGAGTTGTGGACTTCAACTCCCAGAATTCCTCTGGCTGAGGAATTCTGGGAGTTGAAGTCTACAACTCGTAAAAGGGCCAAGTGTGAAGACCCCTGGTTTAAATTAACAACACTATGCTGCGGCTGTTTAATCTAGAGCTGCAACACAACAGGGCTGTTGCCAAATATAATACGGTTGCTGGGCTTTTCTGACATTCTGCTGTTTCTTCTGGAGTAAATATATTTGAGCCCGGCCTAAAATATTTTGTGCTTTTAATGCTCTGGGCTCAATTCCTCAAATGTTTTAAAAATAAGTAGCAGCTCCACATACACTTCCATGAGAGCAGATCGTTGAAACTGCTGATCTGATGCATTTTGGCACTCTTGCATTACATTTTAGCAAAGATGGCTTGTTTTAAGTAACTAGGGATAGCTTGTGCATTCAGAGATTTATCCATATGGGGGGTTAGAAGCCTTTGTAGCTATTGTTGGTTGTCTTTGATTTACAGCCACAATTGAAACTGGAATTTAAGTCGCTAAATGATACAGTCATTAAATGAGTTATCCTGTGACCAGACCTGACTACAACTATTTTCACCCTGGTTTAAGCAAATCACAGGGTTGTTAAGTGAATCTGGCTTCCCCAATTAACTTTGCTTGTAGGAGTTGGCTGAGAAGGTTGCAAATTGCCATCAGATGATTGCAAGATGCTGCAACTGTTGTAAATGAGAGCAGGTTGCTAGGTGCCTGGATTGTGGTTGCGTGACCCACACGGGATGTGCAACAGTCAACTTTGAGGACAGGTTGCAAATCACTTCTCAGGGCCATCATAACTTCCAACTGTCATCAAAGAAATGATCATATATCGAGGATTATGATATGTAAATTGGATATGTTGCTTTTTCCTTTGTTAGCTGGGCACTGATAAATTCTGGTTTGCTTTCTACAGCTGAAAGTAAGTATGCAGGAGGCAATCCGGTATGTGTGAGGCCAACTCCACCCTGGCAAAAAGGAATTGGAGAATTCTTCAGGCAAACTCCAAGTTGCCTGGAAAAGGAGAACCACAACTCGGAGGAGGAGCCCGGGTGCAGCGAAATAGGAAAATGCAGAAAGAAGTAAGGATGGCTATTTGCGCATTCCTAGTGGCAAAACACCTGTCACAGAAGCCAAGGTTTAATGTTCTCTAGAAAAATGGGTGAAACATGTGTAAGGTTTTCCACTGAGCCTCACAATTGCCCCAGCGTTACTCAGGAATTTAAAAGAGCCAAAGAAACTCCTGAGCCGAGGTTTCAACAAAGATTACAACTTTATTTTGATCAAAACAGAGAGGGGCTGCCTGATTCCTCTTCGTGGCTGGTAGAGGAATGAAGGCAAACAAGCAGAAAAGATGTCTTCCACCTTTTATACCTTTTCAGAACAAAAAGATCAGGTCTTGGTACTAGGCATAAGATGGCACAAAAAAATAATTCCTAGATGATGACTCATACACAGCAACCCAGGCTCCATCTGTAACTCCTTTCCCTCCTCCCCTTACTGTGCTCTTTTCATATAAGCCAGTGTTTCTCAACCTTGACAATTTTAAGGCATGTGGAGTTCAACTCCCAGAATTCCACAGCCAGCATTGCTGGCTGTGGAATTCTGGAAGTTGAACTCCACATGCCTTAAAATTGTCAAGGTTGAGAAACACTGATATAAGCAATCACCTGTACCTAAAGCATGAAGCCCTTACTTTTCCAATATATATATATAAAGCATCTGATCAAGCAATTAACTACAAAATAATATTACAAAATAACAAAACAATGATTACATGATAACACTATAAGTATCAATATAAAATGGTTACTATATATATAATAAATGCTAATGTCAAACTTAAACATACTGCCCCATGAAACCCAGCGACCGGTTAGGGCCCACAGAGTGGGCCTTCTTCAGGTCCCATCAGCCAGACAGTGTCGCCTGGCGGGGCCTAGGGGAAGAGCCTTCTCTGTTGTGGCCCCGGCCCTCTGGAATCAACTCCCCCCGGAGATCCGTATCACCCCCACCCTCTCCGCATTTCGCAAATTATTGAAGACCTATCTCTGCCGACAGGCCTGGGGCAGTTAACACCTTGCCCCAGCCAGTGTATGTTTGTTTTGCATGTCTGTCTTGGATGATTGGTTTTTAATTAAGGGGTTTTACAATGTATTTTAATGCCAGATTTCTTCATGTGAGTATCCATGTTGTAAGCCGCCCTGAGTTCTTGGAATAGGGCGGCATAGAAATCTAATTAATTAATTAAATAAATAAATAAAATCATAAGCACAATAAAATCCCTTCACATGTTTTCAAACTTCTGCCTCACTTGATCTAACCATTTTAGTTCCTGCTCAGTGAAATGACAATTCTCTAGCCTAGTTCACTCAGTACAGCATGAGTTTTGGGGAAGATGTCCAAAACGGATTTTTATTAGGTATTAGGGGCAAACGTTTTTGGGAAACTTATTTTCTCATAGTGGGGCCACGCAATGATGCTTTATTTCATTGCTTTTTGCAAGTGATTTTTAAAAGAGTGTTTCCAGCATTGCCTAGATTCGCTGACCTATATAATAGAATTTTCGACCTGTGCTTTGTTTCAGTAGATCATGTTCTGAAATCTTTATTCATGGTAACACAGAAAAAAAGGAAGTGACTGTGTGACGAGGGAGTTTAGGTTGCTAATCTGACTGGAAAACAGATTCCAGTTCAAGATGAAGGCTGCATGCCTTTACAATATTTTTAGTCTCTTCTAATCGCAGCTGTTGAAAATACAGGTTACTGGAATTTTAAAATTATGAATGATTGCTGACTTGTATTTCCTTTCCATTGACAGAGCACGTCCTTTGCCTCCATGTCCTGCAGAACAGGAAGAATCTGAAGATGATCAAATGTGAGCTATCCTGCTTCTGGCAAGCAGATCTTGTGCACTCAGAGTGTTATGTATAGGCTGTATATATATATTGCATATATTCCGTTTGAATTTGAGCCTTTATGTTGATAAGCATCTAGCATGCTATTCTGTTGACTAAAAAGTTGACAGACTAAAAAAAAGGGACAAGTCATTGATACAATGCTCTTAATACTTAAGTGTTTTAATGATTCTTAACTAGTAACTACATGCTTTGTATTAAAACTCGTTTTGCTGCTTTATGCACTTCTGTGCCATATCGGTGTTAAATAACATCCTTATGCTTCTGTAAAAAAAAGTCTATTTGACTGTTGCTATGCTGAATACCGAGTTTTTTCTGTAAACTAGAAAATGCTGAATAATTCTTTTGGATTTAAAAGAAATAAGGCCCAAGAAATGTACCTCATTACAGTGGCGGAATCGTAGAATTTCTGCGTGGCTCTGTATAATAGCTCAAGTAGGCCAAATTGTGGTACGAAGGCAGAATCACTGATATTAGAAATAACATATTAATGCTTCTAAAGATTTTCCAGTTTGCTTCTATCTCTGTTTTGCAGCACTGTGGGTGGAGTTTTCTGGTTTTCTGGTTAACCAATAACTACATTACTTGTAATTGTGGAATTGGCCTAATAAAGATACAATGCAGAGTTTTATAGAATTCAGCACAGCTGTCCTTGCTTTCTTTGTAACTAGTTTGTCTATGTGCAGACTACAGTTAGTTCTTAAATGATGATGGATTATGAGTGTTCATACTTGTATCGAATTTTGTGGCAGCGGGAAAGATGGAAAAGAGGTTCATTTTCAACATATTCCGGCCCAATATTCTTCAGCTGTGTTGAGATTAGAGTTTCCAGAATTCCCATTATCTCTAAAGGCCATTGCATTTGAAGTCAGAATAAATCTTTTCTGCTCCTTTGTAAGCATACAGAGAGGTACTATAAGTTTCTTAGCTTTTAATGTAGGATGAGATTCTTACTAACTCAGCAAAACCTATGAAATGTTTAGGCTGAAGTTGAGCAATGTTCTAATTAAGACCCTCTGAAATGCCACAGTGATGTCTGTGGGGTATTTCCAAAAAGTCAAAATGGCCATGTTATTTATTTTTTATTTATTTATTATTATTTATTTATTTGTTAAGTGGGATTCACATTTAAAAAGAAGTTGTCTCTTCAGTTGGACTATTGTGGCCATCATCTTGGATGACGGAATAATTCTTGGAATTGAAGTCCACCCATCTTTAAAATTGCCCAGATTGAAAAAATCCTGCTCTGAAGCATGATTGCCTCAGAGGATACTTGATGCACAAACGCCAACCTTGCACAAACGGTGGAAGCCAGTGTGGAAGATGGATAATTTGCATGAGGACAACACTTGTGGCGGTGCAGAGCTACCTCTCCCTCGCCCAGCACCCTTTATTTTAAGGAGGAGAGCCTAGCACAGATTTGCCTTGGTCATCCTGGATACTCCCCACTTCCTGGGATTTCCCAGTGGTCCCCCATCCCTGTTCAAGGCAAGGGATTGCTTTCCAGGATCAGCGCAGAAACAAGTCACGCGTCTCCTGGCTGAAGGAAACCCTTCCCGCCGCCGCGCGCCTGCGCAGCCCCGTCGCCTGAAGCCCCGCCCTGTTCCGCTTAGCAACCGGACGCGGTTGCTAGGGCGCGTTCGGGTCGGACGGGCCCCGGAAACACTTTTGTGACGCGCGCCTCGGGCCGGCTGGCGTCTCTCCGATAGGGCGCCGGCGGTCGTAGGGCGTGTCCGCGGGAAGCGCTTCCGGGGTGGCCCGCTCCCCCCCCACTTAGAGCGCTGAGCGAAGGAGGGGGCAGTGGCCCCGGGTTCGCGCCCCCTCCCAGCCGGGAGAAGCGGCTTTTCCTCGGGACGGTAGGAAGGCCGAGCGCCGGCCCGCCTCGTGCTGGCTTTCTGGGCGGGGGCGCCCGCCGTTAAGTGTAGCCGACGGGAACGCTCGCGAGAGAAAGAGGGCGGGAAGGGGGTCGCTCCTCGCCCTGCGCTGCTGTGGGGGCGCCCCGCAGGCCCGGCGCTGAGGGGGGGCACCCGAGTGGGGGGGGCTCTTCCCCTCCCCTCCCCCGCCTCGGCGGCGGAGCCCTCCGGCCATGCGGGGCGTTTAAACGCCGCCCGGGCTGTCCCTCGCCTCCCCCCTCCTCATTTTGGGTCGGGGGTCGCTCCTTTCCGAAACGAGCCCCTTCCCCCCATTCTCCCCTCCCCCCTCCGCCTCAGGTTCGGCAGCCTCTCCGTGTGGCGGGCTCTGCCTCGGCTGCGATCTGGGAAGGAGACAAAGGAAGGGAGAGGCAGGCGAAGCCCCCGCCCCAGCCCTTCTCGCGGCCCGGGCGCTGCACGTCTGAACGGGCACGTGGAGAGCCCGCGGGGGGGTCGTCCGCGTGGGGAGGCTCGGACGAGCATCGCCTCCTTCCTCTCCCACCACCCCCGTCTGGGGAAACGGCTGCCCAGGCCTGTGGGATGCCTTCCCGTGGGTTGGCTCTGTCTGTGTGTGTGTGTGTGTAGGGTGGGGTGAGAAGGCGCGGGGTCCTTGGGGGGCCTCTGAGCTTGGCTGTTTCCTTGAAGACGTCTCCTTGTTCCTTAGCCTGGTTTGCAAATGCCCCCTCCCTTCTGGCACTGATGGTGGTTAGTGGGGTCGTGAAAGGTCTGCGGGGGGGGGGGAAGGCCAAGGAAGCTCAAGAGAGCAGCAAGGATTCCTCCACGTTTCTATGGCGATTCTCAGGTACGCATCTCACATATGTGGTCCCAAAGGTGCTTTTTCAGAAGGCAGACGGGCTTCCCTAGGTTTTTCCTTGGAAGACGTTTCGCTTCCCACCCAGGGAGCTTCTCCGGTTCCTCTGAGGAAGCTCCTTGGATGAGAGGTGACAGATCTCCCTCAAGGGAGGAGACATGGTCCGAGTTGTCTTTGGAAAAAGCACCTTTGAGGCAGAACTGCGCAGTTCAACCCCGAACTATAAATTCCCTCTTATATTGGAAAAGAAAGTTTCTGTCTTCTCTTGACTCTCCACATTGGGGTAGGAACCTGTTTTCGCCTGAGGTTTGAATTGCAACCAGGATAGGATAACTTTTAGCATGGGCTCCCTCTGGGACAAGCCAAAGTAAACCTTTTGTAAGGATGTAAGCACCAAAGGAACGTGGTTTTCTTTCTTTTTCTTTTTTACTTTCCTGTTTCCTCTTTGTGTCTTCTTGATTGCCTTGTTTTTCTTTCAGCCTGGATGACTCAGTGCTTAAAGTGCAGTGGTTTTATTACGGTCTGTAGCTGAAAAGGATGATCTTTTTTCATAGTACTTCTCTCTGTTGGACGTAACTCTGACGGATCTCCTTTTTGACTTTTGGAGAGTTAGGTTTGTTTGGTAAATATCAATCTGGAGACCTTGCGTCCACAAATTAAAATGCTGCCTATGAGGATGTTGAAATAGGTACACTTGAAAAGATGGAAGTGAGAGGTACAGATTAAAATAAGGGGAATGTTAAGTATAGCTGACTTGGAAATAATGAATTTCCCAAATCAAAGAAATATTGTTGTGTGAAAGAATAAACGCAGTTTTCGAAAGTGGAGCAAAGTATAAGTAGTAATTTTTTAAAAAAATCCTAGATTATACCTTTTGCTAGAAGTTCACATATGGAACACCACTTCTTCCTGCAACAGATAATTATTTTGACAGTCTGGTGTTATATGGACATATGTGCCTTTGATTTTGGAGGAATGTGATTAAATGTTCTTAAAATTATGGAATACAATTTTATGAAACACCTTGGACTTATAAATGATGACAACAAAGATATTTATATAGCTTCCTTTAAAAATACTTCTTGATAATAAATATTTATGGAGATTCTCAATCATTCAGGTCATGATTGTCCCAAAGTTGCGGTTCAAAAGTCTACTGGGCTCTCTTGGTTTTTCCTTGAAAATGTTTCACCTCTTATCCAAGAAGCTTCTTCAATTTTTTATAATATATTCACCCCGGCTATGGATTACAGCGTGGTATAGTCATATTCATTCAGTCAATAAGTTGAGAATAAAAAGAAAAGAAATATTGTTTATTAATCTCTGTTATTTAGGGGTTACTTAGGGCAGAGTAAAATCCAGTGGTGCTTAATTCTCCTTTCAGCCTTTTTGCACTATCAATTTCTCCTGTAGCTACTTGTTTTCAGCTTCTCAATGCTGTTGCGTGGGCACAGCTATGTGCCACTTCCATGGCAACCATCTTCGGTTGTTGACTGTTCTTCAAAATAGGTGGTAAATCTATTCAGATTAATTGAAAACATATATAATTGATACGTATTGATGAGTCGGTGGTTGCATTAGATCATGGTATTTACTTAGTAATTCATTTGAAATGGATGCATCTTAATATGCTCAGTTGGCTTTTTGATTTTAGAACCAAACTCTTAAGTCAGGTTATAAACTCTGTTCTCCCCCCCCCCATTAGTTTGATGTTTATATAAGTAATTCCAAATATAACCCATCAGCAGTTTTCTATTCCTTGCTTACTGTAGTAGCATTAATTATCTGAATGTATTTCTGGCACTTTTTCTTTTCGCTTTGTGGCAGTTGCATTATACAATTAATACTATATCATGGGATACTCAATTGATTTTTTTTTAAAAAATAACTTTAATATTCATCCAGCATACATTTGAAATATTAATATGATATAGGACAGAGTAAAAAATATTTAATTGGCATATCAGTCAAAGTCTAATGAAAATGTTAAATATGTGGGTGGCATATTGCTGGTCCCAGTAATGAGTGATTTTTCTATTTGTGATACTCAAAATATTGTTTCCCCTAAACAATCAAGCAGTGTCCAAAAATTGCTGTAATACATGGATCTCAGATGTTCCTTAAAAACAAAAAACTTGAGTTTCTGCTTAGGTCCCAAATTTTGATATGTTTAATGCATCAGAATATTTAATGTCTTTTATTCCAAAACACCTATTTTGTTTTAAGTCACACTTGACACCAAAAGATTAAACTGTTTTGCTTTCAAGGCAAATTTCTTATGAGAACCACACAGTTCAGATTTGGTTGAAGCTCAATTTTCCCTCCCTTTTCATCTTGCTGGCTTGAATAGGAGATGGGGGGGGGAATCGCTTCAACATAAAAAATATTAGACGTTATATGTGCAGCTCAGATGTGTTATTTCTGGGATATTTTTTACTTCACGTTTTTGTATACTTTATGTATTTTATTTTGCCAGATGATTTACAGTCTTACCCATTATTACTTACTATTTTAAAAGACAAAAGAAGAGGGGATTCTGGATTATTCAGGACAAAGGTGCCTTGCCTTCTTAATAGCCCTGACAACTGCCACTACTTTTCCTGAACTCCTGTAAAGCTCATTGTGTTATCACAGCCACCTAAGTTCCATGAGGTTCTTACATTCTAGGGGCAGTGTAGTGACTCAGTGTCAGCCAGCCAGATTGGTTTCACCACAAACATGTAGTTGGAACAAACAATTTTGGGGGGTTGAACAGCAAAATGCTTTTATGCCTTTCCTTTCCAGGCCAGGTAGGATCCTATAATTAGGTTACAAGTAAATCACAAACCTGTAGTATCAGGGATCGGTAACTTCGACATAGTTTGTTTTGGCTGTCTAACAAATGCAGGCGCCCTCAAATAATAGCTTTTTGTCTTAATCGTCCTGACATATTTTTTTTTTGCATCGAACAACTCTTTGAGTCATTTGCTTTTGATACATAAGAAGGACCCTATTTTGATTTACCTTCTTTCTTCCTAAACAGGATTTTGATCCTGACCTTTTTGTACTTTCTCCCTCTGAAGGTAGCGTAAGGTTTTCCTCTACCTCGCTGAAGACTCAGTGAAGTCATCCCCGGACCTTCCGTGACAGTGCCTGCACAGCCTGGATATGATGCCAAAAGATCTCCAAAGTATTTTATAGTTTGACCCAATGATTCTTCTGGATCTATATTTCTCTCTTCAAGAATAAGTGCAAAGACCAAATCCTACTTACTACCAGATATTTTTTAATTGCAAGATCATGGACCATATTACTAGGGAGAAAGATGAAAGGCGAACAGGGAAAGCAAATCCAGGAAGAAGCACGCATAGTTCTCGAGCATCAAGTTCCACTTCGGCGGCTGGAGTGCTCATGGTCGGGCCCAATTTTAGGGTTGGGAAGAAGATTGGCTGCGGCAATTTTGGGGAGCTTCGGCTAGGTAAGAGCATGGCAGGTTCAGGAGCTTCCAATCCTGGCTAGCAGCTGGTCCCTGTCTTACGAACACAACTGAGCCCCACATTTGTGTTGCTAAGCGAGACATTTGTTAAGCAATTTTAGATCCACGGCGGTCGTAACAGGGTAGTTAAGTAAATCTGGCTTCCACACTGACTTTGCTTGTTAGAAGGTCACAAGAGGGGAATCACATGATCCCGGGACATCGTAAATGTGAGTCAGTTGCCCAGCAACTGAATTCTGATCACGTGACCACGGGGATGCTGCAACGGCCATAGATGTGAAAAAACAGTCATAAGTCACTTTTTTTTACTGCCGTTGTAACGTCACTAAATGAACTGTTATAAGTTGAGGACTACCTGTAATGTGATTATTTAGAATAGGGGTCCCCCAACCTGTGGGCTGTGGCCCACTAGGCTGTGGGAGAAGCTGGCCAGTGCGTGCGTGTGTGTGTGTGCGTGCACTCACACCAACTCGCCCTGCGGCCTCGTGAAAACGGGTCACCACCCGGCCTAACGGGACGCCGTGCAGCAAAATGGGACGGGGCTAGTGAGTGTCACATGGGCCCTAGCGTCGCCTTGTTTGCATCACGCGGGCGCTAGCGCGGTCCCGTTTGTGTATGCATGGGTGTAAAATGCTCTCCCTCTCTTTTCCCTCTAGTCTAGCGGTTCTCAACCTGTGGGTCGCGACCCCATTTGGGGTTGAACAACCATTTCACGGGGGTCGCCAAACAACGCAGTCCGCCATTTTCCCCCCTTTTCCCCATGGCCGGCGCAGGGGGCAGCACCGCGCATGCGCGGGGTAGCACTGCGCATGCGAGATGCGGGCCGTCGCGCCACACATTCGCGAAGCATCGTGCCGCGCATGCGCGGTGTGGGCCGTCGCGCCACGCATGCGCGGCGCAGGTCGGGGTCGCAACCTGAAAAAGGTTGAGAACCGCTGCTCTAGTCCACCAACTGAGAAAGGTTGGGGACCTCTAATTTAGAAAATATTGCCAGGGGGAATGCATCTCATATTTATACAAAGGTAGTCCTTGACTTACGAGCCAATGGGGACCAGAATTTCCATTGCTAAGCAGGGCAGTTGTTACATGAGTCATGCCTCATTTTACAATCTTTTTGCCACGGTTAAGAGACCATGTGAATCCAGTTTATTCCATTGACTTTGCTTGTCAGAAGCTGGCTGGGAAGGCTGCAGATGGGGATCACGTGACCTGGGAATGCTGCAGCCCTCATAAATGCATGCCGGTTGCCAAATACCCAAATTTTGATCACATGACTCTAGGGCTGCTGTGGTGGTCATAAGTGCAAGGGTCCATTATAAATAACTTTTCCTAGCGCTGTTGTAACTGAGTGATCCTAAACACATTAGGATCCAAGACTACCTGTACATATAAAACACGGCTCGTAACAACATTTTCCTTTCTTCACCTTTTGCTAAAATGCATACAGGCATCATATAACACATACATGTAACACAGGTTTCTGATTTCCTGTTTGTTCAGTTTTAATGAACTTTGGTTTAGAATTCTTGACATTAACTGGGACTTTTGTTGCTTGGACGACACCTCTACTGGTAAAATTTTTTGAAGAATAATTCTTTCCTGTATATCTGTATTTACTTTCCAAAGTACATAGAATAAATTTTAAAGATTGAATAATTAATCTCAGAAGATGGATTATTGAGGATCATGTGAATTGTAAACAAAAGTTGATAGTAGGAAAAAATAAGCTATTGAACCTTTAAAAAATTTTTTAGAAAACCCTAACAGCTAAAAATAACAATCTGTACTTCCTGGCTGGTATTTGAAACACATTTCTCTTTCTCTTGCAGGCAAAAATCTTTACACAAATGAATATGTAGCAATCAAGCTGGTGAGTAGTTTTGTGGTTTTTAAAGATTTCTGCATAGTGAAGGTTAACCAAGAAGACAATTTTTTGTAGCATCCAGCCACATTTATAAAGCCATCCGTCTCTCAAATTTGACTGAGTGGCGGAAAATAAAACTTTATAATAGAAAGGTCTTGCTTTGAATGGCTCTGTGTGTGTGTATGTGTGTGTGCGCGCGCACGCACGCGTGTGTATTTCAAACTGGAAAACAAATTTACAAAATGGATTAAATGTATTCCTGCTCCTACATTGTAATTTAGTGAAACAATCCACCATTAAAAAAAATCAGTTCAGTCTGTTTCATTGTTTTGTGTTTTATAGGAACCATTAAAATCTCGTGCCCCACAACTGCACTTAGAGTATAGATTTTATAAACACCTTGGCTCATCAGGTGAGACCTCTTTTTCCTAAGAGTTAAAATAAATTGTGGCAAAGGGGTGGGATGAAACTGGGACTTACCCAAACATATATTTGAAAACCACAAATATCCTAGATATCAGAGGTGCAGTTTTTAGCAGTGATAAATGTAGTGCATATCATCAGATGCAAGACAGGAGCCAAAGTAACATTTGCTGTATCCCAAAAATCTTCACAGTTGTATTTTTAAAGTAATATCTCTCCACGTCGCATTCATCAACTGATTTGAAACCTGGTGGTACCTTTGAAAAGTAGCTGGTGATTTGATTCAGTTTGTCCTAAATGGGGGAAAAAAGTAACCTATCTTGGGGGCCATCTACCTACCTCAGGGGTAGGCAACTTTGGCTCTTTTATGACTCGTGGACTTCAACTCCCAGAATTCCTCAGCCAGTATAGCTGGCTCAGAAATTCTGGGAGTTGAAGTCCACCAATCATAAAAGGGCCAAGGTTGCCTACCCCTGAGCTAGCTCTATAAGCCATCATCAAATTTAATGAATTGAATTCTGCCTGTGACATAACTGGTCAAGAATGACTGCACTGGCATAGGTCTAATTCAAAATTTGGGGTTCCCCATCTCTTTTGAAAAGGAAAGACCAAATGAAATGTGTTGATGAAGAAATCTGGGATATATTTTTCTAGAACTTTTATTTGGGTGGCCCACACCAAAGCTGTGGTTTTGAGGGGTTTTTTTGTGTATGTGATATCCTCTTGATATAGTGTAGTTATTTTTTTTTTTTGTATTTGTTTCAGTTGAAGGCTTCCCACAGGTATTTTATTATGGTCCATGTGGAAAATACAATGCCATGGTATTGGAGCTCCTTGGCCCAAGCTTGGAAGATTTGTTTGACCTCTGTGACAGAACGTTCACCCTGAAGACTGTCTTAATGATAGCAATTCAGCTGGTGAGTAAAGGAACAACTTCACGTTTGTGTAAACATCCTCCCTTCTTCCAACCCAAAGTATTTCCAATTACAGTACGTATAGAAATAGTTCCAATTACAGCCTCTTTTTTTGGCTCTTCTTATGCAAACTTGCTTTTATAAGTGTATTTTGGCTTTTTTTAACTAGCATGGAATCAGCAAAGAGTTTCCAAAATGGAGCTCAAGGACATAAGAGAGCACTAACTAAGCCAAGCTACTAGTTTGAGTACAGGTATTTTGTGACTAAGATTTGTGGCTGCATCAAATGAGTATTATGAACACAAATCAGATTATGGGCAATGGCTTTCAAACTGTTTACTGGGGACTGTTAGATAGTTTGGGGCATGTTGTGGCCTTTTCTTGGTTCATTTGGTGTAACAGTATAGGACAGGGGTGTCAAACTGTCGTCCTGATACGTTGCGTGACGTCACGCGACGTTGCGAGTTTAACATGTTTGGTATAGGACAGTAATTTAATCCAGCATCTTTAATGAACAAAATGCGCAAGCCAGAACAATTTCTTTGTGTTCTCTACAAGGTAGCTTCTTAAGCTGATTATGATCTACCTAGCTTATATTTTCCATTTCCGTTAGCTAAATAAAGGAATGCATTTTCACTGTGGCAAAAAAAGCATCTTGGTATATAAAGCTAGTAGGTATTTTCATAACTAGTGAACCTGTTCATGCAAACTTTAATTCAAAATCCTAGTCCTGAACACTTAGCAAAGGATTTTTAAGAGATCTAAGAGATCAGAGATCTAGAATAACTTACAGTTCCGTCTTTTTATAGATTACTCGAATGGAATTTGTGCACTCAAAGAATCTCATTTATCGAGATGTCAAGCCAGAGAATTTTCTCATTGGCCGGCAAGGAAGTAAGAAAGAACACGTCATCCACATAATAGACTTTGGATTGGCCAAGGAGTATATTGATCCTGAAACACAAAAACATATACCTTACAGAGAACACAAGAGCCTTACTGGAACAGCAAGATATATGTCCATTAACACACATCTGGGCAAAGGTTTGTTTGGTATAATATGCTGCATTAACTGATAGTTTTCTGGGCTGTTTATATCAGGCAAACATGTTTGGGAGCTGTTAATTTTCATATTGTGACTCTCTTTAAAATTAGATAGCAATATGACTTTGGCATGCTTGCAATAAATACGATTTCAAAGAAGTTTACATTACTAATGCATGTCCTTGCATAGCTGTTTATCAGTTGGGATTGAGCTAGTGAGCCAGCATTTTCAAAATTATTGTCTAATAGGAAATGAGAATTACTAATGCTGTTATTCAATTTTTCCTTATTCGTCTCCTTCTGCAAGCAGAATAAACCACAGTAGCTTCTTCTGCCATTATTCATTGTGACACACGAACTGAAATATTGTGCTTTTCCACACATTAGGAATAAAAACAAAACAAGGATAAATCAGGCTTTTAAACCTATTTATTTATATTAAGAGAGGAATAAGTCAGGTGTACACATTACCCAATAAAATAAAATAAATAAATCTGAGCAAAGGTCAGAAATAATGATAGTGCCAAACATCTGGAGAATTCCAGGTTGTCCAGCTTAGTTTTAACACAGATGTGTTCCATTTGAATGTGAGAATGGCTGTCTGGGGAATATGAAAAATAATTCTGTTGTTGTACATATGGAACAAACCTTTACTAAATCAGTAATTTCTCAGGCTCCTTGTAGATACGTTGCTTACGTGTCTGCATATTTATGTATGTCTTCTTCTCACTGGAGTTAAGTTAATTACTAGGAATGTAATTACTAGCATAATATAATTAAGATGTTAGAGCAGTGTTCTGTTTTCTTCCATGTTTTAGAACAGAGTCGACGAGATGACTTGGAAGCGCTTGGTCACATGTTCATGTATTTCCTTCGAGGCAGTTTACCCTGGCAAGGCCTTAAGGTAGATGCTAAAATGTGTGCTTAATCAGTTTTGGCAGATAGTTTCTGTGTTAATTATGTGCCTCTTCTGACAATTTATTTTTATTTTCATCCTTTGGAAAGAAACTCACTGTCAACATCCAGGTTTTTTCCCCACCTAATTTGATTTATTAGATTTGTTAGGCCATTCTAGAAAACTCTGGGCGGCTTACAAAATCCCAGAAAAGTAAAACAAACAAACAAACAAACAAAAACCCCCACAACCCCCCCCCCACAATTATGAATGATCGTAATTTTCCCAGCAAATTAAAAGGAAAGATAGTGTACAGAAAGTGGACCGATTTTATTTTATTTTGCAGATGGGGAAATTTAAATTACTCTTTTTTTTTAGTGTTGGTGTTAAAAACAAAACTTACTGAGTTATGGTGCAAATAAAGATGTATCAGATGACATGCAAGGACTTAGTTAAAGATTGTTCCTCTGGTTGCTTCACCTGACCTTCTCTCCAGGACCACATCCTACATATTAACGACCCACTAATAGTTTTTAAAATTAGAATCTCTGCATTTCACAGGCTGATACACTGAAAGAGCGATATCAGAAGATTGGGGACACAAAGAGGAATACTCCGATTGATGTTCTCTGTGAGAACTTCCCAGGTAAGCTTCAGTTCTGGTGGCTTATCGTTTCTGTAAATTACTCCTTGAAATAAGAACTATCAAGACAATGATTTTTAGAAAGTAGCTAGTATCGAAAAATATGCTAGTATAAAAAATATGCACATACCTGGAAACCATAGTTTAATACACGACTATCTTTAGAGTTGGCCACAGATTTCAATTACACTTTAAAATCCGACTTTTTCTTGAACCTGTATGCATAATTACTTTCAAATTCCTGACATCTCAAATGCTTATATTAACTAGGCAGATCTTATCAAGGTTTATCAGGTTTGTGACCACTTGACATATGTTGCAATCTGCTTCCCATTGGATAAAATGTTTTTGCAGTTGGCTTACAGCTACACACCTAGGTGTTTCCGTCCTCTGGCAGGCTGCAGTGAATAGTTTGTGCTGCCTAAGCTGAAAGTAGCAGATTCGATATGCTGGCTGGGGGATTCTGGGAGCTGAAGTGTACAAGTCTTAAAAGTTGCCACAGTTGGACACCCCAAGTATAGATGATAGACTTGGATTAAAATACATAGCAAGTTCCAGGTGAAGTGCTCAAAGCCTACTTTCCTTGGAGCAAACAGATGAAAGGCATTCTTGATGCTTCTCTTAGATATTTTCATAGCTTCTGGTTCTATCAACCTTTGTGCCAGTGGCCAGGATGGGCCCTGAAAAACATAGTTGGTGTAATTCCAGTCTATCCTCCACGTTCAGTTCTGTATCTGCCAGAAGATGGCTTCTTGGTCACCGAATTTGAAACCACGTGAAACTGCTTTCTAAAATTGGAAACTTAAGACTGTAGTGCTTGAGACTCTCTTCATCTAACCAAGGAGAAGAAAGAAGAGATCTGAATGTGTGTAGCAAACAGTGATTAAATGAGGGAGGGTCCTTCTGAAACGTCTTTAGAATGTGAAGTTCTGTCAGCTTACTTCAGTTCTTTTAGAAATGACGTAACCCCTGGCAGAGCCTTGCCTATCTCTGCTCTGAATCACCTGGTCTTTTTTATGACTTGGACTTTCTGTTGAGTTCAGCTCTTTCAGTCTGGGCTCAACAGCCCATCAGTGTAATAAATTCACAATATATGTAGGTTATAATTTGCATCCCAGCAGCACTCAGGCTATTTAAAGCAAGCAGACTGCATCGCCTTCTTTATCAGCCCTGTGTGTGTGTGAGTGTGAAGATATACCTGCATTAAAATCCATTAAGTCTATAAATTTCTGCTTCAGCTTGAGTTTTTGAAGTGACCATTAGCTACGTATTTGATCTTTATACCCACCAGCACGTTTGAACAGTTCGGAGAACGATACGAATAAAAGCCATCTCTCCAGAGTTGGTGCCTACTAATTGTTTTTGGCAGTTAGTCCTTTTTCCTAAGTCTGCAAATATTTCGGTTATGTACTTAAGGAAGCCCTTTTAGAGAACCGTAGCTTGGTCGCCCATCCAGGCCACAGATTTGTTGATCTCACCTGCCTCTGTAAACTGATAATTTAGGGGGTTTAATCTGAGCAGGAGGTAACGCTGAAATGTATTCTGCTTCTACTTCTTTCTGAACAGATTGTCTGATGTTGCTTCTTCCTAATTCCCTTTAACAGAGGAGATGGCCGCTTACCTTCGTTACGTCAGACGACTAGACTTCTTTGAGCGACCCGACTACGATTACCTGCGAACGATTTTCACAGAATTATTTGAAAAGAGGGGATTCGCCTTCGATTACGCCTACGACTGGGTTGGCAGACCAATCGTAAGTTGCAATCCTGTGGCATCTGCTGTATCTTCCAGAGGTTTCTCTTTAAAAGCCAGCTGGACAGAGCGGTCATAGTCTCGTTTATTTGGAAAGGAAGATCAAGACTACCTGTACAGGTAGTCCTCAGCTTAACAATTCATTTAGTGACCGTTCAAAGTTACAACAACACTGAACAAAGTGACTTATGACCGTTTTTCACAATTACACGCTTTGCAGCATCCCTATGATGACGGGATCAGAATTCAGGTGCTTGCCAACTGACCTGTATTTATTTTATTTTTTTTAATTTTTTTTCCTCTTCTTATCTTCTTTAATTGCACTTTATGGAATTTTAAAATATAAATCTAAGCTGTCTCTTAGCGATCGCTCTAATGTTGCGCTGAGAAAAAAAAATCACTTTCACTTTCCGGTCACTTTCTCTTTACAGTGAAAGCGATCACCATCTTGGATACATTAAGTTGATTGTAGAAATATGTGATCAGAAGTAAAATATAAAGAAATACTTGCGATATAAAACTCCTGTATTCACTCCGCCTGCATATAAGTCTTTTTTAAAAAAAATTTCTCGAGCAGAGAATGGTCGCGGCGTCTTTTCCTGTCCGCAGACAGAAGCGTCTCTGGGCAGGAGCGTCTTCGAGCGCCTGGGGAGCTCTCACTCTTACCCCCTGAAAACTTTTTCAGGGGGTTCTCAGAGGAGCTCAACCCCCGCCCGACGCTCTTCACCCCTTCTTCGCCTGAAGGGGGGATTTTTCACCGCAAAAAACAGCTGATGTTCGCTGTTTTTGCGGCTTAACAAACCCAGGAGAACGGAGCCTCCGAAGGAGGCTGTGGCGACGCCAGCGGAGCCACCCGGAAGTCCCAACTGACCCGTATTTATGACGGTCGCAATGTCCCAGAGTCACACGATCCCCATTTGCGACCTTCAGGCAAACAGGCAATGGGAAAAGCCAGGTTCGCTTAACAACCAGGTTACTAACTTATCAACTGCAGCCATTCCTTTAACAACTGTGGCAAGAAAGGGGCAAATGGGGCAAAATTCATGTAAGAAACATCTCACTTAACGACTGAAATTGTGGTTGTAAGTCGAGGACTTCCTGTGTTTTGTCGGGAACTTTCCTGCAAACCTAGGTGTTCATACTTCTATTTTTCTTTTCAGAAGGTTTCCCCCCCACTTTTGAAAGGGGGAAGTGTTACGTTGTTTTGTTTTGATGGAATGGGATTCACACGTGTCTTATGTTTTATTTTCCAGCCCACTCCAGTGGGACCCATGCATGTGGAATCGGGGCCCTCCATGATCAGAGATCCCCATTTACATCGGGATCGAACCTCAGTACAGCCTTACCGAAATCAGGTTGGTTCACCTTACGCCTTAATGCTTTAAAATGTGCCTCCTTATTTCCAGTCTGTCGTTAATTCCCAGAGGGACACCTAGAAAAGCCACGGCTGTCATTGGCCTTATTAATGCCGCTCTTCGTTTTTGTCTAGCAAGCTTTCTCTTAACAACTCTGCTGTGGCTGCTTTTGGGAGGGTGTGTGTGGATATGTCTTTAAAAGAAGAGTAGAAAATACTCAGATCTACGATGCTAGTTGGAAGAAATGACGGTCTGAGAATGGAAAGCTGCAGAATTGCTAGCTCACCTTTGGTTTCAAAATGTACTTGAGGTGCATTATTGTAAGAATGATGATGGGGCCTTTTGAAGTGGCTTTCCCTCTACAGGCTGACATGCAGGGCCCAATCATTCATTGCGCCCTCATTGTTTGTTTTTACTTCCTTGATATGCAGTAAAGAATCAAGATTGCAAGAGAAATCAATAAATATTCGAACCACGCCAGCAACAGGGTTTAGAAATAACTGACAATCAGTTGACAGAAGCACTGCCATAATAAACAAACTAATCTCTTTCTAAATACCAATATATTTATAAAACATACCTCTCAGATCTGCAGACTTTTAAAAAGAGACTAGATTACCTGTGACTCCTTGGACCATCTTTTCTGAGATATTTCCTTGCCTAATTCTTCAGTGCCTTCCACAATGGCAGAGTGTCTAATGTTCTTGAAAAGTTCTTTAAAATCCAGGGAGCTTTTTCAGAGATGTCGCTGCCTTGAAAGTAGCCCACACGGAACTGTATAGCACAGTCAAACCCCAGTAACTGACCCCAGGACATACGTTGTGACCTTTTCTATTACGTCTTAACATTTTTTATAATAATTTTTATGGCCTAAAATATTTTTATAAGCCCAATTTCAATTCCAAGAGCATCCTAAAATCCTGGATTTTGGATGCATTCTGTTAAGTTAGCCCATTTGAGGTACCTTGGTTGAAAAAAAATTTGCGCTACGATGCAGCATTTCGTCCAGCTACAGACACGAGTGTTTTACTAGTACAAGTGGTCCTTGACTTACAAGTGTGTGTTTAGTGACCGTTCCGAGTTACAATGGCACTGGAAAAAGTGACATGACCAGTTTTCACATTTAACGACCAGTTTTCATGTGGCCCAAAATTCAGACGCTTGGCGATTGACTCATATTTATGATGGTCGCAGTGTCCTGGGGGTCATGTGATTTCCCCTTTTGCGACCTTTTGAGCAAAGCAAAGTCAATGGGGAAGCCAGATTCACTTAACAACCGTGTGACTAATTTAACGACTGCAGTGATTCCCTTAAAGGTAAGATAATAAAACAGGGCAAAACTCGCTTAACGGATGTTTCACTTAGCAACATGAAATTTTGGGCTGGACTGTGGACTACCCTGTATATAGATTTATTTTCCGATGTTAACCGCAGGGAATGCCCTTCTGCCTTGACTGCCTTGTGCCTTTCGGCAGCCTTGTCCAAGGGAATAATTTGACGCCTGAAGTGCTTTGCTTCCCTGTCCCTCGTGAGCTTTTTCACATGCTTGCTTCGTTCTGGTTCACCGTTTTGCCTTCCCTCTTTGCTCTCTTTGCTTTCCTGCATGCTGATACCTGGGCAGCCTATGTCCGAGCGCAGAGGAGAGTGGGAAATTCCAGCAGTCCGGCAGGCCAATACTTTGTATCTGACCTCTCACTTGGCTACCGACCGGCACGGGGGATCTGTCCAGGTATTGCTTTTTTTTTCCCCTCTCCCGCACAGCTTTTTGGCCATCGCTCCTTGGGCATGTGCAGGGTCCCCTCCATCTTTTAGCTGCACCGTTTGGCTTCTGCTAGAACGACGAGGGTGGGTGGGCATGGCATCAGAAGTGTGTGAATGCCAAAAGACTGAGAACTTAAATGCAATGTGTCAAGGTTCCAACTAATGAAACAGTTCAAAGAACTTCCAGGCATTGTTTATCCTAAAAAGTCTTTAATTGTGTAACAGAGTGTCGGCATAGCATGGAGGATGCCAAGATCTGAATTCCCCTCCTCTGAGCATATAATATTCCAGTCTATTTCCCTCCTCTTTTTTGCAGTCATAACTCACATTCTCCAATTGGTTTGAAGGGCAAAGTTTCCCTTCCATTCTATCTTAAAACTAATCCCCACACACATTCTTTCTCCTCCCCTCCCAGCATCATCTAATTTAACTCTAAAAATACCACACAGCTTATACAGAGAGCGGCTGCCTCTTATATATTGTCAAAGCAAGAACATCCAACGTTAGCAGCGTTGACACGATGTTGCTATATTGCCGTGTGTATCCTTCAGGAGAGCCTCTCCTGATCTGGACATCTTCCACAGATGTGGACTTCAGCAGGATTCCCAAGGGATACCAATCTGGCTGGAGAAATCTTGGAATTAATCCACATCTGGAGGTGGCTGAAACTGGGGAAAGATCTTTAGGCAGAACCTAGAACACAAATGCTTTGTCCAAATCCACCTTCCGTATACACTTCTCCTCGTGCAAGGAAGGCCAGGTCTTGCGTCCTATCGTACAGGTAGCCCTCAACATGCGGCCATTTAGTGACGGAAATTACAACGGCACGAAAAACGGGGACTTACGGTACCGTTTTTCACACTACCGTTGTTGCGTCCCCCAGGGTCACGTGATCAACATCCAGACGCTTGGCAACTGGGTCATATTTCTGACGGTTGCTGAGTTCCGAAGTCACGTGATCTCCTTTTGCAACCCTCTTGACAAGCAAAGTCAACGGGGGAACCCAATTCACTTCACAACCGTTATCAACTTATCCACTGCAGTGATTAACAACTGTGGCGCGAAAGGTTGTAAAATGAGGCAACACTCACTTAGCTGCCTTGCTTAGCAGCAGAAATTTGGGGCTCCGTTGTGGTGGTAAGTATGTTCCTGATTCTTCCGATTTCAAGTGATTTGTGCTGCAGCCAGCTTAAAAATTAGCTCCATTGCCCCTGGCAGGATTGTATGTTGTCAGTCAAACACTTGTTAAGGATCTTCTGCACAAAAAGAGCGACGTGTTCAGACCTGAGCATGGACCCCCCAAAAAACTGAAACCACTTTCTGTTTTCCTTCCTGGCACTCCGCTGCCAGAATAACTGGTAACGTGATTTCCCCCTTTGGTGCTGATTGTGAGTATCACACCCTGGGCTTCCTGATCAACAGATGTGCCAAGATGGAGAAAAAGAGGGCTGCAAGAGAGAAGGAGGATAGGGTTGATAACCAACCTGAGATTCTGAAGATGTCTTGGTTTAGGCTGTGTTTGATGTGGCTTTGACACACACACACACACACACACACACACACACACACACTGGCCTCAAGTCCCTTATTAACCGGATGTTGTTTGTTGGTTTGTATTCTTTCCAGGTGGTAAGCTCAACCAATGGTGAGTTGAACGTGGAAGAGCCAGCAGGAGCACCCTCCAATGTACAACTTGCAGCCCGTACTGAGGTGGAAGTAGTAGAGGAAGCTAAGTATGTTTGTTGTCAAGCAAGGTTTATCCCTGCATCATCTCCATGTAAAATATGTTGGTGTGTTTCCAGGCTTTGATGCACCCATGCCCATTACGTGTGGTCAGATCCCTTTTTTTCCGCTTTCTTTCTTGCATGGATAATCATGGCGTTGCTGGGCGCAGCTTTTTTTTCCCCTTGGGCTGTCCAAGTCATGCTACTTCTGGTCAATGCATGTGCTGCAGATATGACGGAGGGTTTCAGAAGAATTTGCAACCGGCATGTGTAGCTGATTCCCCAGGAGTTAAGGCTGTAGCTTTTGCTCCTGTAGGCACTTTTAATCATTTCAATTTCTTCGTGTCCTCTCCTTCTCCATTTCCCAGTCTTCTTCTGAAAATTGAAGTTCTGTTGTGCTTTAACTCCTCTTGGAAAAGAGAGGATTTTGTGTCCAATAGGGAACTTCTTCTGGCTCACGGAAGTTGTGAGTTATTTTTCCCTGCAGTGGGATTTATTCTGCTTCTGTTAGAAGTCAAGTCCATTATTTTCATCTCTACCATCCAGAGCTACTGTTCATGATTTATCAACATTGCGGGAACCATGATAGGGAGCTTCTCTCCACTCCCCTCCTAATTTCTTCTTCTCCATAAGGGAGGTCAGAACATATTTGGTTAATTACACTGAGAAGAAGGTGCCTCAGAGACTTAGTGGGGTACAGCAGTGCTGTTTGTCTTGCCTTACTTTATCTTGTGTTGAGACTTTGGACAGTCTTTCAGCAATCATAACAAACAAAATTTCTGTAAGTTTTATGACAGGCACGATCCTCTTTGCTAGGCTGAAGGTGAACTTCAGAATGTCCTTTCCAGAAAAGCAGGTTGTCTGTGCCTTAAGTTTAATTATGCTTCAGGTTCTGAAGCCCCAGCTAAGAGGAAATAATTGCCTAAAAATCTTTTCAGAAACAGTTGATCACTTTGCAAACATTTTCACCTTCTCCCTTAAGGAAAAAAAAAACCTCTATAACATCTTTGAGCTTGGGAGAATTTTATTGTATATATTTTAACAAGCACAAGTATCCTTGTGACAAAAAACGTCTTTGATTTGCTTTTCCAGTTGATAACTTTGTCACCCAGCAGGTGGTCAGTGACTTTCTAGGGTTAAAAGGGTGGAGACGGGATAGAGAGATTAGGTTAATTTTTAAAAATTAATTGTATTTATACAAAGTGCTAGAAGATTCTTCAGCAGTTTAGCAGCAGGGTTTTTTGGGTTTTTTTCAGGAAATGTTACGGAAATGAGCTAATCTTTAGCCCTTAAGAATGTCTGTTTGGGCCATAGCATTAATAAAATGGCCAGAATAATCCTTCTGTATCTACTAAGCAAAGCTAGACCATCATCTTTGTGACATGGCCAGTCAGACTGAAGGAATATGGGCTCACTGCTTTTCTCCTGGTTCTCCTCATCTCTGGAAGTTGTCTTAGAGCAAATTCTACTTAGTTCCAAGAATCTTTTATTCCCAAGTAATTGGACCTAGGATTGCGTGTCATGGACATTGTCCTTGAAAACGTTATGTCCTGCTCCAGTTTCATGAGAGGAGTTTCCTTCTAGAATGGAAGAAATTAGGATTGTTGGATGTGGACTGCAAAAACAGCTAACCGAAAACTGACTGTGGTCCTTTGGATATTTGCAACTCAGAACGGAAAGCTATAATTGAAGTGGAAGTTAAGGGAAAGGTTAATGTTCCCTGGAAATCACAATTGTTCTCAGCTTGTGGTCCATGTTTGTGGCCCAGTGCCCCTCCCGAACCAAACCTTCCATGGAAATGGTACTTCCAAGGTTTATTCTCAGTTATCTCAGGGCAATAATTATTTCCAAGATGGGTTCTCAGTCAGCCAACACTCATAGCGCCTTGAATTAGCTGGGAGTCCAATTTCATCCTAGGTTTTGCAACTTCCTTTGATTTTTGCCAGGTCAGCCTCTTTAAAACCACCTGTTGACAGTGTTTCCAGAAGCATCTTCTAACCGAATGTAAAGTTGCATCTTTATTCTTAGTGATGGGTCTTACGTCTTACAGTGCTATTACATTGTTGTCCGTCAAAGCATTAACGTGTTTGCATCTGGCCCTTTCTAGGGAGTCTTGGCAAGGAGCATTTTCCAGCCCAACAGAAGACATCTTGCTTTCATTTGCCAGGGCCTCACTGAACACATCCCCCCCCCCCTCATAATCATCCTTGGTGCTCTGAAATGATGGCCTTCGGCTATTGCAAATGCTTCTTTTTGTCTGTCTCAGAAGTGCCCATCACGGTACCTCTTCCTCGGGGATTACAAGAGGATTAGGTAGAACCAGATGCGAGAAATAGGTGGAGCTGGTGAGGACCTCAGATCCGCAATGCACGTTTGCATGAACTGCCGTGACTTGCTTCCATCTTACTCTGAGCTAATGTTTCCTTCTTTCCTTTCTGTGTTTTTATTTGTCTTTCTTTCTTTCTTTCTCCTATCACTGTCTGTTGTAGCTGCCTGAAAATGCTCAACTTGTGGTGAGTCGCTCACGTGCAAGGGGGAGTGAATCAGACTAGGCTGTGCTTAGCCAAACGCAAGGTGAAATTAATCGATGGGGCAGAGCGGATAGCTAAGAAATGGCCTCCGTAGGACGAGGCAGAGAGCTCGGTGCCTGGATTGGCACATCAGTGGCTTCTCTCTTTATAAAAAGAGATTGTGGCAGAGCGTTTTGAAAGCCTGAAGGCTTCTCAGTTTGTCCCCACAGTTGTTGAACTATCTAGGGTTTTTTTTCTAAGCAGTTCATTTGCCAGGGATATACTTTTTCAATCCTTGATTGGTAAAAAGTGTGTGTTATTAGCAGTTTCGGAACAGATTCCATTGTTTCGTGAAAGATTTGGGCATTTCCAATGCTAGGGATCTGTATGATGAGAATAGTCCTACTTTTGCCCCAGAAACGGCCATCTGTTGTCTAAAGTAGAGTTAAATTCCCTTTTCCCCACACATGCAGTCCTCAATTTACAACAGTTCATTTAGTGACCGTTCACAGTTACTACAGCAGTGAAAAAGGTGACTTAAGACCGTTTTTCACACTTAACGACCGATACAGCATCCCCATGGTCAGGGTTAGGCAACCTTGGCTCTTTTATGACTCGTGGACCTCAACTCCCAGAATTCCTGAGCCAGCTTTGCTGAGGGGAAAAGGAGAGGTTTCCAAGCTGAGCCATGCTGGCTCAGGAATTCTGGGAGTTGAAGTCCACGAGTCATGAAGGGGCCATAGTTGTCCACCAATGAGCTAGCAGGGGTAGGCAACCTTGGCTCTTTTATGACTCGTGGACCTCAACTCCCAGAATTCCTGAGTCAGCATGGCTAAGCATGGAAACCTCTCCCTTTCCCCTCAGTGTGGCTGGCTCAGGAATTCTGGGAGTTGAAGTCCACCAGTCATAAAAGAGGCAAGGTTGCCTACCCCTGCCCATGGTCATGTGATCAAAATTCAGAGGCTTGGCAACTGACTCACATTTACGATGGTTGCAGCGTCCCAGGGTCTGGCGATCCGCTTTTGCGACCTTCGGACAAGCGAATTTAGTGGGAAAGCCAGATTCACTTAATAGCCATGTAACTAATTGAACAACTGCAATGATTCGCTTAACAACTGCGGCAAGAAAAATCATAAAACGGGGCAAAACTCACTCAACAAACGATTCACTGAGCAACCTAAATTCGGGGCTCAGTCGTGTTCGCAAGTTGAGCTAGTGGGGAAGAGGGCAGTTTTTAACTACCCCAGCCTGTAGCTTGGTAAAAAAAGGCATAGCATACGAGTATCCTTTGTGGGGGTGGGGGTGGGGGGGGCTTCTGAAAAGAATATCTTTTGGGCTTTCAGTTCCAACAATAATTCTTAGTACTTTAAAACTGCATAATGCCAGAATATGAATTTTCAAGGCTTCACGTTATTGGGGCTCCCTCATTGGAAACATTCTGTCTCAGGCATTTCTGGGCTAGCAGGGGAGGTTAGTATCCAAAATAATCCTTGCTTGTTTTGCCTCGTGGGGAACTTTGCCCATGCTTTTAGAGTTCCAGATGTGGTGATGGAGGAAAGAGACTAATTAGGGGGAGTTTTGAACCACAAACTGAATAAGGCTTGTAAAGTTTCCCAGTCACATACCAGCTGTTTTGGCTGAGGATTTCTTTCTCGAAGATGGACAATGGACAGTCCCACCTTCTGTCTTCCCTTCCCCTCCCTCCCTTTCCCTTCCCTTCCCTTCCCCCCCCATCCCTATTCAGTTTCCCATCCCAACCCAAGATAGGATTCTGATCACCCAGCTTATCTCTTCGGCCAGATTCATCCTGGAACTGGGAATACTCCTGTGTTTGAGGAACATCCCTTTGCTTTTCTTGGAAGCACGGGATGGTCATTCAAATAACAACTGACCCTCATCCACTTTAGTTTGCTTCCCCCACTGAGCGAGCGGCCCTTCGTTTTAGAACACCCCTGATTTTTCTTTTGCACGTGTGCATGTTTAACTGCATACCTCTAATTGGCCCGAGCGACGTTCAAAGTTCTGAGGCCACCAGTATTAGTCAGGGCAGTTTTGTAATCTAAAATGAACTCGCCTCTCTGGTTTGGTTTAGGATTTGGCCTTTTAAGGAATTTATTTGGCCCATCAGTGTCCTCTGTGGCAGTGGCCCCCAACCTTGTTCGCACCAGAGACCGGTTTCGTGGAAGACAGTTAGAGGGGGTGGGGAGCATGCCACCTAGATCCCTCACGTACAGTTTACAGTAGGGTTTGTGCTCCTGATGATCTGAAATGGAGCTGAGGTGGTGACGGTAGCGCTGGGGAGCAGCTGCAGATATAGACGAAGCTTCGTTCGCTTGCCTGCCGCTCACCTCCAGCTGCGAGGCCCTGTTCTGAACAAGTCATGGACCGGTACTGGTCTTTGGCTCTGTGGTTGGGGACCTCTGCTGTACGGGACTCCTGTGACTTTCCTATTCCCCCCCCCCACACACCAAGCATCTCAAGATGCATCAGATGCTATTCCTGATGGACCCCCTGACCTGGGGATTATTTCTCAGGTAGTTCTGTAAATGCTTTTGTGCCACAGATCTTCATCTTTATCAAGCTATGGCTATAGCTTATCCCTGACAAAAGCCACAAGTAGACTTACGGACTCTTCTTTGGTGAAAATAAGCAACAGATAACTAACTCATTGGCTAACCACATTTTCTGTTTCCGTACACTTGCAAAAGAAATGCTTTCCTTCTGTCTGTTTTTTTAGATTGTAAGCCCCTCGGGGTATGGACCTCTCAGACCTGTTCTTTGTGAATATGCTTGGTTGGTGCTACAGAAAAAATAAAATAAAGACAGTTTTGCAGAAGGCCATGCCTGTGTTCACCTATATGCAGCCGATTTGCTGGGCCATCTTTGCATGCAAAATAAATATTGGATCATAAAATGCCAAAAAGCGCCACATGTAATGCCAGGAAGCTGTCAGGGTTATTATTGGGATGAATGTTATATTACATACATTTTATTGATTTATTAAATTTATATTGCCACCCATCTCACATATGTGACTCTGGGTGGTGTACAATAAAAGAACCCAATAAACGATGTAAGACAATACTACGCAACAATTTAAAAACATTTTTTTAAAAAAAAAATAAAACAGTTAAAATGCACATAAATAAGACTATGGAAAAATAGATCAACAGGCTATCAACGCTTGGGTGCTCCCTGCTTCCCTGGGACCTCCAAGCCTGTCATTTTATTTATTTATTAAATTTATTTGCCGTCCATCTCAACCACAAGGTGACTCTGAGTGGCATATGGAAGCAACTTCTTTCTCTGTGTCTGCTTCTGTTCAGAGAAAAAAGTTTAGAAAGGTCAAAGGCTTGAGGGAATCACGAAGGCCAAAGTAATGGAATCCATAATTGTTAAATATAACATGTCTCCAAAGACATCAGCCCAGGGGATTTTGTTTTTGTGTTTTTTTCCCCTCAGATTTGGCAACTTTAAGACAAGGGGACTTGTGACGCCCAGAAATCTGGAAGTTGAAGTCCACCCATCTTAAAGCCTGCTAGCTTGTTCCAAAGCCATGGAGTTTAACCATATGTACACCCAGTAGCAGTGGCTGTCTGTGTTTGAGGCAATATTTTATAGCACTTCTTGGGGATATCAAAACGTGAACTATGTGTTCTACCAATGAACAACCCTCATCTGCCAAAACTCGTTCTTCACACTTGCTGGGATATTTGGAGAGCATTCCATTCTTTCAAGCATGTTGACCTTGGAGGGAGGAGCAAGTCACTTTTAATATATATGTGTGTGTGAGTGTGTGTGTGTGTATGTGTATATGTATGTATATATGTAAATATTACCCTTTGGGGATTTCCATTCATTTCTCAGATTAGAGAACATCTGATTAGATGTGTGTACCTCTGATGCCCCCAAAAGGGATACTGCCCTCTCCCAAAGGATACTGCCTTCCCCGACCATTAGCCCAGATTACAGAAGTGGAGCTGTAATCCAAATTGGCTCAATTTGCTCGGTTTGTGGTAATTGTGGGGTTTGCCCCTGGATGTGTACATAGAATGCTGTGTGTGTTTGACATTCAGGAGTAGTGGATGTGGCCATTTCATTTTACCCTCCCTTCTCCTCTACTTAGACAGGGTTAGATCATGCTTGTAACCAATATCTAAAAACTCTACCCAACAGCCTACAAACCTAAAAACCTATATAGGTAGAGATTCTTTTAGAGCCCCTCCAGAACTTTACTGAAAAGCCTTTGAAAGCTTTCCCCCCTAGTGAGGCTGGAACCAAATGTGGGTAAGGAATTGTGGAGTTTTGTAATGATAAAGGCCCACTGTGAAAGGGCCAGGTGTCATGGGCAAGGCCTTCACCCATCACTCTTAACGGGCAGACTCATGGAAGCAAAAACAGTCATTCTGCTGCCCTTTAGAACCAAGGCCCAAAATGAAGTCGTGTGCGTAAGACAAACCGTGGGCCACTAAAGCTGATTATTAGAAATGATTGCCCAGGATTATATTTACCTGTTATGAACTTGGCTCTCCCCCATAACACATTTTTTGCACAGCGTCACAGTTTTAGTTGGAAAAGATGGGTTCCTTAATTTCAGTCTCACTGATGGCCCACAATTCTCAGGAGAGTTTTATTCAGTAGCATTTAGGGAAGGATTTTTTTTACAAGCTTTCTTTTTAAAAGGGGAAAGCCAGAATTTGGGGCCCATCAACATATGAATAAACGATAGACTAATACTGTGGAACCCTTGCCATCTGCTGTGGTTAATCCAGCAGGTTTAGGTGGCTCTTTCCTAAGACCATTTTGCCACTGGGTTGCTGAAAGAAGGACACCCCTTTCTAGCAGTCTCCAATTCCCCCAAAATATACTTCCTGTGTTCATGAGAAGCCATCTCTGCCATGGTTGGTTTTGTGAAGAGCCTCCTTTCCCAAATGACACCTCCCGGATCTATTGGGCCAACAGCCGTGCTGTCTTTTGGTCGTTGCAGTCCCAATGCATCTGAATGCGGTTGAGTTGAGCAAAGGCTAGCCTCAAATGAAAACCTTGAGTGGGGGAAATAGATATGTTAAAGAGACTCTTGCATATGTGGCCCTTCCATGTGACTCTGTGTCTCTGCTTCATTTCATAGTGAATTATTGCGTAGGTGAAGGCTTCCCAGATCCACTCCAGGCTTCTCATAAGAAACTGGATTGTCTCATTCTGTGAACCATCCATCCTGTGTCATCATTAAAGGAGGCCATCTGTGCAGAATAAGTCACCCTTAGTTTCCTGCATGCGCCTCTCAGGTTTTACCGCTCATCTGCCTTCACTTTGGTTGTTCATTTTATCGTTGATTAAAAAGAAAACCTTGTCAAAACACTAGCTATGTCCCCTTTCTGTTTTATTGTAGTTATTTTTTTTGTGAGGTTTTGTCCATAGACCGGATTACATGCTCTACATATTTTCCATCTCAAAACAATCAATCAACCAATCAGCTAATCAAGTACCTGAGGATATTTATTTTAGATCTAAATGTAATCTGGAGTAATTCTCTATACTCTCATAGACATAACCTAAACAACTGGTCAAGGAACTAATTGTGTAGGAATTCTGGATATGACCATTTGGCTAAACAATTGGTACGTGAACTGAAAGAGTCAGACACCGCAATTACAGGGTTGCTGTGTCCTCCCCCTGCCCCTCCCAGCATCTTTTTTATTTTATTTATTAAATTTATATGCTGCCTATTTCACTGTCCAAATCTCTTTTGTGGGGTTGATGCATTCCAAGAGATACAGGACTTTTTGTGAGATTTGTACTCTACCCCATTCTGGTGTCACCAATTCCCAAGGAAGACTATCTTACAATAGCAGAAGTTGGTGGAAAGTATTTTTTGTGGCATGGGCCTCAAGAAAGGCTAACAAAGTTAATTTACACTGATTGACATTTTTCTAGCATACTGTGGTTTCCATAATTTGGCTGGATTTTATTTAATGCATTGAAACTTATAATGGTAATGATCCCAGCAAGCTGTGGGTTTTTTTTTTTTTTTGTAATTTATCCTAGGGAGGCCAAGACAAAGTATAGCCCAGTATTCACCAATCTGCTGCCCTTCATCTCTGTTAAATTACAATTCTGTCATCCTTATCTAAATGTGATAAAGCTCCCATCGCTTGCAGGACATCAAACTGGGAAAGGTGCTGTAGAACAAGGCTCCCCAACCTTGGCAACCTAAGACTTGTGTGGACTTCAACTTCCAACTGGCTGGCTGGGGAGTTCTGAGAGTTGAAGTCCACAAGTTTTAAAAGTTGCCAAGGCTGTTGCAGAAGAAATGCGTAACCTGGACAGACAGATTTCATCTAACAGAGGAGAAAGGCCATTTTTAAAAGACCAGGATTGAACTATTGAAGATAGTGAGAGGATCACTTGGGCGTTCCAAGGAAGTAAATCTTTCTAACTATTTGTTCCATCAACTGATGGTATGCTTTGGTTTAGAAGGGTTTTTTTAAATGCATATTTTAATTGATGAAATGTGGATGTTAGAACCTTGGAATAAATGTTGATAATAAATAGGATATTAATTCTGTTTAATGAAATGCTAAACAGAAATGGGAGCACACGCCTAACAAACAGTCACTTTAATTTCCTTTTTTAAGGAATTGGAAGTACAAATATCTTTGATGAGAACACGCTAGGATGGAAAGGATTCAGACAGTTAACATGTTCAGATGCCATCAGCCAGGCTTATGCATTGACCCTAATTTGAATTGTGCATTCAGTTTCCTATCGAATAAAAGGGAAATTCGCCGTTACGTAAATCAATAGGAAGGTTTGCCTAAAACCAGGATGAAAAACATTCTTTCCATTAAAATGTAACTAAGGAAAAATTAGCAAACATGGATTACTGATTTAACTACACCTCCCAGTTGGAATGCATTGGTTTATAATGAAATAAGGAGGAAGAGTATTACAACACTTAATCTCCATCTAATTTAGATTACATCAAGAGTTTGTTTCTCTGTTAAAAAAAACATATTTTCTAATGAGGAAAGAAGGACCTTCTGTTGAAATGACACTCCCAAAACATTACCGCTTTTGAAAACTCCAGGATAACCCAAGTCCTTATTAGGCCAAACACTTCATCCTACTTATTCTTAAACAATCCTCTCTAATCTCCCTATGAGCAACTACTATGAGTTTCCTCTGCCTGTGCTATATATGGGTCTGTCCTGACAACATCTCATGCAAATGTTTTCATGCTTTTGAATCTCTAATTAGACACTTCCAGCTTAAGAGCTTTGCGTTTGTCCAGGTTGTATTTTTGAGAAAATGGGGGCTCCGGCTGCTTTGGGGAACGCCGTGGGTCTTTTGGATGAAAGCTACCCTGTTCACCTTTCTGGTTGGTGTGAATGCAAGTGGTGTGGGAAAAGACGGAGAAGCTGGAGGTTAGAATGGATTGTGATAAGCTATGGCAGTCCTTTTTTTTTAAAAAAAAAAAGGAAGAAGAAAGAAAGAAAAAGCATGGATGTGTGATCCTAATGCAGGGGTTCTCAACCTTGGCAACTTTAAGACTTGTGGACTTCAACTCCATTCTGGGAGTTGAAGTCCACAAGCCTTAAAGTTGCCAAGGTTGAGAACCCCTGTCCTAATGAGTGCAGACTGTCCCATTGTGTTAGACTCCTCCAGTTGGACAGGAGAGGGTGGATCGGGGAGGGTGCCTCCTGTGCTTCTGAGAATGAAGAGGTTGCCTCCATCCGGTCTTGTGCTAGTTGTGTTTGAAGGAGAGGGGTTTCCGGGACGGCCCTGGGACGCTGTATTGATTGGCTGTGTTCTTTGTGCTCCAGGTGCTGCTGCTTCTATAAGAGGAAACGAAAGAAGTCTTCTCAGCGCCAGAAATAACAGGTGTCTCCTGAAGGCATTTTGGGGTCTTTTGCGTACCTGCTGTTCCTGCCACGTCTTATTGAAGGGGGCTCCTGTTGGGGAAGGTCAAGAAACAAGGGACACTTTAAACCAAAAAGAGGGAGAGACAGAGAGAGAGAGAGAAAGAAAAGAGAGAGAGGAGGGGGAAATTCCATAATAAACATTCCGGTGGATTCCCCAGATGGTCTCCCTCATTCACTCCTCCTCCTCGGTACCTGAGGCTCCTTTGGATGGAATCAGGAGAGCATCTCCCTCCCGTCCCCCTCCCAGGCACCCGGTTGCCCTTGACGGAAGAGGAGGCTGGCTACCTTCCTTCCTTGTCTGTGCTTTCCTTCAGTGAAAGGGGGGGGCATTCCTGGCGAATGTGCTTTGTTCCTTCCTTTGGGTTCTCCACGTGCTTCCCCCTCCCCTCCCCTCCCCTCCCCTCCCCAGGGGCTGTTGTTGTGAAGCATAGGGCCAAGTGAAGTCCCGGCTGCGAGGGAAGAATGCTGCTAAAAGAGCCCAGGTTTCTCCTACATCCATACCCTGGGTTTCAACTTTCCCGGGTGGCCAAAGTGGGATAATCTTTGATGGTTGTCCTTGGAGAGCATCCCTGGCAGTAAGCCAACAGTCGGAGAATTGCAATCTACTCTTTAACAGTTGCCTTGATTTACTGGCATGTCTCCTTTTTTTTTTTTTGTTCTCTTCTTCTCAGAATGATTGGAGAAAACTGTCCGTTCTCAACGATCATAAGTTGTTGCACTTTTTATTTTATTTTATTTTTTTAAATTGTAACACGATGGATGCATATTACGCTGTTTTGTGTGTGTTCTCTCCTCGTCGGCGCAAACGAGGCTGGCCCACGTGCTCAGCTTCCTTCCATGCCTCTTCATCCAGGCTGCCCGTCCCTCTTAGGATTCCACCAGGACTGCGGCCAGGTTCTGAACGGCCCGCCCAACATTGTCCGTGCCCTGCTGCTTACTTGAATTTTCCAGCTTCTTATGGAACACCCCGGTTGTGGTTTTGTCTCCGTGGTGCCTATCTTGACCGGCTTGAGATCGAAAAAAAACTTTTCTGCTGGCAGGAGAAGCCAAGTCAGCTGGACTGAACTTTTGGACAAGTGACCGTGGAATGAGGGAGGCACTTTGGCCTTTTTTAAGCAGAGCAAAGCTCGGCCAGAGGGAGGACGCTGCCGTTGCCTTATACTTCTTCTCTGGTTCGGATTTTGCCCAGGTTTTCCAGTCAAACTCTACAGACTTTAGAAGAGGGTGCCATCTAAATAGTGCCTGCCGATCTTTCAGCTTTGTGGCCTGGGCCTGATGTTGATTACACTTACCTGGATACGCAAGGAGATCAATATCAAAAATGCAAGTTTTTTTCTTTCTTTCTCCCAAGCAGACAGGACTTTGGGGATACTTTGAGAGAGAGGTTGAAGAGGATCCTTCTTGAAAAGCCTTGGATTCACCTCCTAAAATCTGTCTAAAAGGCAACACAACCCTGTTGATCAGCGACTAGTTTTTGGGCCCTCCTGGAAAGGAAGCGACCTTCAGAATTGTAGGGGGAGAAGCAAGCAAGAGTTCCTTGTTTGCAAATGAAATAATTGCTAGTAGGGAAAAAGCCACTGGATCCTATAACAACTGGATTCCTGCTCATCTCAAATACTCTTTTCATGCCTGGTGTTTGTCTTAATGTTAAAATCTCGCCCCCATTTCTCTTTGCCGACCTCTAGATTGCTGATCATTTCTCAATTAATGGGCCAGAACCCAGATTTTCAGTGATTTCTGCATTCATTCTCTGAGTTCTATTTCCCCCCCAAAATGGGGTATAATGCAGAAACACAACTCATCATCCTCATCTTTCATCACTGATAAAGAGTTGAGAGTTTCTCCTTGGCAGTCCTTAAGAATTAACTTACTGTCTGTTAAATACCAGTTGAAATTAGCCTTTTATTCCACTCTTACCATGGGACTTAGGCTTGCTTTCTGGAGGAGATCAAAGCTAACGATTCAGAAAGGAGAACTGCAGCTCTGTAATTGTAGCAGGAGCAGCACTTAACCTTTCTCTCACCCATTTTGAAAATTGGCATCCTGAAAGTGAAATATTTTTACACTGAGTTAGCCCCCCCCAACAACTTGAAGCTTGCAAAAAGGGAGAGCTATGTTTTAAATAAAAAACAACTGTGTTTCTAAATCCTCAGTAAATCTCTAGAATGAAATAGGGACGAGGGAAACTGATCTGCTCTGGAGCGCTTTTAGGATTTCCTTTTGTTATAAGCCAATAATTCATTTTGCACAGAGCAGTACAAAATGGGAAAAAAAAACCCAGTTCTCCATTGCTTCTTCGGAAATTGTAATATCAACACTTGGATCTGTAGCCTCCCCTTTCCAATGAGGCAAAACATGTTGGCTTCCAGTTGCGGATAATTTACTTCTCAACTATGTTGAAAAATGTACTGTCTTTCCCCAGAGTCAAGTCTATTTAACAGTGAGGATTGCTTTGCTTCAGGAGTCTTGAATACCTTATTAGCTTGACACAGTTTTTCTGTCAGAACAGATATTTGATATCTGTTTAGAAAATAAAGATAACGATATCCAGTTATCTAGAAAGAGAGCTTCTCACATATATGCATGTTCATCAGCTGTTGGTTATTTTGTCTGGGAGGGGGGGAAAAATCAACCTCTCTTGAGCCAAGAATTGCAGACCTCTCCATATTCTTGAAGTTAGTAAAACTGTTTTATGGGTGTAATCACTCTTCTGACTTCCTTTTTTATATAAATAAGTTCAAATTGCTAATTTAGAAGAAGCTCTGCATGAATGTTCAAAATATGTACCTACATTGCACTGAGAATGACCAGCATCAGCATTAGAAAACTCTTAACTTCATGGTTGCTTTGATAATTTCGCTCTCTTTCAGTTGTTACCCTTTTAACATAACTCAACCATCCCCTGAACCAGCGATGGGGCTTCCAGGGATGTTTGGTCTTCAAGAAGGCCTGCCCAGATGTTCCTAGGTCCAAAATCTTTGCTTCCGTTTCTTTCACGTACCACACCTCCTATAAGGGGATGAGCAATCCATAAATGTGTCTTTCCCAAGGTTTGGCGAGCATGTACTTTTTACAAAATATAAGTGGGAGATACCAGGGTGAGCCCCTAGCCGAGTGTAGCTTAGTGTTGAGGGGGTGATAAACGTGCACTGCCAATTTGTACTTTCCTGCAAGTGCAAAGCCACAATCTTTTGCTTTCTCAAGATACTAATGAGAAGAGGAACAGTTTTATGTCTTGTCTTTCTCGGGGCCTCGAAGGATTGTACCAACTCCTTGCCTCAAAGGCTGCGAGTTTAATAGTTTTGAGTGTCAGTAACTGAGGAATGAGAGATTGGCCGCTTTCTGCAGGCCTTGATGTTGGCACGACCGCTGGCAATGAAAGGACCCAGTTGCAGATTTACTTGGCCTCCGCAGTCCTCCGAGCTGCGTCTGTGTGATGCGTATCCCATAAGTAATCGGAAACAACCTTGTCTTTCTTCAAACTAATGTTTTTACTGTCCATGGAATTGTTTGTGAAGGGTGGAGAAATGTAAATTGTACTGAAGTTATAGGAATTATATTAATGATACCAAGGATCTGCAGATGGGCAGATTGCGTTGCCCTGCAACTCCCCATGATCCTGATTTAGCCCAGCTGATGGGGGGAATGCTGAGATTTGTAATTCAGCTATTTCTTGTCCGTCCCCTGCACGGCGTGTGTGATTCTCAGGAGGGGGAAAGCCTTTATTTTGTTCTTGGATTTGTAGGCAGCAAGCCTTGAGTTTGAACGTGGGCAGCAGCCCTGGCTTCTGTTCGCTTTATTGCCAAACGAGAAGAGAGGTTCTTCGCCCTGACCAGAACGCCTTCGCGCAGTAGACCCGTCTTTTCTCACCCCGCTAAATCCCAGGAGAAGGCCACCTCTTTCTCCCCAAGCTGGGGGCTGCGTGTTCCCTGGCTCCTGGGACCAGCTCACAGCTTAATATCTCTCCCTGAAAAATGTTGAGTGGGTGACAATCCAAGCAGCCTAGGCAGAAGTAGGAAGGCCTTCATGTCACCTCTCTTGTTCTTTTCAGACTGTCTCAGGAATGTAATCGCTTCCCCCCCTCCAAAACAAGATATTTCACCGCCACCCACCCCCAACTGCGCTATTGCCGTATGACTTTAGGTGCTACCTTGTGGAATTTAGAACAGCAGTTGCCTTTTCCACTTAGGAAGCCCACTGGATGGGGGCAAAAGTGGGTTTCGCCATGATCAGAAGAGAAGGGAACTAAGACTTTGGGCGTCTGGACCAGAACCAAATATTGCATCTTCTCCCCGGCAGGGAAGTGCAGCTGAGTGGCTTGCTCCCATTGGAAACCTCGTGATGTATATTTTATTACGTCTGTTTCTTTTACCTTCGTCGGCCGTTGTGCTTTTAAATCGTGGGATGGGGATAGCGAATGAGGGCAGCTCTTCTTACTGTAAAGAAAAATCAGCTGTGAAAATCTTTTTAGTTCCTCTTTTTTTTAAGAAAAGTATTATGTGCACTGTTCTTATTTTTGTTGAAATGCCTTTGGGGTTTTTTTATTTTAATGGTTTCATTTGAAACACAGGATGCAATGTTTTACTGTCCTCTCATCATTCGTGTCCTGCAGTGGCCGCTTGGTGGGGAACACAAAATATCTTTTCCAGATGAATGTCAGTTTGAGATGCATCTGAAAACAGTTCAGCCAGGATAAGGGCTTATCTATGCTGTGGGTGAAAAAATCCTTCCTTTTAAGCAATGGTGGGGTTTTATTGTGCCAGGAAATGGGTCTTTCTGGGTTCGCCTGTTTTAATGGGACATTGCAAGAAATGTTGTGTACCTTGAATACATTCTTCCCCCTAAATGGCACCATTTTAATGTAAAATAAAACATTGACTTTGCTCTGTTCATTTCTGGTCTGTTCATGGTTTTGCCACAGATCTTGGGCCCTGGAATTAACATCTTGAAATCAGAATGAAAACAAATGCTAGAGTGTGTTTCTTTATACTGGCAGTCCTTGATTTATGACAACAATTGGGACGGGAAATCCAGTTGTAAGTTGTTGCGGTCGCAAGTTGAGACATTCACAAGACCAGATCGGTTTTTTGACATTTTTTTTGGGGGGGGAGGTTGTTAAGTGAATCACCATGATCATTAGGCAAATCCATTCTTCTGAATGGGCATGTTTTTTCTGGAAACCAGCACAAAGCCAGAAATTAGCAATAAACCTCAAGAATGACATCATAAATCAGGTCGTCAAACATCATGCACCTCCTCAAAATGTTAACCTGCTGTCTGCAGAGACAAGGTTCATTTTTCAAAATGGCTTAAGTGCTGCTGCTTTCCTGATATATATATATATATCAAACCTTTAAAATACTTATCTGCATATCAAGAGCTCAGCAACATTTATATAAAAGATTGCTGGAATCACCGGGATGTAATTGCTTGATCAAGCAAGCCCACTTTTGGGGGCGTTAAATCTTACCCTTGGATTTTTAGGTATCACTGTTAACACACATCACTGTTTCCTGGCTTCTGCTAATATAAAATGCTAAAAGGCAGGTCAGTCTTTTACCAAGCTTCTAGCATCGATTCTCTCCTGGACTTAAAATATAAACCTATTCAGCAGTACCGTATCAAGCAGAGCAGATCTGCTTTATATTTTGGAGGTTAAGCCTACGGTTTGAATAATTAATATAAAGTTATATAATCTGGCGACGAAGCATTACAGGCCAGTCTTGGTGATGCTCTGAAGCAAGTGTTTTTTCAACCTTGAAGTAGACTTCAACTCCCAGAACTCCCACAGCTAGCATGGCTGGCTGAGGAATTCTGGGAGTTGAAGTCCACCCATCTTAATGCTGTCAAGGTTGAAAAAACATTGCTCTAAAAAGGATTCAGTTCACCCTGGAGTAACTTCGGTCGCAGCCTTACGGCCCACCTTCTTTGCGTCCACAGCCGAGTTTCCCTCCGGCGGATCTTCCCCTGAATTGCACCCGCACAACAACCTTGGAGGTAGGCAGGTCTGAGAGCAGCAGCTCTGTAGCTTAACGGAAAGTCGAGCCGTGGGCGGCGTCCGCTTGCTATGCTGACCCCTAGAGGAGCGGAGCGGTAACATTCCTCGCGCGCTGCTTTCTGGGTAACGTAGTTTCGCCAGAGAAGCCTTCCTTCCGGCCTCTTCTTTGTTGTCTCTTGGCCCAATGGGCGCGGCGCCGCCCTCCGTGCCACTTCCTCATTGGTCCGCGCGGCTGCCCAATACGAGGCTGGAAACGTGGCATTCCTTTGTCGCAGCTGGGTTCTTCTCGCCCCCCCCTTTTGGCGATGGAACGCGCCAATCCCCGCCGCTGAAGCTCTCGCTCCGCCCGGTTCGGGGTTGTACCATTAGGCAGGCGATAGGGGGACCGAGGGCGGGGAAAGGAAGGCTCGCGAGGGGAAGGGGGCGGATGCTGGCGGCGCGGCGGGCACTGTGGCCGGGCTGGCGTGGCTGGAGCTGCGAACGCAGGAAGATGAAGTTGCTGACGGCCGCGGCCCTGCTGGGGCTGGGCGGGGGTCTCCTGATGCTGCTCTTCCCGGGCACTCATGCAGAGGAGCGCAAGAAGGGTCCCAAGGTCACGGCGAAGGTGAGCAAGCGGGGAGGGGGGGAGGGGAGGCACCCAGGCTCAATATTCCGCGTGCATCCTCCCCCCCCCCGCTCGACCCACTCGCTTTGCAGCGGGATTCGGCGCCCGTGCAGCCCCCGTCCCGATTGCAACCCCGTTGCAACAGCCTGGCGGCCGGCCAGTGCACGGAGGGGTTTTCCACCCCCCCTGCCTCTGCTGGCCAGTTTTTAGTCTATCCGCGTGCATTCGCACACGCGCGCACGTGTGGATGTGCACGCACACGTGTATCAAGACCGGTGGGGTGGTGGGAAACGGGAACCTTAATCCTGGGAACCGGCCGCGTCCGATCAGCCGGGAGGCTGCCCATGCCTCGGTAGGTGGCATCCAAGGTACATAAGAACATAAGAAGAGCCCTGCTGAATCAGGCCAAAGCCCATCGAGTCCAGCATTCTGTGTCACACAGTGGTCCACCAATTGTACATGGGGATCTTGAGCAGAAAGAGAAGGCAAAACCCTCCCTTTCCCTTGACCCCCAACAAATGGTACTCAAGGGAATCCTGCCTGCCTCAACCAACATAGAGGCGGCACATGGACATCCGTTTTAATAACCACCGATACACTTGGCCTCCATGAATCTATCTAACCCTGCCTTGAAGCTGTCAAGGCTGACAGCTGTCACGATCCCTTCTGGAAGTGAATTCCATAAATCAACGACCCTCTGGGTGAAGAAATATTTCTCTTTATTTGTCCTCACTTTCTTACCTATGAGCTTTAGGGAGTGCCCCCTTGTCCTAGGCACAGACGCCCCCCCCCCCATGAAGCAGGGACTCCAGGAATAGGATTGCCGGTCATCCCGTGGCAGGGTGAGGGTTGGCAGGCTGGCCCCGGAGAGCCCAGAAGCAGGAGATTTGCAGGGGGTTATTTTTGCTTTCTTTCTGGGGACTCTTAATGTGCCGCATCGCTCGCTGCAGGATTGCTCACGAGGAAGCCCCCCTTGGATCCAGGGGGATCAACTCCTGGCTGGTGAAGTGCACAAATTGCAGCCTAGCCTCGCCTTGCAGAGCCCCTGAAATGAAGGAGAGCCTTGACCAGAGTGATGACATGGCATTTTCCAAAGACTTAAAAACTGGACTGTGGTTTCTAGGCGAAGAGGAAGGACGTTTGGGAGGGATGGAGGGCAGCCACCCAGGCCAGAAGGATTGGCCCTCTCTTCCACTCCCAGGAACCGTTAGCCAAGTCCGAGATATGAATAAGAGGAAGCCGTTGTATATTCTAATAAAAGCATCTGAAAGCTTGTGCCCGTTCAGACAGCAGCCGTGGGGGGAGAATTTGCGCAGGACCAGGTGTATGGCCCTTAGTTCGAGCCAATTGATCCTGTGGCGTAGGTCCTCCGTGCTCCACCTCCCTTGGGCTATCTTGTCCGTGGAGTGGGCCCCCCACCCGAACAGGCTTGCGTCGGTCGTGACTGTGATCCTGTCTGGTTCCCTGAGCGGGGCGCCCCTTCTTAGGGCGCCTGACCTCCACCATCTGAGGGATGCTATGACCTGGGGTGGAACCCTGACCCTCTTGAGCGAAGCGCTCTGGTTCTGCCTTTGGTAAGGGAGCAGAAGCCATTGGAGACTTCTGGAGTGGAGCCTTGCCCAAGGAACAATTCCCAGGCATGAAATCATCTTTCCCAGTAGCTGAGAGAGCTGTACTATGGAGACCGACCTTCTCTGTGTTACCAGAAGCGCGAGCTTCCTCAGGCTCTCCCGCCGCTCCTGTGAAAGATAAACCATGCCCTGTTCTGAGTCTATGATGGCCCCCAGATGTAGGAGCCTCCTTGATGGTGTGAGCTGGCTTTTCTTGTGGTTTACTGAGAAGCCATGAGTCTGGAGGGTGTCTATGGTGATCCAAATGTCTGTCAGGGCTGCCTGGTGAGAGCCCGAAAGGATCAGGATATCGTCCAAATAGCACAGGTCTGGTAGAAGTCTCCAAGGACATCACACCCAATGAGCTCTCCACCGCGGTTACTCAAATTGTGTCGTCTTCATCCCTTGCCTGATACGCTTACATGACTTAAATTCAAGGAGTCTCCAGTTTATAACGGTCCATTTAGTGACTGAAGTTACATCAGCACTGAAAAATGACCGTTATGACCATTTTTCACACTTATGACCCTTGTAGCGTCCCCGTGGTCATGTGATTTACATTCGGATGCTTGACAACTCATTTATGATGGTCGCCATGGCCTGGGGTCATGTGATCGCTTTTTGTGACCTGATCAGCAAAGTCAATGGGGAAGCCCAATTCACTTAACAACCTGTTATTAACAACTGCAGTGATTTACTTAACAACCGTGGCAAGAAAAGCGGTCAAAACTCAATTAACATCTGGCTCATTTAGCGACAGAAATGTTGGGCTCAAGTGTAATAATCATACAGTTGGAAGGGACCTTGGAGGTCATCTAGTCCAACCCCCCTGATCAGGCAGGAAACCCTATACCATTTCAGATAAATGGTTGTCCCATCTCTTCTTAAAAATGTCCAGTGTTGCAGCATTCACCGCTTCTGGAGGCAGGTTGTTCTACTGGCTAATTATTCTAACTGTCAGGAAGTTTCTCCTTAGTTCTAGGTTGCTTCTCTCCTTGGTGAGTTTCCATCCGTTGCTTCTTGTCCTGCCTTCAGGTGCTTTGGAGAATAGCTTGACTCCCTCTTCTTTGTGGCAGCCCCTGAGATACTGAAACACTGCTATCATGTCCCCCCTCGTCCTTCTCTTCGTTAAACTAGACCAGCGGTTCTCAACCTGTGGGTTGCGACCCCATTTGGGGTCGAACGACCATTTCACGGGGGTTGCCAAACACCGCAGTCCGCCATTTTTTCCCCCTTTTCCCCTCGGCCGGTGCAGGGGGCAGCACCGCGCATGCGTGGGGTAGCACCGCGCATGTGCGATGCAGGCCGTCGCGCCGTGAATGTGCGATGCGGGGCACCGTGCATGCGTGATGCGGGCCGTCACGCTGCGCATGTGCAATGCAGGCCGTTGCACGTGTGCTGTGGCCATCGCACCACTAGACAGACCCAATTCCAGCAGCCGTTCCTTATATGTGGTCGTAAGTCAAGACTACTCGTATTAGGCTTTGTCCTGAAACCACAGTGCAAGCTTAACCAGGCAAACCCTGATGTTTGCAATTCGTTTAGTGGTGCTTTGACTCCGCTACAACAAAGGGCAGTTGGTGACCAAGGAGGGCCGGGTTTCAGCAACCGGTGCCAGAGACGGGCTCCAGGAATTGGGTTCTGAATTCAGAATAGGAACAAATTTGCCTCAGCAGCCAGTTCTTGATAGCAGCCTGTGTTTCTCTCCCCAGGTGTATTTTGATGTTATGGTTGGAGAGGAAGAAATGGGGCGCATTGTCATCGGCCTCTTTGGAAAGACGGTCCCCAAAACGGTGGAGAATTTTGTTGCCTTAGCCACAGGAGAGGTAAGTTGGACGTCGGCTCCGTGGTGCGGTCATTTCTGAGTGACCACAAAATTAGGGGTTGGATTGGTGCAAGATGGTAATGCTTCACAAGCGGTAGATAAAGCAGAGAAACTGATAGCTGTGGGTGGCTGGGGGAAAACAAATCCTCACTGATGTTCTTCTGAGCAGGGCTGGCCCCACAGTTGAGTAAAAGGGGGAAATCCCCCCCCCTGGAAGTAGGTGGTTGATGTTACGAAGAAAGTAAACCACTCTACATTTATTAATAATATTGGATTGGATCTATTTAGCTGTTTATTTACAGATTTCTGTGGCTGCCTGTCCTGGGTCACAACTCACAACAATAAACCATAAAATTCTGGCTTGCCTGGATGAAGGGGGAACCCCTCTCAATGAGAAAGGGTGGTCTTTTGTGCTTAAAAGCTTTTTGGTGCTCAATTGGATTAGGAAAACATTGGATCCACTTTCTGTCTGCTGAGACGACATTGTTTTTTTCACCTGCTGTTTGGGATTCCTGAGTTTGGAATCCCAAGGGGGCACTGCCAATGTTTAAGGTATGGGTCCCCTGCGTCCACCACCCTCATGCTTTGCTACTTTTGTTTGCCAGAAAGGATTTGGGTTCAAGGGCAGCAAGTTCCACCGTATTATCAAGGACTTCATGATCCAGGGAGGAGATTTTACCCGGGGCGATGGAACAGGAGGTAAGACTCAGGAGAGGAAGTTGAGGTGGTTCCAAATTCAATCTCTTTGAGGTGTGTCATGTTTTTAGCAAAGACGCCCTGTAGCGAACAATAGGTTTGATTAGCAACCACCTTGATGTGCAAAAAGTTGTACAACTAGGTCTGTCACATGAATGATCTGCTTTCCAACCCTCACAACTTATGGCTACACTGGGCAGGCTACAGTAAGTGGAGTAACATCTGTACCCCCTGCAGAGCGTGGAAACTACGACTCCCAGAATTCCTTGCACATCCGAGGGTGCCATCTTTAATTCTTGGGCACTACTGCCTCAGTGAGATACTTTTCCCTAAAGTACCATGTCCTCTTGAGTGGGTTGATCTCCATGTGGAGTTTTCATTATTTTTTCAATCCTGCCCTTCAGTGTGAGAGTCGAGATAACAACAGTTTTAACTGTTTAATACAGCGGTTCTCAACCTGTGGGTCGCGACCCCATTTGGGGTCGAACGACCATTTCACGGGGGTCGCCAAAGACCGCAGTCCGCCATTTATTTTGGTCGGCCATTTTTTTTTGGTCCGCCATTTTTTTCCCCTTTGCGATGCGGGCTGTCGCGCCGCACATGCGCGATGCGGGCCCGCCATTTTTTTTTGGTCGGCCATTTTTTTTGCCCTTTGCGATGCGGGCCGTCGCGCATGCGCGATGCGGGCCTGCCATATTTTTTTTGTCGGCCATTTTTTTTATTATTATTATTTTTTGGTTGGCCATTTTTTTCCCCTTTGCAATGCGGGCCATTGCGCCGCACATGCGCGATGCGGGCCGGGGTCGAGCCCCGGAAAAGGTTGAGAACCGCTGGTTTAATACAAAAGCTAACGCTAAGCTTTTGTCAGCCAACACTGCCGACATCATCAGAGCTTAATACAAGATTACTGGGAGTCCTTGTTATATTGCCGGACGGCTCTGCGCCCGGCTTCTCGAACTAGTCATCGGTCCGTCTGTTTTCTCAGGAGTGCTGCCAATGAACGATCGAGCAGCAAAGGACCTTAAGATGGGGGAGGGTGGGGACGACCAGAAGTGGATCAATATACCCACGGAGGTTCATGGAAGAAGGCAGCGCTCCAGAGTGGGAGAACAGACGTAGGAGCATATCCATCAGAGACTACCCTGATAGATGCCCGGATCCACCCAATATACCCCCTCCCCCGAGCACACATCAAGGAACATAAGAACATAAGAAGAGCCATGCTGAATCAGGCCAAAGCCCATCGAGTCCAGCATTCTGTGTCACACAGTGGCCCACCAATTGTACATGGGGATCTTGAGCAGAAAGAGAAGGCAAAACCCTCCCTTTCCCTTGACCCCCAACAAATGGTACTCAAGGGAATCCTGCCTGCCTCAACCAACATAGAGGCGGCACATGGACATCCGTTTTAATAACCACCGATACACTTGGCATCCATGAATCTGTCTGACCCTGCCTTGAAGCTGTCAAGGCTGACAGCTGTCACGACCCCTTCTGGAAGTGAATTCCATAAATCAACGACCCTCTGGGTGAAGAAATATTTCCCTTTATTTGTCCTCACTTTCTTAGCTATAAGCTTTAGGGAGTGCCCCCTTGTCCTGGTATTGTGTGATAGAGAAAAGAATTTTTCTCTATCCACATTTTCTATCCCATGCATGATTTTATACACTTCGATCAAGTCACCCCTTAAACGCCGCCTTTCAAGGCTGAAGAGACCAAGGCGTTGCAATCTGGTTTCATAAGGGAGGCGCTCCATTTCCTTGATCATTCTTGTTGCCCTTTTTTGCACCTTTTCCAGTTCCATTATATCCTTCTTGAGGTGCGGTGACCAGAACTGTACACAGTACTCCAAGTGTGGTCTCACCATCGATTTGTACAGAGGCAATACAACACTTGCTGACTTATTTTCGATTCCCTTCCTAATCATGCCAAGCATGGAATTTGCTTTTTTTACTGCTGCTGCGCATTGGGTTGACATCTTCATTGAGCTGTCCACCAAAGGAAGATCAGATGGATCCAGGAATAGAACCAAAAAAGGGGATAAGTGCAAGCGAGCGAAAGCAACCAGCGTATGCTAGCAGAAAGAAAGTGATTGAGCCCAGGAAAAAAGAAAATAGTGACCTCGGAGGATGCCAACACAGCAAGAGACGCGTGCCCTTTAAGAACAAACCAAGTAGAGAAAATGGACGGACCGATGACTAGATCGAGAAGCCGGGCGCAGAGCCGTCCGGCAATATAAAAAGACTCCCAGTAATCTTGTATTGTGCTCTGATGATGTCGACAGTGTTGGCCGACGAAAGCTTAGCTTTAGCTTTTGTATTAAACAGTTTTTGTTTTAATATTATCCTGGTGCTCGGGCTATTTTATTTCTATTATATATATGGAGCGAAGAGGCTGTAAAGATCACCACAGTCAGGCCAGTGAGCAATAAAATCAGTTGTGAAAGAAAGAGAAGAAGGAGGCTGAGTTCACACAGTACTCTGAGCTACCCTATGGTTTATTTGGTGCTGCAGTGTGAAGAGAGTGAATCCAGCCAGAGAGCTCAATTATAGATTGGCAGGTGAACCTTGTGATTCGGTATATCATGGATAGGTGAATCTTGGTCTAGGATTGTGTGGAAACACAATGGCTGAAAAGCAAGGAAATTGGTGCCAATGAGTTCCTGTGATGTGCATAAGCTCTTCTTTAACATCTGAAAAGGACGCAGGGATCTCCGAGAAGCTGGGAGATGCTTTTCCCTAAAGCAGGGGTAGGCAACCTCGGCCCCTTCATGACTCGTGGACCTCAACTCCCAGAATTCCTGAGCCAGCATGGCTCAGCTTAGAAACTCTCCCTTTCCCCTCAGCATGGCTGGCTCAGGAATTCTGGGAGTTGAAGTCCACGAGTCAAAAGAGCCAAGGTTGCCTACCCCTGGTCTAGGAGGCTCACCGCTTAGAACAGGAGGACTTAGGACAGGGGTAGGTGACCTTGGCTCTTTTGACTCGTGGACTTCAACTCCCAGAATTCCTGAGCTAGCCACACTTAGAGGAAAGGGAGAGGTTTCCAAGCTGAGCCATGCTGGCTCAGGAATTCTGGGAGTTGAAGTCCACGAATTGAAGTCCATAAAAGAGCCAAGGTGGCCTACCCCTGCTAGCTCATTGGTGGACAACTATGGCAGTTTTAAGACTTGTGGACTTCAACTCCCAGAATTCCTGAGCCAGCCTGGCTCAGCTTGGAAACCTCTCCCTTTCCCCTCAGCATGGCTGGCTCAGGAATTCTGGGAGTTGAAGTCCACAAGTCATAAAAGCCAAGGTCACCTACCCCTGTCCAAGGTCACCTACCCCTGAGCCAAGGTTGCCTATCCCTGCCCTAAAGTATCATGTCCTCCTGAGTGGGTTGATCTCCACATGTGGTCCAGATAGATCTCAAGTTGAGACTCTCTCGTCTCTGTTTTGGGCAGCATTACGTCTCTCCTGTTCTCATCTTTGCCAGGGAAGAGCATTTACGGAGACCGTTTCCCAGATGAGAACTTCAAGTTGAAGCACTACGGGCCGGGATGGGTCAGCATGGCAAATGCCGGCAAGGACACTAACGGGTCTCAATTCTTCATCACTACTGTCAAGACTTCATGGCTGGACGGCAAGCACGTTGTCTTCGGCAAAGTCCTGGAAGGGATGGTAAGTGGGGCTCCGGTTGGGTTGGGTGAGAGTCAGTCTTGTCCAGGGCATAGATCTGTGTTTCTCAACTTCAGGTTGGGTGGACTTCATGCCGGCTGGGGAATTCTGGGAGCTGAAGTCCACACTTCTAAAAGCGGATGAGGGTGAGAAACGCTGGTCTAGATGCAAAGGTTCAAAATTAGAAGAGCTGAATTTGACCATTACTACAACTCCATTGGGTTTCCTCCCTCTAGTTGAATGTCTTGTTGAGTCACAGAACAACCAATTTAGAGGATGTACCAAAACAGCACTTCTGACTTCCTTTTTTAAAAAAGATTGCATCATGGTTAAACGTTGGTTGTGACTGGAGAATGCATTTATCAGTACGATGCTGGCCTGGCTATGTGATTCTTCCCATTCATTACCAATTTGTCTTTTTTGATGCCAATTACCACCATCTTTGTTTTCCCAGGTTGTATGCAACTTGGGTCTACCTTGCGGTCTTGAAGATGTAAATCTCATCTAGATTGAGGTTCTGATGAGCCAAAGCTGGATTTGGCAACTGTTTCCCACCAGGTGTTGAAATAAACTTGCAACATTGTTGGCCAGGCCTAGTGACAGTTGGAATTTAATAATTACCTGAAAAACCCATCTCCCTGCCTTGTCCTAAGTAAAAGTAAAGATTTTAGAGGCCTCAACTTCTCACCATCCTTCCCAGCTGGATCAGACAGGAAACACGATCAGATGAGCTCATTTTACTGTATTGCCAGACTATTTAATATAGACTGTTGCAAGTCTGAAAGTACAAATCTCTCACCTTCTATTTTTATAGCCTGATAAGTCAGGGATGATCTTTTCCAAGTTGCTTTCTTGGCCTGTTTGGCAGCTCTGGGCTCCCCCTCCTCCTATAGGACCATTCTCTGGGCAGCATCTCTTCCCCCCCCCTCTCCCAAGGTCATTCCCATATACTATGGCATCATCCTGGACCCTCAACTGACCCTCCAAGCTGCAGCAGGGACCATTAGAACTTGAGAGGGTGGAGACCAGAACGTACGTGAGATAATGTCCTCCATGGTAGATGGGGCCATCAATTCAGGACTTTGTTCCTATCTCTTTCTAGGATGTTGTCCGGAAGATGGAAAGCACCAAGACAGACAGTCGCGACAAACCCCTGAAGGATGTCATCATTGCGGACTGCAACGTCATTGAGGTGGAGAAACCATTCGCCATTGCCAAAGAATAATCTGGGGTTGCTGGAGGGCCAGGTTCTGGTCTGCAAAAGGGCTGGAGGCCCTACCTTCTTCCCGGGGCCTCATTCATCTGCTGAGCGCCCGTTGCTCTCTTTCTCCCCCCCCCCATGCTGTGTGGTGGGGCCTCCGTTTCTGCAACCACCGCTCAACTTCTTCCATTTCCATCATCAGCCTCGGTGGGCAGCGGGGCCCCTTCCAAGGGGCCAGGAGTGTTGCGTCGCCTCCATTCTTTTTGTAAAAAGCACATGGACCAATAAACATGACCATTGTGTTTTTTTTAGAACTTCTACCTTGCCTTTGTCCTCCTCAGCCAGGACCGGGGAACCCAAGCCAACTGTAGTTGATGCCCTGAAGCGTGGCTTAACACATGCTGTACACCCAGTTGTAAAAGTGGAAGCTCTCAACAGTTGCCTTTTGATGAGCAAAACAGGATAAAATCCCAGTTGTGACCTCCGATTTTGGAAACGGAGGAAGCTGTTCTGGGCACTGGTGGAAAATGGCATCATTCCCAGTGTGAAGAACTTTAAAAAGTTGGTTTTGAGGAACTTGGCTTAGCCACGATAGCCCACCAGATCAGGGTTTCTCAACCTCAGCAGCTTCAATTGGGTGAACTTTTAACTCCCAGAATTCCCAACTGGTGGGAGTTGAAGTCTACCAGTTGCAAAGTTGCTAAGCTTGAGAATCACTGCTGGATCACAGTCCCCATTTTCCTCAGCCATACTAGGAACATTGGTAGTGACACACCTCCCCCCCCCATTTGGAGGTCTATCCAGTTTTCAACAATTGGGAGGAATTACCAGCCTTAAAATAAGACCGACAACCTCTGTCCCAATGAGAAGAGGGAAAAGATTAAACAACAAAGGATCACAGGTGTCCCCCTCTGCTGAGACCGAACAGCATTCGAGTTGGCACAAATTCTGAGAGTTGAAGTCCACGCCTCTTACAAGTGGTTGAGAAACTCTTATTTTACTAGTAGTGTCTTCCTAAGTAAGACCAATGACCTTTCCAGATGCTGTATTCTCCTCCTGAAGAGATGTAGCCGAAATAAACCACGGTGCATTTTAATGGATAGCCTACTCAACAAGTCTAGGATCTACTATGGATGTTCCCCCCCTTACCCTGGTGAAATGGAAGATGATGGGTAAGCTGTGTCCTTGATCCCTCCGTTTTTCACGCAAGAGAAGCTGGGGGGGGGGGAAGGGGGTGTCTCCCCTTCCAAGGGACAAAATTGCAAAGCGGGCAGCTCCATGTCTCTCTAGGCAGGAAGGAAAGGAGCAGAACACCAACTCAATGTGTCTCTGTCATTGTCCTTTGCAGCCCTGAGTCTGTTAAGAGCTTTGCTTCCAGGCAGATGATGGTCTTGGGCATAGAGGCCCTGCAGGACACCGCTTAGGATTATATTCGGAAGCAGATCTGAACAAAAAGAGGAAGGAAAACTGTAGCCGTTGGCAGTTAGATTTCCTACCTTTTTGCATTTGGGAAAGCAAAACTGATTGCGTTGCTCAGGGCAGGGATCTGCAACCTTGACAATTTTAAGACGTGTGGACTTAAGTTCCCAGAATTCCTCAGCCAGCATAGCTGGAAGCTGGAGTCCACAAGTCTTAAAGTTGTCAAGGTTGCAGACCCCTGACTTATGGAGTGGCTGCCAACCACAGGCCCAGAGATAAATTAAGTCTTTGCCCCGACCCCAGCCAAGAAAGTGGGACACAAAGCTTAAGAATAACAACAACAAAAGCCATAAAATACAACACTTGTTGAACTAGCTTAGGGTTCAACTAGTTCTAGAGTGAAGGTTCTGGGGGATAGTGGGTAAGTAGAACAATTTTAATAGTTCTCTTTCCCTTTAAACCAGGAGGGAGGGGCACACTGGTTAACAGCCAGCCCACGAAAGGCCTGGGCTCTTAATCCAAATTTTCCCAGCTTTGTATCCTCTGGGTAGATGGCTTTTGGGTTCCAGAATTCTTCAGTTGCCATGCAGGCCGGGGGGATTGTGGGAAGGTGAAGCCATGTCTGGAGGGGCTCCCCACCAGCGTATCTCAAGCTCGGCAACTTTTAAGACGTGTGGACTACAGCTCCCAGAATTCCCCAGCCAGTAATGGAAGCCACACGTCTTAAAAGTTGCTGAGGTTGAGAAGCGCTGGTCTATACTTTCTGGAAGAGGTGAGGGACCCCTCTAGAAGCTTCTGCAACCCTCTTCCCCCCCACACACACTCCCCCCCCCCCGCAGCTTCCTTCTTGACAACATGGCTTGGAGCAGGGGTGTCAAACTCAATTTCACTGAGGGCCGCATCAGCATTGCGGTTGCCTTGGGGGGGGCAGGTTGGTGTGGCCAGGGTAGGTGCGGCCTACTGGGTGGGCATGGATGGAGTGGGTGTGGCCTACTGGGTGGGCGTGGCCAGCGCTACATCATTCGCGTCCAGGGGGCCTGTGGGGGCCTGGGCAGGAGTGGGACAGATCTGGGGGTCTCTGGCAGAAGGGGGTGGGACCGGGGCAAGCGCCAAGGCATGGTCCATGTCTTCATTCCTCACAAAGGGGGACACCTCCCCAGCATGCGGGGTGGGGCCGATGCGGCAGGGGCTGGTTCCTCGCTGTTTCCGGACGGCCTTGTGGAGCTAAGACTGGATGCGTTTCAGCATAGATGGCCACCACAAGATTGTACATTGGCTCCCGGCCAGCCTGGGCCAAGGCTAAGGCAGCGGGGGCCGTTCCCTCACTGTTTCCAGGATGGCTTCGCGGGCCGCATCCGGCCCCCGGACCTTGTGTTTGACACGTCTGGCCCGGAGTGAAGCTTGCTGGGTGCAGTCATTTTGAAGAGCATAGCTTTCCACACTTTCTCCCTCGCCTGCAAAGGGGAAGCGGTCCTCACCGCAAACCTATCACAAAGTTATCTTTTGGCCTCGAAACTCCCATTGCATTTTGCGGTAGTCCTCAACATAACGACCGTAATGGAACTTTCCCATTATAGTTGTATGCTGGGATGGCGGTAAATCGGGCCGGTCATGTGACCGACCCGATTTTATGACCTTTTTTCTGCGGCAGTCATTAAGCAAAGGCTGCAGTCATTAAGCGAAGCCATTTGCGAAGCAGCTGGCTACAAGGTGAGGATTTATAAAAGTCTGCACTTTGTCCCTGGTTTGGCTTTCATCATACCCTTCCAACTTTATATTATTATTATTATTATTATTATTATTATTATTATTATTATTATTATTATTATTATTATTATTATTATTATTATTATTATTATTATTATTATTATACCCAAAGCTTCCAAAACACATTTGGCCTTTCCCAGCCTCTGCTGGATGGCACAGCCTTGGCTAACTGGTGTTCCCCTTCCTCTGTCACCCCCACTCCCCCCCCAAAAAGTTTTCTTCAAGACTTACCCGTGGAAGATGGGAGCACGTACGGATCGCTGTGGAAGCTTATGCCAGGCCGGTGAGAGAGCTGGGCACAGGGGCTGTTGGAGAGAAGAAAGTGCCACCTTGTGTGTTAGAACAAGCAGGAAAGGGGCAAAGAGTAACAGAATTAACAGTCAGAAGGGAGCTTGGGGGTCATCTAGACCAACCCCCTGCTCAAGCAGGAGACCGTATACCAGTCTGGTAAAATGGTTGCCACTTGACTTGATGGGCACCTTCCTTTCTATAAAAATAAGGGGGATGAGAAGCAAACCAGCCAGCAAACAAGTTTTCATGCTTCATGGGAAGAATAACAGCTAGAAGGGACCTGAGAGGTGTTCTAGACCAACCCCCTGCTCAGGTAGGAGAACCTTCTACATCACCTATATCTTCCTTCCTCCATGTTACTCAGGGTCCTTCAGTGCTTAAAGTAAGCAGGGAAGTGGGGACTTTTTTCTAGGCTGGGGGCTACTCAGGATTTGGGGTGGCATGCCAGGGGTGGCAGTCAAAGAGAGACAGGCAGATTTGGGGGACTCAGTGATCTTCCTCCCTGCATCCTATGCAATGTCACTTTCCAGAATATTTGCAGCTCAGGGTTGAACTGTGAGGTTCTTGGTGCTTTCTGAGCTTGTTTTCTAAGCGGGCGTTTCATTACCAAACTAGATAACATCATCAGTGCTTCAGTGATGCATATGATGACCAGTGCACTGATTCTGTTACCTACTTTGGTAATGGAATGTCTGCAAGAAAACAGCCAAGCTACCATCTGATCAAGCTATAATTACTAAAATTTTAGATTGTGCAGAAATGGATAGATTAACACTGGAGATTAAAGAGAAAGATGATTCAATTTATTTTAAAACTTGGGAAAATTTTTACCAATGGTTAGAGATACGTAAATGATGGACTTTTAACTAAGTTTTAGATTTTAGGTTAATAATATTGTTATTTTTAGTGTGTTTAAAAGATAATGTGATAATTATGATCATTTGAGAATGTACTAATGATGATAATGTTGATTAGATGAGATTTTAATAATTTTGTTTACCTATTCAAAGGAAGTCTATTTATCTATCAATTTTTAGTATGATGGTTCCACTTAACTTCATTGCATGATTGCTGACTACGATATGAATTATGTTATTTAATACTTAGACCCGGACGGAAACTTGTTTGTTAAAGCATGAAATTATTGTTGGGGGTTGCCCCCATTATTGTATTTACCCCTACCCTACCCCAAATTCCACATCCCTCCCTTTTCCCATACCCATATTGATCCTATCCTTTTTTACCTATACAAAATTTAATAAAATATTTAAAAAAAAGAAAAGAAAAGAAAACAGCCAAGCTCAGAGAGCACCAAGGATGCCACGGAATGTGACTTGCTCAGAGAAATTGTGCCTAAATATTCCTGGAGAAATAGAACTGGAAGAAGCTGGACTTCTTGTGTTTTCTAGATTTATAGACAATCTTGTTTTTCTCCTTAAGACCCAACAGCTCTCCCAAAGCCGATTTCTAAGGGTGATGGAAATCCGATATATCTAGAACATAGAAGGTTGTCAAACATTGGAATAAACAATGACGTCAAGGTGGTACTTGGAACCCCCTCACCCATCCAAAGTTGGGGTGCTCCCCCAGCCCCTCCCTTAAAAAACCGAAAAGAACTTGCCTGAAGTCCTGAAAGGATGAATTCTCATCCCACCTGTTGAAAAAGAAACCAAATACAAAGTCTTCAACAGAACAAAATATTTGTAGCTTGGGGTTGAAATGAGAGATCCTTGGTGCTCTCTGAGCTTGGTGGTTTTCTTGCAGACGTTTCATTACCCAACTAAGGGACATTATCAGTGCTGGAAAGAGTGGAGTTTTCAAACTGGGTAATGAAATGTCTGCAAGACAACCAAGCTCAAATCGCACTGACAACTCCACAAAGACAGTTGTCTCCACAAAGATAACTCCATCGTGGGTGCTCCATCACTGGAGATTTTTAAGAAGAGGCTAGACCAGTGGTTCTCAACCTGTGGGTCGCGACCCCATTTGGGGTCGAACGACCATTTCACGGGGGTCACCAAACAATGCAGTCCACCATTTTCCCCCCCTTTTCCTTAGCTGTGCTACTCCCTCTTATTCTATTGGCTTTTGAAAGCCAATACAATAGCCTTTCTTGAATAGAGTCTAATTCTATTGGCTTTCAAAAGCCAATAGGAATTGTCCAGGCTGTCTCTGCCCTGCTGAGCCCGCCAAAAGTCCCAGTCTGCAAACAGTGCTGCAAGTTGTCTGCAGCGAAGGAGAGCTGTCTGGAAGTTTCCACCCCTCCCTGCTGAGCAACTACTAAAAATGTAAGTAAAAGAGGGCCAGGGATGGGAGGTGGGAGGCCGGCGGGTTGCTGGCGCGCATGGGGCCCGGCAGGTGCCTTACCTCCCTTGGGCTGGGCCAGCTGGTGGCCCAGCTGGTGGTTGCCCTGCACCGTTGCTGCCCCTTGCAAGCTACGCCTCGGCCGGCACAGGGGGCAGCACCACGCATGCGCGGCATGCCCAGGCAGCGAAATACAGGTAGTCCTCGACTTACGACTGGTTGGGGGTCATGGCATTAAAAAGGTTGAGAACCACTGGGCTAGACAGTTACTTGTCTGAGATGGTATAGGTTCTCCTGCTTGAGCAGGGGGCTGGACTAGAAGACCTCTAAGGTCCCTTCCAGCTCTCTTCTAGTCTAGTTGAGTCGAGTTGAGTCTATTCTATTCTATTCTATTCTATTCTATTCTATTCTATTCTATTCTATTCTATTCTATTCTATTCTATTCTATTCTATTCTATTCTATTCCATTTCCATTTCATTCTATTATTCCATTCCATTCATCATTATTCTATTCATCATTATTCTATTGTACTATTATTCTATTCATGTCTTCATCTGCTACTTCATCTATTACTCTGAATGCAATCTAAAAAAAAAAGACACTACACTTTATTGTGGTTTGTGAAGCAGCCCTTAGTGTTGGATTTTCCACCGTGATTGTTGGCAGGGTGAGAAGGGAAAAGGTTGAGATAAGAAGGATGCAATGGAATCCACGTAGAACAGAAGCCTTCCAGATGACCCTGCACTACGACACGCAGCAGCGTCCATCCCCATTGGCCACACTAAAACGGACTGCTGGGACTTGTAGTTCAACAGCCCCTGGAGGACCACAGGTCTCCCTGGTCCAGCTGTGGGCACCTGCAGGGAGATGGGATCTGCTGCTCCTTCCTTCTGTTTCCACTCCCGAGGAATACTCACGCCAAATGGGGCTCCTGCTGGCCTTGCCAGAGCTTCAAGAAATGAAGCAGCTCCTTGGGAAGTATTTGGTTCTGCAAGATGACGCCCTGCAGGGAATGCAACAAGTAGGGGGACTAAAACCCTCCCTGAGGCATATAGGAAGAGGAAGCAAATGAGAGAGGTGGCTTCAGCAGGCAATAACCATCTCCCTCCCCATGCTGTAAATCAGAGGCCCCCAACCTTTTGAGCACCAGGGACCAGTTCTATGGAAAGAGGTTTTTCCACAGACCGGAGAGTGTGTGGTTTTGTGTGCTGCCTGCATCCCACAGATGGGGCTTTGCTTGTTTGTGCGGACCGGTTGCTGGCATGCTACGGCCCGGTACCGGTCCACAGCCCAGGGGTTGGGGACCCCTGTTGTAAATCACCTGCAGATAAGCTTCTAATCCCGCTCTCCGTTGCTGCAGAACCTTCACCATCCAGTTCGGGACCCGTTTGGGTGGGAAGTCGGGAACCTGGCAGCTTCCCTTGATCTAAGGAGAGAACCGAGGACACGGTCCCTGTTAGGACCTGGGCGCCCACAGAAACGGACCAAGAAACTGCCGCAGTTCTGAAATTGGGAACGTTTGCAGGGAGTCCTCCACTTACAGCAGTTCAGTGGCCATTCAAAGTTACAAGATCACGGGGGAAAAAAGTGAGTTACGGCCATTTTTCATGCTGCAGCATCCCCAGGGTCACATGATCAGAATTCGGATGCTTGGTCCTCGCAGTTACAACCGTATTCGCACCTCCGTGGTCACGTGATTAAAAAATGAACCATGTTGGCGCTTGGCAATATATATTTACAACAATTGCAACAATCCCAGGATCAATTGATCGCCATTTGCGACCTTCCCAGCTGGCTTCCGACAAGCAAAGTCAGTGGGGGAAACCAGATTCGTTTAGCGACTGTGTGATTTAATGAACAACAGTTTATAGATAACAACAGCTGCAAAACCAATACTGATTCATCTGCATATGGCCGGGTGCAGGATTCAAAATGCAGAGGGACCAGAAACACATGGAATCCCAGGTGCACCTCCCTCTTGTCTCCAGCAGCTGATCTCCAGAAGCTGAAAGAAGGCCTTCCTTGATCTAATGTTCTTTGGAAGGGAGACCACTATGAAATCCCGGGGTTCTGGCTAAATTAGAACATGGGGGGGGGATCCCCTAAAGGAAACAACCAACCAACTACTTTTGTGCTGATGGCAGAAATACCGTATGACAGCTCGACCGAAGAAAGAAATGTCCCCTTTTACTCACTCTTTTATGAAGTGCGTAAAACTCGCTGTAGCGCTTCTCCACGCAATGCTTCCTTCCATTACACACGACCTCCACTTTAAATACCTGCAACGGCACCCAGAGGTGGGTCAGATTCACAGCCCCTGCCTTCAGTTACGTCCCAGCTGACCTTCTGCTGGGTTCAAAAGACTCTCCTTGCAAACTGCAGCCTCCCAGATGTCCTGGCTAGAGAGACCAGGCTGGAAGGAGAAGCTTTTCAGCACTTCTGAATGAAAGATCCAATTTGGTTATCATCCCGGCTTTTTCTACATTGGCAGGAACTCGAGCGAGGCTCCGTGTTCAAGCAAAGGAGACAAATGGGAGGGGCCAGCAGAGGCTGGCCTGAAATCAGAAGCCGCTGTGTCTTGGCTGGGAAAGTCTTCACAACATTTCCTGGGCAGGTCCCATCTCTCCTAAAGTCTATGTGTGTATCCGTGCAGAGAGACCGCACCTGATACCTTTATGCGTCTGGGTGTGTCTCCACCCTGCTTTCTGTTTTTTAGAAGTAGCCGGTCCTTGCTTTCATTTTACTAGGGTTGCGAGAAAGAGACTGGCCAAAGGTCTCCCAGTCAGCCTAAAGTAGGACTAGAAGTCACCATTGCCTGGTGATAGGCCTAAAGCCACCCAGTTGGCTTTCATGCCTAAGGCAAGACTAGAACTCACTGCCTCTTGGGGATTGCTCCAAGTCACCCAGCCAGCTTTCATGGCTAATGAGGAACTAGAACTCACCGTCTCCTGGTGATTGGCTCCAAGTCACCCAGCCGGCTTCGTGCCTAAGGTGGGGCTAGAATTCACTGTCTCCCGGTTTGTAGCCCAATGCCTTTAACCACTACCCCAAAAGGGCTCCTTGTAACAAACACATTCTGTTTCTCAATCCAGGTTCCCCCCAACTGCTTTCCTTCCTAATTTGTGGATGTTCTCAGAGGCCTCTAGTTGAGCTTATAGAAAATAGATAAGGCACCCAGCCAACTTTCCGAAAGTCCACTTCTATATCAATAAAACCAGCCCCTTGACCTGTAATTTGATCCCTTCTCCTACAAGGTCCATAAACTTCCTTTTAAAAGGTTCAAACTGCATTGGGGAAGCGAACTGTGACAAAATGATGGGTGGTGCCTTCAATCCAGGATGTTAGGGCTAGGAAAAAAGAAACAGCCTTCTGCCAGGACACTTGATTGAAAGATTATGGCCATGTTTCTCAAACCTGGCTGCCTAAGGATCCACTGCCTGGCTTCCTTGTTTCTCCTTCCTGGCCGTGGTGTTGTTTACCAAGGACACCGCCCCAATCCACAAATTTACCTTAGAGAAAATTCACACAGGTTCCTCCTCCAAACCGTAACACAGGCCTACCAGCACCTCTTGCACAGAAGAGCCACACAGCCTAGAGAGAAAGTTTGCATTCCCACAATATCCTGAGTTCACTCAGATGTCTCCAGGCAAGAGAGGGTCTGCCTTAATCCCGCTGGACCGGAGGCAGGAAGCTGACTCACACAGGTCTGGGGGGGGGCTGGGGGCTTGGGGGGGGGAACTCTCAGGTTTCCAGAGAAGCATTTCAGATCAATTCTCCCTTGGGTGACTTTGGCTGCCCACTTGCAGGACACAAAGGTCCAGCTGTTCTTCCTTGAGCAGGTGCTTTCCTGACCAGCCTTTCCAGGGAGCGCAAAAAAAAAAAAAAAAAAAAGCTGGGCTGAATAAGCTGTTTATGGATTCCAGGGAAGAGACTTTTCTCTTGATTCCTGGCTAGATTGCACAAACAGTGCGCCAGTGTCCATGTGTCAAGAAGAGGTTTGCCTTCCGCAAAAGTGTCTTAAAAGATTCCTGGCATCATTCCCCTCATTTGAAGGAAGAGGGACGAACCCCCCCCCCTCGCCAGGATCCCTGGCACTGCCTTGCACCTTCTGCACACCAAGTACCTGGGGACATTCCGGAGGGCAATTGCATTCTCTCTCTCTCACACTCACTCACTCACACACACACACACACACACACACACACACACACACACAGAGACACACAGAGAGAGAGAGAGAGAGAGAGAGAGACAGACAGACAGACAGACAGACAGACAGACAGAGACACAGACAGAGAGAAAGAGGGAGAGAGAGAGACAGACAGACAGACAGAGACACAGACAGAGAGAAAGAGAGGGAGGGAGAGAGAGAGAGAGAGACAGACAGACACACACACACACACACACACACACACACACACACACACACACACACACACACACAGAGAGAGAGAGAGAGAGAGAGAGAGAGAGAGAGAGAGAGAGAGAGAGAGAGAGATGCTGCTAACTATCAATTAGGAGCGAGAGGACTCAGTTTCGGGAAAACCTCATTCCTAAGAAACACATTTGCCTTTAAAAAGACTTCTTGGGGTGTGTGTGGGGGTGTTTCCCTAGGAGTAAGATCCGCCAGGCACCCGTTCAGACGTTCATGCAGTCCTCGCCACTCCTTCCCCTTTTCTCTCCTGCAGGGAAAGCTGCTTCCAAGCCAGCGCGGGGAGGGAAGGCTTCAGCCTGCAGTCCGCCGCCTTTCATCTCCTTTCCCTCTCCCGCTTGAACTCCGGCCGCCCTAACCCGGGTCAGCAGAGCCCTTTCCCACGGCCCCCGAACTCGCCTTTCCTAGGCAAGGCCAAGTGCTCCCTCCCGGCCCCCAGCTCGCCCGCCCGCCCGCCCAGCCCGCGAGCCGCGGAGACGGAGGACCGGCCTGGCCAGCCCCGCCGCCCCGCTCCTGCCCGGGGACGCACCGTGCGAGCCTTGGCCGGACTGCGCTGCCGCCGAGGGGGCGAGGGCGCCCGCAGCCTCACCGCGCTCACCGTCACCGCCACGGCCGGCTTCAGCATCTCGCAGCGCCGCCGGCTCAGCGCCCGGCCCCGGCCGAGGCTTATACCCGCCGCTGACCCGCCTCGCCTCGCTCCGCCCGCCGTGCTCCGCCCCGTCGCGCTGCAGCCGGGCTCCGAAGCGGGCACGTCTAGATGGGCTCAAGGGAGCAGAGAGCAGCAGCGGCGGCGGCGGCGCTGCCCACGACCGCGTTTCCTTCCCGCCCGCCTAGATTTCCTTGCAAAGCAAGACAGGGCAGCGACGGCCCCGGTGGGATTTCCATCAGCGAATGTGAGTTGACTGAGCTTGTATGTGGTATGAATGTGATTAATTTTATTGTTATAATTTTATTGCATTCTTTGTAAGCCGCCCTGGGTCCTAGGAGAAAGGCAGCATATAAGTTCGAGAAATAAATAAATAAATAAATTTCCGCCTGTCCTGCACCCGGAGCCGCCCTGAAGGCGTGCAAGAACGCCCAGCGCCTGTTCGAACTGGTGAGCCAAAGTCTGGCTTTTCTCTTGGGTCCTTTACTAGGATTCGTCTAAACCAGGCTCTGTCCAACTTTAGCAGACTTTTTAAGGCTGGTGGCACTTCCAACTCCCAGAATTCCCCCCAGCCGGCAAGAAGCCAATGGTTAAGTGAGTTTTGCTCAGTTTGATGGCCTTTCTGGGCCCCGTTGTTAAGTGAATCGCTACAACCGTTTAGGAACACCATTGCTAAAAGAGACCGGCTTCCCCCTTCGTCAGAAGGTTGCAGAAGGGGGATCACCACAGCCCGTCATAAACACGAACCGGTTGCCACACGGCTGAATTTTGATGGTGACCACGGGGACGCAGCGACGGTCTTTAAGCCTGAAAACTGCTTGTCGCTTTTCTGAGTGATGTCGTAACTCTGAACAGTCAATAAACAAATAGTTGTTAAGCCGTTCCGTTCCGATAGCCTCAGCGAGTTCCCACAATGCACTCACGCAGAGACCAACAGACACACAAAGAGACGAGGGAGCCAGCTTGCCCTGATTTTTGAGTTTTATTTTTCATTTGCTGTCGTCGCTTCAACATCAAAGTCCGAAAACTGTGTGCACATTCCTGCCTGCGCTCCGCTACTCCTGGCGGGGCTTCACCTTGTAAGCAGGAAGCGAGTCTCTTTTCAATAGGAAAATATATATATATATGTGTGTGTGTGTGGTTTGTGTGTGTGTGTGCGTGTGTTTATATATATATATATTTATATATGAATCTAAATGGAAAAAAAATAATAATATACAGTTAGAAGAGTTACTAGTTGGGGAAACTGCTCCTTCGGCAAGGAGGATCAGCTCTGTAGGATCCAAGGCCAAGAGGTATTAAGTGATCAAGGCAGTCCAGATCAGGAGGAAGGCTGGCCCAGCCCGCTTAGGAGATGGCCTTTGCTTCCGGGAGAAAGGCTTCCCAATATTTCACCAGCTGAAGGGGAGGACAAAAAAAAACAAAAAACAAGAGGAGACATCAGAGAGCAATTCTCCAGCTGCTTATCAGAAAGATTCCTGCTATCCCCCTTCCCCTGTTTATTGTGACCTTCCGGGTAATCCATGGAAGTGGTGAAGGCACCCGGGCAGGAAATAGGGAGACCCAGGAGTTTGTGAGTTCTAGTCCTGCCTTAGCCATGAAAGGCAGCTGGGGTGACTTTGATCTATGGAATTTATGGAATTCACTTCCAGAAGGGGTCATGACAGCTGTCAGCCTTGACAGCTTCAAGGCAGGGTCAGACAGATTCATGGATGCCAAGTGTATCGGATGTCCATGTGCAGCCTCTATGTTGGTTGAGGCAGGCAGGATTCCCTTGAGTACCATTTGTTGGGGGTCAAGGGAAAGGGAGGGTTTTGCCTTCTCTTTCTGCTCAAGATCCCCATGTACAATTGGTGGGCCACTGTGTGACACAGAATGCTGGACTCGATGGGCTTTGGCCTGATTCAGCATGGCTCTTCTTATGTTCTTATGATCTCAATGCTATTGCTAAGCGCCAAAATAAAATAACTAAAAGTCTGTTCACGTGAAAGGAAAAGCCCAAACTATATGAGTCTCCAAGTTATGAGGCTGATTTGTGACAGCTCATATTGCTCCGCCCTACAGACGCGACCAGAGCTGGTCTTTCTAATGTCCATCTAGGTGTGTATCAAAGGCATCGACGAAGGAGGGGCCCTATTTATTGATAAGCCAAGCTTGTCAATCAATACAGGATGTGACACCTGCCAAGGGGATGCACGGGACATCTCTCTCACCTGCTGCTGGGAATGGAGCAACGTCTCCAGGTATTTGGTCACGTGTGTCCGGAAATCTTTCGTTTTTTCTTTCTGTAACAGAAGTTTAAGAAATAAAAACACAGGCAGACAGATATCTTCTGTGCTACAGGATACTGCAAACCACCAGAAAAAAAGCCCAGAACTGGGATCTGGCCTGACCATTTTCTGAATTGGCCATTAAGCCCACGTGTGTCGCAAGCTCAAGAAGCAGCAGACAAATAGCCAGCTACAACAACTTGCTGGAAAAAGTGTAACTGAAATTTTAACGCAACAGGCGTAGGTAGGACATGAGGGGGGAAATCAAAAAAGTCACAACGGAGGCTGGGACCGGGTGAGCAAAGCCCTGCATCTTTTAAATATGGATTGAGCAGATGGGACTCTTGATAATTAAATTACATTTGAAGTCTCCTCCAGTTTTTCCTGGGACTGAGAAAGCTGCTGGTGGAAGGGAATCAAGGGCTGTCTTAACCAGGGAAGTGAAATCTATTATTATTATTATTATTTAATCTGTTTTCTATGATTTCAGGGAAGTGATTCTTTGGGGGCCAGACGTTTTCTCAGATTAGTTCTGCTTCTTTGGGCACTGTGAAATTGGGAGGGGCTCTGCGGTGCTAAAAGAGGCACCTCACCTACCTCAAACCGTAAGACCTCTTTCCGGAGGACAGCAGAGAGCCGTTCGAACTCCCGCTCGTACTGGGTCACGCGAGATTCCCACTGAATAAATGGAAAAACGTATAATATATAAAATATATAAACGGGGCTCGTTTTCAGTCGTATGAGGACTGGCGGTATTGCAAGATTTATATGCGATAAAATGCAACTTTGCATCTTAAGAAGACAGAACTCTTGGAATATTCCTTCCAACAGGCATCCTTTATTAAGAGAAAATGGTTGCAGGCGTTCTAGACAGGACCTGGGACCCAAGCTCTCCCATTCAAGGTTTTAAGGGGTCCCCAGCAACCCCACCCCACCCCACCCTCCTTCCAGTGACAATCCCAGGCGTTACATTTCCACCCCCTTTTTCCTCACTGCCCGCGGAAGGGAGACTTCAGAGAGGAGTAGATGAAAGCTGATGGCCCCACTGTTATGATTTAGTCCTTTTGGTGGTATCCACATTCAGTCCCTTTTGAAGTTGTACCGAAGGAAGTGAGGGCCATAAAACCCCTTTGTTCACCCCCCCTTCCCCTTCATCGTATGACAGAATCCAGAGAGGGCAGAAATGGGGTTTTCCATAGTCGATAACTAGAGATGAAATATAATTGGATTCTGACAGGAAGAGGCCCAGGAGATGTTCCTATCTGGCAGGGGGCAAATGTTTTAGAAAACATTTTTTCAAGTTTTTAAACTTCTGTTACAGAAAGGGAAAAAAAAAACTAGAAGATTTCGGGAGACACGTGCGTGACCCCCTCCCTCTCACCTCCGAGATCTCCTCTTTGGCTTGCTGAAGTTTGTCGGGTTTGTTGGCCCACAGAAGTCTGGCCTCAGTTTCCCGTTTCTTCTGCAGCGTGACCTGGGCATCTTGCCAGCGCTGCCAAGCCTTCATTCTCTGGTCAAAGGCCCCCTGTCGAGAGGGAGAGACCCATCGCTGGAGGCATCCGATCATCCACGGGGAATGAGGGTTTGGCTCAGAGGAGAGATCAAGGGTGCAAACGCCTAGCAGAGATCCTTGGCGCCCTCTGGGCCTGGCTGTTTTCTTGCAGACCTTTCATTGCCCAACTAGGCAACATCATCAGTGCTAGAAGGGTTTGCTCTCTGTTCGGTGTGAAATGATGTCCTTCTAGCACTGAGGATGCTACTTAATGAAACGTTTGTAAGAATACCAAGTCAGAGAGCATTTCCTGCCTGAGCAGGGGGGTTGGACTAGAAGACCTCCAAGGTCCCTTTCAACCTATTCCATTCCACTCTACTATTTCATAATTTATTATTCTATTCTATTCTATTCCATCTCTCTTTTATTCCATCTCTATTGTATTCCTTATTCTATTCTATTCTATTCCATTCTGCAATCTATTCTATTCTATTCTATAATTTATTATTCTATTCCTATTCTATTCTACTCTTCTATATTTCATAATTTGTTATCCTATCCTATCCTATCCTATCCTATCCTATCCTATCCTATCCTATCCTGACAGTGAGAACAATTAATCTGCCTCCAGAAGCGGTGAATACTCCAACACTGGAAGTTTTAAAGAAGAGACTGGACAGCCATTTGTCTGAAATGGTGTAGGCTTTCCTGCCTGAGCAGGGGGTTGGACTAGATGACTTCCAAGGTCCCTTCCAATTTTATATTATATTATGTTATTATTATTATTATTACCCTACCATTCTAATTCCAATTCTAATAATTCTAATTCTATTCATTACCCCTCATTTCAACTCTGAGCTACATTCTCTGAGCTCATGGACTCCTACCAGTATAAGGGACCACCAGCATAGCCCTTGCCCACCGCAATAACCAAGGAACTCTGTGGGCGCCGTCTGCTCCATCCGGAGCTCTTACCCTGACGGCGGCTAGCAGGCGGATGTAGTCGCTCAGGACTTCCGCCAGGAGGAAGAAGTCACTGTTGGCCTGTTCCTGGTGCAGCTGCTCGATCTTCTCTTCCACCTCGGCCAGCTGGGAAAGCGCCCGAGACAAGGCCGTGTTGTCCTCCGAGCTGCCCAACATGGCCAGGCTCTTGGCAAACTGAGAGGTATTCAGCAATAGCTCTGCAGGACGGGAGGGGGAGCGTGAGAAGGGAAGGTTCCCTCCCCCTTCCTTGCCAGTGACACGGAAACCCAGCAGAAAAAAGACCCTCAAACATAGCAAGGAGGGGATTGTGATGCCAGAGGGGGGAGGAAAAAAAAACCAACAACGCTAAAATCGGAAGCTCTGAATCCTAAAAGTCCATCCCTTTTGATCACTCCACAGCTAAGCTTGCTGGGAATTAGAGCAGAGTCAACTGCCCTCCCCATCTTTATAAAGTAAACCCCGGGGTTTTTATTCATTTATTAAACGTATTTATATAGCCACTCAACTCACATATAGATGACACCCGCTGGCTTATACAATTTTTTTTTAAAAAATCACTGTATAATAAAAAAAAACCCATCCCACTCTTCATGGCAGCAACAACACAATAAAATCAGCCCCTTGACTGGCTCTGTCTTCCATTGGGGGTTCCCAGGCCTGCTGAGAAAACTACATTTTTAGGGCCTTTCAGAAAAGCAACGGGGGCGGGGTGGGGAACCGTACCATAGAGGGGAATGACGACAATCCCTAATTGACAGGACTCACGATGGGTCCTATTTTCTAGAGATTGTCTTTTAAGTTGGACATTCTTAACCGGAGGACTGCCTGGACTCAATTCAAGGTGCCGGATGCAAATCCTGAGGTTTTCTAAAGCTGAAAGGGGACCCTACAGCAGTGATGGCGAACCTATGGCACGCGTGCCAAAGGCGGCACTCAGACCCCTCTCTGTGGGCACACCTGCCGCTGCTGCCAGCTCACGCAAGTCCATTAGGCCCCCGCTGGTGCCCGGAGTGGCAGCCCCACCCAGCACAAAGGAGGCGAAGCTGCTGGCTAGCAAGCTTGAGTAGAGGTGATAGAGTGCCCCCCCATGCGCTCGCTAGCCTCTGTGTGTGGGGGCTGATGGTGTCAGGCAGCAGCCACCCCTGCCTCATCTTGTCCCGCAGCAATGGCACCCCCACCCTACCCCCTGCCTCACTCCGCAGGATGAGCCCCCTGCCCACCGTCCCACCCACCAGAGACCCCCCTGGATCTCCCCCAATCCTGCCCAGCCCCCACAGGCGTCCCCCCACGAGCAAATCAAAGTGGCCACGCCCATCCCTGCCATGCCCACTCAGTCTGCCGTGACCACCGCAGCCACGCCCATGCCCCCCCCACCCCAAGGCGGCCTTGGCACTTTGCGATACATAAATGTATACATATAAAATCATGCATGGGATAGAAAAGGTGGATAGAAAAATTCTTTTCTCTATCACACAATAGGGGGCACTCCCTAAAGCTCATAGCTAAGAAAGTGAGGACAAATAAAGGGAAATATTTCTTCACCCAGAGGGTCGTTGATTTATGGAATTTACTTCCAGAAGGGGTCATGACAGCTGTCAGCCTTGACAGCTTCAAGACAGGGTTAGACAGATTCATGGATGCCAAGTGTATCGGTGGTTATTAAAACGGATGTCCATGTGCCGCCTCTATGTTGGTTGAGGCAGGCAGGATTCCCTTGAGTCCCATTTGTTGGGGGTCAAGGGAAAGGGAGGGTTTTGCCTTCTCTTTCTGCTCAAGATCCCCATGTACAATTGGTGGGCCACTGTGTGACACAGAATGCTGGACTCGATGGGCTTTGGCCTGATTCAGCATGGCTCTTCTTATGTTCTTATAAATGGGTTTTGGGTTGCGGTTTGGGCACTCGGTCTCTAAAAGGTTCGCCATCCCTGCCCTACAGTTTTCCCAACTACCCTAAGCTAGTCCATTGAGGGAGTTTACCTTTTCGGTGATTGACCAGCATTTCTACAATAGCGTGCAGCTTCCGCAGACGTTGCTCCTCGCATTCCACCTCCTGGAGCTTCTCTTCAAACCACTAGAAAGGAGAGACGGGGCAGAGAACCAACCCAACGAGTCAACGATAGGAAGAGAAGGTGAATTCAAACAATCTCAGGCAACCCAGCCAGGGGCAAGAGATACAAGAGTGGTTTCATACGTATCATTGAAATGCTCGACGGGCTTACAATGTCTGATTCGTTCATCTTGATGGTCATTTTGTTGACTGCATCTGTGGCTCTGTTGAACATCTTCAGGAGGCCGGCGCCACTCAAGGTTTGGGTGCCAACAGCACGTGGCAGCTGAGAAGAAGATGGGAAGAAAAATCAACCACAGCGCGCATTTGGTAAATCACTCCTTCTCAACCTTGACCATTTAAAGATGTATGGACTTCAGCTCCCAGGATTCCCCAGTCAGCTGTGCTGGCTAGGGAATTCTGGGAGCTGAAGTCCATACATCTTAACGTGGCCACGGCTGAGAAGCAGTGACACATGCTGTGTACACCATCTGATCTCTTGAATGAAAAATGGGGTGTAAATCAGCAGAACCAAGGCGAGAAGATTGAGATTCAAGTCTCCCCTCCATCATGGAGTTCACTGGAGGATTCTTGGTGTGTTACAGAACTTTCTTGGGTTACCAACACAAGCTTGGCTGAATCAGGACACGGCTGAGAGACTACCAAGATAAACCAGGATAGATTAGGAAGTCCAAAAACATATTTGGAAAAGGACATGGCAAACCCTTTGGAGTCACCGGAAAACAGCCTGGCTGTGTTCACATGGGGACCAGGATCTGAGCTGAGCTCATCTTAGACACGAGCATCTACAGAAATTGGGAAACATGGAAAAACCTGGGAGGTGAAGACCACACAGCTCAAAGTTGCAAAGCTTTGTGGTAACTCATAAGCCGTGCACAGACGAATCTTGTAGCCAAAGCCACACACAACACTGGCTTCCTCTTCAACCAGTCATTTGATAGCAAGACATACAGAAACTTCAATTCTACAGATTTAAAATGAAACGGAACAACCGTGTGCCTGCATGAAAATAAATAAATAACCAGGGCTCAAAGGTTAAGGCTCTTTCGGCCATCCCTTGCTTTCTCCAGACCAGGCACCCCCTCCAAGGACAACCACACACTTGTACTCTGTCTAAAATGTGTTTTATCTGCTTTCCCCCCCCCCCCTTGGATAATCAGTAACCATGTATCCTGCAAGTCCACCATTTTCTCAGCAATCATAAATATTTCTGAAGGTGGCTTGAAACAGCCGGTGTGACTCAACACGAAAAGAAAACAGAAAGAGAGAGGAGAGCAAAATCAGGAAGAAATAAAGACACAGCCTCCAAGGGGAGGGGGGGGGCAACACCTTCTAGGTCAAATGCTGCAACTTGTACTTTCGAGTTGTCAGGAAGTGCAACACCAGGTGACGGTGAGTTCTAGTCCTGCTTTAGGCAGGGAAGCTGGCTGAGGGACTTTGGGCCAATCACCAGGAGATGGTGAGTTCTAATCCCGCCTTAGCCATCAAAGCAGTTGGGCCAATCACCGAGAGACAGTGAGTTCTAATCCCGCCTTAGCTATCAAAGCAGTTGGGCCAATCACTGGGAGACGGTGAGTTCTAATCCTGCCTTAGCCATCAAAGCAATTGGGCCAATCACCGAGAGACAGTGAGTTCTAATCCCGCCTTAGCTATCAAAGCAGTTGGGCCAATCACTGGGAGACGGTGAATTCTAATCCCGCCTTAGCCATCAAAGCAGTTGGTTGACTTTGGGCCAATCACTGAGAGAAGGAGAGTTCTAGTCCCGCCTTAGACACAAAAGCCAGCAAGGTAACTGGCCAGCTTCTCTCTCTCATCCCAACCCACCTCACAGGGCCGTTGTGGGGAAAAGAGGAGGAGGAGGAGGAGGAAGGAGTAGCTGCTATGTTTAAGTTATAGGTGGGAGGAGAAAAAGTCAAATTTAACCCCCCCCCCCAAAAAAACCCCTTCACATGCCAGCCCCTCTTAATCCAGAATCCGGATTGTCGGTTTGGCCAGAAGAAGAGCCGTGGTCTGTCAGCATGTTGCAATCACCGTCACCCGGAGCCTAACCTGAACGCGGCTCAGCGGAAAGTAACAAAGGGGAACCGACTGAATCAGCAGAATCCTTCAGACCCTTCTTCTCGCCAGCCAATCTGCGTCACTCTTTTCCCATGGTTGGCTTGTTCTGAAAGAAGCTGAGATTGCGTTCCACTTCACCCCCCTCCTCAGCCTTCACAAAGCCCTTTGTTCCTGAAAACGGGGCCATTGAGCTCCAGCACAGCAAAAAACAAAAAACAAAAACCACAACGTGGGTCAATTTCTCCAATATTATCCTTGTGCCAAGCTCACTTCTTAGGCCAGGGGTCTTCCAACTTGGCCCTTTTGTGACTTGTGGACTTCAACTCCCAGAATTCCTCAGCTAGGCACGGAATTCTGGGAGTTGAAGTCCACCAGTCATAAAAGGGCCAAGTCGGAAGACCCTTGTCTTAGGCCATAAAGGTGCAGATTTAGATGATGATAGCAAAAACCCACCTCATCTTTTTCCAAGAATTCCCGGACATCTGGGTCCTGCAGCATGGTGGGGTGGCTTACGGTTCTTTGAATATATCTGTGGAATTGGAATAAGAAAGTGTAGTGTATGTTGCTGAAGAATCCCTCATTTTAAAAGAGAATTACAAGGCATGCTTATACTTGGACACCATCCATGGATTAGAGGATAACAGGCACCTCCTGCTACTAATACTGGGGACAGGGATGCGGAGGATACCTAAAACAACATAACTCTAAGGGCTGATTCCACTCCACCGTGAATTCACTGGGTGATTTTTGGCTCGTTACAGACTTTCTTGGGCTAGAACAGGGGTCCTCAACCTCCGGTACGTGGCCTGCAGCATGCCAGCAAGCAAAGCCAAGCCCCACCCGCAGGTTGCAGGCAGGACACAAAACCACGCACCCTCCAGTCCACGGGAAAAAAACTCTCTCCACGGAACCGGTCCCTGATGCCCAGAAGGTTGGGGACCTCTGACCTAGAAAGATAAACTCTGCTTGGGATGGGCGACTACCAAGGAATGCCAGAATAGGCTGGGAAGTCCACAAACATAAAGGAGATGGCAAAAATGGTTTGCTGTTGCTTCAAAACAGAATGGCGGTGTCCACCAGGAACTGAGCTATCTTAAGGGAGGCGTTACGCCTCCCTTGAAACTGGAAGCATTGGGGGGGGGGAAAAAACAGAAGAAAAACTGGAGTTATCCGGGCAGCTTCACCTTCTCACTTCCCTATGCGGGGGAGAGATCTGAAGCAATTTCCACCTGGTGAACTTCATCAGCATTAGCTTCTCCTGGAATCCATTCCAGCCAAGAGGATCAGATTTCAGGAAAGGCAGCCCAGGTTCCAGAGAACAATTTCCATCAACTGTTCACAGGAGCAGCCCTACTGAACAAATCTCTGAAGAATGTTGGAAGGACTTGTTCTCCTGCGATCAATTCCAGGCGGGTTGAAAGGTGGATGCGATCCTTCCCAGGTTTATTTATTTATTTATTTAATTCGATTTCTATGCCGCCCTATTCCCAAAAACTCAGGGCGGCTTACAACATAAATACTAACATATAGAAATCTGACATTAAATACATTATAAAACTCCTAGATTAAAAACCAATCATCCAAAGACAAACTTACAACAAACATACACTGGCTGGGGCCAGGTGTTAACTGCCCCAGGCCTGTCGGCAAAGATGTGTCTTCAATGATTTGCGAAAGGCGGAGAGGGTGGGGGCGATACGGATCTCCGGGGGGGAGTTGATTCCAGAGGGCCGGGGCCGCAACAGAGAAGGCTCTTCCCCTAGGCCCTGCCAGGCAACACTGTCTGGCTGACGGGACCTGGAGAAGGCCGACTCTGTGGGCCCTAACCGGCCGCTGGGTTTCATGGGGCAGCAGACGGTCCCGTACGTAACCTGGTCCGATGCCATGTAGGGCTTTATGGGTCATAACCAACACTTTGAATTGCGTTCGGAGACCAATTGGCAGCCAATGCAGCTCGCGGAGTGATGTTGAAATGTGGGCATTTCTGGGTAGGCCCAATACTGCTCGCGCGGCTGCATTCTGCATTACCTGAAGTCTCCAAACGTTTTTCAAAGGTAGCCCCATGTAGAGAGCATTGCAGTAGTCGAGCCTCGAGGTAATAAGGGCATGAGTGACTGGTTGACACCTGAGGACCACCAGTGGTAAATAACTAGGGACTTTTGAGATGCAGTGGGTATTCGTTCCTCTTGATCACACCACGGTAGGTGAGCCCTTGAGTTTGCTGCTGCCTGCCAGGCAAATTTCCCTACCCAGAATAAAACAAATCAACCACACCACCTTGTGGCTTTACCAAGCTGCAACACCCACCGACGAGACATGGAAGCACCAACCTTTCTAAGGCCGCTCTTCTTTTCTCCAAGAATTCTGTGGAGGAAGAATCTTCTTTTCCAACTTTCAGTTTGGTCATTCCTGGGACAAGAGAACAGAAAAACAAGGGCAGACATTATCTGCATGGTACATATCAGGGATGCAATTTAGATGTCTCCTGACCAGCTCAGAGAACTTGGTAACACCTACTGGTGTCATCTGGGTACTGATGGTCCTTAAGTTACTCTGGTGTAAGACAGGCCGTTGTGTTGAACTTGGGAGATACAATACAACCCTGCTGGCATTCTCACCTATTAAACTCTTCTCAGGAGGAGGCGGAACGATGATTCCGAGCTGTGCGTGTTTCTCCAACAGCTTCTCATATAAGCCCAAAAAGTCACTGAATCGTCTCTTCACGGAGAACTGCTGGTTCCTGAACATGGGCAGAGTGGTCTGAGGGACAGGAAGAATCAGGTTAGCAAAACAGGAGTCTTTATATATAAGGTTAGACCAGGGAAAGGGGGTAATACAAAAGTGGGATTAATCCCACAAAATAACATCGCTTCAGCAAGTCTATCAGTCCGGGTTTACATATTAAATCTTAATAATTACTCTATTATTAAACAACTTTCCATATAATCAGGTAAATAATAAATTAGTCAATAAATCTCATTCATTTCACTACTTAACAATGCTTAGTATTAATTAATTATAATCACTTTAAAATAATAATATATTACATATTAATTATAGTTTACCATATTATTTAAGATCACAAATATACAAAGAGGAAGAAGAAGAAATAAGAACAAGTTCATACCAATAATCATGGAGTATAAATACAAATTATCAATTATCTCTTTAAATTTCATAACCTTTTCTCATTCTAGCGTGTTTCTAACCAATAATAAAATTTTCCCCATGTTTTAAAGTAAATTATGTCTTCTTTCGCTTTCATTTCTGAAGTCAATCTATCCATTTCTGCACATTCGTTTTTGTTATTATAACTTGGTCAGATGGTAAATTTTCATTTTTCCAAAATTGGACAAATATTCTTGCGGCTGTCAAAAACAGGAGTCTTGATACAACTGAGACTGCGTTCTCAAATCCTCAAATATCTGAAGGTATCTCACACAAAAGGGAGTAGATTTATTCTCTCGCTCAAGTTGAGAAACGTTGCTTTAGTAAATCTTGCTATGGACAGGTGGTTAGACCGGCTGGCTTTTACACAACAGGTTAACTCACAGACACAAAGACAGGGACACACACCTGGACTGAAAAACCTGAACGGTGTGTACGTTAAAGTCTGCCTTTCTACCCAGGCTTCCTTAAGGCTTCAAAAACAGAGGAAGAAATAATCAGGAAAATATTGGAATGTGCAGAGATGGACAGATTAACTATGAGGTTGAAAGATAAAGAAGATACAGACTACTATCAAATTTGGAACTTATTTTATTCTTGGCTAGAGAAAAGAATGAAGGATTAGGAATTGAACATGTATTAGCATAGCAAACTCCAGACAACTTGTTGATTGGAAAAATTAACATATGTTGAGGAAAAAGAAAAACCAATAAAATTTTTATATATATATAAAAAAAGACTTCAAAAACAAAAGACAGCCTACAAACTTTTCAGAAACGACATTCAGGATTGTGCGGAACATGCAAATCAGTTATTGACAAGCAATACATGATTTAAGTTGTTGCCCCATATCTTTCATTCTCCCTCCCAAGGAGGCAAGCACCTAATACTCCTGGCCTCTTCCTCTCCACCCCCCACACACAACAACCCTGTAGAGTGGACTGGGAAGAAAGAGAAGGACTGGCTCAAAGTAGAACTTGATGCAGTTAATCTTTTTTTTTTTTTTTTTAAAGGACACGCAAACAGTGCTAGCAATGAAGCTGCTGCATTCTTGAAGAAACCAAACACAGCCAGGATAAAAGAGGCTTTTGTGTAGCCAAGCCCCACGTCGCTTGTCTTTCGGCAAGACTGGACGTCTCCTTTCAGAAAGTAGCCGGCCGTGAAGCGCGGAAGAGGATTTTTGACGCACGGGTTGAGGACACGTTGGCCCAGTTATGCGGCTAGTTGGAAGGTGCACCAGGTATTTCTGCCAGCTGGCAAAAGGCAATAAATCGGAAGCCAAAGCCATCTGCACTGCAAAGACACGGCAAATCAATGAACGGAAGGTGTAATGGAGGGAAACCGACCCCCTTTATGTGGTTAGTTGGAAGGATTGGTATCAAATGCACCGGGAGCTTTTGAGATGCGATTGTGAGAAAAAAAAACCCGAACGGATATTGGCACTCAATAAGAAACTTGGGGTTTGGCTAGGAAAATTAATGCTTTGCTTTAAGGTTCATTCCCACGTTCAATTCATTTTATTGTGTGTGTGTGTGTGGGGGGGGGGAAAATGGCATCTTTGCTATCTCCAAAATTCTTCAAGCGCTGTGACATTTATTGCTGCAAATTTAGAAAAGAACAGGAGTTTGTTTTTGCTTTTTTTTTTTTGGTACTACACGGAGGATCTGCTGCTGCCTGGGCTTCAGGACTGGAGCGCTAGAATTGTTTCTGTAAGTATTTTAAAATTTTTTTTTTTTTTGTTACTCTACACTACTGTACTGCTTGTAAGCACTTTGGGAACTGTTCAGGTCTGGCGCTGCCGAGAGAGCAATGTCACAGGTAAAAGTGTACACACACACAGTTAATGATAATAAATGGGACTAGAATTTCTGTTACTAGGTGATGCAGTTGTGACGTGCTAAGTCAGGTGAAGGTGGCAGCCCCTACTGTCATCATTAACCAAATCCACCTGTCGTTAGGCAAGGCCCCTCTTGGATCGAAGCCATTTCTGACATGGTCCCTGCCAGACCTGAGCCAATGTAAGGTGAGGAACTGCCTCCTGTTAAACTCACCCCCACCTGCCTATCTCCCCCCCCATCTCTGCCTTTTGGCATCAAAATAGGTAGGCTTAATGTACCTATTATACAGGGAAACCTTTTGATTTCCCAGGAGCCGAAAACTCTCCTCGTCTGACGTTTAGGAACTGGGGAAAAATAAAAGAATCAAACAAAGGCTCCCAGCCCTAAAACAGGTGCAGCTGATCCTTTATCTACACACCCCACCCCTCCAAAGTCTCCATTCAAATTTACAGAGGAGGAGGGGGAGGAGAAGGAGGAGGAGATGAACAGATGAGGTTATGGTCTCAATCGAATGCTGTTGTTTGAACTGTCCATGGGATGGCTTTGCTAAGAGACCATCGCAAACAACCCGTGTGTTCACAGAACACGCTTGGCGCCTTTTCAAAAGGGAAAGACGAGACCGCTCCTTCTCCGAGCACCATGCAGTCCTGAAGACAAAGCCTCAACACATATAACCACCCACGCATAGACAGGAAATGACCGGAAAGATGAACCCACATGGAGTTTTTGGACAGGCGGTGCGTGAAGTTCATTTAGAAGACAGTTGCCTAGCAAAGTGTCAATGCTGCTAACATTGGATGTTTTTGCTTTGACAACAGTTGGATATGCAGCCATTTTCCTTCTTATGTTTTACTCTTAGAATTAGAGTTGGAATTAGATGATACTGGGGGGGGGGAGGAGGAGGAATGTGCACAGGAGTTTAGTTAGACATAACAATACTGGACCTAGTGTGTGAACCAAGGTTATTGAAATAAGAGATGATAAGAATTGGCTGGACTGGAGAGCTGGAGGGAAAGCCTGCATTTCAAACTAATTGGAGAATGTGATTTATGACTGTCAATTGAAGGAGGAAATTGTGCTTTGATACTATGGGCTCAGGGGAGGGGAATTCAGTTTTTGGCTTCGATTATGTTAGTGCCCGATGCTATGCTTCTCTAATAAAGGTTCTTTAAGGTAAACAATGCCTCAAAGTTCTTTGAAGCGTTTCATCTGCTGGAACCATGACACAAAGCTTAAACGCTCGGTGACATCCTGGGTCCATCACCGTCGTCGTTTTAAAGAGATACAGTAGTTCATAGGGAGATAACTTGCAAGAACTGGCTGGAATTAAAGGCGTGAGAGACCCTCTGGATTTTTCACCAAGTTCTCTGCGTTCACCTTCTCCAACCTCGGAGAGGACTTCAGCTTCCATAGTTCCTCAGGTCATTTGACGTCTCGGAAATTCACATATATCCCATCAGACTGTTTCTTGCATTTTCTCCACCTCCTACAATTCTAAAGTAGCCGCTGCCTAGCCTAAAATATCTTAGAAGGCCAGCTGTGGCGATTGTTGCATTGTGGATTGTATAACTGCATAAAATGGCAGGATGCTTTTTACGCAGGCATCCCAGACATTGTCACAGTAAACCCTCATCTCCAAAACTTTCTAAACTCATCCTTACACAATGGCAATACAACTTTAAGAATCAGTGCCCAGATCCATGTGTGTATCTCTCCCCCCTTTTGTTGCTTTTAGATTACAAAACTGGGTGCCAGGACATCCTTGTTTTGGAAACAATCACACAGAATCTGAATAATAATCAGGTTCTCTGCTATAAACCAGCTTTTCCTTGTAGTTTGAATTCGGGGGTGGAACAGTGAACAACCCCTTCATATTTCCTTCCTCCTATAAATTGCAAGGTTCATATTGTTGGAAGAACACGAAATCTAAATTCAAAAGGAAAAAGGACATAAAAGAATTACTCTTCCTTAAATCAGTGTTTCCCAATCTTGGAAATCTCCAGGATGTGGACTTCAATTCCCAGAATTCTCATCAATGGTTATGCTGGCAGTGGAATTCTGGGAGTCGAAGGCCACACTCCTAGAAATTCCCAAGATTAGAAAACCCAGACTTAAGTGGACCTGATGCCTTGGCAGTAATGGGGAAAAAGAAATAAAAGCCAGCAATACCTGTGTGGACACTTTGTAAGCAACGTACGCATTCATTCCGTCTCCTGCAGGAACAAAAGAAGAAAACTTTTATAGTTTCATCAAGCTGTAACAACCAGAACCCTTAGTAATTTGGGGTTGATGTTCTTTCTTTGTGGGCATCCGTGAGCACAGAGGAATCCATTGTCAATGACAGTTGCTCAATCTCTTCTGCTAACACAGCGGTTCTCAACCTTTTTCAGGCCAAGACCCCGAACTGCACCGCGCATGCACGCCGCACACGCGACGGGGCGAATCGCGCATGCGCGGCATGATGGGACAAATCGCGCATGTGCAGCGCGCACACGACGGCCCGCATCGCGCATGCGTGGCGCGACAGGCCAGCATCGCGCATGTGCAGCACGACAGGCCCGCATCGCGCATGCGCGGTGCTACCCCCGCGCATGCGCGGTGCTGCCCCCTGCGCCGGCCGAGGGGAAAAGGGGGAAAAAATGGCGGACTGCATTTGGCGACCCCCGTGAAATGGTCGTTTGACCCCAAATGGGGTCGCGACCCACAGGTTGAGAACTGCTGTGCTAACAACTTGGGGATTCTAAAATGATTCATGGTCTTAATCAACATCTAGAATGTTTTTCGGCCAGGATTTTATTCAGGCAATTACAGATATTTACCTCTTTAATCCCTCACCAACTCTGCATGGAATCTGTATGGTTTTTAGCCGGGTCTTTAATCACTACACCAAACTGATTTTTTTCTCTAGGCAGCTTACATACATGAAAACCACACTAAGAATTAAAATATGCTTGCAAAACCTCAATACACATACCTTTACGTACACATACACTGAATACAAATGGTTACTACAGGTAAGTAGCTTGTTTAGTGACCGTTCAACATTACAACAGCACTGAAGAACAGTGACTGTTTTTCACACTTATGACCATTGCGGAGTCCTCATGAGCACGCGATCAACATTTGGATCCAAGGCAGCTGGTTCATATTTATGACGGTTGCCATATCCTGGGGGGGGGGGTGGATCACGTGATCCTCTTGTGTGACTTTCTGACAAGCAAAATCAATGCGGAAGCCAGATTCACTTAACAATTGTGTTACTAATTGAACAGCTGCAGTGATTCACTTGACAAACAGGGTAAGAAAAATCATAAAACCGGACAAAAAAAGTCACTTGCCAAAAATTCTCACTTAGCAACATAAAGCTTGGGCTCAATTGTGGTCACACCTTGAGGACTACCTGTATTTACATGATTTCTTTTGCACAAGGGATGCCTACTAACATTGCTTCCATCACACCAGTCCCAAAAGGAAGAGATTTGCAAAGCCAGGAGTCTGTGAAGAGGCTCCCTTCAGGATGCCAAGCTCCGCTTTCTACAAATATCAGCCTGGTGCAATAATTAGGGACTTGTTACACAGGGTAGAGGGAGCCTTGCATACTGCCCCATGCCGAACAATTACATTATTATTATTTATTATTTTATTATTTAATTGGATTTCTATGCCGCCCTATTCCAGGAACTCAGGGTGGCTCACAATATGGATAGAAATCTAACATTAAAACACATTATAAAAACCCCTCAATCAAAAACCAATCATCCAAACAGACATGCAAACATACATACACTGGCTGGGGCAAGGTGTTAACTGCCCCAGGCCTGTCGGCAAAGATGTGTCTTCAATAATTTGCGAAAGGCGGAGAGGGTGGGGGCGATACGGATCTCTGGGGGGAGTTGATTCCAGAGGGCCGGGGCCGCAACAGAGAAGGCTCTTCCCCTAGGCCCCGCCAGGCGACACTGTCTGGCTGACGGGACCTGGAGAAGGCCGACTCTGTGGGCCCTAACCGGTCGCTGGGTTTCGTGGGGCAGCAGACGGTCCCGTAAGTAACCTGGTCTGATGCCATGTAGGGCTTTATAGGTCATAACCAACACTTTGAATTGCGTTCGGAGACCAATTGGCAGCCAGTGCAGCTCGCGGAGTGATGCCGAAATGTGGGCATTTCTGGGCAGGCCCAACACTGCTCGCGCGGCTGCATTCTGCATTACCTGAAGTCTCTGAACGTTTTTCAAAGGTAGCCCCATGTAGAGAACATTGCAGTAGTCGAGCCTTGAGGTGATGAGGGCATGAGCGACTGTGAGAAGAGACTCCCGGTCCAAATAGGGCCGCAACTGGTGCACCAGGCGAACCTGGGCAAATGGCTGTTAGAAAACTAAAGCAGCTGAAGAAAAAACAAAAACAAAAACCACACAGCACACAGAAAGAGGAAGGGATGCCGAGAGTTGGCCAAGCTATTCCTTTGGGGCAGGCAGCTTTCATTTGAGACAGCCACAAGCCTAAAGTAGAGCAGATAATATTCCCCAGGCCCAGAGTTTCCCCGACATAACCCTGCATCCACAGATACTCTGTTTATGCAGCTGCAATTAAAGCTGTACCAAGAGCAATCAGGTTTTGCAGCTGCTGCTGCTTCAAGGAGAATACACAAAAGTTTCCAAAGGCAGATGGGTACTTTTTCAGGCGGGCTTGGAAACCCCCCCCCCTATCACCTGTCCCAAGATGCTGGCAGCCTGGGAATCACCGGCTCCTGCGTGATACATCAGCTCTCACCTGATCTATCTTTACTGTACATCAGCGTTTCTCAACCTTGCCCACTTTAAGATGTGCGGACTTCTGAGAGTTGAAGTCTGCACGTTAACCTTGCAAATGGGGACACCACAACTACAGTTCATAATGGCAAGGATTAGACTTGGACTTGGAAAGAGGAAATCAAAACTTTAATGTCTTCCATGAGAGTCTGGGTCACCTGCTTTGAGCCTAATCCACTTCACAGGGGTGGGTGGAGGGTAGGATGCTACTGATGGGGAATCTGAACTCACTGAAAAAAAAAATACTGACGTAGCAGGTGTCAAAGGCTCTAAAAAAAACCAACAACCTCAAGGTAGCAACGATGCTGAAGTCAGAAGGTGGATAGAATGCATTTTGTGAATTTAGTCCAACAGAGTTAAACCCTGCACGACGACACTGTCAAACTATTTCCATTTCGTTGTGACTCACCAATTTTCTCTGGATCACTCACTCCCACGGAAAGTTCAAATTGGTCTTCCTGCTCTTCCTCTTCCAACTAGGTAAGGAGATTACACATAGGTCAGAAACTTTTCTTGGACCCAACTTAAGGTAGATATCAAGCAAAGGAAATCGGAAGCCAAGGCAGCTCAAATGAATACAGGTTTATTGCATGATAAACGCTCTCTACAAGAATCTCAGCATAAGAGTCAACAGAATTCAAGGTGGGCCGGACTCAGATCTCCTGTGGGCACGAAGAGACTTGAGACTGATGACACATTTGATCCCCCCCCCTCGGGCTCAGCCTGGTCTTCTCCTACAATAGGATACCCAATATTGGAAAGAGAGAGAGAGAGATAGGAAGGCAGATGGAGACCAATCAGAAGCCTCAGCTCTCTTCAGGTTTTTTCTCACTGCCCTTTGGGAAGCATCTTAGCTGCTGACTTTTTTTTAAGCATTTGTTCTACATTTGTTTATGGGTGTTACATGTACACTGCTTTTCCTAGCAATTATATCCTGAAAGACAGGAGATAAAACAGAGCTGCAAAGCATAAATAAATAGTATTTACCTTTGCTCTGACTTGAGCTTATATTGCAAAGTTGAGGGGCAAAAGACAAAATGTTAACTGGAAAGGGGAGACAAGAGCCTGCTCTACGCACAAAACTTCAACTTTTAAGAGTTGTGCTAGAACAATGATGGCGAACCTTTTAGAGACCGAATGCCCAAACTGAAACCCAAAACCCACTTACGCATTGTCGAGTGCTGGGTGGGTGTGGCCCATTGGGTGGGCGTGGCTGCGGTGGTAACGGCAGACTGGGTGGGACCAAAAACTTCAATCAATCAATTCCAATTTTGAAAGATCTTTTTTTTTCCCGCGAGAAGTTGAAATTGACTGATTGAACCTTTCTTTTTTTTTTTTGCACATGGTGGCGGAGGCCTAAAGCGAAAAGGCTTTATAAAACCCAGCTGAAGGCCTAGGACTGGGGCGACGGCACACATGCCCACAGAGAGGGCTCTGAGTGCCGCCTCTGGCACCCGTGCCATAGGCTCGCCACCACTGGGCTAGAGAATGGAAAAAGTACAATGCCCAAAACACTGTCAAAGGAACAGCCAACTTATTCAACTTGCCTTTTTTTTTGCAGGGAGAGGATCCACCCTTTTCTCTAGGAATAAAAGGAAGGGTAACAACCACTCTAGTTTTATTATTTTAGGGAGAGAGAGACTTGTTTGCTGTACTGGGGCTTCCCTGAGGACGGGGCTTGTGTGTCAGTGGCAACTCATCTTTGTGCAATGTGATGGAAACGCATGGAAAGGAATGGAGACTGCCTTCCTTACTACACAGGACATAGCTGAATATACAGCTAGCTACACGGAACAGATAATTAGCCAAACACGAAAGGCCTTACCTCCTCAAAGGTTTTTGACTGCTGCTTAGACGAGGAATGGGTTGGCTTTTCTAGAGAGGGGGCAGGACTGAACACTGTTGTTGTCTCCTCCTTCGGCTGGTTTTGGCTATTATCCAGGGACAATTCAACAGTGGCATCTGTAAAAGAACAAAAGAATGCTAAGTTGATTTCTTTTTTTCAGATGCATTCTTCAAAATGAAAAAGGTCTTCTGCAGTCACGGCATAAGCCTAAGACTGAAAATCAGGTTTGTCAGATGCTGTATTTTTTCTATCCTGCTCTCTGGAGCAGAGAGTTGGTCTCGGACAGAAGGCCACCTGAAGAGACTGGAAGCATTTGAAATGTGGATTTACAGGCGGCTCTTACGTAGAAGCTGGGCTGACAAGATCAGGAATGAGGAGGTGATCAGCCGCCTGGGAAAGCCAAGGGAAATCATCAAAACAATTAAAAAACGAAAATTAGAATATTTCGGACATGTGACGCGACACCCAGAAAAATACGGCATACTCCATTTAATCCTCCAGGGAAAGACTGAAGGCAAATGAGATCCAGGCAGAAGAAGAACATCGTGGCTTCAAAATCTAAGGGACTGGTTTGGACAAAACTCAGCAGCACTTTTTTGTGCGGCTGCTGATAAAAACAGGATCGCCAACATGATCGCCAACGTCCGATAACGGATATGGCACAAGAAGAAGAAGAATTGATGAAATTCCACTTCCCTGATTGAGGGTAGTCTAGGCAGTGGTCCTCAACCTTGGCAACTTTAAGACTTGTGGACTTCAACTCCCAGAATTCCTCAACCAGTCCACAAGTCTTAAAGTTGCCAGGGTTGAGGACCCCTGGTCTATAGAATTTCATCCCAGGGTGGAGTCACTTCCTGTGAACATGACAGATATTCCTGGTACAATCACTTCCCTAAGTTGAATCATTTACTTAGTGAAATTTCTTTAGAAATGGACAATCAAATCAAATCCAAGAAGATGTAACACGAAGCTACTTGTTCTGGGCCGCAACATCCATCCACTCCTCACTTTATTGCTCTTGCCGTCCTTTTATCTGTATTTTTTGATTTTATTGTAATTTCTTGGATTGCTGTTAGCTGCTCAGGGTCACCCTGAGTTGAGCAAAATAAATTGCCACCCTCTTTCCATCACGACATGCAGCGAGACCAACCTGCAAATAGATCTGGATCTTCTTGTTCTTCCTGGATGCCATTTGTTTTTAAATTGTTTTCCAGCGGCACCGGGGATTCCTTCTTTGGGAGTTCTGGCTTCCTCTAGGGGGATAGAGAGCGACTGTTATTCCAAGCTGCAGAATTAAGCCTGGTTTTTGAGACAGAAAAACAGTGTTCCAATATCTCAGGGGCTGCCCCAAAGAAGAGGGAGTCAAGCTATTCTCCAAAGCCCCTGAAAGCAGGATAAGAAGCAACAGATGGAAACTAATTAAGGAAAGAAGCAACCTGGAACTAAGGAGAAACTTCCTGACAGTGAGAACAATTAACCAGTGGAACAACCTGCCTCCAGAAGCGGTGAATGCTCCAACACTGGAAGTTTTTAAGAGATTGGACAGCCATTTGTCTGAAATGGTATAGGGTTTCCTGCCTGAGCAGGGGGTTGGACTAGATGACCTCCAAGATCCCTTCCAACTTTATTATTATTATTATAAACCTAACCAAAGAGTTTGGCAGTCCTGGCCTATACACGTAGTCCTCAAATTACAATAGTTCATTTAGCGACCGTTCGAGGCTACAACCACACCGAAAGAAGTGACTTATGACCGTTTTTCACACTTACGACCATTTGAAGCATCCCCACAATCACACGATCAAAATTCGGTCGCTTGGTAACTGGGCATGTATTTATGGCGGTCTCAGTGTCTTGGGATCATGTGATCCCCTTCTGTGACCTTCGGATAAGCAAAATCAATGGGGGAGCCAGATTCATGGAACAGCCGTGTTATTAACAACTGTGGGAACAACCGTCGTAAAATGGGGCAAAACTCACTTAACTATCTCGCTTAGCAACCAAAACTTTGGGCTCAATTGTGGTCATAAAATGAGGACTATCTGCATTGTCCAAGAGAGTGACATTCCAGGGCCAGTTGGCAGACCCCAGCTTCCCGTTCCGGCCCTTTGCAAGGTCTTCCCATTTAAATCCGTGTATTTTTTTTTCTCAAACAGCCAACGGGCCTGGAAAGGGCTCTGTTGCTTTAGGGTTAAATTAACAACTGAGACATTGCATGCCTTTTTTTCCCAAGGCCGCTTTGTCAAGCTAGCACATAAAGGCTCCCTGGTTCTTACCCTTGCACCTCCCCCCCAATTCCCCCCCCCCACACACACAGAGACAGCCTTGCCACTGTCTGCATCACTGAGCAACGCAGTTTGCCAAAAGACAACAGCTGTCTGAACAGGGTGACGGTCCCAAGAGGCACCAGAGACAGAACTGTGGGTGCTAGAAGTCAGGGCTTTGTGTTGGTAGAACAAGCCTGGTTTAAAAACAAACCAGGTTTAGAAGTCACCCCGCTTGCAGGTCACTTCTGAGAAGTTTTTAGCCCTGCAGGTCAAAATAACTGGTCTATTTGTCTGAAGCTGTGAGAATCCGTACCCCTCTTACATTTCTGCAAACACAAAAGCTTTACAACATTTTCACGTGAGATGGGCCAGAAGAGTTGAGCTATTGTGTAAATCCTCATTCTGAGACATTGCAGGAAGTTGGTTTGCCAGCATCTTTTTTTGCAGCTCACTTCCCCAGATTTGCAGTGTGTTAAACTGAACTGGATGGAGCTCACAAAAGTTTCTACCTTTGAATAAAATTTGTTCATCAGGAAAAGAGCAAGCAGCCTCTTCATTCTTCCGTAGCCCTAACCCTTTGCCAAAACAAAAGTTTCATTGTGCTTGTTAATTCTGTGTTTCTGACTGTAATTTTGTGTTTCATCTGCTGGTCTGGTGACCTAACAAAAATTAATTTGATTTCTTTGCTCTTTATGTTCTATTTTTCCTCGTGCTTTTCCAGGCACTCTACATTCCATTAATACGATTTCAAAAACGTGAATTCTTTTACTTACAATGGCTTGTTTTCTGCTAGTCCCCTTTAGCATTTTCACAAAGAACTCAAAGCACGCTGACCATGATGAAACCCTAGTTCTGATCACAATGGGAGGGGCTTCCCAAATTTTTTAGACTTTTCTGCTGAAAAGTTGTGCAAGGGCCACTTCAGACTGCTTTGTTGTTATGTTCGCATGTGCAAAACTGTTCCCTATTCACTGTCAGAAACTAAATGCCAATTTGGGGGTTTGTTTTTTTTTTCACAGGAAGTTTCACTCCATCTGTATTCCTTAATTTTTTGCACTTACTGCATAAATTGCCTACATTCAGCATTTTCCCTTGAAACAGAAGGGTGGGGCCTGACCTCAAATCCCCTGACTTTTTCTCCTTTGCCAATCTATTAAGTGTTTCTGGATTTTGCAACGCAAGGAAGCCAGTCTCTACCTATTCTCCTTGCCTGGAAAATCATGTCACTTAAGATTTTTTTGAGGCAGATTGAGACATAACTGTTGCATAAAAACTGCAATATTTAAAAGACCTTTGCACCCGTATGGTCACAGCCCAGGATTGCTGCCAAACCGACAGAGGAACATGACCACATAAACTTCATCCCATTAAGATAACTTTGCCAGCCATAAGGATAACCTTTATTAGTGCTGGCAGCTTAATAGCAGATGCTATTATAAGTATATAATTCACAAAATTATAGAATGAGCATCTTTATTCCTGGGAGATCTTCAGAATTACTAAAAGATTATTCTGAGCCTAAGATAGCCATTAGTATATTCCGTAAGCAGATACAAATGATACAAAAAGAATAAACGAACAGAACAAAAGCCAAGCGCAACAAAATTCCGAGACATTACCTTATTCTTTGAAAAATAGTAAGCTAACTAACCAGTAGCTTATAAATTGTAAACACACGCTATATATTTGTGACATTGATTTTAGATATTGGACTAGGATTGGGGGGGCCTAGGACAAAGTCTATTATCTCCCCCAAAATCCCACTTACGAGTCTGGCCTTCTCACAGGGCAGCCTAATTTTCAGACTTAGTGCTGTGGGGATAAAATGGAATAAAACGCTGTGTATGTCATCTTAAACCCCTGACCAAAACGCGAGATTTGAGTCCAACAAATAAACGGCTAAATATTTTGCACTACTTTAGAATAAAACACCGCATTCAGTTGGTCTCGACCGATTTAAAAAGTCTAACCAGCATCCAATCTGCTTGCTAAAGGGATGGGAGGCCACTAAGGAATGCCAGGCCTGTCCGCTAGATTTGGAAATGAACAAAACTACTTCCCTTTCCAGGATTTGAGTCTTTGTGAATGGAATTAGCTGGAAGGGCAACAGCTCAATGAAACCAGATCATAATGGCTGCTCTATAAAGGGATGTCAAAGGGATTCAGGAGGAGCCACGCAGCATCTGTGAAAGACCCTCTTTCAACTGAATTATAAGTCATTCCCAAGGAAGCAAACCAACACAGGGCAAAGATGGGGTGTGGAACCAGATAGGGGAGAGGCAGGGAAAACATTTCTGGGCGGAAAAACAAGCAGAAATTCAACCCTAAACCTGAACCCGGGTCCAGACTTTCCCTCCAGTGTACAGACGACACTTTTTGCAACTCTTTTGCAAAACAAGCCCAAGACGGGAGCTTTGAACAGGCAAAGATGATTTCCTGGGGCTGAACATGAAGCGGTGCTCCTAAAGCAGCACTGGGTGCCCTGCCCAGGTTGCAACCCCCTCCCAGGGACAGATACACAGAGAGAGAGAGAGACCCCGGGATGGGATGGGCTGGACTCCCACTCCCATCATCCTGGGCCATGTTTCCCCCCTCCAAGGGCGCCTGTTTGCAAAGGGAGGGAGACCCACCACACCCAGCAACCGGGGAGGCGAAGCGGGGCTCCCCCCCAAAGCAACTGTGGCAAGGCTCCTCTGGGGCTTTCCGGGTGTGTGTGTGTGTGTGTGTGTGTGTGTGTGTGTCCCTCCGGGGGGGGAGAGGGGGAGGAGGGCGACTTTCTCCCAGGCTTGCCATACTTGGTTGCAACTTGGAGAGGGGGGGGAGATCGTTGTCATCTGTAGGGGAGGCGCCGCAAGGCCGCGGCCGGGAGTGATGGGAGCTGTAGTCCCTCCCCGGCACAGGTCCCGGGAGAGCGGTTTTCCTCGCCCGGGAAAACTTTCCCAGGCTGCAGGAGCGAAGAGGGAGGGAGGGAGGGGAGCGAGCGGGGTGGGGGGGCTCGGGGGGGCTCCCCACCTTTTGCAAAGCCCGGCGGAGCGCGATCCCTCCCCTTCCCCCCCCAAACACACACAGACACGCGGTGGGTCGCCCGGTGGGCACCGCGGGCACTCACGGCGTGGCCGGTGAAAATGTCCTCCCCGTCCCAGTCGCTGTCCGGTTGGGGGTCGCCAGGGCTCGCCTCGGCCGCCTCCGCCTCCGCCGGGAAGGGCGGGGGCAGCCGGTCCACCGGGGAGCCTCCGGACGCCATCTCGCCGCCCAGGCAGCCACTTCCGGCTCCCCTCTCGCTGCCCGGCCGGAAGCCGCAACAGGTGATTTATGGCCGAAGGGGGCGGGGCCAGGCGGGGAGGCGGGGAAAAGCGACCCGGACGCCCAATCCGGACTGGCACCAGGGCCTCGGGGAGGAGCGAAGGGCGTGGCCGCCCTGCAGCTCTTGGCGGTGCCTTTAAGAGATGTAAGTGCATGTTTCGTGCTAGATGGCTCCTCATGTAAATATATGCAATTCAGGGGTGCCTATAGAATAATACAAAGCATATAGGTAATAGATTTGCATATTGTACCTGTGAAATGTATCATTCGTAATTTAAATTGTATGCCACGCAGTGTGTATAAGGTAAAAGCGATATAAAGGATGTAATGTGTATATTGCATATAAAATATATCATTCGTCCTGTAAGTGTAGGGTGTTTGGTATTTAAGATATAATGTAAATGATTATATATTATGTGCACGCTATCATTCAAGGGAGATGGGAGGCAACATAAAGTCAATACACAAAATATATAGTGTATATTTGATAGAATATCTTACAGTAGGTAACATTATGGGCAGAATAAAATAGCTGCCCTGCATCATGCTTGTAGTTCAGCACATCAGTACTCCTGGTTTTGATGTCCTTCCACATGGAATGAATAAATGCAATTCTTTATGAGGCAGGATTAAAATCTCCTTATCGAAGGCGGCTTGTTATTTATGTACTTTATATATTATTTTACTTTTAAAAATTCAGAGGAAGGTAAAAACAAATACACACTAATTTAAAGTAAGAAAAAGAAATCAAAGAGTAAGCTGAAAGTGCAATAAAAATAGAAAAGAAAAAAGACACAAAGAAGTGGATTCTGAGCTTCTTTATAGCAGTTACAAATACGATTATAAATTTACCTCTTATTCTATGGTTACAGGCCTTCTTTCTATAATCTATCCTATCTAATCATCAAAACCATAAGTCATAAGTTCATTTTCTTCTGTTTTGGGTAAAAAGCCCATATGGGGTTTCCAGTTAGCCATAAAAATAGATATTGATTTTTTTCTGATCAAAGAAGCCAATTTAGCTATCAAGGCTTGGCATTTATTTATTGCATTCGTGTCACATTTTTCCTGCTGGAAGCTTAAATGAGATCTTCCACTTGTCCCCACCATAGCTACCTCTTGAAGAAGACTGGAGACATGTTATGTTTTGCGCACGTGTGTGTGTGTGTGTGTGTAGAAGTATTCATGGAACATTATTCTTAAGAGAGATGTTTCTCTAGAAAAAAAAAGTAACTGGAACTCGTCCAAAGACAATTTTGTGGTTTGAAGATGCACTGAACAGAAGTAGAAACAAACCAGAAATTCCTCCAGTAGTGATTGCACCTTGCTGTTGAGAAGAAGGAAATGAGAGGAACCACACAGACTGATGAGGAAGGCTACACCTTCATTATTTTGAGCAATAGAAGCAGCGGTACCCTACTTTTGAAAAATTGGGGATCACCTCTAAGTAGTTTGGCACGGTTTGAAGTAGTTTTAAATCTTAAATTTTGTAGATGCCAATGATATTTACAAGTTACTTTTCTACAAGTTTGCTTTTCTACTTGAGCATCCCATTAATTATCAACGTTTGCTTGATAATTCTAATAAGCAAGTTATTTCCTTCTTCCTCCTCCTCCTCCCCACTTCTCCTCCATCTCTTAATTGTTTCCCATGTTTTCCGGTTGAACAGAACGGAATAACAGAATCAGAAGGGGCCTTGGAGGTCTTCTAGACCAACCCTCTGCTCAAAGAGCAGACCCTACACCGTTCCAGACAAGCGGCAGTTCCACAAGTTCTGAAGGCAAGTCATTCCACTCATTAATTGTTCTGTTTGGAAATTTCTCCTTAGTTCTAGGTTGCTTCTCTCCTTGATTAGTTTTGCTTTCTATACACGGAACTTTAGGTTTTCTGATCAACTTCCATACACATACTTCCTCCACTGTAACCTGTACAGAAAACATTATCCTGTCTTTCTCCATCTACGACCAGACCATCTTAATCTGCACTTGTGTTTCATCCAGAGTTGTGAGTTGTTCCCTGCATCTCCATCAGATAGCATTGTTCTTGAGAGGGTTGTACAAGGAGTTCCCCAGTACACACTGTACACACATTAGGAAAACATCTAGCTTGTTAGCTTGCTTGATTTTAATAATGTCTGTTATCTTTAAGCTGTATAGCAAAGTGGTGGAAAATATGTGCCCAGATTCGCATCTTGGTTTCACTTAAATGTTTCATTTCCTTCACAGGCACCAGGTTAATTATGTACAGACAGCATTGGCTTGGCTATTCCTGCCCTGTACTTCTGCTTTTGACACAGTTTTGTGTTGCACTCCATTGCACTTAAAAACTGGCCGGGAGATAGATTCTAGCCCAGACAATTTAAGAGTAAGAAAATAGCCTTAAAAGGGGCAGAAGCCCAATTGGTGGAAATTCTCTCATCTTTACTAGCAAACAGATTTGCCATTTCAGTGTATTCTTTGTAGCAATAATAAAAGCCAGGCTCAGGCGAGACCTGTTGACTACTTAAAACACTTAGTCTTGTGCACAGCTGCATTTCTAGCCAGTGGACATTTACAACAGACTGAAATCTGTGCTGACCTCTGTCCTTTCAGCATAGGAACAAAGTGCAAATTCTTCCTCCGATGCTTGGATAGATTATTATTCAAAGACAAAATTAAGGCAGTGAAGTTGACAGCACCCCAATATGCAGAAGAGAGCAAAGGAGAAGCTTTGCTTTCCTCTATTAAGTACAAACAGCTGCAACCGGAAATTAAAGGGTGGAGTTGTAGATCTAAACTGGCTCCACTTTTTGGCTGATAAGATTATAGAAGCCTCTGCAGTGATTCAGCCGGGCATTTGCAACATCAGGCAAAGCTGAAGGAAAAACCAAATTATAATGCAACTTAACCCTTTCAGTGAAGGAGACTGAAGAGCTACCGGAATGATTATGCAATTTCCCTGTTAGGCTAGGGCAGGGGTCCCCAACCCCCAGTCTGGGGACCAGTACTGATCCGCACAAACCAGCAAAGCCCTATCCGTGGGATGCAGGCAGCACACAAAACCACGCACTCTCCGTTCAGTGGAAAAACCTCTCTCCACGGAACCGGTCCCTGGTGCCCAAAAGGGTGGGGACCTCATTAGGGCAGGGGTTCTCAACCTTGGCAACTTTAAGACTTGTGGACTTCAACTCCCAGAATTCCTCAGCCAGCTTTGCTGGCTGAGGAATTCTGGGAGTTGAAGTCCACAAGTCTTAAAGTTGCCAAGGTTGAGAACCCCTGCATTAGGGCAATGTTTCTCAATCTCGGCCCCTTTAAGATGCATGGACTTCTGACTCCCAGAATTCCCTAGCCAGCCATGCTACATTTATATGCATTTCCCCATGCTGGCTAGGGAATTCTGCGCGCTGAAGTCCATGCATCGTAAAGTGGCTGAGATTGAGAAATACCGCATTAGAGACACAAGGAATCCAAGGTAGCTGAATGTGCCATTTCTGCAGCAGTACAGTTTTCAGATTTATTACACTTAAAAAAGATCTTCCAGCAAGGATGGTCATGATTTTGCACACTAGACAGGGAACTGGGGCCTCCTTATCCAAATCGTTTCCACCCTCCCAACCGTTCTAAACGGGGGCCACCTGCATAATTGCAGGGCCCCCGACTTCTACATATTGACTTTGGGTTTTTCTGTTGACATATGTACCAATGACCAGACATATATACTGATGACCTTTGCAGTGACCTTTGAAATCTTGAAGGACATGAGGCCAAGGTATTTTGGAGTGCAATTTCTCTTAGATCTTAAGAGTCACAATGAAGCTTTTCTGGATGTCTCAAATGTTGGATGGGCTCAGCTGATAGGAAGAAGCAGAGGGATCTGCAGGATATGATTAAACAAGTCCATAGGGCAGCTAGATAGTGTGACTGAATCTGTAGTTTTTGTGTGCATCCACACATAGAAAATGAAGAGTTCAGTTGTACCTTCATGGACACCAACTTGACTTTTTTTGACCATACCTTGCAGACTCCCCTGGGGAGAAGACAATGTCTGCTACTGGTTGTATCTGTAGGAGAAGGAATGACAGAACCTGGGGGTGGGGTGAAAAGAGGGATCAGCCTAGAATCTCTACGTGGCCACAAGCAAACCAATTCTAGCACCCTTTGAGTGCGATTGAGCTTTATCTAACTTTAACCAGATGCTGTCCATTAGTTGAGAAGATTCCTGTGCATAGCCATGAGTAGCAATAAAGCAGTTTAACTAGACCTTCACATCTGGACCTGGTCTTTCATGTCTGACAGTATCTCTCTCGGAATTTTTGAGAGCTGAAGTATCCACCTTTTTGGAGGCAACAAGCATGTTCAAACTATCTTGGACAAGATCAAGCCTAGTTGCCCAACTGTAACCTCCCTTCCCCCCATGTCAAGAAACCAGACAGGTTTTGAGTTGCTTTTAATATATTTTAAGTGCTGAACATACAGAAGACAATAAATAATAAAGTTCTCTCCTCCCATCACAGTTTCCCAAATGCTCACTGTACAGGCCAGCCTATGTCTGCTTACTCAGGCTGAGCATGTTGGTGTGGCGTGCGCTCTAGTGCCAGCACTAGATATTTACAATTGGCACAGAGTATTACAAAAACAAACAAACAAAAAAACACAAAAACCCCAAACCAAAAAAAAAAAGGAAAACCAAAAACAAATCTGTGTTGTTAAATTAAGGATGCAGTTCTGCAATAACTTTCTATACATCTCTAATAGCATCTGGCTGCTTGAGTCACTGGTCCAAATCCTCATGGGCAGGACCAGCAAAGTTCCAAGTCTTGTAGCTGCTCATGAAGGCGTCTTCTGTAAAAAAAAAAAAAAAAGGCAAATCTGAGATTCCATCAGAATTTCTGCAATTCTGCAATCTCATCTGTTAGTCACTTCCTCACCGCATTATTTGCAATTGATCAATCAATCAGAATAGAGCTGGAAGGGACCTTGGAGGTCTTCTAGTCCAGCCCCCTGCTCAAGCAGGAGAACCTACACCATCTCAGACAGGTGAATGTCCAGTCTCCTCTTAAAAACCTCCAGTGATGGAGCACCCACAATTTCTGAAGGCAAGCTGTTCCACTGGTTGATTGTCCTCACTGTTAGGAAGTTTCTCCTTAATTCCAGGTTGCTTCACTCCTTGATTAGTTTCTATCCATTGTTTCTTTTCTTGCCTTCTGATGCTTTGGAAAATAAGTTGACCCCCCCCCTTTGTGGCAGCCTCTCAAATATTGGAATACTGCTATCATGTCCCCCCAAGTCCCTTTCTCTAGACTAACCAAACAAAAAATAAAGGTTACCAAGTTACAGCAGTTATTTCATAATTATCCTTGCCTAGAAATATTGTCAAACTGCTTCTGTGCGGTTCCTAGAAAACTATGGTTCCACGAGTCACTAAGAATCAAACAAGGGTTTTTTTTTAGACGGGCAGCTCCCAGTTGCTGGTCACTCAACATTACACGCTTTCTAGCAATGGAGAAGTGAGCTCTAATAGTAAGCAAAGCAGCTTGAAAGGAAACTCACCATTAAGTATCATGTTCTATTGCTTGTTTTGGCAGAGCACTATCAAAACGACATCTCCTGAAATCCTGTCTTTCAGTAATTAAGCACCTTGGCTGGGCAGAAGGACACCTACAGTTATCTCAAACAAAACAGGTTTGAATCTAATCTCACACTGATGGCTGTTTTCTTTTCTTGGTGCCTTTGAGTTGGTGTCCACTCCTGATGTCTGCCTGGACAAGTCCCTGCAGTTTGCTTGGTGTTTTTTTTTTTCAAAAGTGGTTTCACCCTTCCCTCTTTCCTAGGGCTGAGTGACTGGCCCAAGATTACCCAGCTATGCGCCTAAGAGGGGACTAGAACTTAAAAGTCTCCTGGCTTCTAGCCTACACTACAACCAAACTGGCTATCACCGCCGGCCCCATTTCTACTAAAACTCTGGGATTGTCCATCTTAATCTTCAAGAGTTATTCAACAGGCAGGCAAGATCAAAGCACCAGTAGCCACAGTATCTGGTCCGTACATAGAAGCATTTGTTTTCAATCCACGGCAGGGCCAAGGAAGATGTCTTCTTGGAATGTTGCTCCTATTATAAGGATTTCTGGTCTAGCAAGCTGTAAAAGATCTCTCCACATTGTCGATAAGGAGGACTAAGTTTAGAAAATTTCTGAACGTCAAATGAAAGGGAAGATTAGGATAGGCATTATAGAAAGATAAGAAGTCCTCTTTCTCATGACCATGGTCAAGAGCAGGGGTGGGGAACCTTGGCTCTTTTTATGACTTGTGGACTTCAACTCCCAGAATTCCTGAGCCAGCCAGGAGTTGAAGTCCACAAGTCATAAAAGAGCCAAGGTTCCCCACCCCTGGTCAAGGGCCTCCTTCTCCAGTTTCTACCGTAAAAGAGCAATGAGTTCACATGTCCCCTGTTATGAAAGAGGTGAAGATGTGGACCTGTTGGACCTCCAGATGTTATTGAACTATCAGGCCTAGAATCTGCCACTCTTGGCCATACTTGCTAAGAATGCTGGGTGTTGTAGTTCAGCAAGACCTGGAGGTTACATGGCCGATCAAAGACCAAAGAGAGCTGAAAGGAGGCATGCAATTACCAGAGAAGTCCCTCACATCTTGTCAAGTGACTGGGCTATAAAGATCCTACGGCTTTCATCTACAGTTGCCCTGCCATACATGTCGAGCCCTTGCAGATATACTTGCCTTCACATAACACACTCCCTTAACCATGGATAATCCTCAGTCCATCTGGACATCCAAGCGGTTCACAATGTCTTTGTCCACATAGCGACAGAAGAGGAAGAGAAGGTTGCTGGGAAGGTGAAGGGGTTCCACCATGGAAGTTTTGGGAACTTGAGACAGCTCTCTTGCAACTAGAAGCACCAAGTCCACCCTGTGAAGAATGGCACAGAGCAACAGTAGGCAACCCAGCACTGCTCAGGCCCACCAGACTAGGATTGTTCTGCTCACCAGATGATTCCTCACCATTTTTCCAAGTCTTTAGTATCAGGCTTTGGGGATGTATCCGAAGAGAGCCATCTCTCACCGTGGCTCAAGAGCAGGTACAGCAGCGAGATGGCAAACTTGGGGAAGGAGGGTGAGAAGATTAGGAACCCACTAAGAAAACACTTGGACTCAACTTAGTCACCACCAAGATGGGAAGAATTGAATTACATACAACTTAGATCAGTGGTGGCAAACCTATGGCACGCGTGCCAGAGGTGGCACTTGGAGCCCTCTCTGTTGGCAGGCGCACCACCGCCGCCAGCAGCAGGTCCATCAGGCCGCCACCGCTGCGCAGAGCAGGAGCCCCACCCAGCACAAAGGAGGCGAAGCTGCCGACTAGCAAACTCGAATAGAGGTGGTAGAGCAGAGCTCACCAACCATTGTTGGACTGGGACAAAAGGGAGGGGGAAGCATTTTGCATTGCAAATGGGGTGGGGCTAGTGCCTGCGTGATACTAGCCCTGCCCCATTCTTGCGTGATGCAGCGCCTTGTATCTGCACCCTGTGTTCCTGCGACGGCCGTTTTTGCGCCTTGCAGCACGGTGGCCCATTTTTGTACCCCCAGTTTTTGCGTGCCAGAGGCAACACTCAGAGACGCCTCCCTGCCCCCCACGGCACCACAATGCTGATGCAGCCTTGGCACTTTGCGATTAATAAATGGGTTTTGGGTTGTGGTTTGGGCACTCAGTCTCTAAAAGGTTCACCATCACTGACCTAGATGTACTTGCTAAGAAAAATCCTTCACATCTGAGTCTGGTATGGATTGTACTCTGGATTTGTACACTCCCGTACCTTATTGCTGAAGACCAAAGCGAGGGACTGTTTGACAGAATCGGGCTGCAACTGGGTGAGTTCCTGGAGGACATCCATCAACTCTCTAAATGTCAACTGTCCAATGGTGTTACAGAGAGGAGTGTAGAGGACAGAGAGGGTCTGCCAGAATCAAAAGGACATGGAGGAGGAAGAGAAAAGCGACAAAACATTAGATCAAACTCGAGTCTTCTACTCTGGGAGAGATTATTGTATCCAGTCCACAGGCCAGAAATACCGTGGAATCCAATCAACCATTGTTATCAAGCTGGCTTCACCCATGGGACTAAACCAGATTGTTGCTTGTTTTGTCCCAGCATCCTAAATGGCCCACCCTTGTGATGTGTTAATTCAGGTTTATCACTTCATCTGTTTAGTGTAGTTAGCCAGATGTAGTTTATTCAAGAAATCATGACTAAACCACCTATGGTGCATATACGCAACCCCCTTTTTTAGCAATATCAACACACCGAACCACAGAACCAATTCTGATTGTAAGCCACCCCACAAAATAAGCTTGGGACATCAACTCAAACTAAGTTCATCGATTTTGTCCAATTGTTTTCTGAAGACCTTGGGTCAGAAGAAGTCAAGTCGTTCTGTTAGGTGGTCCTTAGAAATGCACAACACTTGCCTTGCATGCAAAAAATCCCCCCCCCCCGTGCAAGGATCTCCAAATATCTGGATAATGGCCAAAGGAGAACTAGGGCGAGAAGGTACCTCCTCCAACAGGTCCTTCTTGATGAGCATTGCTAGGTGTTGCACAATATGGACAAGGGTCATCTTGGCTCTCTCCAGGGACAGATGTGGCAGCAGACGGGCCACCAACCGCTTCCCTTTTCCTACCAGCAGAAGCTGTAGAAACTCCTCTTTCACCTCTCTGGAAAAAAAGAAACACCCAAGAAAATCAAAGCAAAGGTGTTGCGAGGAAGGAGAAAACCACACTCCAGAGAGCTCAATATCATAGCTACAGAAAAGTCCTGGAATTTCCAGAAATTATCCAGAATCACTCTTGATAAGAGCAACACCCAGAATTCCCAGCCAACGTGGTAGAGCATGGCCTTCTCAAATTTGAAAGCAGGTGGTCATGTAGCGGGGAAGATGTGAACAACAGTTCCAGATGATGTGGAAAATGTTAGGTTAGAAGACATTTCCCTTCGGCAGGAAAGCAGAAAGACGAAAAGAGAGAAACTGCTGATACGTTAGAGAGAGCAGCTCAAATGATAGGCAGAATTCATGTAGACACAAAATTGTTGTAAAAGTGCCTTCCTGTTATCATTATTGCTAGTAATTTGTCTTGGACTCACTCTTTACCAGAATGCTCCTCAATTCTCAGTGCTTGGTAGATGCGTTCTACTACACGAACAAGTTTCTCGTATAATTGGGGATGCATCTCTTCTGGGGCCTGATCCAGTTTCCGCTGAATGTCCTCCATCTCCAGGAGTATAAGGTACATCTGTTTCCACAGCATATAAATATCAGCCAGGACATTACAAGATATTATAACAGTTTCCTGCACATTATTTGATGCATTGTTTTGCAGCCTTCCTAGGGGCTTCAAAGTTTCATGCATTTCTGGTTAGCTGCAGGACAGAAGTAAGGCAGATTTTTGTCGTACTTTTGAAGTTCAGGAATTTATGGAGAGGTCCATGCCTTTATTTCCCATGGAGACTCTGCATCAGGGAATGGGGAAATTTCTGGCCAGAAAATGCTGACCTACAAGTTTCAAATGGCCAGACAGCCCAAGATTGCCAGGAGAGGCTATTTTGGAGAAACCCCCATTCCAGAACATAGTTCACTCTTCTGCAGATTGTGATCAAATTCATATAAAACATAGTAATCGCCCTTAAAAATGTAGACCCTCTGCTCAGAGTGTTGTCATAACAGAACATACATCTATTTCCCAGGAAGCCATAATATTTTGAACATTTTTTAAAACTTTCATAACTAAGGCGCATTTTGATGGGACCATTGTGGAGATTGAGGGGAACCCAGCAAAATCATCTACTCATCCAGGAACTTCTTAGAATAATCTTTTTCAAATCCCAGAATGGGACTTATAAAACACCTTGGGAAGATTATTTGACAGTGAAGAGAAACTGGAGAATTATTGGTCTGTAGGCAAGTGATCTAAGCCAAACTGGGAGATCCATGGAATTGCCAATACTTTGAGTTAAACTCTTAAGAGTTGTGTTACACTTTCTACGATTCTATTCTAATTAGATGTCGTAGAATTCTGTGGCTTGGAAAGATCAAACTGATGATATCCTGAATTTGGATTATTTGAGACTGAAGGAAGGACATTATTGTCACGGTATGTGGGAAGGACCTTTGGAGACTGGGCAAAGAGAGGCTGCCAACTGCCAACGGAAAGCGAGATAAGAGACTGCTTAGCCCTCAACTGGATAGTGGATGGGGTAAGAGGTTCAGAAAATAACCTTCCTAATTCTTTGGGCTGTGAAAAAGATGGAGATGAGTGATGGTGATAGGCTTGTACTTTCAGATGTGCAAGATTCTATCAATGTAAGTTTTACAATAAAGTAGAATCAGGTCATCTGGTCACGATTCCTATCTGGCTCACCACACAGGGCCAACAACCATCTGCTTTAATCCACCCAACTATTAGACAGTACGACGTAAGAAATAGCCAGCAACTTACTTTCTCAATCTGGTACAGCACTTGTAGCCGCTGATTCCCTACCGCCTTGGGAAATAAAGAGGGGAAACAAAAACATTGAGTCACTTGAAGAGAAACCATCTGCGCCACGTTCTAACAAGCCTGCGGGCCACTTTCCCCAGAATTTGAAACGCAGAATTCTCCAGATGAGTGGCAGACAGTGGAGTGGTCAGACGACCCACTATCTTCATCCGACACCCAGGACAAACTTGATTTAATATGTTTAAGATACCTGGGTGTTATTTCAAATGACCTCTTTCCCCCAAAATATTATAAAGAGAGGCATGTGATCCTGCCATTCAGATAGAGCATGGGCAAAATGATTGGGCACGTACCTGTTCCAGAGAGAAATGGTACACAGCATCGATAGCCCTGCGGGGACTGTAGCAGGTGGACATGGCTACCTGTCCCAAGGACCCTGGAATCCGCACTACTGGCAGAGGAAGTCACTGTCAGAAGACGTGTGTGCATTTCCATGCCTTAGAAACCCCCTTGCACAGGACTTACCAGATTCGTAGGTCTCCACTCTTTGGATATATGGGGTGACTAGCTTAGGGACCTCCGGTTTACTCCCTGTCAGGAGTCCTTTCTCAGCTTGTTTGTGCTCCAGCTTGCGATAATATTCCTGAGGACAAGATAGGACAAACTTGCAGCACGTACATTAGAGCAGGGCTTTTCAACCAGTGGTACGGGTGCCACCTGTGGTACATTGGCATCTGGCCGGTGGTACGCGACCCTCCTAGAAAAGTGGTAGCGGGCAAGGGGAATGAGCTGAACCGGTGGCAGCCCCGCACAAGCCTGAGCAAGAGACGGCTGCAGCTGCAGGGCTGTCAGGGCTCAGCGGAAGTGCCAGGATCAGCGGCAGGCTCCAGCTGTAGCTCGGCGCTGATTCTGGCACTTCCGCTGAGCCCAGAAGAAGCACCAGGATCAGCTGGAAAGTAGCACTGATCCTGGCACTTCTGCTGAGTCTAGAAGAAGCACCAGGATAAGCTGGAAAGTAGCGCTGATCCTGGCACTTCCGCTGAGCCCAGAAGAAGCACCAGGATCAGCTGGAAAGTAGCGCTGATCCTGGCACTTCCGCTGAGCCCAGAAGAAGCACCAGGATCAGCTGGAAAGTAGCGCTGATCCTGGCACTTCCGCTGAGCCCAGAAGAAGCGCCGATCAGCTGGAATGTTGCAGTCTCTCCAGGGTCTTGTGATTTACATTCAGATGCTTGGCAACGGATTCATATTTATGACGGTCAGTGTCCAGGGTCATGTGAAGTGACCAAAACCTGCTGCAACCACCCAGCAGACGGGGGGAATAAAAACCAAACACCCCCACCCCTCCCCCGTTGCCAATCCTCAACAGAAAGGCTCACAACAATGAAAACCTCGGACGGGAGGAAGAGCATTGCCGGTTGGGCATGCAGGTGTCTTGCTCGGCTGTGGCTTGGGGGGCACTTTTTTCAGTGCCATTGTAACTTTGAACGGTCACTAAGTGAACTGTTGTAAGTCAAGGACTACCTGTACTTTATCACTTTTTTCCTTTTTTGGGGGGGTGTCATCAAGTTTTTGACACCTTGCTAGGCAACTGGTGGTACTCGGATATTGCCATATCCTAAAAGTGGTACAATGGGTGAAAAGGTTGACAAGCCCTGCATTGGAATTGTCTTTAGAGCATTATATTTGTCCTGCTTTCCATTGGCATCTTCAACAGGGACCGAAGGATGCTTCTGAAACCCATTTGGTCCAGGCTGTGATCTCCTGACCATTCACCTGTTCACCCGGGAGGACTTATTTTAAGAATATCTGGCCTTGTACCTGACCAAGAAAGCAACTCATTTCAGCCTTAGGATGCCCCGAAGCTCCAGGACCATGTATAGCCCCAAGACATCTCACCAATAGCTCCCAAGACTCCCTAAATTGGCACTACATTGAAATGTTTACTCTGACCTAAGAGGAAAAGTGTAAGATATATTAATGGTTACATAAATGGTTTAAAGGGTAGGTTAACTTTTGATTCTTCTTCCTGGACAAGGGCTCAAGACTAAGCACTGTCCTCAGTCAGAAAAAGTCTGCACATCTCGGATGTAACTTGTAGGTCAAATGAATGAATGGGCAAACCAACAGTAATGTTCTTAAAGGGTCTGGTGGGAGTGAAGAGAAGTAGGGAAGAGCAACTGTTGCATGGTCCCCCCCAACCCCCTTTTTGCTTTGGGAGATGCCTAACTTCTCGTGCATTCCTTGACTTCCTCATCCTCGGTTCCTCCCTTAACAGCATCACTTCCAAAGGAACAAGGATGGGTCTACAAGTACAAGCCATTCATTGTGATGCCCATCCCAAATCCCACCGCTCTACGGATTCTCCTTGCCCAGCCTGCAAGTTTGAGACTTGATTCCCCCCCACCCCCGTTTCCTTCACTCACCTGGTAATAATAGTCATCCCGCTGGGGGTTTTCACTCTGCAACTGTAACATCTGTACCTTGATCACCCAATCTTTTTCAACCGGAATCATGAGAGCAGAGAAAGGATCCACTTCTGGCGTCTGAGAGTCCATGCAGGGAAGTCTTGGAGGTAAGCAGGAACATGATCTATGAGATACATTTTGAAGCCTTCTAACTCCCGTGGTCCAAGAAGTCAACTTCACCCAAGAAATAGACCCTCATTTTACTTTTAACTCACTGGGGAGATTTTGAAGGAGCTCTTGAATCATCTGGACCAACGAGCCATAAATGGAAGGTCAGTAACCAACTTAAGTTTTATTCTGAAGGCCTTATCTTAAAGCTGGGATTTGTTCCACCAGAGGGGAGTTAAGTGGTGTGGAACGAGTACACTAAGCCACACAACCATTCACGTATAAGACCCCGAAGCAAGGGTAAGAAATCTGGGGACAACTTAGTGATAAATTATTCACGCCCAACAATTCAGCCCTGGTGGGTACACATTTGGGAAAAAGCATCTCAAGGAGATTTCCCTTTTTAAATAACTCAGTTAAAACGTGGCTGTGAATTCCTGTTCCAGTTTGCAAGATTTGATGTTCAGCCCAGAGTAGCATTAATGATATTTTATTGAACTCTGAAACAAGCTGTCTGGAGATTGGTCTGACTTTGGGGAAGGTGGAAGGTGCAGAAAGACGGTGGTTCTAAATTATAGCAATGATGGTGCACCGTTGGAACATCTGAAGGACAGGTTGGGACAGATTGTCATGGGAAAAGTTGATCTGGTTGATTTGATGACAGGTATTCATCACTGCAATCTGTATAATTGTTGCCTCTTTGCTCTTGCAGCTACATGGAACATCACAATTCGAGACAACAACCTTTACTTTGCGTTTCCCCTTTCCATTTTCTCTAGTCCTTTACCTCACTTTTTGCCCTCGCTGCCTTTGAGTTAGAAATCGCTGATGTAAGGGATGCAACTGAGTCATTGCGCTGGGCAAGCTACAGAAATGGAAGACAAAGGAGAGCAGTGAATCCCAACTCTCTCCAGAGGGGGAGACCAAAGAGTTGTCTGAACCCTTGTTTACCTGATCTTCTGCTGGCTGCCACTCAGCGGGCTGAAGTGTGGCGTTTCAGGGCTGTGCGTCAAAGCCCATGTTGGGCTGCTGGCGTTGGAAAACAATGGTTGGAAGGGAGGTGGAGAGGCATATCCTGACATCTGAAGAGGGAACACATGGAGGATTAGACCCCAACCGCACTAGCCATTTTGTTCTCCATCAGTTGGTCTCTGACAGAAGGCCACCTGAAGAGACTAGAACAGGGGTAGGCAAGCTTGGCTCTTTTATGACTCGTGGACTTCAACTCCCACAATTCCTGAGCCAGCCATGCTGAGGAGAAAGGGAGAGGTTTCCAAGCTGAGCCATGCTGGCTCAGGAATTCTGGGAGTTGAAGTCCACGAGTCATAAAAGAGCCAAGGTGGCCTACCCCTGGACTAGAAGCATTTGAAATGTGGATTTACAGGTGGCCGTTACCTATAAGCTGGGTTGACAAGATCAGAAATGAGGAGGTGATAAGCCACCTGGGAAAGCCAAGGGAAATCATCAAAACAATTAAAAAATGAAAATTAGAATATTTCGGACATGTGATGCGACACCCAGAAAAATACGGCATACTCCATTTAATCCTCCAGGGAAAGACGGAAGGCAAACGAGGTCCAGGCAGAAGAAGAACATCATGGCTTCAAAATCTAAAGGACTGGTTTGAACAAAACTCAGCAGCACTTTTTTGTGCGGCTGCTGATAAAAACAGGATCGCCAACATAATCGCCTACGTCCGATAACGGATATGGCACAAGAAGAAGATCAGATGCAGCAGGAGAAAGATCCGAAGGTGTCACTGAGCCTTCAGCAGTTGGAAATCTCTTTCAAGGTCGTTGAGATGGAATCCAATCAAACCTTTTGTATACACTGCTTAACAAAGAAGACTTGGTTAATGGCACCTTTGGCTGCTTCTCCAAACCAGAGCAACGGAAAACCCTATTCTACCTGAATACAGGTAACCACTGAAATGGAGCTTTACCCATCACATTCATCACTCATGGTCGTAAAACAAATAGGTCATGCTGGCTGGGGAATTCTGGGAGTGGAGGTCCATACACCTCCAAGGTTGAGCAACTCCGTCCCAGAGGTATGATATTCAAATTGCAGAGCACCTCACCTGGCTAAGGCCAAACGGACGACGTATCCTGCGAGGCGGAGTGAACGGATACGACAGTCTTATGGAAGGCGACATCACGGGAGGTTCCTGCAAGGCAGGAAGAGGACTGGGCCGTGAAAAAATTCATCAAAATTGAGAAGTACAAACATACAACTGGACCATATATAAAATGCACATTAAAACCAGAATCCCAAACTCTTGGAGATCTCGGCACCCACTCTAGTCAAATGCTTTTATTATTCAAAAACAGCTGCAACAATGTTCCTTTTACAGCGCTGAGCTTTGGCAGAATCGGAAAGTTCAGGGAATTTGGAATTCAAAAGATTTCCCTTACTTGACGCATGAAACGCTGGGGAGTGGGACTCAGAGTCCTCCCGCAGAAAGTCGAGCAGTCCACATCAGGGGAATCGAGGAAGCTGGTCCGCACAGGTGAAGTCAGGAAATCTAGATTGGCACGGGACCGGGACACCCTTTCTAGAGCCTGAAGGACAAGAAGTGGGGGTCAACCCCAAATTGCAATTCACTGGGGTTATGGAAATGGGGGCGTTGACAGACAGTGGCAAGAGAGTCAAAATCAAAGCACTGTCACGATGCAGATAAAAATCAGGCAAAGCTTCAATGGTACCGTTGAGCGTCTTGACTTCTTTTGACCGCATCTTCTGGACACCTCCCGTGGAGATGCGAATGTGGTGCAGTTCACTCACTGTGATTAAAAACCTGTATTACTGCATTTAGGGGTAAGTATTTAGCTTCTGCTCCGAAGCAGATTGTCAGACCTCAACTTTCCTCATTTAAACCCCATTTCAGTTGGAAGTGCAATCACTTCTCGGAGGATGAAAGAGGAAGAAGACGACCCTGGCCCTTCCCTTTTAGGTCCAAGTTATCAATCATCTTGATTTTAAAGTAATAAGAGGAAATAGTGTTAGCAGTAAAATATAAACTGGAGTGTCCTCCAGTGGCAGAAGGGTGAAGAACTACAGAAGATAAAAAATAGGCTACCAAAAATTTATGGAATTTATGGAATTCACTTCCAAAAGGGGTCGTAACAGCTGTCAGCCTTGACAGCTTCAAGGCAGGGTTAGATAGATTCGTGGATGCCAAATGTATCGGTGGTTATTAAAACGGTCCATGTGCCGCCTCTATGTTGGTTGAGGCAGGCAAGATTCCCTTGAGTACCATTTGTTGGGGGTCAAGGGAAAGGGAGGGTTTTGCCTTCTCTTTCTGCTCAAGATCCCCATGTACAATTGGTGGGCCACTGTGTGACACAGAATGCTGGACTCGATGGGCTTTGGCCTGATTCAGCATGGCTCTTCTTATGTAAAAAGCCATTTTTGAACTGATTAATCCAGAATTTTGTTTAATTAAGGCAAACGGGTCCAATATCATCTCTTGCTATTTCCTCTCTGAAATTCCTTCCTTCCTTCCCTTCCCTTCCCTTCCCTTCCTCTCCTTTCCCCTCCCCTCTCCCCTCTCTTCTCCTTTTCTTCTGTTATTCTTTGGTCCTCCATATCTACATCAGGATATTCTCATTCTGACAATAAAAGCCCATCCCCTAAAATTTGAGCAGCTTCAAATATTTCTAGGCTTCTTCAAGCCACAGCAGCCTGGGTTCACACATGACTGTATGTGCTTTGTTTTGGGCTAGCCATACTGGGTGAATCCAGCTGCCAGAGTCTCGAAACCCTGCCTCATGGCTCCGTATTTGATCCACGCAGCCCACCCTGCTCAGGGTCATTAATGTAGCAGGATAGATGGTGAAGCCAGGCCTAAGCCCAACTGTTTTGCTTTCAGAGAAAAAGAGTTACCTGCATCATAGATAACGACGGGCTCCTCCTCAGAGTTGGAGTCCTCCACATACACTTTGAATGGGGCTGAACAGGAGGGGGAAAAAATAGATGCAAAAATGAGAAAAGGGACAAAATGTCTGTGGGCAATTCGTAAGGTTAAAGACGCCTACTTTTCTACCGAAAGCATTCAAGGCTGCTTCTATGGCCCATCTGTTACCCATTTAGAGAGGCAGTGTCAGAATCCAATTATATTTCATTTCTAGTTATCGACTATGGAAAACCCCATTTCTGCCCTCTCTGGATTCTGTCATGCTACGAAGGGGAATGAGCAAAGGGGTTTTATGGCTCTCACTTCCTTCATTAAAACTTCAAAGGGACAATGTGGATTCTCACCAAGAGAACTGACCATAACAATATGGCCATCAGCTTTCATCTACTACTCTCTGAAGTCTCCCTTTGACCGGCAGTAAGGGAAAAGGGGGGGGAACAATGCAGTGCCTGGAGTCTGGGAAAAGAGAGGAGGAGGATCGTGGCCCGGAAGAACTGTGAGGTGGGGGGGGGCTGCTTGAAAATACTCAAAACATTGAAGGGATGGAGAGAATTCCTCAGATCCTGTCTAGCACGCCTACAATCATTTTATCTTAATAAATATGCCTGTTGGAAAAGATATTCCAAGAGTTCTGTATTCTTAAGATGTAAAGTGAGGTGGGTCCTTACAGGCAGTTTGGTCTAATGGTTAAGGCTAGAAAGCAGAAGGGGGCAAATTCTAGTTCCACCTTACTCACGAAAGCTGTCTGGGAGACCTTGGGCCAGTCACTTAACTGTGCTACTAACTTAACTGCAGTGATTAACAACTTTCGCAAGAAATGTCGTAAAACAGGGCACAACTCACTTAACAAATGTTTCACTTGGCAACAGAAAGGTCAGGCTGAATTATGGCCATAAGTCAAGGACTACTGATATTACAACCTGGCTCTGACGATTGGCATGGGGGTCAAAGAGCAACAGGTGATCCTGGGGGTGGCTGGTAACACGAGAGTGCTCCTTCCGCCTTGTAAAATTTGCAATGTTTTAATTTTAACTTGGTTCACAGCTGATGTTTTCCCCACCCATGGATCCGTTCCAAAGCAGCCCCTTCCTGTAAAATCCTGCCTAACCCCTGCCTCCTCCCCTTTTTTATTTCTTGCGTTAATACACATTTATCGGAAGGGGAGGGGGCGGGAAATTAAACCGTCTTACCAAGTAACCAGGAGAAAATTCCGAAAAATGGCTGGCCACTTTGCTATCGAGAACAGCAGAATCTTCTTTCTGCCAAGAGAGAGAGAGAGAGAAAAGAAGGGATTCAAAAAAAAAAAAGTGACTTAAGAAGATACGCAATATCCCAAATACAGAATTAGCACTTCCGAGACTAATTTTATTTTTCAGGGGCATTATCAGCATCACAAAATATCAGTTATGGATTTTATTTTTTTGCTACGCATTTAAGATCAAAGCATGGGATTTTTTTTTCTATAGATGTAATCCTCCTTTAGTCAATTACAAAATTATAATTTGAAGTCAGAATCGTAATGGATATATTTATTTAACATATACCTCACCTTTATTTTATCTTGTTTACAAGGAAGCCAGGGTGACAAATATACATAATGTCCTTCCTCCTCCTATTTTCTCCTCTACAACAACCCTATAGGGTAAGTTGGGCTGAGACATTGTGGCTGGCCCCAAAGTCACCCAGCTGGCTTTCCTGCTTAAGGCTGGACTAGAATTCCCAAACTCCTAGTTTCTAGCCTGGTGCCTTCACCACTAGATCAATGTGGACCAAGAGAATTAAAACTTTACTCAGTGATTTACAACCTGGCCACCTTCTCTCCACTTAATCTACTTCACATGGAGGTCCCCGGGCATACCACTGCTGGGTCCTGAGAGAAGATGGGATCTAGATGAAAGAAGGATCAAAACCTGAGGTCCTCTCCCATAGCTTAGATCAGCTTTAGAGTCTGCAATGTTAGGGAAGCAACTTCAATCTAGTGCCCTTTCAATGGATTGGGGGAGATGTCTTCCCTTCTTTCATAGCCAGCTGGTCTACCACCCGTTCTTGCAATCCTGCAGCTCATCTCCATCTTGAGAACACCTACCAAAGGAAGTTTCCCAGATTTCCCCTCACCTCCAGCAGACGCTGACCTCGTACAGCACTCATAACAGCTGGATCTTCCAAGTCATGCAGTTCTCCTGCATTCTTACTTGTAGGCACCTCTCCATGGTCGCTCATGGCTTCCTCTTCGGCCTCCATGGTGCCAGAAGCAAACTGGGGCTGAGACTCTTCAGAAAGACTTTTGTCTTCTTTTCCATCTTCTACCATCGGTTCCTCATCTGAAGTTCTGGTCTCCTGTTCTCCTTCAGCATCGACCATCTCCCCTTCTCTGGGATCAACCACAGCCACCTTCTGAGATTCCGTTTTCAAGGCCTTTGCCCTATTGCCTTCAGGGTAGGCTTGCAAACCAAGAGAACGAACATCTAGGTCAATACAGAAACACCCTTATGCTGAAAGGGAAGGTCTGTAACTACAATATGATTCTTACGTTATTACACTCTCAAAGTAAGATTTGACCCGATAAAGGTCCTGGGTTCAAGCTGTCTTCTTTTCTGAGATCCTTGCAACTGTACTAACAAAATTCAGGATTTGGTGGACGTTACTAGACCCCCTTTAGTTGTCGAAGTAGCAAAGTAGCAATTTGTATTGTTTATCGTTCAAGTATGTTCATCCTCAATTTCCATAGGGATAATTATCTGCACCTTTTAAAGAATGCCTTTATATTTTTCTCTATTTATCCTTTATTTCTATTCTTTTAAAGAAAAAAGAATTCAATTATGATAGCTTTGGTTTACTCTTGTCCTTCTACTATGTCGTTACAAGCTCTCTGCTCCAACCAGAGAGGACGGGATTTGCTGTTCCAGTATATTTTACCTGAAGTGAATGTTAAGTTAATATAGAGATCAATTTCATCCTCTTCAGTTGCTTTGTCAATCAGAGTTTCTTCCTCTATGTCCTCCTCCATCATGAAATAATCCTCTAGGATCTGATTTAAACAAACAAATGAACAAGAAAATGGAAACTCTTATAACATTTGAACTCCTTGGGAAAAAATAGGAAATTTGACCAAAACAGAATCTCAGCATGGGCCAGTTCAAGAAAGTTTAAACTCAAGAGTTTTGCTTAAACATCTGTCTACTTCAGACAGAAGTAGTGTTTTGTACTGAGCCAGCATCACTGCTGAGTTACTACTATCTACGCTAGCAGTATTTCAGTTCCCCTCCAACTATAAGGCAGCTAATAATTTCGTTTTCTTTAAGATTCAAGCCCTAGTTTAATAGCCAAAAAAAAGGTCTCTGCTGAGAAGGATAACCCAGCCTCTTCCTTCCTCCAGCAGTCAGGAGGAATAATTCATATTTAGGAGGGAAGGCGAGGGAAGAAAGGAGGCGGAACAACTCCCTGAGTAAAGGGAACCGCTAGCCCCGCGGAGCATCCTCTCCACTCCGCGCTCCGGCATCTTGCTACTACCGAGTGCACGGACACAGCCACACCGAGGAAATGTACGACTCAACTACTCAAGGGTAGTATTGAAAGGCAAGAACAAGGAAAGGCGAGGAGGACGCAGCTTCCCACCAAGGCAAGACGAGGAGGTGGGGGATGCAAATACGCGGCGCTTCTTCCAGCCGGCTGCTTACCACGTCCTGCGCCCCGACGGCTTCGCCTCCTTCGGCCATGGAGCCCTCGTGGCGCCCTCGCCCGGCAGCGGTCGCTCCCTGCAGCCATGCCGGCGCTTTTAAAGGGCCTTTTCGGGGGCGGGGTCTCATTTAAAAAAATACACCCCCCCTTTAAGGGACCCAGCCACGGGGGAGTCTAGTCCCGCGTGGTCTCCGGTGTGCGGGGCCAGCTGGTTTGCCCGTCCCCTCCCCCTCCCCTTCCCCTCCCCTGCGGATCCCGCGGAGCAGCGAGCCGATTTGAGTTCGAATCGAGCCGGGTGGAATGGAACCCGGGTGTATTCCCTCGCGGGTCAAACGGGTCGTGCGAAAGCGACCGCCTCGGTGTTGCCGGCCCCCGAGCCAGTCTGCGCGCCAGGCTGGTTTGCTGGGCTTCGGGTCGCCGTCGTTCCTGGCCAGGCTGGCTGGGGACGATGGGGCAAGTCCGGATTGGGAAAAGCGACCGTCGTTTCTCAAGGATGGCTCCTCTTTCTCAGTTTACGGGACCGTTTTCTTGAGTTGGGGAGGGGGGGCTTGCTGTATGAATTTCCCTTGGCTCGTCCTCAGCCCTTGCTGTGTTCACACACACACGCACGCACGCGCACACACGCACGCACGCGCACACACACACACACACACACACCTCTGCAGGTGAAAGGTAGCTAGATCCATTCGCACAATAGGCTTGCTTTGGTTTTAACTTCGGGGCTGGTTTTTCCCCTCCCCCCCACGAGTCGCTGTTCTCCAACGCAGATCCAGTTCCCTTGGCTCGCTTGAGTGTATTGCATGAACCCAGAAAATGGATTAATTCAAGAACCAGGTTTGAACTCGTCCATCACAGGTCAAACATCTGCATTCATTGGGAGAGTTGATATTAAGAGCCATGGGAAGGTTGCGCTGTAAGAGAGCTGATCTGGGGCTTTACACCTGCCTCTCAGGTGCTCTTCAGCATCCATCATCAAAGGCTGTTGTTTTGAAACGACCCATAAAACAGCTGACAAATCCTGCCAGGGAATATTTTGCCTGCTGCTGGTGCCAACTGCCTGGATAAAGGAGTCCAAAGCAAATTGGTTTACACAATCTGGTAGGACTAAAGTCAAGCATTGTTTTCACATGTAAAGCAAAGCTTCTTTTGAGCTTCTGTTTAAGGCTCCAGGGGTTCTCAACCTTGGCAACTTTAAGACTTGTGGACTTCAACTCCCAGAATTCCTCAGCCAGCAAAGCTGGCTGATGAATTCTGAGAGTTGAAGTCCACAAGTCTTTTTTTTTTTAACTTTTTATTTTTTTTTCACCAAACACCATACACCAAGACAAACAATACATACATAGCCAAAAAATTTTTTTTCTCTTAACAAAGCCGTGCTATACATTCTACGTATTCTATTACCTCTTATTTACATATTATTTGCATTTCAATCTTTATGTCTTTTTCTTTCTCTGTTCTAGCCAACTATAACAAATATTCCAGGTTTCGTAAAATTCTGTTGCTTCCTTATCTTTTAATTCTAATGTGAGTTTGTTCATTTCTGCGCATTCCAAAATTTTATAAATAATCATCTCCTCTGTGGGTATGTTTTCATTTTTCCAGTATTGGGCATATGCTATGCGGGCCGCCGTTAATATATATATAATGATGTGTTGGAGGTGTTTTCTAATCTTTGGATTTATTATACCCAATAGAAATATTTCTGGTTTAAAATCTATTTTTATCTCTGTTATCTCCTGTATCCACTCTCTTATTCGTTCCCAATACTTCTTTGCTTTAGGACACAGCCACCACATATGAAAAAATGTTCCCTCTCTAAATTTACATTTCCAACACTTTGGATCCATATTTTTATGCATTTTGGCCAATCTCGCTGGTGTTAAATGCCATCTATACATCATTTTGTATTGGTTCTCTTTATATGCAGTTGATAACGTCAATTTGCAATTTACATTCCATAATCTTTCCCATTCCTCTAAATTTATATTTCTTCCCACATTTCGTGTCCACGCTAACATAGATCCCTTCACTATTTCTTCCTTTAGCTCTATTTCTAATAAATATTTATAGATTTTTGATAATGCTTTACTTTCCTTACTTATTAAGATTTTATCAAGAAAATGTGGAGTTTGATTTATTCCATACTCTTTTCTATCGCTGTTATATCTAGATTTAATTTGTAAATAGAACCACCAATCTATGTGAATTTCTTGTTCCTCCAACTCTTCTCTTGTCTTGAGATTACCTTGATTATCTAATAATTCTTTATATCTCCTTATCTTTTTCTTCTGCAACATATTTGGGTGAGTTACTGCTTCCAACGGCGAGAACCAAATTGGGATTTTCCCGTAATGCCTTTTTTTTTATTTTTTCCCATATCCCAATCAATGCTCCTCTTATTTGATGTTGTTGAAAATATGTGTGTATTTTCTTCTGATTTCCCCACAAAAATGCATGCCAATCTATCTGTAAATCATGTCCTTCAATCCCTAATATCCTATCATTGTCAAGATTTATCCACTCTTTAATCCATAGTAACCCTGCTGCGTGATAGTATGTTTCCCATTTAGGGAGTCCTAGTCCACCTCTACTCTTATTTTCCTGTAATGTTTTTATATTGATCCTAGCTTTTTTACCTGCCCAAATGAATTTATTTATTATTTTATCCAATTCTTTAAAAAAAGTTTTCTCTAGTTTTATTGGGATTGTTTGAAATAAATACAATAATCTAGGTAATATATTCATTTTAGTCACAGCAATCCTTCCTAATAATGATAATCGGAAGTTACCCCAAATTTCAAGATCTTGTTTCATTTTTAGTATTAATTTTGTATAATTATCTTCTTTTATTGAGGAACATCTTGAAGTTAACCAAATTCCTAAATATTTAATCTTTTTTACTATTTGTAAGTCCAACTCCTCTTCCAATTTCCTTTTCTGTTTATCAGTTAAATTTTTTACTAACATTTTCGTTTTATCCCTATTAATTTTCAGCCCAGCAACCATTCCAAATTTTTCTATTTCTTCCATAAGGATATTTCCTCTCTCTATAGGTTCCTCAATAAAGAAAACCAGGTCGTCCGCGAATGCCTGTAATTTATATTCCTCTGTTTTGACCTGTACCCCTTTTATTTGTTCATTCTGTCTAATTTGGGATAATAATACTTCAAGAGATAGAATAAAGAGTAGAGGTGAAATCGGACATCCCTGTCTTACCCCTTTATTTATTTGAAAACTTTTTGTGTTCTCTCCATTAATTATCACACTAGCCCTCTGTATTCTATATATTGCCTTTATTATATTACTGAATTTATCCCCAAATTTCATATCTTCAATTTGTTGAAACATAAATTGCCAATTGAGGTTATCAAATGCTTTCTGCGCGTCTAGAAAGACCAGCGCTACTTGCTTTCCTGGATATAATTCATAGTATTCGAGGACATTTAACACCATTCTAATATTGTTTCTAATTTGTCTTCGAGGCAAAAATCCATTTTGGTCTGTGTGTATTATGTTTTGCAATACTAATTTTAATCTTTCTGCCATTATACTAGTAAAAATTTTATAATCTGTATTTAACAGCGAGATTGGCCTATAATTTTTAATATGTTTAGGGTCTGTGCCTTCTTTTGGAATAAGAGATATAATAGCTTCGATCCAGGAGTCTGGTAAATTTGATTTTTCCAACACATCATTATATACTTCTACAAGTATATTTTCAAATTCTTCGTAAAGGGTTTTATATAGCTCCCCTGGAAGACCATCCGGTCCAGGCGTCTTATTGTTTTTTTGTTTTTGGACTACCTTTTTTAATTCCATAGCTGTTATTCTTTTATTCAATATTTCTCTTTGTTCTTCTTTTAATTCTGGAAGACCATTAACTTTTAGATATTGTTTTATCTTTTCCCCATCTATTTCATCTTTTTTATATAATGATTCAAAAAAGGTTAGGATTATTTCTTTCTTTTTATCCATATTATATTGTAATTCCCCATTTTTATCATAAAGTTCCTGAATAATTTTTTTCTCTCTCTCTTTTTTCAATTTATAGGCAAGCCATCTCCCCGGTTTATTTGCATACTCAAAAAAGTTTTGTTTTGCCATTTTCAATTCCTTCACTCTTTCCTCTTGTTCCATCACATTTAGTTTATGTTTAGCTACTGCTAGTTCCGCTTTAATTGATTCATCTTGTGGTTTTTCTTGTAATTGGCATTCAACTTTTTTAATCTTATCCTGTAATATATTTTGCCTTTGTCTTTTTTCCCTATTTTTCTGTGCTAAATAAGCTATTGCTAGTCCCCTTAAATACGCCTTTGCTGTATCCCAAATAATTTGGATAGATGTTTGTTGTTTTGTATTCTCTTTAAAGAAATAATCCATTTCCTTTTTAGTCTGTATAATAAATTCTTTTTCCTTCAAAATATGTGAATTCATTATCCATCGTTTTCTAAATTTTTTTCGCCCCTTCCAGACTATTTCTATCGGGTTATGATCTGGTAGGACTAAAGTCAAGCATTGTTTTCACATGTAAAGCAAAGCTCCTTTTGAGCTTCTGTTTAAGGCTCCAGGGGTTCTCAACCTTGGCAACTTTAAGACTTGTGGACTTCAACTCCCAGAATTCCTGAATTCTGGGAGTTGAAGTCCACAAGTCTTAAAGTTGCCAAGGTTGAGAACCCCTGGTTTAAGCTTTAAGGAGAAGTCATTCCTCCCTACCCACTAGAAACACCGATGTTAGGGAGAAGGGTTTAAGCCCATCTCCTGAGTTGCTAACTTTCTACAAGAGAGGGATTGTTCCATTGGGTGGAGGGATCTTCTACAGATAGTCCTTGACGTACAAGCATTTGTTTAACAACCATTCAAAGTACACAACAGTATTGAAAAAATTGACTTATGACTGGTGCTCACACTTGTGATTGTCAAAATCTGGGACCTTGGCAGCTGGCGGGTACGCATAGTTGTAATGATTGCAGCATCCCAAGGTCATGTGATCTCCATCCGGAACTTTCCTAGTCAACAGAAGTCAACAGAAGGAGCCAGATTCCTTTAATCACTACAAAATTCACCTAACTGCAGTGATATCGTAAGGTTTTCCACTGAGCCTCACAATTGCCCCAGCGTTACTCAGGAATTTAAAACAGCCAAAGAAACTCCTGAGCCGAAGTTTCAACAAAGATTACAACTTTATTTTGATCAAAACAGGGAGGGGCTGCCTGATTCCTCTTCGTGGCTGGTAGAGGAATGAAGGCAACAACCAGAAAAGATGTCTTCCACCTTTTATACCTTTTCAGAACAAAGAGATCAGGTCTTGGTACTAGGCATAAGATGGCACAAAAAAACAATTCCTAGATGATGACTCATACACAGCAACCCAGGCTCCATCTGTAACTCCTTTCCCCCCTCCCCTTACTGTGCTCTTTTCATATAAGCAGTCACCTGTACCTAAAGCATGAAGCCCTTATTTTTCCAATATATATATAAAGCATCTGATCAAGCAATTAACTACAAAATAATATTACAAAATAACAAAAATGATTAATGATAACACTATAAGTATCAATATAAAATGGTTACTATATATATAATAAATGCTAATGTCAAACTTAAACATACTAAAATCATAAACACAATAAAATCCCTTCAATTTGTTTAGCAAAAGTGGTAAAGTTCAAGGCAACTCATTTAACAATCTTCTGGCTTAGCAATGAAGTCTAGTTCCAATTGTGGTTGTAAGTCAACAACTACTTATATCTCCTGCATTTGGATGTCAGATACAGCGTGAAAAAAACAGATATGCAACTTTGGGATACATGGGCCTCTAGAAGAGGTATCTATTTAGAATTATAAACTTGGCTTTGTTAGGGCCCGTTCCTTTTTTTTAATCTGTTGGCAGGGTGTTTATAGATGGACGGACGGACAGACAGACAGACAAGTTGCTTTTGAAATTGCCTATCACAGCCAAAACAGGCTGAAAGCTGTTTGTCAGAGAGCAAAGTTCGGGGCTATACATTTATGCTTGGAAATTACCTGGCTCTCCATAAAACACTCTGCCAACAGATAGAAAAGGAACTGGCCCTAAACAAAGCAATAAAAAAAGAACTGGCCCTAACAAAGCTAATCAATTGCAGCTATTCCACCTTTTTTCTGGAACAATATTTTTTGGGGGGAAGGGTGGTATAAAGAAAAAAATTGAGAAGGAAGGAATATTACCTGGAACTTTGATTGCATGCTGTAACTCAAGTGTTTCTCAGCCTGGGCAACTTTAAAATGGATGGACTTCCAGCTCTCAGAATTCCCAGAGCAGAACAATGTTATTGATTTATCACATTTAGAAACAGCCCATTTCTCTCACAGAGCAACTCTGGGGAGTGTACAAGTAAGGCATAAAAGCATAAATTGTTCAATAAAAGCCTAATTGAGGAGAATGTGCAGGTCTTTCATTGTTTGCTTCTCAGGTGTATGTTTGTGTACGGAAAGAAGCAAAGGGAGTAGTGAGGAAAAATTGCCAGTGGAAAAAGTTAGCTACGGTAGTTCTTAGATAATCTTGGAAATTTAGGCAGGGTTGGTGTGATTGGTGATACTTGGATGGGAGACCACCAAGAGATCCCAGGACTGTAGGTTAAGACTGAGAAGTTGAAGAATGTGGTAGAAGCAGCAAGGGGTCGTTCACCTTCTAAGGCACAACGGGACTCGGCTAGTTTTAACTCAACCTCTTGTTGTGATGAACCTTTGTTGTGGTTTTCTCCACAAACTTTAGGCCTGAGCAGCCCAAAACTTTTCAGTCTCCTCTTGTCTATAAAACGGCTTTTATTTTTTTTACCCAACTTTGTGCTTGAATTGCTTTAATCATTCCCATTCCTAGGTTAACCCACAACCGGGATCTTTTCCCTTTCCCGCCCCAGACGCTGCAATCCGCATTCAGGATCTTCAGGGCAAGCCGATCCTCCTCGGTCCGCCCCTCCCCCCTCCCCCTCCGAAAGCTGAGCGTTTCTCGGAAATCAGGTTCCTTCGCAGTAACGAGAAACCGAAAGTGGAAGTAGCAGCGGGCAGAACTGCGCCTGCGCTGGAAAGTCCCGAACTCCTGGAGCAGACGCTTGCGGGAAACCTCGTGCCTAGCTACCGGTGACGACAAAGCTCTTTCCATTTTTCTGATTGGTCCAGGAGAGGGACTTTTTCTCGCAGGCGTAGTTTCCCAGAGTCAGTTCGGTCGCGGTCCGAGTAGCATGCGGGTGTGTTGTCGAGGCTGGCAAAAAGCAAAAAAAAGCATGGCTTCCAAAGAGTTTCTCCTCTGGTGCGTTGTGTTGGTGTGGATCTCCGGTCCCGCGGAAGCCTTGAATAGTAAGACAACCTTTCTGCTGCTCGCGCGTGCGGTTTTTGCGCTCCTGCCAGGGGTTCCTGTCCTTCGTCTGGCGGCGGCGGCGGCCACCTTCTAACCCGGGCTAGAAACGGGTGACTTGAGAAGTTGCGGTGCTTAAGATGGGTTTTCTTTTTCCCTGCATTGGTTGCATTTCTCCCGGAGCTTCGGGCGTCGGGCTTCCAGCCCGTGGGAGGAGTTGGGCGTGAGCGGGAGGGCTTGGACCCCGAAACTCGCAGGGACTTGGGGGGGGCTAAAGGTGGGTTTGCGTCTCCTGGATCTGTCCCGGGTTAGCCCAGTGGTTTGCTGGAAGATGTAGTCTTAAGACAGAAAGCCTGTGTTTCTGTGGCTTGGTATAATCTTATTTCTTTCTGTCCTGCCTTTATTGTTTTTACAAGTATTCTAGGAAATTAAATTTTTCGATTGGATCTAACTATTATTATTAATTTTTATTTATACCTGTATTATTGTTGTGAGCCGCCCCGAGTCTAGGGAGAGGGGCGGCATACAAATTTGATAAATAAATAAAATAAATACATAAATTTGTGTCTCCTGGGTCTATCCCAGGTTAGCCCAGAAATTTGTGGGAAGATGGGAGTTGCCGTCTTAAGGAAGTGTGTGTGTGTGTGTGGGGGGCTTCTTGCCTCTCTTTCTGTGGCCTGGTATAATCTTATTTCTTTATATCCTGCCTTTATTATTTTTACAAATATTTTAGGGAATTAAAAGGAAAATGTCGACCCCCCCCTTGTGACACTTGCTTTGGAGAGACAGATTTGATTGGAAGAAGAATAGGACAATTGAATTGATTTTTTGTTTTTGTTCTTCTTTCAGTTGATTGGGATGTAGGAGAAGGAAATGGGAGGGGTTCTTCTATGTTTATTACGTTTTTTTAAAAAGCTGCCTAAACATCACAGGATGGCTTAAACTATTCCAAAACAATAAAAAAAATCCCCCCCCCCAAAGGCAGAAGTTCTGGATGTGGAACACAAAGGCCTGTGATGGCCACCATCTTGTTGTCTTTTGTTATAAACTTCACGGCAACCTGATTTTCTTCCCTTTGCAGTGTTTCTGACGTAGTTATGGGGCTCAGTGTCCCAAATGCAAAAGGAAAAAGGAAGACTTGAGTAACAAGTATTTTCTTCGATTTGGAAGGGAGGATGGTGTGCCAGAAAGAGGCATGTTTTCTGATATGGTGTGTTCTCCGAAAGTAAAATAAAATAGTCAGGAAGGGCTGTTCTAGAGCCGTGGTGGCAAACCTATGGCACATGTGCCACAGGTGGCACCACACTTGCGCTGTTGCCCCAGTCCTAGGCCTTCAGCTGGGTTTTATAAAACCTTTTCACTTTAGGCCTCTGCCGCCTGTGCAAGAAAAAAAAAAGTCCAACCAATCAATCAATTTCAACTTCTCGCAGAAAAAAAAATCTGGCAAAGTTGGAATTGATTGAACTTTTTAGTCCCACCCAGTCTGCCGTTACCTCGGTCTCTAAAAGGTTCGCCATCACTGTTCTAGAGTTCGCAGTAGTTGCTAGATTTAGGAAAATAGAGTCTGGGAAATTAATAGTGAAAAGAAGCTTGGGCTGTTAATTTCTGACACTTGCTGGCCTTATTTTTTTGTTTTGCTTTAAAAATATTTATATCCCACCTTTATTATTTTTACCAGTAACTCCCGGTCCCACACACCTTCTTCCTCCCTGCAACAACACCCTGCAAGGGTGTTTGGGCTGACAGAGTGACTTCTGGCCCAAAGGAGATCAGCCCAAAGTCAACTAGCTGGTTTTCATGGCTAAGGCAGGACTTGAACTCAAGGTCTCCTGCTTTCTGGCCTAGTAACAGGGAAAGAAAAAGAACAAAACATAAAGATGATTGCGATAGATACATTGCCAAAGGGGGAAAAAAATCTTTTAAAAGTGCTTTTAAAAAAGTGAAAGCAAAAAACAAACATTTTGTTCGCTCTAAAATCATTGTTTTTCAATCTGGGCAACTTTAAGATATGTGGACTTCAACTTACAGATAATGTGCTGACTGAGGAATTCTGGGAGTCCACACACCTCAAGAGTTCTATGATTGAAAAACATTCTCTCTCTCTCTCTCTGTGTGTGTGTGTGGCACTTTTATTTAATCTTTGTTCTCCCAGAACTGGGGGTGAGGATGGGATTTACAACTGTCACACCTCTCCCAACTGTGATTGTGATCACAGTTACAAAGATTGACAGTGCCCTGCGGTCACATGACCTTAATTCCCAGCCTGCTTCTGACATGCAAACGCAATGGGGGAGCCGGAACCACTTAACAACCATGTGATTTGCTTAATGACCACAATAAAAATGATAATAAAATCAGGTTCGGTCATGTGATGATTTGCTTAGCGACCGCATACTTAGCAACCAAAATTCTGATCCAAATTGTGGATGTAAGTTGAGGACAATCTGGGCCAAGTCAGGAGAATCCTGCCTGCAGTCAAAAGGATTCATTTGGGAACCCATTTCTTTGCTTCTTTCTTTTTCTTTCTTTTTTAAAGTCCCCTATGTCTTTCTAAAGAGGTGACCCTGAAGCTATCTGGATAGATCAGCTGTTGGAAGCCATATTTTCTCTGGAAGCAACATCTGAGGACCAAAATCTATCTCAAGGCCCTCTGGGCATGGTAAAGAAAATAACTGGCAAGATGACCTTGGTTTGCAACATCTTCTCTTGTTTTTTTTTCTCCCCTTCAACCTATAGAACAGCCAAATGTGCAAATGTATTCCCGCTATCCCATGTTGATTGACAAGGAGAACATTCTGCACTGCTTCGCGGAGGGTTTCCACCCTCCAAAAATCAATGTTACTCTTCTGAAGAATAATGTTGAACTACCCAACGTCAAGCGGTCTGATCTCTCTTTCAAGGAAGACTGGACCTTCCAGCTTCTGACTTACGCTTCAGTGGTTCCCAGTGGAAACGATGAATATACGTGCAAGGTGGAACACCAGGCACTTCCGGCACCAAAGATTTTGAAATGGGGTAACTACTTTGACTTGACTTTCTGTTCCATTTCCTCCTCTCCCTCCCCATTCTTCCTCCTCTTGAAACAGGAATAGTTAAGATGTCTTAGGCCATGGTTTAGCCCAGGGATCTCCAAACTTGGCCACTTTAAGACTTGTGGACTTCAACTCCCAGAATTCCCCAGCCAGCATGGTCCACAAGTCTTAAAGTCATCAAGTTTGGAGACCCCTAGTTTAGCTGGAGAACACATGGGAGTCACCAGTCTAATCTCTCTCCACATATTGCTGGTCTAGTCTTCCTGGTCTCCTTCCCCTTGGTGAGGGATCCTGGGAGTTGTAGTTCAGCAACCTCTGGAGAGTAGAAGTTCCCCACCCCTCCTGTAAAGGGGCCGGTGAAGTGAAGCTATATCCTGGGCACTGAAGCAACCTTCCGTTGAACCCAGTCCTAACTTCCAATGAACCATGATAATCTGTTGGATTTCTGGCACTTTCCGATCTTCAATCTACCATCTCTGACAACCCATGGCTTACTTTTTCAGCCTTTGATAGTTGAGCAGTCAGAAAACAGGCAACACATGAAACACTGGAATTCTACTTTATTGTCATAGGGTATAATAACAAATGATAGTAAGCGTCCCTTTTCTGTACCTTAGGATTTCAGTAGACATGTTTCTAAAAAGAAAGAAGTACAATCAGTTCACTAAGTCTGATTGTTTTTATTATTCTGTATTACATTTGTACACTTCCCAATTTCCAACGATTCTGGGCAGTTTGCTTATTTATTTATTTATTTATTTACTTACTTACTTACTTACTTACTTACTTACTTACTTAAACATATGCCACCCTTCTCCTAGGACCCAGGGCGGCTTACAAAAACAATACAATAAAATTAATCACATTCATACAGCATACAAGCACAGTCAACTCACAGTTGTAAACATCATGAAAAGGAATCTGTTAACAGATCTGTTGTGGATCTGTAGGCTACTGCTGGATTTTGTTCTTGCCTTCCTAGATTGCTTTCTTTTCTTTAAGAGGATTTCTCTTGAGGTTCCTCTGAAATATACTAACTCATTCTACAAAAAGCCTTGATAGAAAATGCTGCCAGAAAGGTCTTTTTAACCATTTAAGACAAAAAAATAAAAAATTAGATGGTGAACTTCTGGCTGAGCATGTGAAGCAGCAGCAAAGAATTAGCTTAGAATCTGTAGGCCCTCAATGATTTGATATATATTTGAAGAAATGTTTGCTAAAAGTTTACTCTTTGTCTTCTATAGAAAAGGATAACTAAGCCAGTAGTCTCCATCAAATAAGGTAAGAGATGGCTGTTTCATGAAAAGTGTGCTTGACAGGAAATATGAAAATACGTGTATTATGTTTATGTGTAGTATTATTTATTTATTTATTTGTTTGGGCTTGTATGTCGCTCCTCTCCGGAGACTCGGAGCGGCTAACAACATATATATAAACAACAAATTACAATAAAAATCCCAAACAAGAAATAACTAAAAATACAATAAAACACCCACTCAAATTCAACAGTCAACCACAATCATCCCCAAGCCTGCCGGCAAAGATAAGTTTTAAGATTTTTTTGGAAGGCCGGGAGAGTCGGAGAAACGCGGACTTCAGGAGGCAGTTGGTTCCAGAGGGCGGGCGCCACAACAGAGAAAGCCCTCCCCCTAGGGCCCGCCAGACGACATTGTTTCGCTGACGGGACCCGGCGGAGGCCGACCCTGTGTGCTCTCACCGGTCGTAGGGAAGTATGTGGCAGAAGGCGGTCCCATAAGTATCCTTACTAAGGGAGTAAAAGATCAAGAGAAAGCAGTAAACAAAATGAAACTAGAGAGCCATGTGTTTAAGCAGCTTTTGTCAGGAAAGAGACCTGTAAAAAAAAGAAGAAAGCTTAAACTTCAAACCAGTGTTTCTCAAACTTGGCTACTTTGAGATGTGTGGACTTTAACTCCCAGAATTCTCCTGCCAGCATGCATGTATATGTGTATGTCTGTGTGTGCAGAATCCACATGATATACTGTCAAAAAGCGTAGAACACAATAACCAAAATTATCATAATTAATATTTCTACTGTACTTTAAAGCAGAGCTGCCTTCAGTACCTGCTTATCAAAAAGGTTCTTTTTACTTACCCAATGTAGGTAAAACACTTTAAAAGTCCCTGCTGTGATTGGGTAACAGGTTCATGATGTGTCTAAAAAGGTTAAATCGTGGCAACTAGGCCAAAGTTTGTTAATCTGAGATGTTTCGCTTCCCATTCAGGAAGCTTCATCATGTTTCTTACCCAAAGAAAAAACAATTTTATTCAGTGTTGGATAATTTGCCCAGGTTTGGCTGAACACTGCTTTAAACACCTTTCACAATCTTTTGTCAATCCTTACAAGAGCCCTGCACAACTCTTGCAATACTTTTAAAAGTACTTTCCCCATATTTTCATGATTTTATATTTTCAATATAAATTAAGAGAGACTCAAACACAGATGTGAAAAACAATTTGGTTTTCCAGTCCAGCCTATAATGTACTGTACTACATTTCTTGTTTTTTAATGTAAAATATTTTCTTTTTTTCAGATTTGATGAATGATGCTTTGAAGGACTAGTTTTGCTAATGTTTCTGAATTGACTTCAAGTGCTGTTTCTGCTTATCGCTGATTGAAAAGCACCAATTTCAATCATCAGGCATTTTCAGAAAATTATCAAAGATAGCCCTCGTGTGTTTATATAAATCAGCATTTGAGCCATCGTGATTTTATAAAAGGTTTCCTACATTTGGAGTCATAGTCCATATGGAGTTGTCATCATAAATATAGTCTCATAGAGTCATTCAGTGAGGGAGATAGACAGTCCCTAAAGACGACTGATTAATCAATTTAAATGTCTGAAAAGGCCATCACTTTTGCTTTATTGCTATGTTAAATCTTTTAGGAATTAAAAGTATTTGCTTCTGTTATTTCTGAGTCAAGAATGGAAAAATAGAATTTTCTAAAAATGATAATTAAAAAATTAAACTTTCCTTTTATAAACTGCTGATAGTTCTGCTAATGATGTTTCTGAATTGACTTCAAGTGCTGTTTCTGCTTACCGCTGATTGAAAAGCACCAATTTCAATCATCAGGCTTTTTCAGAAAATTATCAAAGATAGCCCTCGTGTGTTTATATAAATCAGCATTTGAGCCGTCGTGATTTTATAAAAGGTTTCCTACATTTGGAGTCATAGTCCATATGGAGTCGTCATCATAAATATAGTCTCATAGAGTCATTCAGTGAGGGAGATAGATAGTCCCTAAAGACGACTGATTAATCAATTTAAATGTCTGAAAAGGCCATCACTTTCGCTTTATTGCTATTCGCTTTATTGCTTTTAGGAATTAAGAGTATTTGCTTCTGTTATTGCTGAGATAAGAATGGAAAGATAGAATTTTCTAAAAATGATAATTAAACTTCCCTTTTATAAACTGCTGGTAGTCTTAACCCAGCACATAAGTTCATTTTGTTATCCTCCACATGTATACATAACCCTCCAATAAAAGCTATATTACAATGTTTTCTTTGGAAGTTCTTTGTGGCTTTGAATGATTGAGTGAAGCACCTCAAAAGTAGTTTATAATAAAACATTAGGCTACATAGTAAACAATTCATTAAAAGTGTACATTAAAAAAAAAAGCCAATATAAGCTACATGAAACCTGGCCAAGATTCTCAGCCAAATTTAGCACACTGCAAATGTTTAGGCCTTTAACTCAGCCGGTGAAATACATTGCACAGACAATATTTAACAACAATATTTCTCAAGAGTTGCATTGTCTGAGGATTTCTTTTGTCAGTAAATCATCCTGATGTTACTTGGCTTATAAATAAATGCTTCAAAATCACAGCTCTACAAGATCTGGAGTAGCTTTTTATTTTATTTTTGCAGATGTAAGATTATGAAAACAATAGGTGTCGGTTTGTGCCTGTCTGGGAATATTGGATTACAATCGGTAGGAAAGCAACGTCAAGAAAAGAATAAAATAAGAGCCTTTTGGCAGCTACTATCCAGTTTGTTCTTGCTTTGAGAGCTTCGTGAGGAGATTTGAGACTAAATAATTTCCTAGGGAGCCAATGGAATCTTCTGGAAGAAGAAGACAGTTGGGGAGTGGCAGTTAGAAGGCAGGACACTGAAAGCAGGTTAGTGAGTAACGCAGGCAAAGAACCAAGGATTCTTCTGAACAATAAAGTGGAGACTTTATTCTGCAAAATAGGTGACTTCCCTAGAAATGCTATAAATGATAGATCAATGGGTGGAAATTGGAAGCCAGGCTCAATTTATCTTGAAGCACACCAATCCAATGCATGTCTTTCAGAAGAAAGGCTAGATGGTGACTTCTAGGTCCCAGTGTGGCATTTTGAAAAATATTTTCAAAGCAGGAGCTCTTTCCTGATCTGAAATGACATCAAGTGGAAATTGGTGAGTAATGTCTACAACTGGCCAGATTAATTGGTGGAACCTTTGGATGGTCTACAAAGGTGATTCTGATTAATTAGGCTGCAGAGTTTTCAATCATTTAAAAAAAGAAATACAGGCATGAAAATTTAACAGGAGAGGGCAAAAATCAATCTTCTTCAATTGACCACTTCTGCAAGGGTGGGTGGCAAGGAGTTTCATCAGAAGGACTTAACCCTGGGAGTTATACTTCAACATAACTAAAGGTTTGGGACGGGAAAAACCTCATCTCATCTCATCTCATCTCATCTCATCTCATCTCTCTCTCTCTCTCTCTCTCTCTCTCTCTCTCTCTCTCTCTCTCTCTCTCTCTCTCTCTCTCTCTCTCTCTCTCCCTCCCTCCCTCCCTCCCTCCCTCCCTCCCTCCCTCTCTTTCTCCCTCTCTGTTTCTCTGTGTTTCTCTGTTCCTCTCTCTCTCTGTTTTTCTCTCTCTGTCTCTCATCTATTAAACTTAATTGCTGCTCATCTCCAGCAACTTTTAGCTGATCTAAAATCTAGCTGATTCATTAGAATCTAATGATTAAATTATCAACTTTATTTTGGTTAAAGATTGTAGATGCATCCAATGATGCAATTGGAGGTGACCCCAGGTAGATGATCTACTAATACAATCATTGTCATTTAAGACAATCCTTCTCACGCATGCTTTCTTCCCTATTTCTGATTGTTGCTTCAGTGTCTGCTCTTTCCAGTACAATGTCCACTTCCAGTAGCAAAAATCCGTCTACTTCCTCGCTCATTTCCCTAAACGAACGAGCAGTGAGCCCGATTCTTGCCAGCTCATCAAACACCTCATGGGACCTGCATGCAGATGACTTCACCAAGGAGTTGTCCTGTTCCCTTTGCCTCGAACTATTTAAAGAGCCGGTCATTCTACCTTGCGGCCATAACTTCTGCAAACCTTGTTTGGAGGCCATCTGGAATAAAAAGGGTGTTTTCTGCCCAGAATGTCACGTCAACGTTCCTGAACGCAAGTTCATAATCAACCAAGCCTTGGAAAAGATGGCGGAGAAGATTAAAACTTTTCACGTAGGAGGCCAACAGCAGAAATGCATGGAGCATGGTGAACCACTGACCCTTTACTGGAAGCCTCAAGGGAAACTAGCTTGTTTCACCTGCCGTGAAGCTCAGATACCTAAGGATCAATGCTCTCAGTTTCTTCTCATCCCTGATGCAGTGCAGATATATACGGTAAATGACACGCTGAGGCCTGATCCCCATCAATGGTCCCGAGAGCCAGTCAAAGGGAAGCTTTTGAAGCATGTTTCAGCAGATCACCTCTTAATATTCTGCAGTATTTCTCAAGCTCAGCAACATTAAGCCGTGCGGACTTCAACTCCCAGAATTCCACAGCCAGCATGCCGGCTCTGGAATTGTGGGAGTGGGAAGTCCACACCGCTTATAGTTGCTGAGCTCGAAAAATCCCTTGTGTTCTGTTTGAAATGACCCACACTTCAAGGATGGCCCACATTGGAAGGCTAAGGATTTGGGGCATAAGTCATTTTTTTCAGTGCCGTTGTAACTTGGAACGGTCACTAAATGAACCGTTGTAAGTCAACCTGCACAAATGCCTACTTCAAAAGTGTGTTAAGCAGATGTGCACACTCTTTGAAATGCCCACTGGTTTTCTGAGAGGAACACTAGAAGCCAAACTTTCCATAGGACGAAGGAAAGGAGCCCAGTCAGAACCAAATGTAAAGGACATTTAATCGAATACTGCAATTTAACTCAAATGAAACCTGTAAAAGTGCAGTTACGTGATTATTCTCCATGTTTCAAAGAGTATTACTTCCTTTCTGCTACATTAAAACTGGAGAAGCAACAACTTTGACGGACTTGGGGTATTCTACCTAAGATTTTGATTAGAAAGTGAACATCTTATATTGATACAGGTTAGCCTTGCATTTTAAACAATAATTTCAGAACTGAAAGTAATACTCCATAAGCTTGCAACTTAAAGACCTTTGGATTTCAATTCCCAGAATTCTGGGAGATGAAGCCCATAAGTCTTAAAAGTTGCTGGCAGTCAAAGTCCACAAGTCTTAAAAGTTGCCAAGTTGGACACCCCTGCTGTATATATTTGCAAGCATTATTTTTCAACAAACCATGAGTTAGGGCCTAGTGGGCATCTAGGAAACCCACTGAAAGGTTCAAACAACTTTTTAATCTGGCTAAAACGTAGCTGTAACTTGTCATATCCATAGGAAAGGCTACTCTCATTGAGACTTCAGCTCAGGTCTATCCTGGTAAAACTGGATGTGTTGAAGAATGCCCAGGAAGAGAAAATATCCAGTCATAAAGTGAGTATCACGAATTCAGTAGATACCATCCGTTTGAATTTATTTTGGACTGGGGGGGAGGGAACAATATATTTATTCCCCCATTTTTAACACAAATACATACACTGCAAGCCAATAAAATCAGAATTGGTTTTCTTTCTTGGTAGCCATGATTAAAACAAGGAAATGGGTCTAACTCTAAAGCAATGTTGCCAAAACTCATTTATGGCGTAATTATTCTTCCATGGTAAATAACAGATCAACAATCAGAATGTCTATAACCAGTGTCCGTTAGTTGCATGGATTTCGTTTTCAATCTTTTTCCTTTTTTAAAAAAAAAATATTTTCAGGAGAACAAATTACAGCTCCAGTACCATATCTCCTTGGAGTTCCTAAAGTTGCACCAGTTTCTTCACACCAAGGAGAAAATGTTAATTCATCAGTTAAAGGAAGAGAGTGAAATCCTCCTGCAGGAAATGGAAGGAAACCTAAACAAACTCCAAGACAGATCACAGATTGCAAAGGACACCTTGGTCTGCATTCAGGCTCGGCTGTACCAGCAAAATTCTGCGGGTTTCCTAAAAGTAAGATTTCCAGATTGACACAGTTGAACGTGGTTTGGGATTATGTCTCTGGAGTCTCAGACGTAGGACTCTCAGGCATCTGCTTAGCATTGAGAAGAAGGACGTAGTTGAGAATTACGATGTCAAGTAGACATGGTGAAAGATAGAGCTTGCAGCCATTTGGCTTTAAGATCATTTCATATATCTTTTAGAAGAAAGGTAGGAATGCTACCCAGGCCTTCAAAACCATGAAGACCATTGAGAATTTTGAAATCTAATCTACTACCTGTTTTGCTTTGTTGAGTTATATTTATGTTACAAATGGGTCCAAAGGGAAGGCAATTTAGAAATGATTCTTCTTCCTTTTCTCTTGTTATTTTTTTCTCCTGACAGGGAATAAAGCCATTTGTAGACCGGTGAGTATGTGTCTATAAGGAAATATTCCAAAATAATTATTGCGGACTTCAAGAGTAGCAAAAATATGAAGATTAACCACAAAACCTGGACCATCCCCATTGGTTGGCCTGATCTTCCTGGAGCTGCATATCCTGCCCTGTCTGAAGGACCCAAACAAACCTAAATTTATTTTATTTATTTATTTATTTTAATTAGATTTTTATGCCACTCCTCTCCAAGGACTCGGAGCGGCTAACAACATAAACAAAAACAACATCTCAACATTTCAAAAATCTAAAACCAAATCTACAAAGCATTTAAAAAGACCCCTCAAACACATTCATCATTCACACACAATCACAGTCATCCCCAGGCCTGCCGGCATAGATAAGTTTTTAGATTCTTCCGGAAGGCCGGGAGAGTGGGGGAAATGTGGACTTCAGGGGGCAGTTGGTTCCAGAGGGTGGGTGCCACAACAGAGAAAGCCCTCCCCCTAGGACCCGCCAGACGGCATTGTTTCGCTGACGGGACCCGGAGGAGGCCGACCCTGTGCGCTCTCACCGGTCGAAGGGAAGTATGTGGCAGAAGACGGTCCCGTAAGTATCCTGGTCCAATGGTCCAAATACATAAGGGTCTTCCCTTGAGATTGGGAATCCCAACATTCAACCCTTCAGCATCTATGTAGTTTTCTTCTATGTTGATTTAAACCCATGTAGCAGTGTTCAAGCAATGAATGAGTTCCAATAAAAGAGAATAGTTATTGTTCAGGGTTGAACTGTGTGGTCGTTGGTGCTCTCTGAGCTTGATGTTTTCTTGCGGACGTTTCGTTACCCAACTAGGTAATATCATCAGTGCATAGATGCTGTTAACTAGTTGGGTAATGAAAGGTCTGCAAGAAAACATCCAAGATCAAAGAGCACCAAGGACCCTACAAGGAATAAGTTAATTGGTCTGTGTTGCTACTTCATGTTTCCTCCTTAGCTCCATGCAATTATATCAGACAGGAAGAAATGCCAGGGATGATGTTGGCACCAAACACAGCTCTTTTCCATATAGTAGCTTGAGGACAACATGTAGCAATTCTTTGAGGCAGGAAGTGTTCCTCACTGCATTGCTCTTAGCCAGTATATCCCAAGATAATAGTTGTTTCTGGGATTATCTCCCCCTCCCCTCCCATCATTACCACATTTAACTAACTCTACAAATGTCCTGTGTAGGATGGAACAGAAAACTGACAATTCGTCTAAGGGAGAATTAGTGACTGGGACGCTCAGCCCTGGAGAATTCAAGGGCCCCATGCATTATGCCATATGGAAAGAAATGAGAACCATCCTTAATCCAGGTAAAGAAGCAACCAGATCCAGTTGATCTTAACTGAAATGGATTTTTTCACATTCCTATCATGGAAGAAGGGATGGTGAAGCTCATGGAACTGGCTGGGATGGCGAAAGAAGCTATTCTGATTAAGGAAAATACTTTAGTCTAACTTTGTTTCCACTTGGAAGCCACTGTTGGACTTCTTGCTAGTAACTGAAAGAAACACACATTTAATTTTAGGATTTGACACTTGGAACTGTTTATGATGATAGAAATACTGTGCATTGCTGTTGATTTTAGAATAAGAGCTTCATGTATTTCATATCTGTACAAAAAAGAGAAGTTTGCATACCGTGTAGAAAGGCCTTGTTTACTATGTGTCATGTGGGGACATTTCCTGTGTTTCACCAATCATGTCCTTCCTTCTCCAGACATCACCTTCGTCACCCTAGATCCTAAAACAGCCCACCCCAACTTGATCCTCTCCGAAGGGTTGACCTGCGTCTGGCATAACGACATGAAGCAGATTCTTCCAGATATTCCAGAAAGATTTGACTGCAGTGTTTCGGTCTTAGCTTCTGAAGGATTCACTACCGGGAAGCACTATTGGGAAGTGGAAGTGAAGAAGAAGACCAAGTGGACCTTGGGAGTTGTACGGGAAAGCATTAATCGGAAAGGGAATTATCCCCTGTCACCCAAGGAGGGCCACTGGTTGATCAAGCTGAGGAATAAGAATGAGTTAAAGGCTGTAGATGTCTACCCCAAATGTCTAACCTTGCTTGGCAATCTGTGCAGAGTGGGGATCTATTTGGATTACGAGGAGGGCCAGGTATCCTTTTATGAGGCCATGGCCATGTCTCACCTCTACACCTTCACGGACACTTTCACCGAGAAGATGTACCCTTACTTTTGCCCGTGTCTGAACGACTCTGGAGAGAACAAGGAACCACTGAGAATCATTGCTTTTGATATGTAGAAGCATGGTGAAGATGGAGATATCTCCTCAGCCGACATGTCGTCTCAGCCTGGCTTTGTGGGAAAAAAGGACTTTATAGGATTGTGGGGTACACTCCCAGTGCTAATAGAAGGGCCCAACCATTTCCCTTGGACTTCTGCTGGGGCTTACTCCCAGCTGTTTTCAACAGTAGAGTAGTTCCTTTGCCCCTTTCTGTGGTTCAGCCGGGACAACGGTCATGTCTTGAAAAAGTAGCCAGATGCCTCCTTGACCACTTAAACAGCATCTCCAATGAGGTCGTCCGATTTCTTTCCGGGACAGTTTCTGACTGTAAGGTTGAGCAGAAAGATGTATCCCAAGCTATTAGTGTTCCATTCCATAACACACACATGATTATTATAATAGTAGTAAGAATAATAATAAAGGTATCTTGATCAAATCAAAAGAAAAAGTTAAATTTAAGCATGGCTTTCCCCCCCCTTCTGATGTTTGATGGAAAACTCGCTTCTTCAGAACTGGTGTGAAAACAGGAAAACGTTCAGAAACCCGAGGAAGTAATACAGGTTGTCCTCAACTTACAACAGTTCATTTAGTGACCATTCAATGTTACCACAGCAGTGAAAAATGAGACTTATGACCATTTTTCACAATTACGACCTTTGCAGCATCCCTATGATCACGTGATCAAAACTCAGGTGCTTGTCAGCTGGTTCCTATTTATGACAATTGCGGTGTCCCAAGGTCACGTGATCCCATCCTCTTTTGTGACCTCCTGGCAAGCAAAGTCCATGGGGAAGCCAGATTCACTTAACAACCGTGTTATTAACTTCACAAGTGCCGTGATTTGCTAAACAATCGTGGCGAGAAAGGTCGTAAAATGGGGCAAAACTTAGCAGCCATTGAAATTTAATACGTCGAGGATGGCCTTTTATTCCAAAATGAACATCGGCTGTTGATTTCTGTTACTCTTCGCCTATTCTGTAGGTTTGAAATATCACTGTTAGCATGATTACGGTTCACATGATCAATATTAATATTAATAATAATAATATAATAATAATAATAATAATAATGTTGGAAGGGACCTTGGAGATCTTCTAGTCCAACCTCCTGCTCAGGCAGGAAACCCTACACCATTTCAGACAAATGGCTGTCCAGTCTCTTCTTAAAAACTTCCAGTGTTGGAGCATTCACCGCTTCTGGAGGCAGGTTGTTCCACTGGTTAATTGTTCCAAAGGCCGCTCTTTTGAATCCGCAAGCAAGCTTCAGGGCCTCTTTTAGGCCCTTTATTTCCGGAGCTGGGTGAGCTCCAGGCTCTGGATTTAACTGCCTTTTGCAACATCCTGACCGGAGAGGAGACCCCCCACCCCGGGAAGAAGAAGAAAACCAGGTCTGTGATTTGCCTGCAGCTTCCACTGGAGAAATGCACACCCATGTGCAAAAATGCATGCAAGAGAGGATCAGAGGCCTGTGCAAACTGCTCCCTTCCTCCCTTCAGGGCGGAGACATTTCAGGGCCTTCATTTGGACGGAGAGGAAACGGGGTACCGATGGAGCTTGGCGAGGATCCTGCTAGGCCTCAAGGCGGGATGTTTAGAGGCCGCAGCGCCTGGTTTTCCCAGAGCGTCCCCCCAGAGCTCTACCACTTTTGGGGTGAGGTGGGGGGGTGAGGGAATCCCCCTGGGAGGGAGAGGGGAGGGAGGAAAGCAGGGGAAGCCCCCATAGGGGTGAAGGGGCCCAAGTCTTCCCCCAATTGCAATTAAGGGCTGCTGGTGAGAATCGGGCAGAAATCGAAATGGCGCCCATGTCATTGAAACCCCCCCTCCCCTAGTCCCCAGGCGTTGAATTTTGATAATGACGGCTGGGGACCCCAGCAAATCCCAGAGGAAAATTCCTCTTCCTGGGGAGGCTGAACCTAGAGACAGCCGGTCCTCTTTTTAAGAACAATTACAGGGAGTCCTTGACTTATGACCGTAAAGATGGAACGGCTAGAATTTCCATTTGCTAAGCAAGGCGGTTGTTAAGTTAGTTGCACCCCCGACTTCGTGACCTTATTTTTATTTTTTTTTGCAAATCACGGCAGTTGTTAAATGAGTCATGGAGTTGTTAATCGAATCCAGCTTTCCCCATGGACTTTGCTTGCTGAAAGGTAGGTGGCAAATGGCAACCGCATCACCCTGGGACAGTGCAGCCAGGGTAATTGCGTGCCTGCTTGCCATGTGCCCAAATTTTAATCAGCTGACCGTGGGGATGTTTCGCCGGTCGTAAGGGCAAGGACCGGTTGTAAGTCACGTTTTTCAGAGCCGTTGGAACTTCAAACGGTCACTAAATGAACAGTTGCAAGTCAAGGACGATCTGTATTGGGATTTACATCCAGATATCGACGTTAACTTTTCAGTCTTTTTTCCGAGAAAAGCCTAAATCTTGGTAGACTAAGTCATTGGCAAAGAATAGACTATATCAGGACCACAATCGGGCCCAAAATTTCTGTTGCTAAGTGAGATGTTTGTTAAGTGAATTTTGCCCCGTTTTAGGACCTTTCCTGCCATAGTTGTTAAGGTGAATCATTGTAGTTGTTAAGTGTGAAAAATGGGGTCATAAGTTACTTTTTTCAGTGTTGTCGTAACTTCGAATGGTCACTACATGAACTGTTGTAAGTGGAGGACTTACCTGTACTGTGACTTCACATTTTTGCATGATCTTCCCTGTGCTGTTTTCCTGCAGTTGATGAAGGAGGGGTGATTGTGAATTTGGAAGCTGCTGATTATCTCTTCAGCAGCAACGCTTCTCACCCGGATACAAAAAGGTATCGCAACTCCGCTTGGATCAGTATCTTACACGGTCTTATTTTATCCTGTCCCTTGAAGGGTTCAAGACACCATGCAGTTCACTCTCCTACATCTTGTGAGCCAAAAGTTATGGCTTCCTGCTCGATTTTATTTATCTCTAGCTTCAGCTAAATTCTTGGCTGGGGTTTAGAATTCGATTATTTAATTAAGAGCTGCGAGTAAACTGCATGGAGGCCTAGAGGTGAAGACGCCTCTTGCTTGGAAGGTTGAGAGTTCAATTCTAGGCAGCGGCAGATGTTTCTCTATCAGGCAGATGTTTCTCTATCAGTTAGAACAATTAACCAGTGGAACAACCTGCCTCCAGAACCGGTGAATGCTCTAACACTGGATGTTTTTAAGAAGAGACTGGACAGCCATTTGTCTGAAATGGTATAGGGTTTCCTGCCTGAGCAGGGGGTTGGACTTGATGACCTCCAAGGTCCCTTCCAACTTTATTATTATTATTATTATTATTATTATTATTATTATTATTATTATTATTATTATTATTATTATTATTATGGCACAGAGAGGAAAATATCTGTTGTGAACTCCGTGTGGGAGTCAGGAAGGGCATCCAGCCAGTAAACTCTCCATTCATTCACCCTGACTCCACCCTGAATAAAAGAATTAAACGGTAGTAAAAAGGGGAAAAAACGAAGAGCTGTAAGTCTTCTAGAGCAGAGGTTCTCAACCTTTTCCGGGGCTCGACCCTGGCCCGCATCGCGCAAAAAAATAAATAAATGGTGGGTCCGCACCGCACATGCGCGGTGCGATGGGGCGCATCGCGCATCCGCGGCGTGACGGCCCGCATTGCGATAGGAAAAAAAATGGCCGACCCAAAAAAAAATGGCCGACCAAAAAAAGAAATTAAAAAAAAATGGCAGACTGCGGTGCTTGGCGACCCCCGTGAAATGGTCGTTCGACCCCAAATGGGGTCGTGACCCACAGGTTGAGAACCGCTGTTCTAGAGTCTTGTGCCATTTAGATAGATAATTGTGCACATAGATAAATTATCACAGGCACACCCACCACAGTACAAAAATGGGCATCACATTGCAAAAAAAAATATGCTCCAATTTTGCTTGATGTGGATATTTAATAGAGATGAAGAAATTGCTCTGCGCTCTGGACGCACAAATGTATCAGAAATGTTCTCCTTTCTGAAAATCTTCGCCACCTTCCCTTGTGAGGTTGAAGTCTGACACCACACAAGCAAACGTATTGAATTGTTTCGCCTGACGTTCATAAGCTTCCTTCTTCTTGCCTAGAATACACCAAAGTCTAGACTATCTCGAGGGCCGACTCACCGTTTTTCATTCCTGCTTTCTTACTGCGAGTATCAATGCCGAAATAAAAAACACCGTACCTCTCGGACATTTCATTCTACTACCAGCCAGTTTGCAAAAAGGTTGTACGTATGGACCAGAATGAGCTATAAGTTTAACAATAATAATAACAATAACAATAACAACAACAACAGCAACATCTGCCTGTCTCAGGTCCTAGGGAAGATTCTTTCTTTCTTTCTTTCTTTCTTTCTTTCTTTCTTTCTTTCTTTCTTTCTTTCTTTCTTTCTTTCTTTCTTTCTTTCTTTCTTTCTTTCTTTCTTTCTTCCTTCCATCCTTCCCTTCCCTGGTCCTTCCCTTCCCTGGTCCTTCCTTCCCTTTTCTTCCTTCCTTCCTTCCATCCTTCCCTTCCCTGGTCCTTCCCTTCCCTGGTCCTTCCTTCCTTCCTTCCTTCCTTCCTTCCTTCCTTCCTTCCTTCCTTCCTTCCTTCCTTCCTTCCTTCCTTCCTTCCTTCCTTCCTTCCTTCCTCCCTTCCCTTCCCTCCCTCCCTTCTTTCCTTCCTTCCTCCCTTTTAGCATCTTTCTTGCCACAGTTATTAAGTGAATCATTGCGGTTGTTCAGTTAATAACATGGTTATTAAGTGGATCCGTCTTCCCCATTGACTTTGTCAGATGTCACAAAAGGGGATCACATGACACACACACACACATGTATATAATGTACGTTCTTATTTGTTTTTTTTTACTTGTGTGTAGTGTGCACTGTGGGCAGCACTTAATTTCGTTGTGAGCTACACAATGACAATAAAGATATTTTATTCTATGATCCTGCCACCATCATAGATATGAACCAATTGCTAAACATCTGAATTTTGATCATGTGACTATGGCAGGGGTTCTCAACCTTGGCAACTTTAAGGCTTATGGACTTCAATTCCCAGAATTCCTCAGCCAGCTTTGCTGGCTGAGGAATTCTGGGAGTTGAAGTCCAGAAGTCTTAAAGTTGCCAAGGTTGAGAACCCCTGGACTATGGGGATCCTGCAAGGGTTGTAAGTGTGAAAAATGGTCTTAAGTCATTTTTTTTCCAGTGCTGTAACTTGGACCGGTCACTAAATGAACTGGTGCAAGTTGAGGACGATCTGAATAAAAGAAAGCTGGTACACTTGGCAAGAAAACCCCATCAAGCCATTGCAACTACGGTACATATATTATACAGTAGTGGCCAAAATTGTGGAAACCTTTTGGGAAAAGTATATTTTTGAGGTTTGATGGCTAATAACGCCCCTTTTCTTTGGAGTAGTACCATAACATTATATATCAATGGAAAGATCATTTAATCAAGAATGTAATGCAACAAAGCTTGTTCAATTATCTGTTACTGTATTCTGTGAAAAGTTATTACCAAATAACCAGAAAAAGGAAGCACAACTTGCTTAGGTTGATCTCAGGTAGCTCTCCTTCATCTAATTGTAGCCAATGAGCATGAGTGTTTAGAGAGCCAATCGGATGTCCTCTTCTTTTGGCCATGAGCCAATCAGATCACAGTAGGATCCAGTTATTGATTTCATGTATTGAAGCTGAGAGGAGGACATTTGTCAGGGTGTTATGTGACCGCTATCAAGTTGGCTGGGTTTTTTTTGGTGTTCTTTCATTTAGTGAGCTTGTAAAACGTAATAAAATTAAAGTCACGGTGCAAAGAGTTGACTAGTCGACCAGAAAGTGATGTAAAATAGTATTATTAAGTGAACAAGGCTACATTTATAAAGAAATTAGAAGAAAAATGGGTAGAAACTTAACCAAAGGTGGCATTTCTACTGTACACTTTTCCCAAAAGGTTTCCACAATTTTGGCCACTACTGTACACAGAGAGGTAATGGGTGTGGATTTGCACCTGTATGGGTATGCATGCCAATGAGATCCATTTGTTTTCCTAACTATATCATGTTCAGACTATGTTGTAAGCATAGGATGAATCTTTTTAGAAATTTCCAAGGTGGGGAGAAAAGTTTCCAGATAAGGCTGGAAAATAGATGTTAGTATTCTATTATAAAAGATGCATCACATTTAATTACTGTGCATAGTAAATTTGGCAGCTGGTGTAATTGCTAGTGAAAAATGGCCCTGTTGTTACATTAATAATTGAATAACCTTTCCCTTCTTGAGTGGTTTTCTTTTTCTTTTTTTTCCTTTTGCTTTCACTGTAGAAATTAGAAAAAAAATTGGCCACTTTATCTGGGAACAGATAAGCAGTCCAGTTCAGGACTTACACTACCGTCCACTTATACTGCAGGTAAGAAAAAAAATATCTAGAACGTAACAGTTAACAGTACCATTGCCCAGAGTTTTTTAATTTTTGTTATTTTCCCTCAGGCAAAATTGTTCATAGAAGGTGACTACTGCCCCATATAAGAGAATAAGATTTATGAGGCTGATTGGATTTCTTTTATAAACTGGTATAGCCAGATGGAATAATGAGACATTTGAAATTAAGGTTGTTTTTCTGTCTGCAGTCTGGTCCAACGGCTGAATCAAAAAGCATCAAGAAGCAGGAACAGATAAGAGACAAGAAAGAGCTGGAGAAATGGTATAAATTTGAATGGAATCAATGATAGGAGATTGATATGTATTGAAGGGTAATGTATTGACTGGGAATAACTAATTAGTCTAATTAATCTGTTTCTCCTGGCTCTTGAAAATGATTAATCACAGCAAAGCATGTATCCCTGATTCTTAGTTAGCAAGATGATAGATGAGAAAAATGATAAACTGAAATTAAAAACATCCCTTCTCACTGTATTTATCAACAGAGGAACTGGGATAAACCAGAGTAGGGGGGCGGACTAAAAGTTCTCCATGGTCCCTTCCAGCTCTGTGGTTTTAATATTTATGTTTCTTGCAGCCAAGGTCCAAGGACATCTGAAACAGGGAAGCTAACCTACATTCCTCTTCAAGATTATCCATCAAGTAACATGGTGACAGGTATATAAAATCCGTTACTAAGACATATAGCTCAGGAGAGCAATAACTAGGTTTTCTAATGTCTCATGATGTTGGACAAATTAGAGCAGTGTTTCTCAACCTTGACAATTTTAAGGCATGTGGACTTCAAGAAGTCCACATGCCTTAAAATTGTCAAGGTTGAGAAACACTGAATTAGAGGATGTTGTGGGAGACATTCATCTCTCTATCTAGCTAAACTCCTTTTTAATGACCCTGTGATCCAGACATGTCAAACTCGCGACGTCACGTGACATCACACAACATATCAGGACGGTTTTGCCATTGCAGGCCATGGGGTGGGCGTAGCTTCTGGATGATACGTCTGGCCCGTGGGCCGGCAGTTTGACACTCCTGCTGTAATCCCTTAATTTGGGATAGTCAGGGCGACTGGATGAAGCTGAGCGTTTACTGGCTGGATGCCCTTCCTGATGCCTACGCAGAGTTCACAACAGATATTTTTTTTCTTTGCACCATAGGAGAGAAACATCTGCCACTACCTAGGATTGAACTCTCAACTTTCTGAGTGAGAGGCAAGGGTCTTCACCATTAGGCCACATCTATCTATCTATCTATCTATCTATCTATCTATCTATCTATCTATCTATCTATCTATCTATCTATCTATCTATCTACCTACCTACCTACCTACCTATCTACCTATCTACCTATCTACCTATCTATCTATCATCTGTTTATTATCTTTATCATTTCTATCCTATCTATCTTGTCTATCTGTCTGTCTGCCTGCCTGTCTGTCTATCTATCATCATGTGTATCTCTCTGTCTGTCTGTCTGTCTGTCTGTCTGTCTGTCTGTCTGTCTGTCTGTCTGTCTATCTATCTATCTATCTATCTATCTATCTATCTATCTATCTATCTATCTATCTATCTATCTATCTATCTATCTATCTATCTATCTGTACAATGCATATTTATTAGCATTTCTTTTCTAGGTTATACCTCTGAGAAACAGTTGAAGAAATTTCTCGGGGAGATACGAGATTTCATTCCTGGCTGTTCTGGTTATTTAGCATATTGGATTCCAAATGAGACCAATCTGTTCTCTGATGTGAAGATGAAATTAAAGAGGAAGTCATGAATAGCTTCCTTATGAAGAATGATGTTCGTTTCTCAGTTAACTTCCCTGCAGTTTTTATTCCTTTTTTTTTTCCAGTAGAGTTTGGAACGTTATTATTGCAAAAGCTGTTAAGTGCAAAAGTTGTGAAGTTTCATGCTGCTTTTCCTGTGGATGATTCAATCCGACCAAATTAGGGCATGTCCTCTTCTTAGAATTCCAGTTATTAAAATGTTGCTACTGTTTAATGAAATCAGTGTGTTTTAGATTCATTGTGTTTTAACATTTGCTCTGCCATGAAATACTAGCATTTTTATTTATATTTATTTACATCCTGTCATTATTATTTTTATGCATAATTCAAGGTGGAGGACATACTTAATACTCCTTTCTCCTCCTATTTTCCCCACAACATCATCTTTGTGAGGTGGGTCCATCTGAAAGAGAGCGACTGGCCCAAACTCCCCCAGCTGGCTTTCATGCTTAAGGCGATACTAGAACTCCCCAACTCCTGGTGATGGGCCCAAAGTCACCCAGCGAGCCAACTTTGATTAATGGTTGGGAATATCGACTGTTAGTTTCATCTGTGTTTGCTGCTCACAGCAATCGTTTGAAAATTGGGAAAAGGATCTAAATGGGGAGCAAGTCATTATTTTGAAAACATTAACTTCCTCTGCCAGATACTCTGTGGTGGGGAATTAGTGCTGATCTTGTCCAGACTAAGCCAGGAGATGGCAGCATTGAGCCAGCCTGAACTGATCTTAAAAAAAAAAAGAATTAAGCAATACGGTATTAATACTTGAATTATATTATAATATACTGTAGAATTGTCAAAAACACCCTGGAGGAATGTAGTGACCAACTACTCCATATTGTAGCCTAGAAAATGACAAGGTATTCAGGAAATCACCTGGAATTAAGCCCCCTGTCTCTGTTTTAAAGACCAGCCTATCTAATATAGTGTCCATCCGCAGTATATCTAATATACCGGTAGTATCCATCCGTTATTGTGTATTACAGATTCAGTTTTACTGACCACTTGTTTAGCGACTGTTCAAAGTTACAACAGCATTGCCATAAAATAACTTGTGACCAGTTTCCACACATAACAAACATCACAGCATCTCCTTGGTCACAACATCAAAATTCAGACAACGGGCAGGTATTCAGGACAGTTGCACTGTCCTGGAATCATGTGATCCCCATTTCGTAACTTTACCAGCTGGTTTATGACAAGCAAAGTCAATGGGGGGGGGGAGAGAAAGATTCACTTAATGACCCATGATTCATTTCCCAACTCATTCGCTTCACAATTGTGGGCAAGAAAAAATTGTAAAATGAGGTGCAATTCAGCAAATGACTGCCTGGCTTAGGAAATTTTGGGGCTCACCTGTGGTCCTGAGGACCACCTGTATAATACATTTATGGGGAAGGGGGGGAGCTAAAGAGAGGGAGATATAAAGGGTGATAAATCTGTAAGAACACATGTTCTTACAAAGCAAGAATCCTTCAATTTGATGTTATTCAATGCATTGTGATTCTCTTCCTGGACCACGAGCCAAGTCATACGGTCAGATCTGTTTGTGTAAGAATGTGTTCTTTTCACCTGTTCTGTGCTCTTGGCAAGGGTGGTTCCTAACATTTGACAAGGGAGTTAATTGTAGAACAGCCAAGTCAGAAATACCTCTCTTTACAGAATTGCTTCACTCTCATCTTAATCCCTTTTAACACTGCAAGCAAATAACCACATAAAAATGAGACTGCCCTTTTCATGGACAACATAATTATAAAACATGATATTTGAGGGGCTCCTACAAAAACAAGGGGGGGCAAACTATTTTCCAAAGCACCGGAAGGCAAGATAAGAAACAACGGATGGAAACTAACCAAGGAGAGAAGCAGCCTAGAACTAAGGAGAAATTTCCTGACTGTTAATTAACAATTAACCAGTGGAACAACCTGCCTCCAGAAGCGGTGAATGCTCCAACACTGGAAGTTTTTTAAGAAGAGACTAGACAGCCATTTTTCTGAAAGGGTGTAGGGTTTCCTGCCTAGGCAGGGGGTTGGACTAGATGACCTCCAAGGTCCCTTCTAACTCTTGTTATTCTAAGTTCTATGAATTTTGATTCCCAAGGTGAATTTTCTACAAATTTAGAACAGCCTCCAGGAGGAGCCCTTTGATAAAACTTGCATGTGTGATGGAAAGTGGGGAGAGACGAATGTGTGATTTCAATTCAGCAAAAAACAATAACTAGGTATGATTTCACAAAGGAGATTAATGCTTTTACATCTCTACAGCATAACTGTGCTGCAAAAAAAGGGGGGGAAGTAATTTTAAAGTGAGCAGCTGTTCAAAATCATTAAGCTAATTTACAGATGTAGGGAATGCAAATACGCCATAAATTCCTATTTCAGTTTAAAAGGCATCTGAATCTTATCTTCTCTCCCCCTGGAGACTGGGAGGAATTGAACTACTTCTATTAGATTGGATTACAGGATTGTTTCATTAATTAACGGGACAGATCACAAAAGCTTCTGCCATCAGAATTAATTAACTACTATGCTAGATGCTGTAAAACCCTTCGACTGAAAATAGCATTGTGATTTCTTTAATTTCCAACACACAGCGCACAGGAATGATGTTATGATTTCTTTAATTTCATGTAAAAAAAGGGGGCAGGTTTTTGCTGGGTGGCTAGGGAAGTTATTTAAATTAAAAATGTCCGCATATTGGTGCAATACAGCAGCCCATGGATGCAAATGTAATTGACATAGCATGTTGGGTAACTCCGACTGTAGCATAATTCAATGTGTGAGGTCCTTGGTGCTCTCTGAGCTTGGTGGTTTTCTTGCAGACATTTCATGGCCAAACTAGGTAGCGTCATCAGTGCACTGATCATGGTACACATCATTGGAGCGCTGAAGATGTTACCTAATTTGGTCATGAAATGTCTTCAAGAAAAGCTCCAAGTTCAGAGATCCCCAAAGACCCCACAGTCATCCTCTTCTCCACTCCTCACACCCCTCTCCCCCCTAGCACGGATACTGTTCCCCACATGGGTCATAAAATGTCTTCAAGAAAACCACTATGCTCAAAGAGCACCAAGACCCATGTTCAACCCCAAGCTACAAATATTCTCTTCTATTGATAGTTCAGTGTTCTTCCAAACAGCTCAAGGCATCAACCTCTGGACAATTTATTCTCATTACAACCCCTCCTACAGGGATAAGATTTGAGGAAACTTAGCAATCTTCATGACTGAACACAGAAGGAAACCTGGATTATTATTTGTCTGGTTCTTTAGCCATATCTTCCTTAATTTGGTTTCCTCTACAAATTCTGGACCACAATTCCACCCTCCCAACCACCATCTCTGATGTGTTGATGGAAATTATCCTTTGAAACATCAACTGCTGTGCTCAACTCATGTACCAGCCCATTAGTGACACAGCCTTGTTTCTCGTTATGTTGTACACTGGCCCAGGAGGGGTGTGATTGTTGAATGGAGATTTCTTGGAGAAGCCAATCAGCCTTGTGTCATCTAATTAGAGAAAACCCCAGCATGGGATATGAGGTTCTTGTGGCCTCAGACTTAATTCCTTTGTCTTCTCTAACTCATCCACCCCAACATCTTTTGCCGCAGAGACAGAAACTGGCAAGGTCAGGCTTTGAACGTTACATCCCTGTTCTTTATGAATTCCTTTACCTATAAAGCCCTATATGGCTCTGGACCAGGATACTTACGGGACCGTCTTCTGCCACATACTTCCCTATGACCGGTGAGAGCGCACAGGGTTGGCCTCCTCCGGGTCCCGTCAGCGAAACAATGTCGTTTGGCGGGCCCTAGGGGGAGGGCCTTCTCTGTTGTGGCGCCCGCCCTCTGGAACCAACTGCCCCTTGAAGTCCGCGTTTCTCCCACTCTCCCGGCCTTCCGAAAGAACCTTAAAACTTATCTTTGCCAGCAGGCCTGGGGATGATTGTGGGTTGTTGTTCGAAAGTTGTACGTGTGTTGGGTGTCTTTTTTTTTTTAAATATTCTGATTGGACTTAGATTCTTTGATGTTTTGTATATGTTGTAAGCTGCTCCGAGTCTCCGGAGAGGAGCGGCATACAAGTCGAATTAATAATAAAATAAATAAATAAATAAATAAATAAATAAATAAATTCCACTTTTCAGAAGGGCTACCCAATAATTCTGCAAGAACAGGGAGTCCTTGACTTAAAACTGTTCATTTACTGACTGTTCAAGATTACAACGTCACTGAAAAAAAATGTCTGTGGAAATTCTGTCATCCAGATCACTTGGCAATCTTGAGATCCATTGATGTTTGAGCACCTTCCTTCTCCTTTCATTAACATTTATGAATCACCAGACAAATGTACACTGTTTATCCTCTAGTACCTGACCTCTTGACTTTACATTTGTAATATTGAAATCCTGTACTATTTCAGTTACTTCACTGCATGAGCTCACCTTCCCAAGATGTTTCCCCATAGTTGCCTTTGTTAACAATGCTTCTCTCTTTCAACAGCAAATTCCTTTGTTTTCTTCTATAAGGTCACTAATGAAACTAGCACCTAGGATTGAGACTAAAGGAGATGGATGGAAGGAAGGAAGGTAGTGAGGAGAGAGGGAGGGAGGGAGGGAGGGAAGGAGGAAAGGAGGAAGAGAGAGAGGGAGATAGGAAAGGGAGGGGAGGAGAGGAAGGAAGGAAGGAAAAGAGGGAGAGGAAAGAAAGGGGAGGAAGGAAGATAGTGGGGAAAGAGGGAGGGAAGAAGGGAGGGAGGAAAGAAGGAAGGAAGGAAGTGAGGAAGGGAGGGAGGGAGGAAAGGAGGAAGAGAGAGAGGGAGATAGGAAATAAAGGGGAGGGGAGGAAGGAAGGAAGGAGGGAAGGAAAAGAGGGAGAGGGAGAGGAAAGAAAGGGGAGGAAGGGAGGAAAGGAAGGAAGAAAGATAGTGAGGAGAGAGGGAGGGAGGGAGGAAAGGAGGAAGAGAGAGAGAGAGAAAGGGAGATAGGAAAGGAAGGGGAGGGAGGAAGGAAGGAAGGAAGGAAGGAAAAGAGGGAGAGGAAAGAAAGAAAGAAAGAAAGGGGAGGAAGAGAAGGAAAGAAGGAAGGACATCTTTTCTTCTTTATGAGTTGGGAAAGGCATTCATTATACCAGTTTCACAGGTCTTTGGATAAAGTGAATTCCAACTTAAAACAAATGCCAACTCAATGGTGTAGAAACGCAGATACTCATACATGAATTGATTGCTTGAAATTTCCTGAACTAATTTATTCAGTGAAATACAATTATCACTTAGTTTTCCCAGGTCCCTTATAGTGGTAATATAATACTTGGATTATAGAAGTGGAACCATATAGGAAAAAATGCATTTATTAAGGGAATTTGCATGCACAAATGCAGCATTTGGGAGAAATACAGATCTCTGTGACTTCATTAAAAAACAGCTGATCACCCAGTGGGAGAGCGCATTTTTGCATGCCATGTCCAGCTGAAAGGACCTCAGATGTAAATTATCCCTGGTGAAAGCAGAAAGATTGCTGCTATCTGGAAAAAGAACACAGGTAGTCTTGGCAACTTGTTGAGGGCTCCATTAACCAGAAGGCACCACTTTTCTGCATTTGGTGGGACGAGAGATGGGTAGATGCAGTCAGAGCAAGAGATAGGCACATCCATGTTCTCTTGGGCCACAATTTCCCTTAAATCCCTCCCCACCATGTTGAGACTCTAGAAAGTGTACAGAGAAGAGCAACAAAGATGATCAGGGGACTGGAGGCTAAAACATACAAGGAACGGTTGCTGGAATTGGGTACGTCTAGTTTAATGAAGAGAAGAACGGGGGGGGGGGCATGACAGCAGGGGCTGTCTCAGGGGCTGCCCCAAAGAAGAGGGAGTCAAGCTATTCTCCAAAGCATTTGAAGGTAGGACAAGAAGCAACGGATGGAAACTAATCAAGGAGAGAAGCAGCCTAGAACTAAGGAGAAACTTCCTGACAGTGAGAACAATTAACCAGTGGAACAACCTGCCTCCAGGAGCGGTGGATGCTCCAACACTGGAAGTTTTTAAGAAGAGACTGGACAGCCATTTGTCCGAAATGGTATAGGGTTTCCTGCCTGAGCAGGGGGTTGGACTAGATGACCTCCAAGGTCCCTTCCATCATCATCATCATCATCATCATCATTATTTCCCCCTTCTATCTTCCTTCAGGACTTCTGAAACAGCTGGCAATGTTGCACGGAATTTGGCAATGACCTTAATTGTCTCTTCTCTCTCATAAACGGCACGTAGTGACATGCCCCCAAAGTGATGCCACAGGGCTCTGCCAAGAGGCGGTCCTTAAGAGCAGATCTAAATTTCCAGACTTCTTTGTGTGGTGTTTTCGGCTCGGCTCCTTTGTAAAATCTATTCTTCTCTTGCAAGCTGGAGATTTTCCTGACACTTTCTTGAAAGAAGCAAAGCAAAAAACAACAACAACAAAAAACCAAAAAAACAACCCCACAGCAGGATTTGATTTTCTGAGTCGCTTGACCCTCTTCCCCTAAATCTTCTCCTATTTGATGGGTAATAGGTGACTAATTGTGAAGTTGTGTTGATTCAGTGGCTTTGTGGTAGATTGGTTAGGATGGGAGAGTCTCAGCTGCGAGAAATAATAATAAAGAGCAGGGAAGCAATGAGCAATAGATAACTAGCTATGTAAATCATTGGCATTAAGCATGGATGCTGAACTGGGCTGTCTACTTTAACAGCTCACTTAATACTTTTCTCACCTCCTTCTCCCTCCCTCCCTCCCCCCTTCTCCAATCGTTCTTCTAAGGTAGAGAACCCAATTTGAATCAGTGACCCTGGATAGAACATTAACACAGTCCCCAACATACGATGACAACTGAACTCAAAATTGCTGTGGCTAAGTGAGACAGGAGTTAAGTGAATTTTGCTCCATTTTACAAACTTTTTTTTTATACCACAGTTAGCAATAGCACTTAGACTTATATACCACTTCACAGTGCTTTACAGCCCTCTCTAAGCAGTATACAGAGTTGGCGTATTGTCCTCCAAAATTCTGGGTCCCCGTTTTACCGACCTTGGAAGGATGGAAGGCTGAGTCAACCTTGAGCCGGCCCAGGATTGAACTGTGGGCTGTGGGCAGAATTAGCCTGTAATACTGCATTCCGAGCACTGGGAAGGAAGGAAGGAAGGAAGTAAAGAGGCAAGCAAGCAAACAATAGTACTTAGACTTATATACCACTTCACAGTGCTTTACAGCCCTCTCTAAGCAGTATACAGAATCGGCATATTGTTCTCCAATGATTTGGGTCCTCATTTTACCGACCTCAGAAGGATGGAAGGCTGACTCAACCTGGAGCCGGTCAGGATCGAACTGCTGGCAATGGGCAGAGTTAGCCTGCAATACTGGGTTCTAACCATGGCGCCACTGTGGCTCTTCTTGTTAAGTGAATCACTGCCGTTGTTAAGTTAGACACACAGTTGTTAAATGAATCTGGCTTCCCCATTGACTGCTGAGCAGAAAGTCACGAAAGGGGATCACGTGGCCCGGGCACACGGCAACCCTGATCAGTTTGAGCCAACTGTCCAAATTTTGATCACATGATCAATGGGGGTGCTGCAACGGTTGTGAAAAACGGTCATAAGTCACTTTTTCCAGTGTTGTTGTAACTTTGAACAGTCACTAAACAAAGGGTTTGTAAATTGAGGATTGCCTGTATGCTTCTAATGTGCTGTCTGTACGATTCTGACTGGACCTGCTTACCTGCCTCTATGTACACATAGCCCATGATTATTTTGCTCTCACCTGAGTATCCTTCACAACTGCCTACATCTGAGTTCCATTTTTCTTTTCTTTTTTAAATACCAGCCCTCCAGGGTGCTGGTGCCAAACTGGGTTTCAAAGTTTAAAATCAGTTGAATAAATAGACTTGCCACATCCCAAGGGTTCATTTTGCTCTCCAAAGAAAAGAATCCGTTATATTTGGCTGTGATAATTTTGGTGCTTGGTATAAAAAGGCCTGATTCATTTACTGCAGAGTTCAGACAACGTTTAAGAGCCATAAAGCAAATAATTTGAAAGAAGCAGTTGTACACCAAGACATGGGTTTTTAAAAAAAAGATTTATCTCCAAGAAATTTGGTACCAGTTTTGAACTCATTCTGGAAGGAAAACCATCATTTATTTTTCATCAAATATAGTCACATTAAATAAACCACTAACTTTTAGCTTTTTCTTCCTTTAGTCCTCTAAGCTTACATAGTTGTCAAATTTATTCAATCCCCCACCCCTCCTATCCTGTGTAGAGTTAACTTCCCTTAAGCCTGTGGGTTAAATCGGCTTAACCGATGTAAAAGCAGGCCTTCCAAAGTTTTTGTAAAGCCCACCCATTAATCTGAAGGAAAAAACTTAATGTATAGTTACAGCATAAGCTGGTTAATCTCCCCAATTAGTCAACTAACAGCTAAAGTCCTAAATTGTTGGTTCCCGAGGCTGATTCATGAGGAAGCTAGCAGGTCTTTCTCTGCAGAGGATCCTGGAAAAATCTTGTCCTCAAGTAGTTCAGTTTTAGCCTCTTTGATGTCCATTTAAAAAAAAAATAAAAATTAAGGTATGACTTTGCACCAGATTTTCAGGCCCCCTTATTTTTAAAATTTATGATGAAGTTGTATATCTAGGTAGGTAGGTAGAGAGAGGGGGAGGGGAATGCAGATAGATAGATGTTATATATCTATATCTCCTTCTTTTTTTCTTTTTTCTCCTTCTTCTTCCTCCCCTCTCTTACGTCTCTCTCTTCTAAGCTCCGCAACCCTCCCAGGCTCAGTGATAAGGACCCTATGCTAGGATCTGCAAGTGCTCAGTTCTGTTTGCCTGTTTTGGATAGCACTGATCCCAATTTCCAGATGCCTTGTTCTACAGAAGCAGAAGCCGAAAGCACCAGCCTGAAGATGACGAATGAGACTTCGTCGAAACGTCGCCAAGACACTTATTTCAGAAGAGAGAGAAAATGCAGCTGAAAAATTTGATTATTATGTAATAACATTGAATATTAGAAACTTTTTCATGGGGCTTAAAACATGCCATGTACTTTATTTATTTATTTATTTATTTATTTATTTATTTATTTATTTATTTATTTATTTATTTATTCATTTATTTATTTATTCATTTATTCATTCATTTATTTATTTGTATTATTTGCATGGCCGCCCATGTTAAAACTAGAACTCTTGAGTGGCTCACAACCATGAGATTAAAACAATATCCTATAAAGAATAACAAGAGAAATATATAAATAAAAGATCTGCTGCCATAACCAAATTTCCTTTGAGGCATTTGTTGTAACATTGCATGGAAAACTTTATTTCATTTTTTTTTTTTGCAACTGCTTTGTTATTCAGGGCATCTGCAGATATAAAAGAGGTGGGTCTTCCATGGATGTGTGTGTGTGTGTGTGTGTGTGTGTGTGTGTGTGTTGTAAATGCCACTTTGCCTTTTTACTTGCCCCCCCCACTTCTGTCCGTTGGAAACTACGTACTTGGTACTTTCCTGCTAGATTTGACTCCATAAAGTTTTTGTGAGTTTTGCTCCAGCTAACTTGTATTTCGCCATACTTATTTACCTATATTATGAAAGCTTTGGTGTTGCTTAAATCTCTCCTTTAATCTGCTATGAATTTGTGCCTTCTCATTTTTATAGAATGATAGGATAGTCTGGATTTCCCCCCACTCCCTGTATCATTCTAAGATTTGATTTGACATTTAATAATCCATATTTTTCCTTTTTGTGGTTTCTTTACAAAATCTATAAAGTAAAGTTAAAGCAGCCTTTATTTATTTTGGAAAGGTGCCTCCGCTTTGACAGAAGCCATGCAGTTTTATGAGTCTTTCAAACTTTATACCAAACAAACCATGGTTTGTTGAGATGAAAACCCTGGGCTTATATCTTTCCTGTGTCTAGTGAGTCCAAAATGTCAGTTTTCTCTTCCAGTTTTAACTACAACTTATTGTTTATCCTAATAAACTCTAAACTAATTTGTAAATTGTGATTTGAAACCAAGTCAAGTTCAGATCATGATGATACTGCTGGTTACAAGCTTCTCCTTTGAAATATTTTTCCTTATGTGCTCAGTTAATATGTAGGCAATGTAGGCAATCACACATTGAGCTGATATGTAGGCAAACACACTTTAAAGTGTGTTTGGCAAATGAATAGGGTTGAGTTTAGGATTCCACTTTGCTTTTTTGTAATATTTCAGCTTGGGGAAAACGTTTTTGAAGATTAACTACAGTTAAACACTTGGTTACAAACCTGTAGTTAATTAGAAATTGAAGGAAAATAATTCCAATTGCTTGCATGTATGTTGCAAGGCTTAACATTTATCCATGTTGGTCTCTTTCAAAATAAAGCACAAATGCACCCAGTGTGTTTCAAATAGCCACATCATTTGTTTGGACATCATAGTTTACCAGCTTTGGTTTATCTAACTGTGGAAACTCAACCCAATTTTGTAACAAAGCTGGGCTAAACTCCAATGGCTTCAATGTGTAAACTTGGCCCCTGAGATTTTTCAGTGTCTCAAAGTTTAAATCTGAGCATAAATAGCTATTTTGACTACACTCTCCTTTCAAATTTAAGAAATGACACCAACACAATCTCTTTAACCTTGCAATTTTTTTATTAATCCATCCATCTTCCAAAACGATCTTCTTATTGGTGGGGAGAGATGTTGTCTAGCAGTTTTTGGCATATTGGGTGATTAGAGAATAAGGTTTATTTTTATTCCAGGAGCTGAAGATGAACTAATATGTCCTAATTTGGACGATTCTACAAAGTGTGGTTTATAATAAACGGCTCTAAGATCTTCAGCTCAGAGTTGTCAATATAAATGATTAACATTACAGGAAATATTGAAAATAAAATGTAGTGTTCCAAAGAGAGAAATAAGTATGCAAATTTATTTGCAAGGGTGACGTCTAGCTCAATGAAAGAGCAACACAAGTACTCTGAAAAGATAAATAGTAACTTATTATTGTTCCAAACAATCAATTTATTCTTTTGCTACCTGCACAGCAACAAGAAAATGAAGCAAACAAGCCTTTATGGAAGGTGACTAACCAAAAGTATAAATGCTATGCATTTGTATGTATGCAGAACAAAAAGAATTAGGTAAAAGTTGACTGATTACCCAACACTAAACATATGAATAACTGATGAAGCAACATTAGCCAATGCAGATGAAGTTATGAATAATAAAATGTCCAAGCACAATGATAGATAGCTGAAAAATTTCCACGGTGCTTTTTTTTTCAAAAGACAACGGGACTTTGCTTTTCCTTGAAGACATTTCCCTTTTCATCCAAGAAGCTTCTTCAGTTTTGGCTGAACGGTGGAGGATGGAAGGATTCGTGTTCCTTGCAGTCATCTGGTCATTTGTATTCTTTCTGAGAGTCGTTGAAGCCACTTGGAGGTTTATCTGTGCCCTCAACAATTCTCAGAGAGAGTGCAAACGACCAGATGACTGCAAGGCATATAAATTCTTCCATCCTCCACCGTTCAGTCAGAACTGAAGAAGCTTCTTGCATGAGAAGCAAAAGCACCAAGTCCAGTTGTCTTTTGAAAAAGCACCTTTGGGACAACCATGAACTGGAGGATTGAGAATCTCCATAGACATTACTGAAAAAGGAGTTCCAGGGAAGAAATGACGAACTGAAAACGACTCTGCTACAAACAGAGCTAATGAGTGCAGTCAAATGAAAAACCAGTAAATAGACAAACTCTTCAAAATTTCTTTCTGGACAAGGGAAAGACTTGAGATCGCTCACAAGTACTCTGAGCAATTGTTCCTGTCAGGAGACCATAAGATAGCAGACTCTGGCGGTTTTAAGAGTCTGGGCAATAAGGACATAGCTATTTTACTCAACCCATTTAATTGCAATGCTTAATAAATCACTATAGAAAAAAGGTTCCGTTTTAAAATGTGAAGCCATGCCTGAAATTCCACAGTGCAAATTGTGTACAAATTGTGCCTGTTATGCAACGTACACAGAGAGACATACCTAAATCATCGTCTTTGGCATTCGACGGTTGCTTAGACAATAATAGAAACTTTTGCAGTTAAAGAGAGAGATGTAAATCTCTGCCCCAAAAGTGTACATAGAGAGAATCGCTAATCACAACCTAGCTGAACAGCTACACAACGGCTGAAATGAAAAGAAACGGGCAATTTCAAGTTTCCTTGAAAGATTTATTAGAATTTGGCCAAGATTCATACAGGATCGTGTGAACATGGAAGATGCTCAGGTCAACCCAGGGTTCCTTTTTTATTGGGGGCAACTGAAGAATTGTAGCTTTGAAGCTATTCAGGCAACTGGAGCTTTGGTGGGGGCCATTTTCCATCTGCCACACGATGCTTAACAGGTCGATTCAAATTGGAAATTGACTGACATCTACACTGAGGGTCAGCAGTGATGGTGAGCAGTTGCAGCCTGCAGGACAGGCTTAGGATGGGGGAGCAGATGGATGGGGCTAAGAGTGAGGGGTGCCCCCTCGGCCTTCTGAAATGAGGAAAAACTGGTGCTAGAAAGGCCAGCAATGTTCACCATTTGGGGCCTGGTGCAAAACAGTTTGGTTTTCAGACTGGATTAAACTGCCATTTGATTAATTCCTGACAGTGAGGACAATCAACCAGTGGAACAGCTTGCCACCAGAAATCGTGGGTGCTCCATCACTGAAGATTTTTAAGAAGAGACTAGATAGTCACTTGTCTGAGAGGGTATAGGTTCTCCTGTTTGAGCAGGGGGCTGGACTAGAAGACCTCCAAGGTCCCTTCCAGTTCTATTCTATTCTATTCTATTCTATTCTATTCTATTCTATTCTATTCTATTCTATTCTATTCTAATCTAATCTAATCTAATCTATTCTACTCTATTCTTCTGTAATTCTATTCTGTAATTCTATTCTGTAATCCTATCCTATCCTATCCTATCCTATCCTATCCTATCCTATCCTATCCTATCGATGGTTTGATGAATACGTTAGATGGATCCACCCATGTGCCCCTCACCCATCGTTCCCAAGCCACAAGAGTAAGGTTTAACTAATCCAAACCCAACGACTCAAGTATGTTGTGTGAACCCTTTGACTCCACATGCAGTACTTCAGAAGTAAGGCACTTCCAATCCCCTCCCCCCCATGTCCTCCGCCTGGACTCTGCATTTTCCCAACACTGCCATGTATGGTTGGTGCCAAGCAGTTCACGGATGTCGGAAGAGAACACATCGATCCTTGTACCTTTGGAAACTTCCAAGTCTTTGGAGCCAGCCCTTTGTCAACCTGCCCTACCTCACAGGGTTGTTTTGGGGGAGGGGAATAAACTTCAGGGACCAGCCTTGAACTGGCAGGGGCAACGGGGGGGGGGTGGTGGTGGTGGTGGTGGTGGAGGGAGAGAGCCACAGAAACAATGGGTCCATCCATCAGTGTAAAGAGTGTATGGCCCATCTCCTCCTCCTCCTCCCCCCCCCAGCGCCGGGAGGACGGTCTTTGCTCTCTCCGGGAGAGCTAAAGGCTCCCCCCTCCCGCCTTGGGACCCTGCCAGGGCAGCAGAGTCCGAGCCCCCCTCCTCTCCCCCGTCGCCTCGGCGGGTCGGATAAAGTTCCCGGCCGAGGCGGAGGGCTGCCAGCCACCCGAGCAGCCAGGGCGCCGCGCGTCAGCTGGCCAGGAGCGCGGATGGCGGCGCGGGGCGAGGCCGTTGAAGCGGCGGCCAACTTGGCCGTGGTGCTGCGGGCCACCGGCGAGCTGTGCCTGGTAGGGCGGCCTCTGTCTCCCCGGGCCCAGCCGGAGGGAAGGGCGGGAGGGGCATTGCAAAGGGCTGGCGGGGAAGGCGGCCTGGAGGCCGGGGGTGGGCTGCGCTTTGGGCAGCCCCGATTGGCCCGGAGGACGGGCGAGCGCTTGGCTGGCTGCCCTGCACGGGGAGCCCCCAGCCCCGGATTCCCACGGCTCTGGGCGCCTCCACCCCCGGGGTCTCGCGAAAGCCGCCCTTGGCCAGCCTGGCCGGGGGGCTCAGCCCGGGAGCGGAGCGGGTAGTTGGCTTGGTTCAGCCGCGGGGCTAGGAGAGGCCGCCTTCAGAGGGCCAGAAAAAAAGAGCCGAGGGGATCGTTCCTGTAATTGACAGGCTGTGTGTCAATGTCGCCCTCTTCCTTCCTTCCTTCCTTCCTTCCTTCCTCTTTCCTTCCCTTCCCCTCCTCTTTCTTTCTTTCTTTCTTTCTTTCTTTCTTTCTTTCTTTCTTTCTTTCTTTCTTTCTTTCTTTCTTTCTTTCTTTCTTTCTTTCTTTCTTTCTTTCTTTCTTTCTTTCTTTCTTTCTTTCTTTCTTTCCTTCCTTCCTTCCCCTCCCCTCCCCTCCCCTCCCCTCCCCTCCCCTTCCTTCCCTTCCCCTTTCTTTCTTTCTTTCTTTCTTTCTTTCTTTCTTTCTTTCTTTCTTTCTTTCTTTCTTTCTTTCTTTCTTTCTTTCTTTCTTTCTTTCTTCTTCTTTCCTTCCTTCCCCTCCCCTCCCCTCCCCTCCCCCTCCCCTCCCCTCCCTTCCTCTTTCTTTCTTTCTTTCTTTCTTTCTTTCTTTCTTTCTTTCTTTCTTCCTTCCTTCCTTCCTTCCTTCCTTCCTTCCTTCCTTCCTTCCTTCCTTCCTTCCTTCCTTCTCTCTCTCTCTCTCTCTCTCTCTCTCTCTCTCTCTCTCTCTCTCTCTCTCTCTCTCTCTCTCTCTCTCTCTCCTTTCCTTTCCTTTCCTTTCCTTTCCTTTCCTTTCCTTTCCTTTCCTTTCCTTTCCTTTCCTTTCCTTTCCTTTCCTTTCCTTTCCTTTCGCAGTTTCTTCACACTATTCAGGCTGCTTTTAGTTCCGGATCCAACATTTCTACTGCTTTAAAATAAATCACCAAGAAGAATATTTTTTTCTCCTCTGCAGATTTCCCCTTTACCAATCCACACCTGTGCAAAATGCTTTTACTTGTCACTCTGTCCTTCAGCAAATTAGCTTTTTCTGTTTTTTTTTTAAGCAGATGAATCAGGGAGGAAAAAAGGCCCATTACTAATGATTTTATGGTGGTGATCTGGTTCCTAAATAGTGCTAAACCACAGTTGGTTCAAACATGATTTCTTATCTGAGGTTGCCCTACAAAGCCCTCACTCCATCAAAGTTGCCATTTGGCATCATATGAAAAGTAGACAATTGACAGTGTGGCTTCATTTAAAGAATGCCTCCTGCCTGTTGGCCTGGTTTACAAAAAGCAAATGTTTGCAAAAACTTCATAAAAAGAATTCCATTTGTAAATTTCTGTTTTTAAAACTAGGGAGGCATCAGAGTTGGGATTTTATGTCCAGACTTTAATGAAAAGGCTAAGAAGCTTGTTGGCAGATATAATACTAATAATAATAATAATAATAATAATAATAATAATAATAATAATAATAATAATAATAATAGAGTTGGAAGGGACCTTGGAGGTCATCTAGTCCAACCCCCTGCTCAGGCTGGAAACCCTATACCATTTCAGACAAATGGTTGTCCAATCTCTTCTTAAAAACTTCCAGTATTGGAGCATTCACCGCTTCTGGAGGCAGGATGTGGAGCACTGTTTTTTATTTGTTGAAAAGGGAGGAGCTTATTGTCAATAAAAGATGACAACATTCCAAAGCAAACCCCATAGAATTACCCTTTTTAAGAGAAAGCAGAGAAATAAAAATAAAAATGAAGAGTTTGCCACTGTTGGATGGTTTGATTACTGAGATCTTCTCCTCCTGTGACCTTTATCTGATTCTGGAATCAACAGGCTCACAAGCTAATCATTAAATAAACTTAAGTATTTTATAGCCACAGCCGTTTTAGATATATTATCTCACCTTTCCCCTGGAAGTAAACATTTATTATCTTTAAGTAATGCCCATATTAGGCTTTATTCTCTCCGGAGAATTTAAAATATAATTTATTTCTAGGTGCTGCTTGGAGGTGTGTGTTTATAGAAGTAGTGGGGAATCCAGTTGCAGTCTTTGTTCAATTAGGCAAAGATGTTATATGACACTGTTTCTGCTGAGCAGTTCTTTTCTGTAGAAAGTGACGCACCATCGAAAGTGACTTGAAAAATGGCCGAAATGTTTTTTTTAATAATTTTTTTTATTATTAGATATCCGTTTGTACATGCAAACAATGAAAAAGTTCAAGTTAAAGCCATTCAACTTAATACAATCATTCCAAATTTGTAGACCTTCTTCACTCCGTATGTCCAAGTTTAACTATCTTTTCAGATCAATCCATTGGACATCAAACAAAAAGTCATCTTATCAAAATTAATATTTTTCATGTCAATATACCCATCCCTTCAACAAGTACATCCCAGTCTATTTAATATATATCTTCCATTAATCGATAGATATATATTTGTACATGTAAACCAGGGGGAAAATCAAGTTAACTGCTTGTTGGGACTTTTCCTATCCTCTCGCCTCAGTTGTAAATTATTTAGAGTTTCCCCAGAGTTTCATTCCTTGTTGTAAAAAGCTGCAAACCTTTAAAAAAAAAGAAAACAAAACAAAACAATGCGAAGTGTGCACCTCTATCCTTGTTGGAGAATAAAAATTGGAATTTTAAGTGGTTGGCAAGCAAAGGAAGAGCAAGACATGAAATAAGATAGCAGTTTTTTGCCTTATAAAAAGAAATGAAAAGAAGGAACGGGGGGAGGGGGACATGATAAGGGTCTTTCAATATTTGAGGTGCTGCTACAAAGAAGAGGGGGGGGTCAACCTATTCTCCAAAGCACCTGAGGGCAGGATAAGAAGCAGTGGATGGAAATTAATCAAGGAGAGATGCAAGCTAGAACTAAGGAGAAATTTCCTGACAGTGAGGACAATTAATCAGTGAAACAATTTGCCTCTAGAACAGTGGTTCTCAACCCATGGGTCGCGACCCCATTTGGGGTCGAACGACCGTTTCGCGGGGGTCGCCGGACACCGCGGTCCGCATGCGTGGATCGGGCCGTCACGCGCACGCCACGCACGCGCGGATCGGGCCGCTGCGGTCCGCCATTTTGTTTTTTGTTTTTCGTTGAGGGCACACCGCGCATGCGCGGATCAGCCCATCGCAGTCCGCCATTTTGGTTTTTGGTTTTTCCCGTCACGCGCGCCGCGCATGGGCGGGGCAAGTGGGGTCTCAATCTAAAAAAGGTTGAGAACCACTGCTCTAGAAGTTGTGGGTGTTCCAACACTGGAGGCTTTTAAGAAGAGATTGGACAGCCATTTGTCTGAAATGGTCTCGGGTTTCTTGCTTGAGCAGGGGGTTGGACTGCTAGATGATCTCCAGGATCCCTTCCAACTTTGTTAATCTGTTATTCTGTCTTATTTGCATTTATTTTTTTCCCGTTCAATTGTGTCAGATTCTCAACACTGCTTGGGCAAGTCCTTGCAATTTTCTTGGCCAGGTTTTTCAGAAGTCGTTTGCCGTTGCCTTTTTCCTAGGGCGGAGAG